>CM034147.1:113281175-114008675 GCA_019776745.2 Taxus chinensis | reverse complement strand
ATAAAGGTTGCAGTTTAAGTGACGAAAGACTTATTTCAATCACTCCTCTCCATGTGTTCAAACTCTTTTTCACCCCATGCACTATTTCACAAATTTCAAAGGTGTAAAATTGTATCCAAGGTGTAAAAATGAAACCTAGATGCATTTGGAAAGTCGACCTTGATCAACAACTGCAAAAAACAGACATAAGATAGTGAGTCTTTTCCCATGGAGAATCCCTAAAAGTTTCATGGGAAAAATTAAAATTATTTTTACTATAAACTACTAAAGGAAAATAATGAAAATAAATTCAAGATTCATTTCCTCCTGAAGTTTGAATTTTATCCTCCTTTTATTCTTCTCACGAGCGGTTCCGGGAAGGTCTGATTGCCACTAAAGAGAAACTTGAATTTTTCTCTAACGTATCACATTGGGAATGTAGAGGGTTGAAATACATTCACTGTTACTTTTGAATCAGGTCCAAAATCCATTTGTAACTCCCATAATGCTCATGTGAATCTCCATTAAGATCGGGGATCTTTACTAACAATATCAAACCAATATCTCAAAATCCAAAGGGTAGAATCTCCTTAAAAATTTTGAAATATGAAGCATAAATTCATATAATTTTTATGAGTATTTGGTTGCTTCACAAAAAAAAGCCCAAGGATCCTGTAACATCTTGAAAAAATATCACTATCTTTTTCACTTCTTTCATTTCCCTGCACTACATTATAAGTAGCCCAATGTTGTATAGCTTGTTCCTAAACCAATTCCAGCTTGTGGAACTTCCCTAAAATTCCTCCAATGATATCATATCTCACTCATGCACTACATAGATGCATTATCACTTCTTGGGTCATTCCCAGAGGGTGTTCATTAGGTGTTAATGTCTTTAAAATTGACCTTTTTAGGCCTCCAAGAGCAATACCTTCAAAGTAAATCAAAATGAACCCATGAACTAGTTCCCACCACCTTACCTTCACATGAAATTTTTTTTAAAAATATAGTTAGCACATCCATCTCGACCATTATGGGGTTATCATAGTCATCAATTTAGCAGAGGGAGGGTTTACATTACCTGATTCAGTGATTTTTTAGTGTGGGATTACTTGTCATGTCAAAAATTTTCAATTTTTAATGATATACATTTAGCATGACAAGAAGCGTATATTGTATTTTCAAAATCAATAATAATTTTTTGATTTGAATGGTATTCAAAAGGCTTGCATCTCCATTTAGTGTTGGTAAATTTCACTATTCTTACCGGATTTCACTATTTTAGCAAAAAAGGACATTACACTATTCTCCCTTCCCAGGCCACCGCCATTGCATTCTTTATCTTGCTTCAAACGATCAAAGCCAAGATTGACCGGGCTATCAAGTGATGCAGAGCTATGGAGTTGTATTGTTGTTTACTGGCTGCAAAGTTGTTGTTGACTGACAGTTTTGATGCTGATTTTTGGCTGAGATAATCTGGGATGGATATCTCTTGTTAGTTTTTTGGTCTCTTCTGTTGTTTTTCGGATCACTGTACATTTTGATCCTTTTCTATTTCTATGTTGTATTATCTGGCTGTTGAGCCCTCTGATGTTGGTTGTTTTTATCTTTTTTGGGTTGTCTCTTCCTCTCTTCTTATCTGGCTTTTGAGCCCTCTTAAATACAGGGTATAGTCCCTTCAAAACTATTTACCCTTAATAAAAAAAAGACATTACACTATTCTCTTTCTATTAAGCTTATGTCTATATTTATTACACTAATTTTGTTTTTCTCAGTTGAGTGAGGGTGGAGAGTGTCTGACGCATGTCAAAATTGCAAACAGTGGTGATAAAGACACAGAGAGGATTTCGATTATAGGGAAATTGTAACCATTAACCTTAACTAACCCATCATATTATTATATGAAAACCAAGACTTGTAATTTTACAAAAACCTAAAATGTGGTAGATGAGGAAGCGGCGACAGAGGAAGAGAAGTGATCTATCATTTAAATGTAATGTAATTTATTCTATTTGTTTTGCACTTGGAAGATGACAGTGGAGATGAAAGTGATGAGGTGCCAACCCAAGAATAATATTTTAGCAAGATCATACACATAAATATGGTAATTCAATGGGGCCATCATAAATTTCCATGTGATGGCTATTATCATGAATCCTCCTCTTTTTGCAGCGATAGTAATATTTTTTTAAAATTTTATTACAGGCATGCACAGCATAATGATCCACTAACTGTATATGAAATATACCTCCTTAAGGAGGATGGATTATTGCACACAAGCCAATAGAATCTTCCCAACCTGAGGGGATATTAAAAAATGATAATTTGAAGCCCTAGGTTAGAGATGTATGTATATGTATAGATCATGTTTGTGTATATATATGCACAATTTTGTTACGTTTTAGTTTGTAATTTGGGTTTTTAATGGTGTTATGTTTAAAGTTTATTTTCTAGCCTTCAAACACTTTGTATTTTCGCTCTACAATTTCTCTATGTTTTTCTAGGATTTCTCAACCTGGTTGCATATGGAAGACAAGTCCAACCTAATGGATGCATGACCAACTCTAATTGATCCTCATTTCCACCACCAAACTCTAGCTCATCTACCTAGCTAAAATCTAGCTCGTCTACCTATTATTTTTCTTTAACTACTTTATTACATAAGTTAATAAACTACAAACTGAGTAGTTTCTTTCAGTCATGGGAGTAGTTCTATTTTCAGGTAAGTCCAAGTTCTCTCATTTTTGCAGCTTTATTTGATAGCTAATAAACCGTAGCAGTTAGTCTGTTTCTATTATAAATGGATTCTCTATATCAACATTGTATATAACACAATTCATTATTGTTGATTAAAACATAATTATTTTTCCAAGCTTTGTTATATGCTCACCCTATGAGAAGATTTATTATAATTATTGTTTACATATTTGTTTTTGTTTTTTAGGTATAGTATGAGAGAAAAGTTTCAAATTTACAATTTTTATCATAGCTCGTGTTAGTGAGGTACATGAGGCTCCCAACCAAACTTCTATATATAGTATCATCTTGTAGTGACCACTCCTCTTCAACACTTATTATATTTTGATTTTGATTACTAATGACTATAGACATGGATATTATTGTATCATTTTGGTTTAGCATGATGTTATGTGATAGAGAAATGCTGACTATTGATGGATTATGATTCATAGTATGATTTTTGTGGATTCTTAAAGGCATAGAGAGACATTTTTATATTAATTATGATGATGTGTTGTTAGCATATATATTACATACATTCATAGTTCTCATTGTGTTGACTAGGATTTAGCATTTGAACTAATCTTGTGATCTTTTTGATATTGATAAAATGATAGAATTGAGATGTTGTTGAAATTTTAGAAAAATGATAGCATTGTTTAGTTAAGATGATGATTTAGCTATATGAGCATGTTTATTTATTGATATGCATATATTTTATCCTTGATGTTTTTGATGTGGCCACGAGGCCGAAGGAGGTATTTTGTGAATTCACAGGTAATTATATCACAATAATCAAAAGGGGGATTAGAGACCAACCACATCAGAATACTAGATGGATACAATGAAGATCACCATGACAACTTGTGTAATGTTTCTTTTGTTTTTTTTGTTAAGGGGTCCCCGTGGAGGGGATGACATCAAATTGTGACCATGGGTTTTGTGCGCAATTCTTTCCCTTTTTCTTTTATTTATTGTAGAGTATGCGATTTATTTTATGATGTAATGTATTTAATCATTGTTGATTAATGTGCCTTAATTAAAAAAAACTAATCATGTTTAGTAATATATTTGGGAATGTGAAAAAAGGTGCCTTTTATTAGAGTATTTGGTGCTTTGAATCTTTTGATTTAAGTTGAGTGTATGTGACCTTGAGTGTTGTACACTCTACCTTACCTTACAATTTCGTATTTGGGCTTAGTGTCCATTATTGAAGGCTTGTGGGACAAGCTAAGTTTGTCACTATTAGTTTCATATACCAACCCTACCTATGGAGTGGGGGGTCAAAACTATACCCCATTAAGTGTTTTGTAATACAAAAAGTGACATTTATTACACTTTTCTTACATGGGTTTTAAATTATGTCATTAGGGCTGTGGGTTTGGATTGTTTGTGTAATAGGCTTGTAATTCCTCTAAATCACCAATTTATTGTCCATTCAGGTTGAGGATTGACTTGTGATGTGGAGTTGAGGATAAGTGATGTGGCATCCTACCTAGAGCCACCTCACCGTCCTATTTCCTTTTTCTATATATGCATGTTTATTTGTTTGTTTAGGGGTTACTTAATTTCATTTGTGCTCTTGTATTCTTGGAGTTCGAGATTTTTGGAGTGATTTTTGAAAGTTTGGAGTTTTTTGGAGTTGGATTGAGCTTGAAGGAGCTTGGAGTGTGAGTCTTTGATCAATTTAAACCATGGAAAGGTAAGAACTACACCTTGTTTTGATTGTTTTCTTTTATATGTGGATATTTGTATGATAGTGAATGGTTTGTATGCTTGTTGGGATCTTGGGTAGATTGCCTAAGTATGGTGTAGGAGAAGGCTATGGAGATTTTATATTTAGGGAATCATAAGAGTTTACTTCATTATTTGGGAGGAAGTTTGGGCTGGGTGCCCTACCTTTTATAAGAAAATGCTTGCATTTCTTGCTTGGTTATTTTGAGGAAGACATAAGATTTGTGTAGGGGTTTTGAGTTGGGGTTTGTGGGGTTTTAAGGTGGAAACTTAATCCCGTTGGGAGGCATAAGTGATCTCCCCATAGATCCTTACTCCATTGGCTTTGCATTTTCAAGCCTTGTGTATTTTATCAGTTTCCTTCTTGTGATTGTATATTTTGTGTAATGTGTTTTGAAATGGTTGTGAAATTTTTAATTGTGATATGGAAGCTTTGTGATAGTTTCCATGAGTTGGATCCATCCTTTATTGAATTTTGGTTGGGGCGTAGGGGCCAATGAGGAGGATAGCTTCTTCTCCAAATTGGATTATTGGTTGGGTGGAGAGTTTTGTCTCTCCCCTATTTTTTTTGGTGGAGCTTTTGTTGAAGTATTGGGACTGTGAGCTTTTTTAAAGTAAAAAAGAAATCCTTCATTGTAGATACTTTTCTTGTGATTCCCACTTAAGGTGGAAGAATAGTAGCATTATATTTGAAAGAAAATTTGTATTGTATATTGTGTTTATTAAGTTCTAATTTATTGTGGAAAAGAAGGATCCTTGCATTTAAAGAAATAATCTATGATCAAAGAAAAGAAAATTTCATTATTATTTGATGAAGTTGCATTATTGTAAAAATGAAGGAAGAACATAGAAGTTGTAAATCATTAACAATGTACTCTTAAGAAATCTGAATGTGAAATAGAGTTGTTGTAGTTTAACAAATAGTTGTGGTAGTAATGGAAAGATACAATAAATTATAATGAGTTATTTTGTTGAAAATATTGCATTTGGTTGTGGAAAGGAAAACAATAACACTAGAAATAGATTAAGCTTCATTCCTACTTTTGAACTTGAAAGAAATTTTGTTGGAAGAAAATAAAAATGATCTTGTAGTGTTTTCTTGTTACTATTGAAATAGAAAATCTTTAAATTTAGTAATTTTAAGTATGGAATGAATAAATGGTGTAAACTTTCAACTGGAGACTGTAGACACAAATTTAAGTTAAGGATAAACTTTAAAAAACTCTAGTAAAATTGTTTTTTGGAAAAATTATGGAATTGATGGTTCTATTTTTGAAGAATAGGACTGTCACCCTGTGCAGAGTGGCGGTCTCTAAACCGCCAGCCTGATTAGAGTGACAGTCTATGAAATGTGACCTAGGAAAGGCCACAGTATTCAAATCATCACCCAGGTAGGGCAGTGGTCCTAGGACCGCCGACCTACTTTGGGCGGCAATTTTGTCACTAATAGCGGAAAATTAGAAATCCGCACCTAGGAAATTTTAAACTTGGTTTACTAAAAATTTAAGACTACAAATATGAAGAGGAAATGACCAACAAGCTATAAGGACATAAATTCATTGTTCTAAACATGTAAATATTTTAATGGACATTTAAATGTACTCAACCTCATAGATTAAATGGAAATAGGGTTTTTCCAAAATAGAAGACTCAAAAATTGAATTAACTAAATCACAACAACATATTTGGAATATGGAATATATTTCTATGATAAATATATAAACTAAACTAAGCTAAGCTTGATTCAAATGAATTCCCCCATAGCTTCCTTCCTTGCTCCCATTACCTCCATGTCTCCAACCTACAAATTAAACAAACTAAAAAAGACCAAATGAGGAGGCTAGGGAAAAGAAAAAGGTTTAATAAAATTTCATAAGGATATTTAGGGTTAGTACGAAACCCTAAGATCTAGTGGACACAATTGATTTGATAAAAGGGTTGAGAATAAACCCTACAATTGTTAGGTATGAATGAATTTTATGAAAAATTAAGTATTTTAATGGTATGTGTAAATAAGTGACTACCCTTGTATGTTAAACTAATTATGTAACCCCTTCTAGCAGGTTTTAGTAAATGATCCAATGGACATTAAAGAAAATAATTTAAGCGAACTAAGGTAACTAAGGATAAAGGTTGATTAAATGTGAGTTGAATGTTAATTCTTAAGAGGGAAACTATTTAACCTAGTAAAAGAAATTAATGGACACTTATCTAGTGGATGATAATTAAATTGACATTTGAAATGGATTAAGAATTTTTAGGTATTAACCTAGACCTGACCCAGTCATTGTAATATAGCAAATTGTTCATAAGAATTAAACATATTATAGGGTTCACATCCTTGCAACCTAAAACAAATATATGTATGTATGTATGTATGTATATGTATATGTATACACACACACACACATACATGTGTGCGTGTGTACATATATATACATACATATATATACATATACATATACATATATGTATGTTTTAGGTTGCAAGGATGTGAACCCTATAATACGTTTAATTTATATATATATATATACATACATACATACATACATACATACATACATACATACATACATGTATGTGTGTATGTATGTATGTATTTGCTGCAACTTTGCAAATAATTATTTAAGAATTAATGTTATTTTAGAATGTCGAATTTGTGGGTGTTAGATTTGGTATCAGAGCTGTGGGTTCAATGCTTGGACCCTGAGAACACTTGGAAATATAAGACATGACAAGAAAACTTTGCGCAACTCTAAACCTAGATCACACAACTTTGCATGATATTATAAATGTAGAAAACCTAGAAAATGGAAATAAAATCTAGAGTAATAAACTAACTCACGCCTTGGTCTATGCAGAAGGTATTGACCAGACAAGGGGTTCTTACATGTGGACCTAGACTTACCACCCCTAGATTAGGCAATAGAAGCCATATTGTCTCAGATACTTCAGACGTTACAGGATGTTAATGTTGTTATACGTGGGGGATCTTTAGGAGGGAGACCTAGCAGACAGGACAAAGAGCCATCAGTAGAGGCTCGTGTACCTTCCTGACATAGTGATGAGTATAGGGAAGATAAATCCCACGTGGAGTCAGTCAAACGAGATTCGCCATAGAGAGTTCATGGAGATAGGGCTACAGGACACATGGACAGATCTAGGAGCCCTAGGTAGTGTGATGATCATGTTGAGAGACCTAGAGGCAGAAAATCTATAGTGGCAGATCACATCAGAGAGATCCTGAAACTCCACCCATCTCATTTCACTAGGGACACTAGAGGATTTTAGGTAGAGGCATGGTTGGTCAAATTGAGTGGATGCTTCAAGCTATGTCCATGTACCAACAGCACAAAGGATCATGTTTTCATCCACCCTCAGAGAGAAGGATCTAGGGTTTGGTAGAGGACTGAGGAGTAAAAGCTCCATATGGATTATAAGACAGTCACTTGGGAGATCTTCGAGGAATTGTTCAAGAGTAGATACTTATCCAAGAGGTTCATTCAGTAGAGGATAGATGAGTTCCATGACCTACGTCAGGAATCCATGATGGTGGCAGAGTATGAGAGTCACTTCCTGGACCTACTTCAGTATGTAGATTACATGCAGGATGAGCAGGTGAGGATCCATAGGTTCATCAGGGGCCTAAACCTAGATATTAGGAGGGGCAGTGTGCATTCATTATCTGAAAACATTTAGCAGAGGCCATTAGAAGGTCTACATTGTGGAGGAGACCAAGGGGGAAGACGCAACAAGCCAGAGATAGAGTGTGGAAGTTGTATCTAGAAGATTTAGGATAGCAGGTTGAGGGGGTCAGCTCCTCCTCCTCGTGGTTGACATGGTTCTACATAGTCTTAATTTAGGCCACCACAGCAGCCACCTTAACAGTAGTAACAATACTCATCCTCCATTTAGGCCTCTACAAAGATTCTATGCTCAGAGGGGACACAGTATGGGACCTCCTCCTCGGTGACTAGTCAGGACTCAAGAACCACCTAGAGCTCAGTTAACAAGATCTCATCAGTAACAACACAACAGTCCATAACAAGATCATCAAGATCCATGACATACCACTAGAGTACTTGTAGGAGATCACTTCTCATTAGAGGGGACCTGATAGTTGTTATGGGCATGGTGTACTTGGGCATAATTGGATAGAGTTCCCTCAGAACCCTAATAAAAAGGGTAAGGGCACCCCAGTTTCAAAGCCTACAGTAGGCAGATATGGCTAGGAGCCACACAATATATGAAGCGGTCAAGAACCTCTAGGAAGAGCACTAGAGCAATGGTGATTTAGACCACAGGTAGCATTGATGGAATTTCTATTCCTATTTTATTTGATTCAGGCTCCTCAGATTCTTTTATTTCCCCATTTGTAGTAAGAGTGATGCAGGCTGGTGGTAGTTAGGTAGATCCATAGTTGGAATGTGGAGATGTCTTCTGAGCCAAGCTCACAGTGGAATCCTTAGTCAAGGAGTGCATAGTTGACCCAGGACCCTTTTCACGACCTTGGATCTTTGTATCCTTCCTTTGGGTTCCTATGGGATTATTCTATGCATAGATTGGTTATCTACACACAGGGCTGGGCTTGATTGTTACAGTAAGGTAATATCATGTGCATATGATTTGGGAGTGGAGATAGTGATAGTTAGAGTCAGGAGACCCACCTCTATTCACACCATATCAACTATGCAACTTAAGCGGTGTGTGTGACGAGGTTACCATTTGTTTGTTGTCATAGTTAGCGACAGATCAGAGGATGAGTCTAGTGGGATCACTTAATGATCATCATATCTTGAGGGATTTTTCATATGTATTTCTAGGGGATCTGTCACGGTTACCTCCCCCATATGAGATGTATTTTCACATTGATTTGGTTCCAGGAGAAGATCCTATCTCACAAGTGCCTTATAGGATGACTACCCCTAAGCTCTGTGAGCTCAAGTTGCAGCTAGAGGGCCTTCTAGAGAAATGCCTAATCCATCCTAGTGTATCCCCTTGGGGTGCACCAGTGATTTTTGTAAAGAAGAAGGACGGATCTCTACAATTGTGTATTGATTATCATCACCTGAACAAAGTAACAATCAAGAATCGTTACTCCCTTCCACGTATTGATGATTTGTTTTATCAGATGAAGGGGGTCACACTATTTTCCAAGATAGATTTTAATTTTGGATACCATCAAATGAGAATGATGGAGGTAAATATTCATAAGACAGACTTTTGTATGAGATATGGCCACTACAAGTTCATAGTAGTGCCTTTTGGTCTGATGAATTCCCCCGCAGTATTCATGAGTTTGATGAATGGGGTATTCTAAACATTTTTAGATCGCTTCGTGCTCATATTTTTTGATGAAATTTTTATTTACTCACGCACACATGAGGAGAACAAGGAGCAGTTTTGACAGGTTCTGCAGTTTCTTTGTGAGCAGTAGCTTTATGGGAACCTAGAGAAGTGTGCATTCTTTCAGTTAGAGGTACAGTACTTAGGTCACATCATTTCTAGGGAAGGTATCATAGTCGATCCTTCCAATATTAGAGATATTATGGTTTGACCTGCACAAACTAGTGTGACCAAGTTGTGCAGTGTCATGGGGTTGGCATTTTACTACAGGATATTTGTTCAAGACTTTTCTCGGATTGTGCACCCCATCACTTCCCTTCAACAGAAAGGGAATAATTTGGTTTTTCCAATGGATTTGAGTAAGAATTCAGTACACTGAAGGGATGCCTTACATAAGCACTGATTCTTGTTGTGCCAAATCCTTAGAGGGATTTCTTTGTGTGTACGGATGTGTCCTTAATAGGATTAGGTGGTGTTTTGATGCAAGATGGCCGTGTAATTGTGTTTGAGTCTCACAAACTCAAAGATCATGAATTCAATTATCTAACTCATGACCTTGAGCTTGCAACATTTGTACATGCTTTGGTTTGATGGAGAAATTTCCTTTTGCGCAAGATATTTATTCTCAGGAAAGATCATTTGAGCTTACGTCATCTCTTCATGCAACCCAATCTCAATGCTCATTCAGTGGGGTTAGATAGAGTTTATATGTGAGTAGGACATGAATATAGAACATTTTAAGGGGAAGGAGAATGTTGTTGTTGATGCTATGAGTAGATAGAGACATTTTACTATGGCTACTTCAGTGGGTACAGATTTGTGGAGGAGGATTTTGAGATAGCTTCCTCATAATAGGTTTTACCTTGCAGCTAGATCAGAGATTGAGTCTCAAAGACCCCTTCAATGGAAGTTTGAGTGTTTTTCATTAGAGTCAGATGGACTTCGCAGGCATAGAGGACAAATCTATGTACCTAGGGATGGAGTTTTAAGGTAGGATATCTTGTTAGAGGCTCATCGTGCACCTTATTCAGCCCATCTAGGGGTGAAAAAGATGCACACCACCTTGAGATAGGTATACCATTGGAGAGGTCTTTGAAGAGATGTAGCTCAGTTTTTGTTGCGTTATTTATAGTGTCAGAGGGTGAAAACCAAGCATCAACATCCAGTTGGCCTTCTTTACCCACATGTTATACCGGAGTGGAAATGGGACACCATTTCCATGGATTTCATAGTAGGGATACCGATGTTGAGATACCACCATGATGCCATCATGGTCATGGTGGATAAATTGACGAAAGTGGCTCATTTTTCTCTGGTGAAGACCACCTATACAGCTAGTGTAGTAGCGGGAGTGTACTTGGATGGGATTGTTAGACTGCAGGGGATTCTATGAAAGATCATCTACGACCATGATCCATTATAGGAATCACATTTTTGGACTACCGTGTAGCATTCCCTTAGGACGATCATCAACTTCAGCATAGCATATCATCTAGAGACAGATGGTTAGAAGGAGCGGGTGAATCAGATTTTAGAGGACATGCTTTGGATGTACGTCATGGATCATCAGTCACGGTGGAAGGAGTATTTGTACTTGGTTGAGTTTGCATATAACAATAGCTTCCATAGTTCTATAGGGATGGCATCATTTTAGGTACTTTATGGCAGGGAGTGCAGGACACCTTTGAGTTGGGATAGACTTGAGGAAAGAGTATCTATTGGACCAGCTTTGTTACAAGACATGGAGTAGCAGGTTGTTTTGATCTGACAAAGGTTATAGGAGGCACATGATAGGAAGAAGAAGTATGCAAATCAGAGGAGATTTGACCATAGTTATGAGGTAGCAATGAAGATGTTTCTTCGTTTCAGACCTCATAAGAGTCCTATCTGTTATGGAAAAGGCTCTAAGTTGTGTCTTAGATTCATGGGTCCATTCGAGATCCTGGAGTGGATTGGTCCCTTAGCTTAATCTAGCCTTGCCACCCAGCTTGTATCGTATGCATGATGTGTTCCATAGTATATCTTCTTAGGAGATATATCCTACATCCTTCTCATGTATTGGATTGGACTTCATTTCATAGGTACAGGAGTAGGGGTTTATGATGGTTGAGCCCGTGCATATTTTAGAGCACATAGACCCTGGGCCTTCGAGGCCAAGAGATTTATTAGTGCGAGTCTAATGGGATAGGTATGATGAGACTGCTACTACATGGGAGGATGCTACATTGTTACAAGTCTGTTTTCCACACCTATTTAATGACTTCCAAGAGGAATTTGAGTCTAAGGGGAGGGGGGTGTAGTGCCACTCCTCTTCAATACTTATTATATTTTTATTTTGATTACTGTTGACTATAGACATGGATATTATTGTATCATTTTAGTTTAGCATGGTGTTAGATGATAGAGATATTCTGAATATTGATGGATTATGATTCATAGTATGATTTTTGTAGATTCTTAGAGGCATAGAGAGACATTTTATATTAATGATGATGATGTGTTGTTAGCATATATATTACTGACATTCAGAATTCTCATCATGTTGACTATGATTTAGCATTTGAACTAATCTCATGATCTTGTTGATATTGATAAAAAGATAGAATTGAGATGTTGGAATTTTAGAAAAATGATAGCAATTGTTGAGCCTAGATGACTGATTTATATGAGGATGTTTATTGATTGATGTATGCGTATATTTTATCCTTGATGTATTTGATGTGGCCATGAGGCCGAAGGAGGTATTGTGTGATTTTGCAGGTAATTATATCACAACAATCAAAAGGTAGTTAGGAGACCAACCACAACAGAATATTAGATGGATACAACGAAGGTCACCATGGAAACTTGTTTAATGTTGTTGTTTTGTTTAATTTTTTTAGGGGGGTCCCCATGGGGGGATGACCTCCAATTATGAGCATGGTTTTTTGTGTGCAATTCTTTCCCTTTTTCTTTTATTTATTGTAGAGTATGTGATTTAGTTTATGATGTAATGTATTTACTCATTTTTTATTAATGTTCCTTAATTAAATGATCTAATCATGTTTATTAACATATTTTGGGATGTGACAAAAGGGGCCATTTATTAAAGTATTTGGAATTTTGGATTTTGTGATTTAATTTGAGTGTATGTGACCTTGAGTGTTGTACACTCTACCTTAACTTGAAATTTCATATTTGGGCTTAAGGGCCATTTTTAGAGGCTTGTGGGACAAATTTATGATTTTCCCACACCTCTTAATTTCATATACCAACCCTACCTATGGATTGGGGGGTATAAAATACACCCCATTATGTGTTTTGTTAAAAAAAAGTGACATTTATTGCACTTTTCTTAAATGAGTTTTAAATTATGTCTTTAGGGGGTGTGGGTTTGGATTGTGTGTGTAATAGGATTTTCATTCCTCTCAACAACCAATTTATTGTGCATTAGGGTTAAAGTTTGATTTGTGATGTGGAGTTGAAGATAAGTGATGTGGCATCCTACATGAGAGCCACCTCACCCTCCTCTTCCCTTTTTCTATATATGCAAGTTTATTTGTTTGTTTGGAGGTTACTTCATTTCATTTGTGCTCTTGTATTTTTGGAGTTGGAGAGTTTTGGAGTGCTTGTTGAAGTTTTGGAGCTTTTTTAGAGTTGGATTGAGCTTGAAGGAGATTTCTAGTGTGATTGTTTGATAAATTTCTACCATGCAAAAGTAGGAACTACATGTTGTTTTAATCATTTTATTTAATATGTGGATATTTTTATGCAAGTGAATGGTTTGTATGATTGTTGGGATCTTGGGTAGAATGCCTAAGTATGGTGTAGGAGAAGGCTATGGAGATTTTATATGTAGGGAGGCATAATATTTTATTTCATTATTTGGGAGGGATTTTGGGTTGGGTACCCCACCTTTGATAAGAAAATGCTTGCATTTATCATTACTTGGGAGTTCGAGATTGTAAGGAGATAAGATAATTTGGGAGGCATTAGAGATCTTGAGGGAGGCATAAGGGTTATGTACGGGTTTTCAAATGTATTTTGGAGGTTTTTAAGGTGGGCACCTAATCCCATTGGGAGGAATAAGTGATATCCCCATAAATCCTTGCTCCATTGGCTTTGCATTTTCAAGCCTTTTGTATTTGGATAGTTTCCTTCTTTTGATTGTATCTTGTGTTGAATGTGTTTTGAATTGATTGTGAAATTGTTTATTGTGATGTGGAAGCATTATGTTAGTTTTCATGAGTTTTATTCATCCCTTATTGCATTTTGGTTGGGGCTTGGGGGACAATGAGGAGGATAGCTTCTCCTCTTCATTAGATTATTGGTTGGGTGGAGAGTGTTGCCTCTCCCCATTTTTTTTGTTTTTTTTATTAAAGTGAAGAAATTGTGGAGCTCTTGTTGAAGATTTGGGACTTGGAACATTTTTTGAAGTCAAAAATAAATTCATCATTGTAGATACTTTTCTTGTGATTCCCACTTAAGGTGGAAGACTAGTAGCACTGTATTTTAAATAAAAGTTATATTGTATATTTTATTTATTAAGTTGTGATGTAGTGTGGAAAAGAAGGCTCCTTGCATTGAAAGAAATGAGCTATGCCCAAAGAAAAATAAATTTCATTATTACTTGATGAAGTTGCATCATTGTAAGAATGAAGGAAGAAAATAGAAGTTGTAAATCATTAACAATGTATTCTTAACAAATCTGAATGTGAAATAGAGTTATTATACTTCAACAAATGGTTGTAGTAGTAATGGAAAGATGCAATAAATGATAATTATTTATTTTGTTTAAAATATTGCATTTGGTTGTGGAAAGGAAATTAATAACACTATAAATATATTAAGCTTCTTTCCTACTTTTAAACTCAAAATAAATTTTGTTGCAAGAAAATAAATATGATATTGTAGTGTTTTCTTGTTACTATTGAAATACATAATCTTTAAATTTAGTAATTTAAGTATGGAATGAATAAATGGTGTAACCTTTCAACTGGAGATTATATACACAAATTTAAATTAAGGATAAATGCTAGTGTGAAAACACAACACCCCCAAATGAGTGGTCAGATCTACTTTTCTAAGGCATGTTCATTTGGTGTGATTTGCATAACATGGGATCATCTCTCAAGATGTGGGACTTGCAAACCTAAGATGATCCTCCAGAGAAATTTGGTTCTTGTTCCTAAACTACCTGCCACAAGCTAGTCTAGTGCAGGAAAAATAAATCTAACCTAATCTAACCATTCCAAGGAACCTAGGAGAGAGAAAGATGGAAAAAACAGATCCTACACTAAAGTGATGATACACCAGCAAAGGAAGTGAGATATTCTATTGAGGGAGAAAGAAACAGTAAAAATGGAGATGAGGGAGGTCAAACAGAAGTAACACAACCCATATCTTCAAATTCTCCATTAAACTCCATGAAACACAACATCCTGCACCTGTAAATGTGAAATACATGCACAAAAAAAAAATCTGGAAGGGAGAGGCATGAAGATACAACAAAATGATGCAAAGGGTTGAAGAACACCAAAAAAACAAATTTTTTATTCTCTAGAAGGTGTACAGACCGTTACATTTCTGGAATAGAGGCACAAATACATTTTCTAGGCATAGGAGAAGGTTTGCTGCTCAAAAATGGCATCAAGAAACAAATTTGACAAAGTTTCTCTATGCCCAAAATGTATCTCTTCTAAAAATGAGAAGTGTTACAATATATAGAAGAATAAGAGAGGGGGAGGAGGGAAAATTTGATTTTTTCTCCAGTGACCATGAGATACACATTGAATCTTGCTTTAAAATATCAACCACTAAATATTAATGCCTTCTACAAATTCACCCACAATTTATCGCTTCTGTTTCCCCAGCAGATTGAATCGAATCAGATCTTGTAGTTGAAGAGATTAGATTTTATGTTAATGGCCTGGAATCATCTTCTTCATTTTTTATCGACCAGGTCCTGAAAAAATATGTTTAATCCTTTCATGGCATAGAGAACATCGAGACACTTCAAACAATGTCATATTCGCAATATTTCGAGCCCTGAGTCGAAAGATATGCCCCTTCAATTTTTTTATCGAGTCTGTACAAATGTGTAGGAAAACAATTTGAAAAATGGGTCCCCCTTTGATATGGGACACGTGGAAGCTTCTGCCGGCTTGCTCCATGCATTGACTATTGAACTGACTCTGCTCCTTTCTGAGACTGGACACATGGAGGCACTGCACTTGCTTGATTCTCCCTTTTTTGGATTCAACTTTGGAGAAGCATCGTGCAAACACTTAGCTCTCTCTATTGTTTCCTCCATACTTAGTTAATTTTGGACTCACTCTAAACTGTTTTGAGCCTGAAGACCTCAAAAATTCACCTCTTCTTTTATTTCTTACTACACATGGTTGTTTGATCCTTCACAAGCCCCGCCACTCCATTGTAGAGTCTCACTGTAACCTTGTTTTTCATCCTGGAATGTGAGCTCACAGGTCTGAGTCGTTTCCTTCATAATTTCCTTATGTGCAGGACTTGTCTTGACCAAATTTTTTGGGGGGGGTGAATTTGGGATAACAATTTGGCAACTGGCAGGGACATCTATCTGCTAGATGAAAGGACCAGTGGCCTTGAAGCATCCATTGGGCATGGAGTCAAGAATGATGACCTGACACTAATCCTTCTTATAAAATGGACTCCCTAACTCTCTACACTTTGTTGACCTTTGCCTGACTCTGAACCCGCCCACACGTCCACACTCTCAATTTTCGTAAGAAAATCTTGAAATGGAGTTTGTGAGAGTAGAAAATTGTATTGACCTAGGCTTTCACTTGGCTCTGAAATGGATTATTTGAAATGGCTTAATTTGCTCTGGATTTGTTCCTTTTTAGAGCTAGCAACTGTTACATACTGCTATGAGTCTTCTTGCCATAAATATTGAAGATCTTGGCCTTATGCACCCTTGGAGAAAAACAGACAAAACTTATATACAAAGACCAAATCATACATGCCTGAAATGATACATGCAGAGTGTGCATAAGCACTTTTTCTGCTGAAAGAAAATCTACCTACTCCTGAACTAACTAGAGAGAAAGAAAGCTAAAAAAATCCTGCAACTGGAAGAGAGAAGTAGCTTCCTTTTCTCGAGAGATGCAACCATGTAAATGATTTGATGTTAAATATAGCTACCAATATGAGTGAAAAACTAACTCTAACCCCGTCTTCCACCCAAATCATCAAGGTATTAGAATTAATGGGAAATACCTCCCCAAGTTAACTTGCATTTGACTTCTAGAGGTTTTGATGATGACCCTTGGTATTTTGATGCTCATCCTCATGCCCTGGAGTAGGCATGACTAGTTTTGGATTCTCCCTTGGCTCTAATGAAGCCAAGCACCTGATTGGGCAAGGTCTGGTGCTTGAAATTTTCCTATTGCTTTGAAATTTAACTCCAGAAATGGAGTCTTCTTGTGGACCTTCTTGGGTGGATTGTGTGAGAGAGATGATGACATCCTCTTGCCTTTTGTCTTCCTCCTCTTTTAAAGAACATGGAAGATCAATATATTCCAACCTTTGTTCCAGAGGGCCATTATGGAGTGCAGGATTTTGCACTTGAATATTCTCCTTCATGGTAGCATGTTCATGTGTGTGGAAGATGGATGGAGGAGCAAATGATGTAATCTCCATGGTCTCCTCTTCATCAAAGCAATCTTTCAAGTCTGATAAACAGTCTGCCTCCTTGTTGTCTTGTTATAAGTGCTCTACCTCCTTCATGGTGTCCTCTTGATCTACAACTTGCTCACCATGGTTTCTCTCTTGCTCAAACATGAAGTTTGAAAGATAAAACTCTTCTTCAATATCAGATCTTGAAGGGGATCAAGTGGGAGGAAGAACTGAAGTTTCCCCTATAGCCTTCTCCACACTTAGAGCCTCTGAAACTATATGGTCCTCCTCCATCATGGGTTCATTAATCAAAACAAGCCCTTGAAATGAAAGTAAAAAATCTTCAATGATGCCTTCTTTATTGAGATTCCTCAACACTGATTTGATCTCTCCCAGTTGCTCCTCTTCAATGGGTCTTGGGACTAATTGTTCCTCCTCTTCCATGGTTGATAGTGCAACTTCTATTGGATTAGCATTTTTCTTTAAGTAGAGTGCCAGCATGGGCACTACATTCTGAGTAAAAAGGCTGCTGATTTTCTTCCCTTTGTCTTTGTTCTTCTTCTGCTGTAAAAAACTTAGTCTTGACCACCTCTGGTTCTTCAACATTGACTTCCTCTATTGGCTTAACCATCGAGGGGATCTTTGTAAACCCAAATTTGGTAGCCTAACTCTTCAGACTGTCTTTCATTTCTTTTATGTTGGGATCCTCTTCTTGTTGTTCTTCTCGACTGGATTTTTGAGTCTCTTCCCAACATGGGCTTGGGAAAGCAAGAGGAGTAGCAGGTTGGGGTTCAACCATCTTTGTAATTATTTTTGGTGGGAAGGGAGATGCAACTTCTTATTTGTTTGGAGGGGATGACTGTTCGGAAGGGAAAAGGACGGAAGAACTAAGATGAGGTGGAAGACTAGGAGATGGAGAAATGAAATCAACACTTGGGGAAGCAACTAGGAATCTTGGAAATTGGAGCTTGGGTTGAGATGGTGCCACTTGAGAAAGAGAAAATGAAAATCTATGAGATGTTGGACTTACCCATTGATGAGGTTGTCTTGAATCCAACTCATAAGCCCCGATCTCCTCAGTCCATTGTGCAAGTTGGGGAAACATTTCAATCATGAAGTCAAGCTTCTCTTGAGGGTTTTAATGTCTTGGAAAAGGTCCTTCCCATGGACAGGTTGCCCTAAAACAAATTATGAACACCTTCATTTGAGTTGTAGCTCTTGACTGCACCATGTGAATCTCCATTTTTTGGATCTTCTCTAGCAAACCAGCATTCTCCACATCGATGTCACCATCGTTTACATCCCCTTATTCTTGATAAGCTCCATGGACAAACTAATTTTGACTCTGCTCATATAGGTAAGCATAATGATCCTAGATCTGAATATAATGTTGATTTGGAGTAGTTTGGAAATGCGTTGGAGGTGTAATGCATTGTTGTAAGTGTGAGATCCATGAAGGGAATGAATTCATGATTGCACAACCTCATGGAATGGGAGAAAATGAAAGAGATGGAAGAATAAAATGGATGGAAATGAGTGGAAATGGGATGGAAAAAGGGTCTACAACTCAAAGGATGGGTCATTGACCAGATGGAGTCACCAGATGTACTTGCATGTGCCTCAAAAGGCTAAATACCACCAAGAAAACATCAAATTGATGAAATAAAGTGAAGACTTATGGCCCCACTGGGCATGCCAAAACTATTAGTGTGAAATCACAGCACCCCCAAATGAGTGGCTAGATCTAATTTTCTAAGGCAGGTTCATTCGGTGTGATTTGCATATCATGGGATCATCTCTCAAGATGTGGGACTTGCAAACCTGAAATGATCCTCTAGAGAAATTTGGTTCATGTTCCTAAACTACCTACCATGAGCTACTCTAGTGCAGGAAAACTAAATCTAACCTAATCTAACCATTCCAAGGAATCAAGGAGAGAGAAAGAGGGAAAAAAACAAAGCCTACACTAAAACGGTGATACACTAGCAAAGGAAGAAAGATATTTTGTTGAGGGAGAAAGAAAAATCAAAAAATGGAGATAAGGGAGGTCAAACAGAAGTAACACATCCTAGATATTCAAATTTACCATTAAATTTCATGAAACACGACATCCTGCACCTAAAAATGTGAAATACATGAACAGAAAAACAAATTTGGAAGGGAGAGGCACAAAGAAACAACAAAATGATGCAAAGGGTTGAAGAACACCACAAAAACATGTTTTTTATGCTCTAAAAGGTGCACAAACCATTACATTTTTGGAATAGAGGAAAAAATACATTTTCTAGGCATAGAAGAAGGTTCGCTGCTCAAAAATGGCGTCGAGAAACAAATTTAACAGAGTTTCTCTATTCCCAGAATGTATCTCTTTTAAAAATGTGGAAGTGTTACAAGATATATAGAAGAATAAGAGAGGGGGAGGAGGGATAACTCAAATATTTCTCCAACCACCATGAGATACACATTGAATCCCGCTTTAAAATCTCAACCACTGAATATCAATTCCTTTTACGAATTCACCCATAATATGTCACTTCTATTTCCCCAGCAGATTTTATTGAATCAGATCTGGTAGTTGAAGAGATTGGATTCTACCTTAATGGCTTGGAAGTCTCTTCTTCATTTTTTACCTACCAGAGCCTCGAAAATGATTTTAATCCTTTCATGGTGTATAGGATGTCGAGACGCTTCCAACAGTGTCAGATTCGCAATATTTCGAGCCATGAGTTGAAAGATATGCCCCTTCGAAGTTTGTATCGAGTCCATATAAATGGGTGGGAAATAGTTTGAAAAATGGGTACCCCTTTGATATGGGACATGTGGCATCTTCCATCGGCCTGCCCCATGCATTGACTATTCAACTGACTCTACCTCTATGGAATAACACGTGGAGGCACCGTGCTCCCTTGATAATCCAACCCAAAGTTTTTCTTTGGGGGAGAATCGAGTTGACACTTGTCGTCCTCCGCTAATCTATGGAATTTTAAATGGTCCCTCTTTCCTTTTAGACTTTGGGCTATGTGGAGAGCTCGTGCTCATTTGGGGGTCCACCTTGAGACCAACTCTTACAGATGTACCACACTGACACTTGGCATTCTCCACTGATACATCTATACTTAGCCAATTTAGAAGCCTTCCTTTTGACTCTGTTTGACCATTTGCTACGTGGAGAGTCACTCTAGGCTTCCTTTCCGAATGTGCACCAAGTTGACACTTGACACATTTTCTCTCAGCTGAAGACTTTTCAACACCCCGACTAACTTCTTTGGGGTTTTGGACGCAATGGAAGCCTAACACAAGTTTGAGTTCCCCTTTTTGGATTCACCTTTGGAGAAGTTTCGTTAGGAAATGTGGCTCCTTCTAGAACTACCTCCTCGATACTTAGTAATTTTTGGGCTTTTTCATGAACCGTTTCAAGCTCGAGGACTTCAGATTTTCACCGTTCCTTCCCCTTCTTGCTTCTTGTTCCTCTGTAACATTGCCCCTTCTTGTCTGACCCTACTATCTCATATTTGAGTCTACCTGTAAATTGGAATACATATAAAAGACATGCAAATGGCCCGAATTGGTCGTTTCTTTCATACAGGGTCCCTTAGTCTCCCTTAGCCCCCCACCACTCCATGGTTGAGTCCTTCTATGAAAATTTTTCAAGATTTGAACAAGTTTTCTCAGGTTCCTCTTATATGGGGTTGTGACTGATCTGATATTTGACCCAGGGATGAAAATATGGATAACACTTACGCCATGGGATTTTCAAGCCATCTATCAAAGAGAATTTGTCTATGCGTAAGTGTTGGTATACAACAAACTCAACTTCATCATGCCCTAAGGGTAGTAGTTGTTCAGGGATTCTCCATTCTACCACAAACACATCACACATTCACTTGTACCATTTCTCCAAGTGTGCCTTATATGCAATAGTCATCATGCATAAGTGTATGCTTCAAACCTTTTTGTGGGGAAGGGTCCTCATCAAGGAACTCCCAAACATAGCTATTTGGCCCATCAGGAACTCCAATATTTGAAAACACAATAGTAATAAATATGTTACCATATATGATATTTTCCTCTATAATGAAGGTAGAACAGTTGTAGATTGTTCCATCAGAAATATTCTTATAAATGTTCAACCATCTCTTATTCACTTGCGTCTAACAGTCTTATCTATTCAATTTGGTCAGTAAGTGTGCAGTCATCTTCATGATTGGGTTGGTGGTCTTTTAAATATCAAAGTAGCACAAAACCTTATTATACTCATATTTTATGGTTGTTTCCTTGACTCTATCCTTTTCACTCAATTCATCATCCAGCGACTCTCCTAAGCATAACATTCCAGTGTATTATGAAATTAACTAAGAATTCAAGTGTATTCTTCTTCCTACAAATTAAAAATAGTCTTTTTGCACATGCGACATCAACAACTAGTACAACCTATCAAGTTTACCAAAATATGGCAACTCGTAGAGTTGTAGGAGTCCACCCTTCTCCAATTGCGTTTTCACAGAGTCATACAAAATAGTCTTGTCATCTTGTGCCCTTTCTCCTATTAGGTGAAACAATTCCAATGCTATTTCTTTCTCTATGGTGCTCTTCCTATGGAAATAATAACATTTACAACCATCTTACACATGAGAGACACCCAATCCATCACTAATATAATGCTATTGGGGTACTACATCTCTACGTACCCATTATTCCTTGAAATGTGTTGATGTGAAGTAGTTTTCCCTTTCCCTTGCCTTTTCCATTGTTAGGTGAAGTGTCTGATGCCTTTCTTAGTGAAATTATTCCTTGTTAAGTCCTTTTAAGTTCTATTAATGAAAAATTATAGAACCCCCCTCATGAATGGCCTGATTATGAGTGGGGGCATTTGTTGTAATTTTCTAACATGGGACCAACTCTCAAACCATGGGACTTTTTGAACTTAAGATGATCCTTCGAAGAAGGCCAGATTACTCTTCCTAATTCTAATTCTAAACTACTCCTAATGTGAAAATAATTCCTTACTACAGCTATCCTAACAACTTCTAAGGAGACATGGAGAGAGAGAGAAAGAGCACAAAAAGTGGGAAATCCTACACTAAGGGGGTAATAACACTAGAAGAAGGGGGTAAATATTCTATTGAGGGAGGATGAAATGGTGAAAAGGGGTTGAGGGAGGTCAAACAAATGCGACACAAACCCAAATCCTAATCTGCCATCAACACTCCATGAAGCACAACATCATACACCTGCAAGTAGAAAGAATTATGAACAAAATAAAACAATAATAATAGAGAGGCAAGATTAAATACACTAAAAATGGTCGTCACATTCTTGTGTCTGAAAAAACATTCCACATTAACATTATTAATTTTCCGTTAGATTGCCTTCATTATATGCATAGAACCTATCAATACATTTGATGCAAAAAGGCATAATTACATTAGTCTAAAGCACAACAGAAGGCTCGCAGGTCTATAATGGAGTTGAGGGAAAATTTTCCCAGAGTTTCCTAGCTCCTAGAATGCCTCTCTAAAAAATGATGGGTTTGAGTTCTTTTTATAGCCAAGTTTCACCTACCTTCAATTAAAGAGGTATCAACAGTTCATACAATTTCACTTCCACTACGGTACCTTAGTTACATTAAAAAATACATGGGCACCATACTGCATTAAATTTGGGTTAGTTGAGCTATCTTTCACTCACCTACACTTAGTAGAGTGGCCTTTCCTAGGAATCATGTCTAGCTATGTAACAATGTAACCCATTTGAACCTCTCTGTACCCATCACCGGGAGCCCAACCTTATGAGGGATGAATCTAACCATGTGTCACTTGACCTTAACTTGTCCAACCCTCGAGGGTTAGAAATCATTCAACTATGTGAGCCATAAGCATGCTTGAATCAACCACCCAACAACGAGCCACCACCGAGCAATGGGTTGACCAACTTGTTTCTGTTTCGTAGGGTTAGACATCATCTGGTGGAGGGGATGTGACACTAGCCATGACTCAGCTAATCTCAAGCTCTATGGACCCATGAACATCCTCTTTATCTCCTTAACCCCAGTGGATTCTATTTACACCATGCATGTACGATGCCTAAAACTAGTATGTAGACCAATAGAGCCATCTCACCCTTTATGTCGTATATCCCAAGGGGGCATTATCTAACTTCCGTACCTTCCATCCTCAGACACATCACCGCACTACCATAATGATTGGTAGACCAACCCTTGTGTCCATCACTTGTTTGATAGTAAGTTTAGAGACAATATATGATCATGGTGAGTCGTTTTGTAATACCGAGGATGAGATCTAATTGGCCCTCTGTCACTCAAATTTGGAGAAAGTGGATAGCACCCCTCAAGAGGATTTGATCTATCCTCACTATTTAAAGTTGTACCTTTCAACCAAGGTAAGAGAACCTTTTTGTAGCCTATTATTTGTGGAGGGGATGTGGAGATATCCTTCCTAATGAAGTTGTTAAGGAGACCTTGAAGAAAATATGATCAATGCAACAAAATATAACTCTCACGAGTGATCACTCTAGATAGTGGGGATATTCTTGAGGTAAGGTTCAAGCAATTAAAGACATTTGGAATCCTGATTGTTTTTGCATACTTTAGTAATGGAAATTGTGCATTTGTAAACACACATGACAAACGGGGGTAGTATGGGTAGGATTGGTTGTTTTAAATGAATTTTGGTGGGAGGTGAGGTAGGATGAACTTGATTCACTAGATCCTTGAGAGAGTTTACAAAATGGAAGACTAAACCAATAGAATGCCACAGAACAACTAAAATGTTTCTTTAACCAGAATATGTGCTTCAATGGTGGCCCAAATTAGAACTTTTTCATACAACCTATGAGACTCTAACATGAAGGATAGAGTTGGAAGATCCAATGAAGCATCAAGATCTTAGCCAAATCACGCCTGAGGTACACCCAGAGGCTTATAAGACAATCTTTGTCAACAAATGAAAGAAAAGTGATTTTAAATCATTTTTGTCACCCCCAGATGAAGGCTCTTCCAAGAAATGAAATTGCAGATGCCACTAAATTGTCATAAGGATTGATACCTGTGTGATTTGAACAAATTTTAATTCAAGATTGTAACAGGAACAAGAAAAGATCTTTTCATACACTCAAAGATAAAACAAACACATTTTTCTCAAGATCAACACACAATAACTCGAGTCTGATCAAATTTATCAGTAAGGGAAAGTTTCTAGAATAATATCGGAGATTTTTAATGGTTGTACACACGCAACCACCTTAACATGATCAGATTTGATACAAAAGAGATATATGGTGATTCTAGAAATAGCTTCCTTAAGCCTTTGATGGGCTCAATCATTAAAAAAAATTGTATTAGAAAATTCAGTTTTTACCCCTACCATTCCAACATTTTACATTCCTATTGAATCGGTCGTGATGTATAAAATCTTAACAACTGAGCCTCTTTTCCCCCAGAAAATTGAAACATTTAGTATGGACCTCACATTGTGCTTAGCCATAATCATGAGTCATGATTCCCAGGATGCTGCAGGTCTATAGTGAGTCATCAGGTGCTCAGGGGGAATATCTTTCAAATATCTCCTGCATTCAACTCCTTCATTCTGGTAGATACTCTTTCTTTAACTCGCCAACCACTTCCGCCCCTAATTTGTCAAATATGGTTCCTTGCGCGCTAAGGAGAAGAAAAACAAAAAAATCTGATCGAGCTCGATAATCAGACCATTTTAATGGTGAAAGACGTCTCCATATTTTCCCAGCCAAACTCAGATATCAACATTAACTCTCCTCTCTATTTTGCGTGTAGGAAATACCAAGAAATCATGAAGACTCGCACTTCCAGGAGCGTTTCAGTAAAAAATGGGGGGAAATCAAATTTAGACTCACAGCTTCCGTTGTTCTTTACTTTGAATTTGCGCCATCCACGTGGAAGATTCAATTTAAAAAATAGGCATGGGGGTTCCCTCTGAGTTTTTACAACTTTTGGAAAAATGTAAACTTTTCACATATTGCTCCGTAGCTCCGCCCTTAAGAAATGAGCCTGACACGTGTCCTAAGGTTGACCCCAAAGGAACAGTGACAAAATTTCTGATATTTCACCTCTTTTTTGGAAAAGGGAAAAATTTCCATGTTTCCCCCGCAACTCCACCTTTCCGCTTCTAGTCTCTGATGTGGGTCCTAGCGAAACCACACTTCCTTTTTAACTTTTAACTCATTTCTTCTAAAAGGAGAATTTTCTGAATTTCCCTCAAGGGTCCACACCTCCACCATTGACTAAAGCAAGCTTTGATCTTCCCTCTATCGGGCTTGCAGGCCATTTTCATGTTTTTATATTTTGAATATCATGGGGTAAAAATGCAAGTTACCCCCGATGGTCTACCTCCCCACCCTTTTGACTTGAACCAAACCTTTGACTGATTATTTTTCTAGCTTGCAAGCTTTTTTTGATATTTTAACTCTTTTGAGAAAAAGTGGCAAAAAATCTAAGTTTCCCCTGATGGTTCACTTCCATGTCCCTTTTGACTTTTTAAAATACCATGCATCACAATGGTGCATCTTGAGATGGTCCCAAAAAATTAAGACTTTGAGTGACTGTGGGCTTGCCACGTGTCCTGGCTCGGAAAAATTTGTTTAAAGGCTTAAAGCTCAGCAGAAGGTTCCATGTGTTAGGATCCGAGGCAATATCCTTTGGCCATTAACAATTCGAAGTAAAATGCAAAGTGAGCCAAGGCCTCCAAGTGTCCTCCTGGCGCTTCTTCAAAATAGCGCCCAAGTTTAAGACCCTAAACAAGTGCGGGCTCACCACGTGTCCTTGTTTTTGCCAAACTATTTTAGCAGTAAAAAAATTGTCTAAGTATGGGAAAAGTAGCAGAAACCTCCACGTGTCCTCCCGGCGCTACTCCAAGGCCAAACCAAAAGTGAATCTTCAAATCAGCGTTGTTCCTCCACGTGGACAAATGTTTGAGTTGAGGTGATTCATAGAATTTTTAAAGTACCTAGCTGAGCCACGTCCAACCAAAAGAGGCCACATTTCCTGTTGATGCGAAGATGCAAATTTGACTGGGAGAAACACCCATCAAACTGTAAAATACAGAAAAATGACCACTTGAGCCCATAGATGAAATTTTCTCAAAGGACAGAGAATTTAGAAATGTTACGAAGCTCAGACATACGACCTCTCATCAGCTACATCCAATGATAGGGCCGCAATGAAGCTACGGTGGAATTTTGTGTTGTGAGTTTGCAAATCCCAACTGAGTGAAAACTTCAATTTCAGGAGTAGCATGAGTTTTGCAGATAAATAGATAACGGGAGACCCAAATTATAGACATTCTCATAGAGACAGAGAAACGAGGAGACACAAATAGATGTGGTATGTGATCCTTTTCACAAGGTATGTGGTTAACTATGGCTACATAATTCCCCAATGCATAGAACATTCAGTGAAGAACTCAGGGGAATAAACATGTGACAGAAGCCATAACATCAATGGATTCTTGATGGGGTAGAACATGGGGCAAGATGTGTTCTTGTTCACCACATAGGTTCAATGGTTAGCCTCCTAAAAATAATTAGGAAAGGGTTTTTCACACATGCGTTCTTGCTTGAGTTCACACATGCTGCTAGGTCAGATGTGTTCACACTAGACATGACATAGTTGATACAGACACACATGATTAAAATGGAGCGTGTTCTTGATAGTGACATGGTCTATTAGAAGTAGATGTTTTTCTTCTTCTACCTTACATTTTGAGTGTGTACATGAAGATCAAAATTGATGCATATTGCACGTGTGTGACACGATGAAGAGTGAGTGTGCGAAAGTGTCTGTGTGTATGTAACATGTAAACGTGTAAGTGTGTGTGTGAATGCTAGTGAAATTGTGTATGTTTACATGTATAGTGGGATATTTACCAAAAGTTAAATAATAAGTTTCGGGCATGGAGGGATCATATTAGCTGCGTATATAAACAATAATATATGAGTGTGTAAAGGTTAAAATGCTAATAACTTTATATGCCATTTGAGAAATGTGTATTTGGGTTACGTGAGGGTAACACTAACCCCACCCCCCATCCCAGTATTATTAATGGAGATATTGTGGGTAGAAGTTCTCCGTGAATATCCCCCCAAGCGTTACCCTAATATACTTACTGTAATGGCAACCCAAACGTCAATTACATGCAATTATCTACTTGTGTTATTCATTATATAAAACTGGTAGTTGTGCTTACAATACACACACACACACATATATAAAGTATATATACTAAATATATTTAAATATATTAATTATAACCATAGTATAATTAATATCAACATTAATAACATTTTAATATTAATATTATTATATATAAGCAATAGTATTCATAGTATTAATTGTATTAAGAAAGCTTAATAGTATACTTAAATATTTCTTTTAAATTTTAATAGAAATAATACCAAGGGTTGGTTTATAACTTATGTTTCATCCATCATTATCCATTTTCCCTTGATATTTGATTAAAAATTAAATTGATTTAACTGTAACAACACATTTATTATACTCAATTAGATCTATAGACTACTTTGCAACTATGTACATTCCCCTACTCAACTAAATTTTAAGGGATCAATAAATTATTTGACAAGGTGAATAATCAAGTAAGTAGTCTTAAGATATTTTCTATCTACTCATATAAAGTTTAAAATTTATTTCATTCAATAGAAAGAGATGAACATAATATAGTCTATTTCATGCTGTTGTATGCCTTTCAAATAATACAATAGGAATTAATATTTCATTCCTTTTACAACATACAAGTTTGCAATCCATTTCCACAAGTAACTTCTAACAAGATTTCCCAATAATTTAAACACAAGATCAACACACCTATTTGAGATCTAGTAAATAAACTAATATGAGAACAAAATTAGTTTTCTTTTCAAACATCATTTCAAAAAACTTGATTAAATCTAACAATCTAATAGTTCTTAATTTCCAATAAGTAATGAAATGGATTTTCATACATTGTGCCTTCATTTACAATATAAACTAAGATTACATTTTTGATAATAAAACAATTAAAAATTCCCTTTAACCAAATACAAGTTTACAAGCCCTCCATATACAAAATGGAGACAACATAGATAAAATATAATAAGAGAGTCCATTTTTCTTTTCTTAAAATGCACAAGAAGACTTCATCATCTAAACTCCACCTTCTTCAGAGATCACCACACGACCAAAAATTAGGGAGTAGGAAACACTCTCCCCCCAACCATTACTCCAATGAGGAAGTGAATCCTACTTCCTCATTGGCCCCCGAGCCCCAACAATGAGACAATAAGGAATATTTGACGACCATGATAACAAAATACAAGGCTTCCACATTTACTACCAAGAAATATTCATAAAAGAAAATAACTAGAAAATACACATTTTTAAACACAACAACTTACCAAAAATAATATCTCTAACACAGGCCAAGTAGAGAAAGGAATATGGGGATACCCTTGTGCCTCCCAAGGGTTTGGATGCCCAACTCAAAAGATATCCAAAACACAATCCACTCCAAAATATCTTATGCCTCCCTACAAATAAAAATAAATCTCTTATGCCTCCCTCACTCATATGCCTACCTCTCTCTTATGTCTCCCACAATGACAAAAATAAGAAGATGATACAATGTGGGGCACCCAACCCACTCCCTCCTAAATATACCCAAGGAAACTCTTATGCCTCCCAAAAATTTTCATCCCAATTTCACTATCTCATACACATCCTACGAACATTTCACTACCCAACAACCTCAAGAAATAAACACATTCATTTAACACATAAACATACAAGGCAAGAGAAGAAAACAAGGGTGAAAGACCCTACCTTGCCATACAAATATTCCACTTCACAAGAAACTCCCAAAGTCCTCCAAGCTCAAGCAATTCCAACCAATCTTCAACACCAACAAGCACTTCAAAAACCAATCATTACAAAGTGAGAGAGCCCAAAACTAGCCAAGTAACCCCCAAAACTTCACAAAAGTTCCAATAAATAGAAAATATGAAGAGGAAGATGATGTGGCCCCATGTAGGATGCCACATCATTTCTTATCCATCCCACATTACCAAAGTCAAACCCATACCTAAAATCATAATAAATTAGTGTTTTGGGAAAAGACCACCCTCTTACACACTCAACTCAACCCACAACCCTTAAGGAAAACATTAACTACCCATGTAAGAAAAGTGCACTTGATTTCCCTTTTCCTTCATTATAACACAAAATAAGACCTAAAATAAGTAACTTCACATCATAAGCTAGGTGGGTGGGTGACGTTAAAGGGTGTGGGATAAGCTTAACGTGTCCCACAAGTCTCCAAAATAGCCTAGAAGGTCAAAATCCGTATTTCATAAGGACGATTGAATACACACAACCCAAAACACATTAAATTCATCCTAAACCAACATACATAAAATCTACCCACTCACATTTATTTCCCTTCCTTTTTTCACATCCTAATTAGCACTAGATAGACACTTTTAAATTAAAAGAGGTGTGCAAAACATAATTAATAAAAGTGACTCCACATGAACATAAAAATAAATAACTCACAATTAAATAAAAAATCAATAAGAAAAAATTAAAAAAATTCGCAAGGTCACTTTTGAGGTCACCCCCCAATGTGTACCTCCTAAAAAACAAAAACAACAACAACAACATACGAAACACGTGTTGCCATAGTGACATGTTGCCAATACTCCATATTCTCTCATTGTTGGTCTCCTATCCCCCTTTGGTATATTGTGTTGTGAATATGTACAAAAGTCAAGAAAATACCTTTCTGGCCTCATGACATATTAGCAACATCGAAATAATAAAATACATGCATATACATATAATCAATTAACACAACTCAAACCAAGACAAGTAATTCTCCATTGTTCACGATTTCATTTATTTCAATTTCATTATTATATCAACTAGTAATAAGATCACGAAATTTATTACATCATCAAGAATCACATAATTAGAAAAGTAAATGTATTAGTCCAATATAATCTCAAACTCAACAATTCGATATATCCAACTATGCATATAATCCATCCTGTAATGATGTCATAAGTCTAACATCCATATTGTCTATAGATTAACCAATCAAAATCATAATGTCCATCTGTCTATATACAAACCATGATAAAAATGTCCAAATATCTAATCTATAATGGGAAGACTAATAATAATATAAATGTCGAAGAGAAGTGGGAACTACATCCAAGTTCTCTTCATGTTTTCAAATTCATTTGTTGCCTAATAAATAGTAGCAGTTAGTTATTTTCTATTATAAATAAATTCTCACTATTAGCATTATATGTAGCAGAATTCACTACTGTTGAATAAAACAAAATTCTTTTTCTGAGCTTTATTATTCACTCACCTTGTGAGAAGATTTATTATAATTATTGTTTTCAGATTTCTTTTTGTTTTCTCATTATAGTATAAGAGCACAATTTCAAATCTTCAATTGGTATCAGAGCTCGTGGTAGTGAGGTACATGAGGCTCCCAACCAAACGTTTGTATAAAGTAGCATCTACTTTCAAACTTGCATCTTCCTTGGTTAATTTTTAGCCACGGGTGACAGAAGTGGCAACTAAAATGCATGACAACAGTATAAACTACTTCATTGGTCTCCCATACATAAGCTTGAGCTATATGGTTACAAGGATTCTGATTGGGCTGGTTCAGTGGATTATAGAAAACAACATTTGGTTATATTTTCTCACTTGGTTCTGGAGTTATCACATGGAGTAGTAAAAATTAGGAAACCATCGCTCTCTCTTCCGTAAAAGTAGATTATACTACAGCAACACCAGCTAGTTGTTAAGCCATATGGATTTGACAGATTTTTGAAGATTTGCAACTAGTTCAAGAACACCCAACTACTATTTATGGTGATAAAAATAGTACCATTTCAATGACCGAAAATCTAGTGTTTCATTTTAGATCCAAGAACATTGATATTCGACATCACTTGATCCAGGACTTAGTTCAAGATGGGACAGTGGAATTACTATTGTTTCCTATAGTTGAACATGTTGCTGATATTTTTACTAAAGCTCTACCTAGAACCAGTTTTGTTTCTTTGAGGAATAAGTTGGGACTCGTCGCCATTACCCATGCAAGGGAAGATTGAAGAATGCATGACTAATTTTGTAACGCCCACTAAATTTACCTACACGAAACCCAAGAACAAACCTAGGTTAACTAGAAAAATTATGGAATAATTTATTTTTTTGTTAAATAATAGTTGCAAAAATAGGTTAAAACTTTTAGTCATACTTTTCTCATTTTTTTTAAATTTCATTTAGTTAATAATATTAACTTCCCGCTTTAATTAAAATATTACAACCCCCCATACAGTTAGTAATTAATTAGCCTAAAGTAAGGCTTAGGCTTCACTACTATTTATTTTAGTACAATTTAATTCACCCTTAATTTAAACCTATTCAATGTAATTTCAAATGTTTAGGTCTAGTTGATTAAATAATAAAATTCTATTATACACACAAGGTGTCAAAGTTTGCATTCAATATAACAAGGTCCTTAATTAAACACAAGTGTTAGAAAAATAATCTCACTCCCTACACAACTAAAGTGGCCCCTAAAATAAGTCAACCCATGCATTTTAAATTTTAATTTCTCTCACCCACTCCCCACCTATTTTTTGTAGGGATGTATCTCATCCATTGGATGGATTCATTTGGGGCCACTAGATCTAGGGCTTCAACTAACCCTAATTTTTATTATGAAAGGATTCTTTCTCTTTTGTTTTGTAGGTTGGTGGAGGAGGAGATGGAAGCCATGAGAGGCCATCTCAAGCTCTGGGAATGATGCACATGCTTCATTTCTTTTGTTGTTTCATTTACACCCTCACCTAGGGTTTCAATGTATTTCACTTAATTTACTTACCTTATTGTTTTATTATTTTCCCAAATGGGCATATGGGTTTTGTTCCATTTAGAGGAAATATGAAGGAAAATGGTGTATTTATCCATATATACATTTGTGTGTGTGTGTGTGTGCGCGCATGTGTGTAGTAGCTATATATTTTTTTCTAATATTAAGACTCCGTTTTAATTTATACTCAAAATAATAAAACAGGTCTTATATATATATATATATATATATATATATATATATATATATATATATATATATATTATATATATATATATTGTGTGTGTGTGTGTGGGTGGGTGTGTGTGTGTGAGAGTGTGTGTGTATAAACACACACACACACACATGTGTGTGTGTGTGTGTGTGTGTGTACACACACACACACACACACACACACACACACACACACACAGAGAGATACATAAACATATACATGTGTGTGTGTTTGAGAAAATAACAAGGTTTAGCCGGATACTAACTGTGGCCACACAGAAATTGCAGTTTACAACAGTCTTAAGTGATAGTGCGCACGTTAAAGTTTAGAGTAATAGCTTGGGGTGTTTATAATATTAGATTGGCAAGAGTTTGGTGTTGAGGGGAGGGTTGCTGACCCCACACCCCATCCCATTTGTTAATGGGGTGGGGGTGGGGTCGACGACCATCCCCCCAACCCTTTTCCATATTAAAACACAAGCCGCAACCATAGGTGAATGTTGATTCACTTAAAATTGTATTTGATAACAATTTATAGTTTGGTTAAAAACTTTAGGGTTATAATATCTACTTTTAATGTAATATACATATATTATATATATTATCTAAAACAAATTTACTTATAATATCAATATTAGTAATATTTTAAATATCAATAAGTAATATTATTTATTTTATTAATAATGTTAACAAATCAAAATCTAATACTTAAGGTTTCCTTTATAACTTGATAGTAATATATATAGGATACAAAGATATATTTTCTTTCCCTTTTTTATTATTACTTGATTGACAAAAGATACTTGTATAAACTTATAAAAATTTGACACTAAATTTTTTTCTTCAAAACAATTGAGACTAAGGCTAGTAGTAACCATGCATTTTTCATTACCCCATTATATTTAAAAATGAAAAAATATACATTTGTTTGACAACCAACTAATCAAAGAAATTTTGAAAGCTTTTCCATAGCCACATATGAGTTTTAAACTTTTTTTACTCAAATAATAAACAGTGAAATCTACTAGCCATCAAATGTAAGTATATCAATAAGAATGAATATTTTCTTTTACAATAACAAGTTTACAATCATTCCCACAAGCAATTTACACAATATTTCTCGTAGTTTTTAAAATAAGAACTACAATCATATATGAGACAACAAGCCAACTAAAATGAGGACCAAGTTGTTTTCCTTTCAATCTCATTTCAATTATACCTAAAACTTAATTCACTAAAATGGTTCCTCTTTCCAAGCATCTTAAAAATAAATATTCAATGCAACTTTTCTTTTTAAAAAAATAATACAATAAATTTTCCACTTGAAGTGGGAATTTTACAAGAAAGTAACTATAATGAAAGATTTCTTAGTCTTTTATAAGTTCTCCAAGATTCCAAATCTCAAAAAAGGCTCCATCTTTTCTCCACTTGATCACAAAAACAAATGGGGGAGAGGAAACACTCTCAAGCCAACCAAAACTCTAATGAGGAGGAGAAGAAATCCTCCTCATTGGCCCCCGAGCCCCAACCACAAGGCAATAAGGGATGGATCAAACAAATGGAATCTATACAATGCTTCCACACTTACTTTCAAGAAACAAAAACAAATAAAAATAACCACAAAACATTAATTGTGTTTAGTAAAATAACTTCCTAAACACAATGGCTCTAAAACAAGCCAAGCAGAGATAGGAATATGGGGATACCCTTGTGCCTCCTAAGGGTTTAGATGCCCACCTAAAACATCCTCCAAAACACAATCAACCCAAAAATCTATTATACCTCCCTACAATTACAAATATGTCTCTTATGCCTCCCTCTCTCTTATGGCTCCCACAATGCAAAAATAACAAAAGAGAACAAGGTGGGGCATCCAAAACCCACTCCCTCTTAAACACACAAAGAAGCTCTTATTCCTCCCAACATATTTCATCCCCATTTCACTAGATATCAACACAACCTAAAGCTATTTCACTACCCAACACTTCAAGAAATAATACAAATCCATAAAACACATAACATACAAGAAAACAAGGGTGCAAGACCCTAGCTTTCCATGGTAAATATCCACTCTTCAAGAAAGTTCCAAAATCTTTCAAACTCAAGAAATTCCAAGCACCCTTCAACTCCAACAAGAGACAAAACCAATTAATTAACCCCCAATACTCTCAAATATTCCAATAAATAGAAAAGAGGGAGATGGAGATGATGTGGGTCCATGTAGGATGCCACATCATTTCTTCTTCATCCCACATTACCCAAGTCAAACCCATACCCCAAGGCATAATAAATTGGTGGGTGACAGGAATGAAAACCCTCTTACACACACCAGTCCAACCCACATCCCTTAAGGACAAAACTTAAACACATGTAAGAAAGTGTAATTAAATCTCACCTTTTATCTTACAAATCACATAATAGGGTGTATTTTTTACTCCAAAACCCATAGGTAGGGTTGGTATAAGGAATTAAGAAGTTTGAGACAAGTTTAACTTGTCCCACAAGCCTCCAAAAATGGCCCTTAAGCCCAAATCCGATTTTCCCAAGTAGGGTGGAGTGTACAACACTCAAAATCACATACACTCAACTAATAAACACAAGAACCAAAGACCCAAATACTTCAATAAATGACTCCCTTTTATCACATCCAAAATTTATCTTAATAATATGATTAGTTAACTTACTTAAGACAAATAAACCAATTAATGATAAAAGGGAATTACATCAAAAATTAAATCACATACACCAAAATTAAATATAAGAAAGGAAAATAACTATACACACACCCTTGGTCACAATTGGAGCCCATCCCCCTTGAGGATCCCCTAATAACAAATAATAACAAACATAACATAACACAAGTTGACATGGTGACCATTGTTGTATCCATCTAGCATTCTGATGTGGTTTGTTTCCTATCCCTCTTTCATTGTTGTGATATAATTACCTACAAAATCACACAATACCTCCTTCGTCCTTGTGGCCGTATCAAAACATCCAAGATAAAATATACGTATATAAGTCAACAATCATCCATATATGACTTAAATCATCATCTAGACAAAATAATGTTATTATTTAAAATTTCAACATCTCAATTATATATTTCATCAATACCGATAAGATCACAAGATTATTTCAACTGCTAAAACCTAATCAATATAACGAGAATGTTGAATGTCGTAAATATATAAATATGTCAACAACACATCATCATCAATATAAAATGTCTCTTTAAAAATCCACACAAATCATACTATCAATTGAAACCCATCAATAGTCCTAAGTATCTCTATCGCCTAACATCATGCTAAGCCAAAATGATACAATAATATCCACATATATAGTCAATAGTAATCAAAATCAAAATATAATAAGTTTCGAAGGGAAGTGGGAACTACAAACTCTTAAGTGATCCTCAGTTCCACCTCCAAACTCCATCTCATCTACCTATTAGTTTTCTTTAATTAGTTTATTAAGTTAGTTTATAAACTGCAGACTAAGTAATTTCTTTCATTCATAGGAGTAGTTCTATTTTCAGTTAATTCCAAGTTCTCTTCATGTCTGTAGCTTCATTCACTTCCTAATAAATGCTAGCAGTTACTTTTTTTCTATTATAAATGGATTCTCTCTATTAACATTGTATAAAGTAAAATTCACTACTGTTAAATAAAACAGAATTCTTGTTCTGAGATTTGTTGTTCGCTCACCTTGTGAGAATATTTATTATAAAAAAAAATTGCATATTTTTTAATTTTCTTAGTATAGTATAAGAGTACAGTTACAAATCTTTAGCGCCAAGGTTATTTGTAATATTGGCATGTCATGGTTAGGTTTTAGGGATTACAGATTAGGGTTTAAGGCTTATGGTCTAGGGCTTAAGGTTCAATGTGTGAATTGATGATCATCATATCCTAACTCTACCATCGTGTCCAAATCTCTTCTAGAAACAAATCAAAATGAGATAGTTAAGTTAGTGAGGCATCTAAAACCATCATGTGTGAAGGATCAAGAAGTCAAATATTCTCATGAGAGGGATATGAGAAAGAAGTGTCTGAGCATCCTAAATATGATTCCATTGAAGGATGGTTTTTAAGACTGTAAGGGTAAGAGGATGATCTTCATATGGAGATGCTGTCATGTGTGAAATGAATAACCCAGAAATCAAAAAATTAAACCATGAAAACTAATCCACAATGTGAAATATTCCTCCCAAATCTTCTTGAATCCCTCTCTGGGCCCACCTGCCTCATGTGTGATGGTCACCTTGTCCTTGAAAGTATTCCTAATGAATTTGGTGAGCATGTATAGGTTTACAAAAAGGTTTTAAAAGGTCCATTATTCCATTAAGTGAAGTGCAGTAGAAGACTAATTCATTGACAAGCCTGAAAAGGCCAATTTTGGCCAATTCAAACCCTGTGTACATCCTTCGAGAGGGTTATGAAAATATATTAAGTATCTAAATGTGGTATTTGAAATCCTTGAAGGTGTTAGAATCAACTTAGGAATATTTAGGAAAATTTTAATCATTCAAGGATAGTCTATTCACATCACAATGTGGATCTCATAAAAGTGTTTCTAATAACTTAAATCATCACTTTAGGTTTACGAAAACATAATTTTAACACATGGAAACTCATGTTTTACCAATTTTTCATGTTATAAGTTTTTTCACTTAAAAATACAACTTGAGGTGTTCGGAAGGTGTTTTCAACTCACAAAAATTAGTCGTGTCCTCATGAGATCCTCACCCATGGTTAAAAATAGTATATTTATGATATTACCCATTCCAAGATGTACTGATAACCATTTAAAAATATTTACCTATCACCATACGGTAACCATCTCGTAAGATATTGGAAATTTAGGGCCATTTTTTGTCTAGAACTTAAAGAGGTAGCTATACTATTTTGAAATTATTCATGAAACCTTCAAGTATTAGAGATAAATAGATGTTACCAGAATGTATAGGATTCACATATCTTTCCATTGGATATTTTATTTCTTCTTAACTCCTTACGGAGCTCCTAAAATCATTCGAAGAAGTCAGATTTCACCATTACAATGTTTGTTCCCTTCACCTAGAAAACTTATTGTTGAGTAGATTGTCCTTCAATGAGAAAACCTTTCCTAAATATTCCTAAATTACCACCAATAATTACAAAATTCTGCAAAACCTATATAATGACTATATTATTTCCTAAAATAGACATTGATTATAGAATTTAAACCCTAAAAACTCTATATTGAATGCTGAAATGCTGAAAATTACCAATGTAATGGCCAGGTTAGAATATAAAAACCCATATTCTAAACCATGACTGATAGATCTATGAGACTAGATCCATAAGGTACAGAGTGACCCTAGCTTCTTATATTTACTAGATTAAATTTAAAGTGTAAGAAATAATAAAGTATAAAGATTAATAAATGAAAAACTTATACTTCCCTCCCACGATTTAACCATTTATTTTAGTAAAGATATTCCTCCCACAACCACATATACCACATAGAAAATAGGAACACAAATGTGTTATAACACATTCATGTTATAGGCTTGGTGATAGCCAAACCTGATAATTCACAACGCGTTCGTACTTTCACAAAATGTGATCTCGTTTTGATTAAAATTGAAAATGTGTCCACATTTTGGCCCCCCATTTCCATACACTTTCCCCTTTGAATAATTCAATTTTTAGAGCTCTAAATCCTATTGATTAAACTAAAAATGTGATATGGAAGACTATATTTAGTTTAATCTATTGTTATGTAAAATAGTAAGATAATAGCTAAATAAATGAAATAAATGACCATTAGAACTAAGTAGATAAAATATGAAACCCTAATGTGAAAATAAGGGTTAGAAAGAGCTTAGAGGATTCGATGAATGTTCGGAACTGTGCCATAGAGATCACTAAATAAACAAGACGAGAAAATGACTGTACACGGGCCAAGAAAAGTGTGTATATGAGCTATATAAGAAGACTGTGGCACTTGGAGAGGGATGAAGGCACCTGAGACACCCTGGTCTATGCAAGAGGTTCAAAAATAAACTTCACAGGGTCACTAGGTGATGCAAATCCATCTCTTTCTATCGCATGTATTTCGCTACACTATGTTGAATGTCACTAGTAATCAGTGATGAAGAAGAGACCTGTAAAACCCCAAACCAGGCATCAAAACCCTAAAAAATAAAGATGCATATGAAGAGGTCAAATTTTCCTTAGAAACCACAATGGTGGAGTTACCAACTGAGCATTGCACTACATCTCAGAGCCAATGTAGTTTCCGGTGTGTTTGTGAGAATCATTCCCTAGGTGCTTTTGTGCTAGTCACACTTTTTGAAGTAGCGAGAAATAACTAGATGTAGAAATGTAATAGATGGTGGATGGAATAGAATAAACTTCCCTCCAATCCAGTGTGATGCATATGAACTAGTTTTGTCCCTTGTAATGGAGTTAGGTGGATGCAAATGGAGGCTTGGATGGATGCAACCTTAGATGATGATAGTAGTTCCTAGTACTTGGTCCCTCATTATGGTTTCATAACTTTATATTTATATGGTTCTCTTGTTCTAATTTTGTGATAAACCCCAAAGAGGTCGACTAGTAAAAATATGGAAAGCTGAAACGGTTAGAAAGTTCCCAAAATATGAGTGCAAAAGTGTAAAGAGGATAAGGGCAGCCCGAATGGGACCAAGGCACCTGGGATACCCCAATTTCGGGTTGGGTGCCCTAGTCAAGGATAAGAACAACACAAAGTCATAAAAATGACTAGGTGAGTACATGCAAGAGGTCGGTAGTGATGACAGATAGTAAAGTAAAATGGCTAAGGGGCATAGGCTAATTAGTACTTTATTCACTAAAAAACCATATGAATAGTAGTATGAGACCGGGACTAAATAATACCAAAAAGTGCATGATTTTGTGTCTAGATTTTCCCCCACTTTATGTTGGTGAGCAAAGCACTCGGTAACTTAAAGTAGATAGATATGTGTATCTGATGTCCATGTAGAGTGATGTCAAAAGTGTGTCAATGAACTAGACAAAGCATGGAGTGACAAAAATATGGAGCATGGAAGCTAAAGGTGCAAAGGAGTAAAAAGTGATGAGATTGAACTTAGGGTGGAAGCATGTGTGTAGTTGTTGATGTGTGTGAGTTACCTACATGTTAGTATGAGGTACATTCTGTCAAATGATGTTTTTTTTATGTCGTTCTTGATTTCTTACTTACCATACGAATGGACATACAAAGGGGAAGATGATCAAGTAGTCAAATATGCATGTTTATGTAAATATTGCATGTATATAGTAAAAAGACTGTAGTGGAAGTATGAAAAATGAAAAAGGAACATGTGCACCTGATCCATGATGAGAAAAAGGGTGTAGAAAAGGATATCCTATAACTTCAAGTTTTTTTGGTGATCTCACACCACTGTGGCCAAAGAAGTGTAGGGATAAATTTGTGTTATCCTAAAACCCGTAGCTTCTTCCCTGAGAATGTATGAAGACATATATGTACTGTATGATTTTTTGGGTGATTCAAAATTTCTGGCTTAAGTAGTGTAGAGAGGAAATCCACTGTATCCTCCAACCTGTAACTGATCCCCAGAATGTTAAGGGAAACTTGTCTTGTAAAAGCCACTATGTATGGGGTTTTTAGACTAGTTTGAACCCACTCACTATATAACCCACAATGTTAAGGATGAAAAATAAATTGAACTATATTGGTATAAAGCATTGTGTAGTGTGTAAACACCAAATAATGCCCCCTCTTTAGGGGTGCATGTGACATTGTGGATAGGAGGATGTGGCCCCAAACTAGGACTGACCGCATGAACTGTGCCCTGCAGGGGAAGATAATGTGTTTGGTGGAAACCAAGGTGCACACAAACAATTGGCTAGAAGTAAGCATTAGTACAAACAAACACGCGTGTAGAAATAAATTCTAAGATATGCAGATAATGTAGAAGCTACTAAGATAAATAATAATTTAAACACCCAAGAAGACAATATATACTGCCAAAGTGGGTTGTAAACATGGGAAACCACTCACATGTTGCAAGATACTCAAGGCCATAATATCTGGATATAGACAAGCAATTGTACACACTAAACAAAGGGCAAGGCCTACATATAAGAGAAAACAAGAGAAAAACAATAGTAGGAAAACAAACAGATAACCATGGAAGTAAGTAATCCTAAAAAAAAAAAATTGCAGATGGAGCAGTCGTTATCATGTTACAAAGATAACTGGTATTTCAAAAGCATGTATAAATAAGTAATAGAATCTGATAAGTAAAAAATAAAACAATAGCACATGTAGTGTACGAGTATAGATGCCCCCAATAATTATTTTAGGAGTGGTAGAAGGAAAGAATCTATGTTGTGTGTAAGAGACATGTATCTACGATCATTACTAGAGAAATAAGTGAAAGCACATGTGTGTAAGTTAAATATAATGACATACAAGAGATCTATCTAACATGTGTAATAAATCTAATCATGAACAAGTAAATGCAAACAAGAGTAAAAACAACCAAGATATATAACATGTTGTGGATGGATAGAATGGAATGCAAGATGAATGGTAGGAGCCACATGCACCCCAAGAGAAAGGAGTTATATGAAGTGAGGTTCATTTTTTTTCCCCCTTAGCAGTCAAGAATAAACCGTAAATGAGAGTACGTCATTGGGAAATGGTCAAAATGTGTGTTGTGTGTAGTGTGTTGTGATGATTGTGTATGCATGGTGATGATATGCAACCTAGAAATGATGTGTGTGACCCTATAGCCGGAGCGTATATCACAACAAGATGATTGAAGAATTGATTATGTATCCTAAAGTATATATCACTATAATATTAATAGAGGGAGTGGTGATGTAATCTAAAGCGTATACCTCTACTATATTGATCGGATAGGTGACCATTTATCCTATAACGTATGTCACTAACCTATGATTGTCACGTGATAGAAGGATGAATGATTACTATGTAAGCATGATAAGGTCCATTTAATTTGTAAACCCTTGGTAGTCAAGTATGGACCGAGGAACTAGAGTATTTCATAGGGTAATGAGTGCAGAGCTTAGAAGTAGATGTAGTATATATTATGATTATGGTTGACCATGTAACGTTTAAAATGTGTAAATATGTGATGTTTAGGATAGGTATGATGTGTAGATGCACAAAATTTGAAATACCAAATGATGTATACTAAATTTAGAATGTAGGATTTAAGACGTAAGACATATGACACAAGATGTGTGATGAGATGCAATGTGTAGTGCCTATTGTGTAGTGTGTGTGACTCATGTGTAGGATGCCCTCAACATTCAAGTGTGAACTGAAGCAAAAAAGTGTGTCATCAGGTAATGAAAATAAAAATGTACTAAGAGGTTTGTAATAATTATTAGGGAATATTATTCATCAAGTACAAAGTGTTAAGTGTATGAGAGAATAACAAAATTTGATAGAAATGCAAGGGGGATGACTAACAATGCCCTTGAATTACATATGCAATGAAAATTTAGTTAAAATAAAGTATGTGGATCAATGTAAGGAGTAATTTCCTTAACAAAAGTGATGGAACGCTGAGGTGGTAAAGTTATGTGACCATAAAATCGTTTGCCATAATAGTAATCTTCATCCGGGTCCCAATCATCAACATAGGTATGACCTATAGAAGATGGTGGAATTATAGGTTTAGCTATAGGAGGTGGTTGGTGAGCATGACCATGTGATGTGGAAGATACCTTTGATGGAGGAGAAGTGAGATTAACCTTAAGAGAGGGTTGTTTAGTTTGATTAGGTAACGTTGTAGATGGATTAGTAGGAGGAAGTGATATAAGACGAACCTTGAGAGGTGATTGTGTAGTGGGAATGGGTTGAATAGGTGACACTTGATTGACCAAAGAAGGCATATTAGAAGCGCTAGCCAAATTTTCATTATACATAGAAGGAGCAGATTTAGGAGCCCATTGAGATGTAACAATTACAGAGGACGATGTAAAATGACATTGTGTACTAAATGAGATAAAACCTTGACACTCAAGATGTTTGATTCTGCATTATAAAGCGTAGCAATCAATGTCATTATTTCCATTGCTTCAATGATAATTGCAATATGGACGACCTTGATAATTGGATAGCCGATATGGAGGATAGCAATGAGTAGGCAGTCAAGTGATCCATTGACAACCAATGAGATTAGTAAGAAGGTTATGTTGTTTAGTATTGTGATCAAAGATGAGAGGCTCGGGTAATGGTATGACTTGAGACTCGCTGATATGAGCACATGTAGTAGACATAGAATGAGAATGAGATGTATAAGGAGAAAAAACATGAGCTTGAAAATCATCCTTAAGATGTTGGATTTCATATTTTGGAGATGTAATGACTGATTCCATAGCCTTAAATTGGTCTTGAAACAAATAATGTAAATATTTAATTGATTCCAACATAGATTTATTAGATGTAGGATCACAAGGACTAGGGTCATCAAATAAATGATTAAAGATAATAATTATTTCATGTGGTGATTTATATTTAGAACGAGATGTGGTGTCTAAGGTTTTTTTGCAGAAAAACCTAACAATTGGGATGCATCTTGAGTAAATCAGACAAATAAAATTGAGTAGATTTAGGAGCCATGATAGAGGGAAAATGAGGACCCTAAGCATGAAGATCGAGTACGGGTTCACAAAAATGTTTACACTAAAATGGGATATAGTAATCTATGTTAGTTTAATATATTAGTATGTAAAGAAGTAAGAAAAAATCTAAACAAATGAAGTAAATGACCCCAACAAATAAGTATATAAAATAAGAAACACTAATGTGTAGAGAAGAGTTAAAAATATCTTAGCTGATTCGAAAACTATTTGGGACTGTGCAACAGAGATGACTGGATAAATAGAAGAATGAAAATGATGTACCGTGGCCCATAGAAGTTTAGATATGTGGTATCTAAATAGACTGGGGAACTTGGAGAGGGATGAAGGCACCTGGGGCCTCCTGGTATGAGATATGGATGCCCTGGTCTGTGCAGGAGGTCTAGAAACCAACTTCATAGGGTCACTAGGTGATGTGAATCCATCATTTCTTATCGTGTGTATTTCACTAAACTATGTTGAATTTTACTGGTAATTAGTGATTAAGAAGAGACTTATAAAACCCCAAACCAAGAATCAAAACCATAAAAAATGAAGATACATATGAAGAGGTCATACTGTCCTCAGTGACCACAATGGTGGAGTTACTAACTGAGTGTTACACTACATATCAGATTCAATGTAGTTCTAGGTGTGTGTGTGTGTGTGTGTGTGTGTGTGTGTGTGTGTGTGTGTGAGAGAGAGAGAGAGAGAGAGAGAGAGAGAGAGAGAGCCCTAGGTGCTCTTGTGCTAATCATAGTTTTTGAATTAGCGAGCAGTAACTACATGTCTAAATGTAATATATGGTAGATGGAATAGAATAAAATTCCCTCATATGCAGTGTGATGCAAATGAATGATCCTTGTCCCTTAGGATGGAACTAGATGGATGTAAATGGAGCCTTGGATGGATGTAACCTTAGATTATGATAATAGTGCCTAGTTATTGGTCCCTAATAATGGTCTCATAACTTTATATTTATATGGTTCCCTTATTCTAATTTCATAATTAACCCCAAAGAGGTCGACCACTAAAAATATGTAATGCTCAAATAGTTAGAAAGTGCCCAAAAGATGAGTGAAAAAGTGTAAAGAGAATCAGGGTTCCCCGAATGGACCAGCACATTTGGGGCACCCCAGTATTGGGTTGGGCACTCAATTTAGGGACAAGAATGACATAAAGTGATAAAAATGAATGGGAAAGTACATACGGGAGGTTAGAAATGACAATAGAAAGTAAACTAAAATGGCCAAAGGAAATGAGTTAATTAGTACTTTCTTCACTCAAAAAACCATATGAATAGTAGTATGAGACAGGGACTAAATAATACCCAAAGTGAATGATTTTTTGTGTACACCTATTCAATAGGGCTATGCCAAAACTACATAAGCAAAGGGATTCAAGAGAATATCATTGCATGTCTCCCTCTCATTCTAATTTTAGGAACCTTGAGAGATATGTTGATTTGATTTTTCACGTCTCTTTTGCAACATAATGGTCATTTGTTTTTTGATAAGGAGTAGAAGTATCATAAGTGGGAATATAAGAATTTTGTGAAATATAATGGTGAACAATATGTAAAGAAATTTTATTATCGTTAAAATCAATATTTTATTGATAATTAGGAGGAATAGTAGCGATTGAATAATTTCAAGGAACATGGGAGAGAATAGAAATATGTTGAGTTAGAACAATCTAGAAAGAAATATGAATGATTTGAGAACAATGGCATTTTAAGAAGTATATATAACAACATAAAAAATCTTAGAAGTAGTGGAATCATGAGTAGGATTAAAATAAATTTGTGAAATGAATATAAGAAATGGTAATTTTTGACACATAACAACTTTAAATATATTTATGTATTTACCTTTGTCATCAATATTTTTTTCTGACATGTTCACTAAATTTTTCGATAAGGTTCTCATTGCCCTGTTCTTCTAAACAAGCCTCATGATCATAACCTTATTCACACCCATTTACAATATTTATTCAATATCCATTCACAACATTATCATTCAAAGGAAGACACATATCATGCAAATAGAAAATATTACTTTTTGAGCAACATTACATGTATTTCCAAATTCCATTTTCCTATACATGATTGATCTGGAATAAATCATTGAAATGTAATAAATAAATTTTTAGTTGAACCTAGGAATCTTATCTTCAATTGAATCAATTGTGATATAACTTTAAAATGAGCATAAATAAGCGCCATATAGTTCTAAAATATAAGATTAAAAAAAACTATCGCTTAGGATCAAGTACAAAAACGTAGGGTGAATGGATTCAAGAACATGAATTGACATTAAGCCTAATTAAAATATATAAATTATTATTTGACACAATGTGAAACAATATCTAACCCAACGAATAAATCTGGGTTTATGAATCCCTAAAGGAACATGTCAAAAAACTGATCTTTAATTTTTTTATAAGAGTTATCATAAGATTAAGCAATTTCCAACTCAAAACATACATAAAAGAACTTGGGTTTTACAAAATATAATATGAATTAAATAATTTAAATTAAATTGTGACACAAATATCCTAATATTTTTAATTAGGTTAAATAATTGTGTGCAATACAAGAAAAATATATAATTAATTAATCAAAAATTAAAATTATAGCATTTACTTGTTATTAAGTCTTATTAGCACGAGATATTTGAGGAGGATGGAAATTACTAAAGGTTTTGAGATTAAGCTTTATTATCACGAGATTTGATGATAGATGTCACAATGTGACATTGAATATTTGTGCCAAAACGTGATACTGATAGCATTAGAAAAGTGAAAATGATCAAAATAATTATTTCCAAAGTATCATGCAACATATATTTTGGGGCTTGTAATAAACTAGAGAATCACAATATTTGAAACAACAAACAATAAATGGGTATTTTAGGTTTCTCTAGATGTTTGGATAAATATTGCATTAAATATATTAGGGGTACAAAATAATCAACATTATTAGGTTTAGTTTTAAAAATTGAATGGTATCCACACTACCAAATTTGTCATGAACATGGTCTTAGTCTCATTCCTTTTTAGTGGTGAGGCCTTTACACTTTTTAAGTATTGATGTATGGTCAGTTCCTTGTGAGCCAAACAACTTCACCAATGAACTAACTTCATGTTGACATAATTTATTTTAAACTAGGGCCTTACCTAGTCTGAAATAAATAACATTTTCAACTGCGAAAGAGACGGGAAAAAGCATGAGCTATGACCATCCAGATCGAGGCCTAGCATAATGGCGGAGCTATTGGGATTTAGGAGAGAATGATCATGGATGGGATTTAATGGATTTTTAATTGTGTTTGTTCTACAAAGGAGAACCAAGGAGTTGAAGAAGGAAGCCTGTGCAATAGACTGAGATCCCATCTTTGAGCAGAAATGGCTACCCTCCACTCAATTTGAACCTATGTATGGTGCGCCCCCCATCCATGCACTATATTATGACTATGAAAAAATATGACGTGATATTGAAAGTACCGCCAAAGGGAGGTTTATCGGTGTCGGAGGAATTTCTACCAATTTCGTGCCTGGAGGAGTCAATGTTTCCAGTCTGGCAAAAGAATTTTCCAATCATCCATATCACCGCCATGTTTTGACTTACATTAAATGTTTTTGGGAGGTGATTTAACTACCCAAACGGTTGGCTAACTGGTTCATCTAGTTCAATAAAATTCATTTCAATATTAATTCCTTAACATGACGCATTCCTTCTGCTCTGCAAACAAAACTTTCATCGAGACAGTGTGGTCCTAGCCACTTCCGCACTACAGTATTTCAGAAAATAAGGAAATTAAATTAAATTTAGCTACTTCTAGGAAGGAGGTGTAATCAATATTCAAATTCCTTCACAGTTCCCCCACTCAGCCACAATGAACAACTAGGTAATTAGAGCCATTAGATTACAATGAATAATCCAATTGGTAAAAGAAAGAGAGTGTGAGAAGAAATAACAAATTATAGTGTGTATTTTAAATGTTTTAAATGGTAGTTGAGAGATGTTTTAAATTGTAGTGTGTATTTGGAAATTTTATTTCTCTATGATAGCAAGTATAGTTTACTCTTTGAAATTCACATAATGAAAGGGAAATTGTATGTTCAAGCTCCTCAGAATCCTTAGTGGAAATTCATAAGCCCCAATAATTCAATAGTTCCTAATCAAATTTAGATTTTTAGTGTCTTAAAATTTTCTCCATTAAAATTAGTCATTTGTTTGTGAATATTTTTGACACTTTTCTCTTAATTAATTATTATCTTAATTTTCTAATCATTTATTATCTATTTTGACAACAAAAGAATTCATTTAACACTAAATAGTTTAAACATTTGTTAAGGGAGTAATGATAATACAATCTATTTATACAATTCACTTTTTGGTTTTTCCATCTTTTAAACTTGTTCAACCTCAAGTTTAATATTGACAAATCATTTGGAGACAATACTTTTTCAATTAATTTGGACCTATAACAAAACATTTGAAGATGTGATTCTTTTTTAATTATTTTTCATTAATAATTCTTAGTAATGTTAGAGTAACTTAATTACAACTATATAATGTATTTATATTAAAAAAGATTTAAGGTCAGTTTTAAAACCAAAATGGATATAAAAATATATATGTTACATACTTGAAATATCAATACAAGTTTTCATCATTGACTTTGACTATCACTTGGAGGTTTTCGCTTTTTATTTTAAGATATACTGACCATACAGTGGAGTTTGAAGACATTTTTTCTTCTTAAAGATTTTTCTGAACATGACACATTGGTAATTATTTTCCTCCAAATTAATAATTAGGTTATAGTTTTATAAAGAGATACATATTGAAATTTGTAAATCATTAGTTTTGAGACTACTCAAAGATCTAACTTCTCTCATTTTCTCACGCCATTTATTAACAACATGTTATAATATATTTATCCTCCAATTATGTATATGTATGATCGTAGATATGAATATTAATAGTTAATGAATAATCTAAATATACAACATATTATAATAAATTAGAATTAATATTTATAACTAAAAGACATTGTCACCTTTCCAAAAATGAAAAAAAAACACAATGTGATTTTCAGTGTAGAAAAACATAATGTGTTTTTCATCTTATTGAAATACACAATTTGCTTTTCAGCACGTTGAAAAACCTGTAGTGTGTTTGTACCCAAATGGATTCTCTCTTAGAAACTGAGTAACATCACAGGTTTGGCAGGAAAGCTTAGAGACAAGCAGAGCATGTAGTCTATATTTTTGTAGCTGGGGATGAAATGTAACCAGCTCTTTGTCACTCAAATGCAGAGAAATGGGTAGCACCTTCAAGAGGATTTGAACTATCCTCACTACTTTATGGTTGTGCCTTTCAACCAGGGTAAGAGGACCCCTTTTGTAGCCTGTTGTTTGTGGAGGAGATGGAGATATCCTTCCTTGTGAACTTATTAGGAAGACCTTGATGAAAATATGATCAATGCAACAAAACCTAACTCTCATGAGTTGTCACTCTAGATAATGGAGATATTTTCTAAGCAAGGTTCAGGCCACTAAAGACAATGAAAACCTGATTGTTTCTGCATTTTTTTATAGTAAAAATTATGCATTTATATACACACATGACAAATAGGGGTAGTAGGGGTATGATTGATTGTTTTTAAATGAATTTTTGGTGGGAGGTGAGGCAAAATGAACTTGATTTTTTAGATCTCTGAAAAATCTTACAAAATGGAAAGCTTAGGCAACAGAATGCTTCAAAATAGCTGAAATGTTCCTTTAACCAGAATATGTGCTTCAATGGAGGCCAAGATCAGAACTTTTTCACATAAACTATGAGATTCTAGCATGAAGGATTGAGTTAGAAGACTCAATAAAACATCAAAATCTAAGTTCAATCACACCTGAGGTACACCCAGAGGATTACAAACAATCTCTGTCAACAAATGAAAGAAAAGTGAATTTAAATAATTAATTTCATTCCCAGATGAAAGCTCTTCTAAAAAAGAAATTGCAGATGCCACTAAACTATCACTAGGAATGAAATATATGTGATTGAGAGGGATTTTGACACAATATTGCAACGGAAACAAGAAAAATCATTTGTAGACATTCAGAAATGAAGCAAACACAATTTTGTCCAAAAAATAACATAGAATAATTCAAGTTTGATTAAATTTATTAGCAGGGGAAAGTTTCTAGAACAATCTCAGAGCTTGTCAATGACTGTACACTCACAACCACCTTGACTTAATCAGATTTAACACAAACAATATTAAACAGGTTTCTTCAAATGTTTCCTTATAAAGACGAACTCTATCAAGATTTTATCTTAGAAAAATCAGTCCCAACCTCTAAAACTCCAACCATTTGCACGATAAATTCCTGCAATTTAAAACATTTTACAATAGAGTTTTCCCCCCAAAAACTCAAACATTGAGTATACCAGTGCTTTCCATAATCTCAATCAAAATTCCTAGAATCTTATCTATAAATGTTTTCAGGTGCTTAGGGGATAGATCTCTTCAGACATCTCCCACATTCAACTTCCTCTTCTAGTAGATCACTTTTCCCTCTACTCGCCAACCACTTCCACCCCTAATCTATCAAATCTAGTTCTTTGTGTACCCAGGAAGAAAAAACGGAAGATCAGATCGAGCCCAGAGGTCAGATCTCATTTTAATGGCAAAAGATGTCCCTGAATTTTCCTCATCAAACCAAGATATCAACAGGTCTTTCACATGCCAAGGAAAGAAAAATCAGGTCGAATCCTACAGTCAGATTGCATATTTAATGGTGAGAGACGTTTACAGACCTTCCCCACAAAACCAAGATACCAAATTAATGTTCCTCTTTATTTGGCGTGCAAAAGACTCCAAGAAATGATAAAAAACCATAATAATACGCATCCCCAGGAGCTTTGGAGAAAAATGGCAGAAAATCAGATACAGACGCATATTTGCCATTGATCTTTCTATTTTGAATTTAGACCGTCCACATGGGAGATCCAATTTTAAAACGGGCCCGCGGGTTCCTTTTTCCTTTTACAATTTTTTTGAAAAATGTAAATTTTTCACTTTTTGCTTCACACCTCCGCCCTTGTGAAATGAGCATGACACGTGTCCTAAGGTGGGTCTCAAAGGAACAGCAGCTAAATTCTTCTATTTCACCTCCTTTTTGGAAAAGGGAAAATTTTCCAAGTTTCCCCCGCAGCTCCGCCCTTTCGCCTTCAAAAAATGGGCCTGACAGGTTTCCCAATGTGGGTCCCAGTGGAAATGCGCTCTCTTTTTATACTTTCGCTCCTTTTTTCACAGAAGGAATTTTTTCCAAATTTCCCTTGAATGTTCGTACCTCCACCATTGACTCTAAGCAAATTTTGACTGATCCTTTCTCGGGCATGCGGGACATTTTGATGTTTTAATACTTTTGATGACAAGAGGCAAAAAATCTAAGTTACCTCTGATGGTCTACTTTCACACCCCTTTGACTCTTCAAAACTAGCCTTGACCTCCCTTTTGTTGGGCTTTTGGGTCACTTTGACATTTTAATCCTTAAGAGGTAAAAAATCCAAGTTGCCCCTGATGGTCTGCTTCCCTGCCTTTTGACTTTTCAAACTTCCACGCGTCACAATGGCACATCTTGAGATGGTCCCCAAAAGTTGAGACCATGAATGAGCGTAGGCTCACCACGTGTCCTGGCCTGGAAAAGTTTGTTTAAAGGTTTAAAGTTCAACAGAAGGTGCCATGTGTCAAGGTCTACAACAATCTCCTTTGGTTGTTGAAAATTCCAAGCAAAATGTAAATTAGGTGGAGTCCTCCAAGAGTCCTCCTCGTGCTTCTTTAAAATAAATTTCAAGGGTCGGTCCTTAAACATGCACAATCCCTCCACATATCCCAAGCCTTAAAACCTTTTTTAAAAAAATACTAATTATGGGAAGACCCGGTGGAAGCCTCCACATGTCTCCATGACGTAATTTCAAAATGGTGCCCAAGTTTAAGACCATGAATGAGCATGGGCTCACCACGTGTCCTTGTCCCGAAAAACTATATTGGTTACATAAAAATTTGTCTAAGTCTAGGAAAAGTAACAGAAACGTCCACATGTCCTCCCGGTGCTACTCCAAGGCCAAACCAAAAAGAAAATCTTCAAATGAGTGTCATTTTTCCACATAGACAGGTTTTTAAGTTGAGGTGATTCATAAAATTTTTGAAGTACCCTTTCAAGCCGCATCCAACCAAAAGAGGCCACATTTCCTATTAGTGCAAGGATGTAAATTTGAATAGGAGAAATGCCTTCCAAACCATAAAATGTAGAAAAACGACCATTTAAGCCCAAACATGAAATTTTCTCTGAGGACAAAGAATTTAGAAATGTTACAAGGCTCAAATACATTCCTCTGAGCTACATCCATTCATTTTTCTTCAATTATTTAGGGAAAAAAAGAAAAGAACAATAAATCCCAATTGTGGAAAATGGAAAGAATGGGAGAGCCCAAGTTTTTTGATGAACATAGAAATGAGGAAACAATTTTAGATCTATACGTGATCCCTGGTCCAAGAAGGGACTAATTATGGAAACAAAAGGATGGTGGGGAATTATCAGGCACAATATGGCTGTAAATTAATATATTTTCAATGGAAAATGGGGCGAAAGTATTTTGAGCACCAACATCGGCTCCGACTCGCGGATGGGCACTCCCTGCAAGTGCCACAAGAACAAAGGTAGACCAAGTTTTGAAAATATCCATTGGGAAAAGGAGTCAGCTTGTCGAGTAGGTAAATAGAGCCATCTCCCAAAAACGAACAGAGAAACTAGTAAAAACAAGTCACCAAGGATCAAAACAAGCAAAAACACAAAAGATAGGAAACAAACAACAAGCTATACACTGTACAGGTAATGCTCACTTTGATTTTGAGGAATCAATCCAAGAAATGCTTCAAGTGCCTACCATTAACATGAAATTCAAGCAATTCGCCACCAAATCCTTGAAGAAGAAGGTATGCTCACCAATCTACATGTTAATGGAGTAGGGACCCATCCATAACATGTCAAATTTTCCATGTTTTCCCTTATCTTCATGCCTGCTATCCCATAGTAGCTCGAGATCTCTAACATTAAAAGCTTTACGGGTGACCTTCTTGTCAAACAAATTCTTCAACTTTTCTCTGAACTTTACATGCCTTTGGTGGGATGCCCTCCTTTCTTCATCAAGCTCAACAATCTAGTTAAGGTGGGCATCATATGGACTTACTTCATGATCTTTCAGTTGTTAAATGAACTGATATGAGGGTAATTGCATATGCAGGAGCAGCGGAGCCTGAGTTCCATATACCAACTCAAATGGACTCTTTCCAGTGGCTCTTTTAACAGTAATCCAACTATCCCAAAGAAAAAGCTTCAACTACTCACCCCATTTTCTCTTGTTTAGCTCCAAGGTTCTTTTGATAATCTTAAACAATTTTTTATTACTGGACTCAGCTTGTCCATTTCCTTGGGGATTGTAATTGGAAGCATATGTCAAATTGATCCCATACTCTTTGCACATTTCTACCAAGGGTTTAGCTCTGAAGCTCATGGCATTGTTAGCAACAATTTAGACTGGCACCCCAAACCTGCAAATGATATGGTTCAGCATGAATTCCATGTCAATTTGGTGTGTTGCTCTCTTGGTGGAGATTTCCTCCACCCAGTTGGTGAAGTAATCAGTGGCTAAAAGAATCCACCAATAACCAGTGCTCAAGATCCTGTGTGTTATGACTCTTCCAGCAAAATGCCCCCCACAAATCCTTCCGTGGAGATCATCAATTATCTTGGGGGCTTCATCTTCAGTATTGCACATTAAGAGAACTCCCTTAGGGTTCTTCCAAGACAACCCATAATCAATAATGATCACTCAGGCATCCAGTGTGATTGCACAACATTGAATCCTTTCTCCAAGTGTGGGACCTGTAAAATGAGAAAGGAATCTCCAGAGAAGGCTGGTTCCTGCTCCTAAACTACCTGCCACAAGCTATTCCAGTGCAGGCAAGCTAATCTAATCCTAATCTAACCATGCCAAGGAGACAGAGAGAGAGAGAGAGAAGGAAAAACAGCAAAATCCTACACTAAAACGGTGATACACCAGAGAAGGAGAATGTTGAACCTCTATCAAAACTGCCATGGGACAAAGAGAGGTGAGCAATGGGAAGGATGGACAGATGCATCACAGGCCCAAGGATAGATTTCACACAGAAAATGTCCCAAAACTCCATGAACACAGCTCCAGACCTGCAATGAACATTCAAACATGCACAAATACCTGCAATGAAGAGAGGCAAGAGGAAAACAAGCGAAGAACGAGCAAGGATGGACAGATGCATCACAAAACACGTTTTTTGTTGCTCCAGAAGTTTGCACAGAACATCATTTCATTAGTAAAAGGCAAAAATGCCATTACAGAGCAGGGAGGAGGTTCGAGCTCCATTTTCAACCCTAGAGAAGAAAAGAAGGGAGGGCAGAGCAGAAAAGATGAACAACTTGTTATGTCCCCCTTTTGAAAGAAGCCCCTCTGTACAATATATAGGAAGAAAGAGAGAGGGAAGAGAGGAAATTTGAAACTACCACAACCACTTCTAGGTCACATTTTAAATCATCTCATTATGGTAGAAGCGGTGGATCCTGGCAAAACGGCGGGCTGTCTGCTGCATTAAAGCTGGTTGTTGAAGCGTCACTTCTGGCATTACCATGCGTCAGAGCCGTTTCTTAACTTTCTCTCTCCAGACTACACCAAAATGGAAGATTGATCCCAGAATCATGTAGATAATTTCAACAGCTTTCCGTTGATATAAAGAACGTGCAAATCCGAGCTCTGGATCAAAAGATATGACGATCTGAAGATTTAGGGCACGGAACAGACCAAAACGGATTTTGAAATATTTTCCCGCGCTTCGCCACCTGGACGACACGTGGCAGGCTCTGATTCGCTGAATAATTCTCTCTCCTCCACCTTTCCGTGGGCTTTCCTTTGAAATTTCCTTGTGGGCCCTAGCTGGGACACGTGGCACTATCCCATTGGTTCGGGCTGACCCTTCAAAACTCGCCCTTTGACTTTTTGACCTTTTCCCTTGTGACACGTGTCATGATTTGATTGGTCTGCGGGCCTGCCGGCTCTTTCGCGCCCTTCACGTCTTTTTGTCCCGGATGTCCCAGTGCTGTTTGGGACAGAAACCTCCGATCCACCCGAAATGGGCTTCCTTGTCCCTTATCTGCCGATGACACGTGGCGCAATCTGATTGGCTCTCGGATTTTTCGGCTATCCGCGTCCCTCGCGTCCCTGCGGCCCAGATGTCCCAGTGTGAAAGTTTCCCGTTCCGGCCGAACCGGCCGGTTCACGTCTTTCGCGTCCATTTGTCCCAGATGTCCCTTTGCTGCTTGGGACAAATTCTTCTGAACCGCCCGAAATGGGCTTCCCTTGCTTCACCGCTTCGCCTTTTCGCGCCCTTCGCGCCCTCGCGGCCCGATTGTTCCTTTGCGAAAATTCTCTGTTTCGGGTGAACCGGCCGATTCGCGCCCTTCGCGTCCCTCTGTTCCAATTGTCCCAAAGGCGACCTTGAGCAGGACTTAGCCAATTTTCACGATTTTTCCTGGATCAATCTACATGCTTGGAACTGCAAAACTCTGATACATGTTATCGAAATTTACCCTGGGGGGGTGAAATTTTGACAACAGTTTTGACGACTCAGCGGGGTCACCTGCCTGCTAGGTGAATGATCAGTAGCCTGAAGCAATCCATTGGGCATGGAGTCATAAGCAAGCCTGAAAAACTAATCTGAACTTTGAAAACTTCCCTCTGAGCCACTTGAATCCCACCGGACATGGAGTTGTTCTCACCAAAATGCCACTGAAACGAACTGTGCAAGAGCAGAACCGGCAACACCAAAACTATGTACAGAACTAAAAATCATACATGCTCCAAATGGAACATGCAGAGTGTGCACAAGCACTTCTTCTACTGAAAGCAAACCTAGCTACTCTACTCTAACTGGAAGCAAAGGCAAGCTAAACAAACCCTGCAACTGGTTGTGAGAAATAGCTTCCTTTCTTCAAAATTGGCAGCCATGCAATTGATTTGGAGCTGATCATGGTTGTTAGGATGAGTGGAAAATCAACAAAAAGCTGGTATTCCACACAAATCATCAAGGTATCAGCTGAAGGCAAATTCAATACCTCTTTTAGTTGCTCTGCATTTGGGTTGAAGAGGTATGACAGCTGATCCTTGATACTTTGTAGCTCACCCTCATGCTCAGAAGCAAGCATGACTGGTTGTGACTTCTCCTTTGGCTCCAATGAAGCCAAATACCTGATTGGGCAAGGTCTGATCAGTTTGATATGCCCATAGCTCTGATTTTCAACTCCAAGAATGGAGTCTTCTTGTAGACCTTGAATGGATGGTGTGGAAGCAATGGTAGAACCCTTCTGCCCTTTCTCTTCCTCCAATGAAGAACATGAAAGATTAAAATCTTCCAATCTTGATTCCGAAGAGCTGTTATAAGATGCAGGCTGCTGCAAATGAATGTTCTCCTTCAGGACAGCAGACTCTTGTGTTTGGAATGTGGATGATGAAAGAGAGAATGGTGGAAACTCAACCGGCTCTTCTCCATCAAAACAGTCCTCCAAATCTGACAGATAAACTGCCTCATGGCTGTCCTGCTGCAAATGTTCAACTTCCTCCATGGTGTCCTCTTGATCTGTAACTTGACCACCATGGTTTCTTTCTCCCTCCAACATTGATTTTGAGAGGTCAAACTCCTCTTCAGCACTGGAACTTGAGAGAGGTGAAGTAGAAAGAAGAACTGAAGGTTCTCCTGTAGCCTGCTTTGTGCTCAGAGCTCTTGGATCTGCAACTTTCTCCTCCACAGCTAGAATGTGCTCCTCTGCTGCTGGATCTGGAGCAGCTTCTCCTTCATCCAATGTTCGAAGACAATCTTGCTCTTGAATGAGCTCCTCCTCCAGCATGAAGTTTGTCAAGTCAAACTCTTCAATCTGCTGCTCTAGAGGACAAGTTGGGACTGCAAGATCTTCTTCTTCTGCTGCAACAGAATCAGTCCTGACCACCATTTGTTCTCCAACCTTAGCCTCTTCTGTAGGCTTAACCATCAAGGGGATCTTTGTCATACCAAACTTGGCAGCCAAACTTACTAAGCTCTTAATCATTTCTTCTTTTCTTGGCTCTTCCTCTTGCTGTCCTTGATGACTGATTTTTTCAATTTCTTCTTCCCCACATGGAATTGGGAATGCAAGAGGAGGGGTGGGTTGCAACTCAATTGATTTGGAAATTTTTTGTGGTGGTAAAGGAGATGAAATCTCTTGTTTCTTTAGAGGAGGGGGGATTTCTTTTAGCTCTTGTGGAGAGGATGACTGTTTGGAAGGAAAAAGGAAAGAAGAATTGAGGTGTGGTGGAAGACTGAGAGGTGGAGACATGGGATCAACATTTGGGACAGCAGATGGAGAGTTTAAAATTTGCAAGTCCAAATGAGATGATGCTGCTTGAGTAATGGGAAGAGAAAAACCAGATGATGGTGTAGAACTTACCCATTGACAAGGTTGTTCAACACCGAATGTATAGGCCTCTATTTCTGCTGTCCATTGTGCAAGTTGGGGCAGCATCTTTATCATGAAGTCTAGCTTCTCTTGAGGGCTGAAGTGTCTTGGAAAAGGGCCTCCCCATGGACAAGGAGTCCTGCAACCAATTCTGAAAGCTCTCATCTGAGCTGTTGCTCTGGACTGCACCATCTTTGCCTCCATCTTTTGGATTTTCTCCAACAGACCAGCATCTTGGATCTGATGGTCTTCATTGTATGCATACTCTTGCTCTTGGAAGGCTCCATAGCCAAACTGACTTTGGCACTGCTGCTCATATGGGTATGCATACTGATCTTGAATCTGCTCAAAATGTTGATTTGGAGGATTTGTAAAACATGTTGGAGGTGGAATATACTGCTGTTGTTGATGTGAATTCCATGATGGAAATGAAGTCATGATTGCACAACCTCATGGAATGGGAAAGAATGAAAGAGATGGAAAGAAGGATGAACGGGAATGGATGGAAAACGGGTCTGCAACTTCAGAAATGGGTTGCTGATCAGATGGAGTCGCCAGATGTGTTTGCAAGTGCCTCCAAAGGCTGAAATCTTCACAAGAACACACCAACCTGCAAAAGATGAAGTGGAAGACCTCTAAGGTCCCACCGGGCGTGCCAAAACTGTTGATGCAAAATCACAGCACCCCTGGATGCAGATCAGGCTTCTAGGTTGATCACTCAGGCATCCAGTGTGATTGCACAACATTGAATCCTTTCTCCAGGTGTGGGACCTGTAAAATGAGAAAGGAATCTCCAGAGAAGGCTGGTTCCTGCTCCTAAACTACCTGCCACAAGCTATTCCAGTGCAGGCAAGCTAATCTAATCCTAATCTAACCATGCCAAGGAGACAGAGAGAGAGAGAGAGAGAGAAGGAGAAAAACAGCAAAAGCCTACACTAAAACGGTGATACACCAGAGAAGGAGAATGTTGAACCTCTATCAAAACTGCCATGGGACAAAGAGAGGTGAGCAATGGGAAGGATGGACAGATGCATCACAGGCCCAAGGATAGATTTCACATAGAAAATGTCCCAAAACTCCATGAACACAGCTCCAGACCTGCAATGAACATTCAAACATGCACAAATACCTGCAATGAAGAGAGGCAAGAGGAAAACAAGCGAAGAACGAGCAAGGATGGACAGATGCATCACAAAACACGTTTTTTGTTGCTCCAGAAGTTTGCACAGAACATCATTTCATTAGTAAAAGGCAAAAAACGCCATTACAGAGCAGGGGAAGAGGTTCGAGCTCCATTTTCAACCCTAGAGAAGAAAAGAAGGGAGGGCAGAGCAGAAAAGATGAACAACTTGTTATGTCCCCCTTTTGAAAGAAGCCCCTCTGTACAATATATAGGAAGAAAGAGAGAGGGAAGAGAGGAAATTCAAAACTACCACAACCACTTCTAGGTCGCATTTTAAATCATCTCATTATGGTAGAAGCGGCGGATCCTGGCAAAACGGCGGGCTGTCTGCTGCATTAAAGCTGGTTGTTGAAGCGTCACTTCTGGCATTACCATGCGTCAGAGCTGTTTCTTAACTTTCTCTCTCCAAACTACACCAAAATGGAATATTGATCCCAGAATCATGTAGAGAATTTCAACAGCTTTCCGTTGATATAAAGAACGTGCAAATCCGAGCTCTGGATCAAAAGATATGACGATCTGAAGATTTAGGGCACGGAACAGACCAAAACGGATTTTGAAATATTTTCCCGCGCTTCGCCACCTGGACGACACGTGGCAGGCTCTGATTCACTGAATAATTCTCTCTCCTCCACCTTTCCATGGGCTTTCCTTTGAAATTTCCTTGTGGGCCCTAGCTGGGACACGTGGCACTATCCCATTGGTTCGGGCTGACCCTTCAAAACTCACCCTTTGACTTTTTGACCTTTTCCCTTGTGACACGTGTCATGATTTGATTGGTCCGCGGGCCTGCCGGCTCTTTCGCGCCCTTCATTCTTTTTGTCCCAGATGTCCCAGTGCTGTTTGGGACAGAAACCTCCGATCCGCCCGAAATGGGCTTCCTTGTCCCTTATCTGCCGATGACACGTGGCGCAATCTGATTGGCTCTCAGCTTTTTCAGCTATCCGCGTCCCTCGCGTCCCTGCGGCCCAGATGTCCCAGTGTGAAAGTTTCCCGTTCCGGCCGAACCGGCCGGTTCGCGTCTTTCACGTCCATTTGTCCCAGATGTCCCTTTGCTGCTTGGGACAAATTCTTCCGAACCGCCCGAAATGGGCTTCCCTTGCTTCACCGCTTCGCCTTTTCGCGCCCTTCGCGCCCTCGCAGCCCGATTGTTCCTTTGCGAAAATTCTCTGTTTCGGGTGAACCGGCCGATTCGCGCCCTTCGCGTCCCTCTGTTCCAATTGTCCCAAAGGCGACCTTGAGCAGGACTTAGCCAATTTTCACGATTTTTCCTGGATCAATCTACATGCTTGGAACTGCAAAACTCTGATACATGTTATCGAAATTTACCCTGGGGGGGTGAAATTTTGACAACAAGATCCTTGTACCATTCAGAACTCATCAATTTTTCAAAGACATCTACCCTTGCTTCAAGGATCCAAAGATGTAGAGGCTTCATGATAATTTGCAAGTTTCTCTACAGAAGCATCCTTGTTGGTAGCCATGAGGATTAAGACCTCTCACAAAATTTGGATGTGTTGGGATATCCATGTCATATTATAGCAACTTGTTCACCAAGAGTAGATATTATTCTTGAGCATTTCAAGCCCCATGATGATATGTCTTTCACCATAGGTGTCATGGGATTAGCAATGAAGCATCTATCTCTAGAACTCACCATGTAAGGCCATTGTATGAATTTATTGCTAATCACACCACGTATGATGCATTCTTCTCCTATAACCAGTATATGAAAGCTCAGCCAGTTATAATGCCTTGACTGATCATAGTCGCGAGTGTCCTCTCTGCCCCTTCTAATTTTCCTTGCGGCCCATAAGACATATGCAATAGTTTTTTCTGATGCAAAAGTTATTGTAGTTGAAAAGGCTTCTTAGAGTCTGGAGCTATTAGCATATGTGCACGCTTTGCATGCATCTTTAATGACATTGCAATAGCTGTGGGAATGGCAGTCCTCTTCCCACTTGATGAAGGTGAGGCTACCTTTATTGAAAACCATGGAATTGTATTTACATATGGTCAACTCATTCAGATATTGTATATGGGGGGGGGGATGGGGTTGGAACATCCCAATGGAAAGACTGAATTCCTTTCTTGGAGATTGGAATTGGAACCTTGAAGGAAAGGAGTGGACCCTATATGGATGAATCATGACCCCTTCATGCGACAGAGTGTGACCAAGAAACAAAGCCTAATATACTCATGAAGATGGAACTTCTTTGGATTGAATGAAATGCCATATTCACAACATAAAATGGAGCATTGAGTTAGCTCAAACAAGAACTTGTAAAAGGGAACACACATGAGAAAGTAGAAAATCAGAGTCTTGATCACTGTTGAACTAGAACAACCAATTAATAATCATTGATGTAACTGGAAGAATCAACATCCATTTCTATTTGACAGGTTGCTTTAGTATTCATCAGACACATAAGGGCATCTAATGAACATAAGAACATCAAATATTACCCAAGAAACAATGAATGAGACTATCTTAAGTCTTTCTGATTTCATTAACTCCAAAATGTTTTTCAACTAGAGAAACCATCCAGGGTAGAAAGTTTCTTCCTGAAACAAAGCTCACGAGCTACAATACGTATTTCTTATCCTCTCTGAAAGTCATGGATAATTATCTGTTCATTGAGACTGCTGCTTCAGACTTTCTTTAATTTTTAAACACATTGTTCTTCGATGGCATGCGTGGGAGCTCCTTTCTGACTGGGTGCTAGCCTGTTTGCAATTTTCTTGAAGACCGTTCTTTCTTTTCCCAGGCTGAATAATCCCTCCAATGCATGGGAAAAAGGAATTTCTTCAGTTCTTCTTGCATTTAAAGACATAGTGCAGTGGATTGTCTTGTTCTTTCCTCCTTCAACCTGACTGGTTTTGCAATAGATTCCAGAATGTGTGGAAACTCATGTAAAGAAAACAAATCCTCTTTGTGATTGCCTCTTACTTTAGAATAGGTGCTAAGCTTTTGGCATTCTTGATTACACTTCCTTGCATGCACAACTGGATATATCAATGCTATGTCCTCCTTAGAATAAGATAAGAAGACTAATCAGAAAGCTTCGCATGAATATTCTCCAATGAGTTTGATGGAGGAAGTTCATGGGGATTAATCCAACTTCCTCTCTTCCCAGGTAGTTATGTATCTATTAATAATGTGATCAACAGGGGGAAAGTGGGATTCAAAAGCAACAAGCCAATTGCCAATGGGAATGGAATTAGTCTTTAGTTGGAAATGACCCGTTCAATTTACCCATGTGGGAACATTAGGTAATCTTCCTACCCTCTGTTAGCACACATCCATGAGCTCCTAATGGAATATTTTGAATGAGAAAACTCTCCATGTGTGGGAAATTTGCAAGAAGATCTGCTGACCTAGGGGATCATCATTCGGGAACCTGCCAGTGTTGGCATGTTGTCAGGCAATTAGAAGGCATAAGCTTACTTCCCTGGCAACATAAAATTTGTCAATATGGGGATACTTTACAATTATACATTTATTTAGTTCCCAATACTACAAGTTATTCTTCCAAATCAGTTGAATTTCCTATTACAATGCAAGGAGTGATTGAATTAATTTAATATCTCAATTAGATCCCACGTTGTTTGATTGTATTGTTTCATTCGCTGATTTAAAACCTGACGGGATAGAGTTCTCACCCGAAAAGGATGATAACGAAGACTGAAACGATCACAAAAATGAGACGATCGCGATGAGGATAATGAACCATGCATATTTCTAAGAAATCCTCAGACCTAATAACTGTGCCTCATAATTTTGCAATGTTATTAGTGCACTCAAAGTTGAGTTTGAATTATTTTTTAAAAGACAAACTCTTCCTGGGGACCTGGAGCAGATCAGACCAAGACCAACACCATATCTAAACTTGAAGCATGATCCATCAAACATTATGGGGCACAAAAATGGGGCGACCTATTCAAGAGATTTGCAGACTGAAAAAAACTTGTGTTCTTTTCAACCAGCAAATCCCACAAAGTCCTAATTACCTATGTACATACGGGGATACAATACCTCATAGGATGCAATTGTTGATAGTTCTTGAGATATGGTGCAACATCTGTATTTTCCCCATATAACCTAACAATGAGTTCCATTAATATGAAAAGTAATCGGTAGCTATCTCCACAGAAATGTATCCATTTTGACATGGTCCCAGCCACAGCGAGTCAAACTTCCCATGCTTTCTTTTCAGCTCAACGTACTTTTGTCCCACGAAGAACTGGGAAGTCATTAATTTTACAATTGTCTAAGCTCCCTAGTTTTTACCTGGGTAGGCTACAAGTTGCACCACAAGACCTTTCACACATCCCAACACTAGTAATTCTCTAGAATCCATGGCAGTGCACTTCCCATATGTTGTTGTTATTTTAATATTCAGCTCATTCATGACTTCCAGAGGCATAACATTGCATGATGCCCATGAGTCAAACATGCAGTTGTGTAGCAACTGTTCTTAATGATCAAAGTGGTGAAGAACGGATCCACATTCAGCTGAGATTCCACTTTTGGGAGTTATGTGGTCAGCCCAAATAATGCATCAGGTGGTTCACTTTTTCACTGCCAAGTTCTTTGATGGTGTCTCTCAACTAACTTGCGCACAATAGTAATGAGGTTTTTGTTGCTGGATTCAATGTTTGACCATTTCTACCTAAGGGTAGTAATCAGATGAATGAGACCCAAAGACTCAAAATCCCATATCTTGTGCTCAAAAATCCTATCAAACTCTGTAGAATTGAAAAATTTGAGATCATTGATCTGACTCACAGATCTTGTGTGGAATATCCATAAGGGACATACTTTGGCAAGGAAACATTGGAAGGAAGGCTGACACATTCATTAGGGGGTATAAGATTTTTTATACCTTGGGCATGAGGATGGGTATTTTTTTTTTGGGACAACAAGGCAGTGGTGGTAGATGCATGTGAGTTATGAGCCAGCACTAGGAATTAGGATTCAAAACCCCGATGAAGTATCTAAACCCCATTGGCTTGAAAGGCCCTGTCCCTTTGACAAACCTGACAACTTGTGCTTCAAAGGCAGTGTCTTGGGTAATGTTGTCCACTCAAAATTCCCCTACTTTTTGAGTAGTTGAAAATTAACAAATTTTCAAGTTAAATGCCTTCTTTATTGTCCTGGAAATGAGAAAAGTCAAAAAATTGAGAAAAATCTACGTTTTTGGGTCTTTTTGTGTGATTTTCGGTCCTGTCAGACATTTTTGTCCCAAGTGTCCCAAGTTCATTCAGGCTCTTTGTTCCCCAATTGGCCACTTTACCCGAAGTCCGTTCCTTTTGGGCGCGTCGGAACTTTTTGTCCCAAGTGTCCCAAGTTCATTCGGGCTCTTAGGTCCCCGATCAGTTCCGCTTTACCCGAAGTCCGTTCCTTTCAGGCCCGTCGGAACTTTATGTCCCAAGTGTCCCAAGTTCACCCAGGCCCATTGTTCCATTTCCGTCCCTGATGTCCCGAAAACATGTACTCCATGTACTTTCATTTTCCCCCGCATTGCACACTTTTCCTGAATCGCCCGTATCGCCAAATTCGCGCTTTCGCGTCCCACGTGACCCAAATGAACCAAAGGCCATTTGAGTTAATTTTTCCCGCTCTTCACAAATATCTTACTTTCCAATTTGGTAGGTGTGTATTTAATACACATTAATTGTCTTTCTCTCTCCCAAATGGATATATAATGAATTGCCCCCTATACATTTTACACACTGCTTTCTTGCTATCCTTTGCTCATACCTTTCCGATCAAGATTTCTGCGCGCATACTCATTTCCCCTGTAATTTCGTCCAGAGTCCAGATTGCAACCTTGGCTCCTCAAATTGCTAACAACATGAAGATTAAATTCCAAGGCTAGGAGCAAGTCTCACCGCTCAAGTCTGCCGTTCCCGATATTGGGGACACTGAGTTTCGCCACCTCGACTTTGGAGATTTTTGGGCAAGAATGATAGACGCGAACCCTTCACCTATGACACAGATGATTCATGACAGTGGCTTGGCATTCTGCCGGTGGTTTCCCTATCTCGGTGCAATGAGATAGATATAGTACTCTCCTGCGGTGCCCATTTCAATCCCTGATTCAAGTGAGTTGACTAATGAATGTGCATGGGGAAGCTCATCGCCAAACTTGACGCTGCCACCATTGGCAGCTGCCCTAAGAATTCTAGAGATGGACAATGCTATAGTAATTTCTCAAAACTAGGCGCAAGCCCATCTTCGATCAAGACAGTGAAAAATATAAGGCGCGGGTGGCGAAGTCCTGGCTTAAAAACCCTAAAAAGGGGGCGTCTCGTCTGTCCAAGACTCTTTTCCTTACAAATTTCAATGAGGAATTGTCATATTTTATAATCCTACTAGCTCGGGTCATGGGCTTACCCTTTACAAATGAGTTCCATTTTTGGATGTGCCCGCTTATCAATATGGTGTGCGAAGGGACTCAGAATATCAATTGGGTAGAGATCATTAGTATGAACCTGGCAGAGCAGCTATCCAATGTACAACAAACCAATAAGTTCTATATGACTTCATACTTGATGTATAATCTGGCAGCATTGAGGCAATGGTTTGGCTTCTCATACATTAATGCTCACAAGGGTGACCCCGTATATGCCTACTGCCCTCAGTTCACCTTGGAAACTAGCAATCGCAACTTTAGAAGGGTGAATGATGCCTTCACCATGTACATTGTAAGGGTTCTGGAGAGTGATACAGCGAGGAGATTTTCTGATGAAGCTATGAATTTGATATTACACTACGGTGCCTACTTCATCCAATTTAGGAAATTTTCCTATATAAGGCTTGCTGGCTATGAGAGCACCCCTCTCAAGCTCCCCATGTTCTTCAATGATAAAATGGCATTAATAGAAGTATGCAGGCAATTTGAAAAGTTGCATAGAACCTGCAGGGATAAGAAAATTACTGGTTTGCACTTTCCCATCTCTTTGGGAAACTACACCTGCAAAATGGCTCTAGATGCATAAAACATAGAAAGAGCCCTAGCTCCCATTACTGTCCATTTCTTCAGGCCAAGAACCTGTTTTGACTTGAAGAATTTTATTGATTAGAACATCAAGATAACTTATCATCATAGGGCAGACATAGAAGATTATTGGGCTGACTGTGTTGATGATTTTGAAGTAAGAAGGAGGCATTATGGCAGATTTTCTCTTCAACTAATTCAAGAGCTTAACCTATACCAAGTTCCTGAAGGGCTCCAGGATGATAATTCTGACCTGTACTCATATGAGTATGACAATGTGGTCAAACACACTCCCTTGGAGGATTTGGATTGGTTCAAAAAGGAGAAGGCTGATCTAGTGCAGAAATCCTAGCTCCCGGTCTTGGTAAGAACCAAAATCTAGTTTGACAGGAGAGTTCACGAACTCAGAAGGCACTCAGGTGAGTCCTCTAAAGACCCTCAACACCAAGAAAAGAGGCATTGTCACCTGATTCAAGAGCACCTATGTAGACCCCTCCTGCTTCATCAACTCAAGGTCCCACAGTCTCCACTCCTTCCTCATCCACCCAGGTATACCAAAAGAAAGTCAATGAAGTCAAGAAGGAGCCTGTGGAGGAAGATCCCCTAAGGAAGCATGTGGAGTTTCCCTCAGGACCAGAGAACATCATTGTTCTCAGTGAAAGTGAGGAGAGTGAATTTCCAGTCTCTACAAGTGCTCCAGAAACCCCCATGGATAAAGAAAAGGAGGTCCAAAGCACTGAACTTCTAGGTGCTAGTGACTCCTCTGTACTAGAAGCCCCAAGCACTCTACTCATATCCCAACTAGAGGCAACAGTAGTGCAAACCTCAGGTGCCGTGAGTTCTTTGTCTCTTGGTCCTCTTTCCTCACCTACTTCTTCTTCCTCCTCTTTTGCATGGGTGCAGCCTCTTGTCGACACTAGGAAGAGAAAATATTCCTCTCGAATCTTGGAACCCAATTTTGATGTTATGGCGGCCTTATTAGGTACTACTCCTCCTACTCGTGCTAAAAAATCCAGAACTACCTCTAGGATAGTGTCTGATGCTCAGGGCCAACAATTCCTGGAGATAGCCAAGCCTAAAGTAGACAAGCCAGAGCAAGATTTGCAAGCATCTGACCTTGAACTCTCAAGAATTCCCATGGGAGAGTCTGCCCTTGAAGGAGAGATCCACAATCTTCAGGAAACAGTCACTAGAGTCATTGGGAGGGTAGAGAAAGGGCAACAAACCATAGAGTAGTTAGAGGACCAAACCCAGATTCTCACAGGTTTCATCAAGTCACTGTTATCCAAAGATAAATTTCTAGACCCTACCCCATTGACTACTCTTCCACCACATGTAATCCTGAGCCAAGATGAGGTGTAAAGCATCAAAGACATGCACAAGTATTCCGTCTATGGAAGGGCTATGGAGGCCATGGTGGATGATATGCTTGTTGCAGGATTGAATTTCATTGATGAAGCCTTCAAACTCCATTAGAAGGTGAACAATTTGCAATAGAAGCTCTCCTCCACTATTGGAAGCATAGATAAAGAACTTAAACTTTGGAGCAGTTGCATAGTAGACCTTCACCTCATAGGACAAACAGATGAAAATATTTTAATGGCAAGCAAGGTCTTGGATGATGCAAAGGATAATTTGTCAAAGTCCTGGGTCTACAGCGTGGAATGGAAAATCAAAGTGCTGGAGGAGGCTTTGGGAGAGTTAAGAAATAGCTGGCAGAAGGGTGAGGCCTTCAAGACTCTAGTTGTATCTGCCTTCAAGGATATACATTGCCATCTTCATGATGAGACTTCTGGTGTGCCTCTCTCTTTGCAAGAAATCAAAGCTCAATTCCAAGCTTTTTTCAAAGGTAATCTGTTTAAGGAGAGTTCCATTTCCAAGGAGAAGATGAAGGAGATCTACTCTCTTCAATCTGCTATAGAGGAAGCGAATAAATATTATCATACTCATGTCAAATTCGACAAAGAAATGGAGAAGCGCCTTGGATTTTGGACTCAGTCCACTGCCAACACATCAATCCCACGAGGCAGAGACATAGCAGAGGCATTGAAGAGATTCAAACAGGGGATCCTAAAGTCGGTGGGCCCCTCCCAATCATGAGCACCTGTCTTCTTCTCCTAATTCTTCTCCTTTCTTCCTTCCTTTCTTCTCAGATTTGTTGTAATTAGTTGGGGTATTGCGATTAGCAGCCCTCTAACTAAACATTAGTTAGAAGAAGTAGTTACCAAGGGTAACTAATTTGTAAACTATTTAATGGCCTCTCCTCGCCATTTTTGAAGGGAGGAACTTGGCTTATCCTTGGAAGTGTAAAGAAATCAATACAAAAGGATTTTCATTCTTTGTCTATCTGGTTCTTTTCATTCGCAAGTTATTCATTAAATCTTGTTAGATCATTTGTCTACATTATGCCGAGAAGCTTTGTATTCTTGTAGTTGTTAATCACATAACTTTGTGTCTTATCAAATTTCATCTTGTTAATGTGATACAAATGATCTTTTTCCAATTTGTTGTACCCTCGCATGCATAAGGAATTATTCTATCATCTATAATTCTAAATGGTGCCTTTCTGCTCATTTCCGCATTTTCATTCCTCTGTCCTTTTGTGATTGATGATCTATTTAGGAAACACTTTCGTGGTATCCAAGTTCCATAGAGAAATCATGCTTTGTATATAATTTCATTTATAAATAAGGGAACCTCTCCCATTAAAGAGGAGGGACTTCTTGTCCCCTGGCTGTTGCTCTTCTTGAGGTTTCTTTTCATGACCAACAGGTAACAACAACGTTCATCAACAACTGCCTGTCCTCCTCAGATGGGATTCCTCCATCATACTTCTTTATCATTAAATCTTTTAAATAATCAAAGTCATTATTGGGCTATTCAAAATCTTGTACAGTATCTACTTCTAAAGTATGAGAGGGAGGAAGAATATGAACCCAGTGGATGCAATCCCAAAAATCAGCAGCAGTTCTAGCACTTATCACCTCAGTTGAAGTTGCCCCTTGTTGTGAGCTCATGGAGCAACCCATCATGCAGACATCATAATCAGCTTCTTCTTCTTCTTGTTGATCTACCTCACATGGAGCATGGGGCATGAAACATTTGTTAAACCAATCAGTGACATCTATCTCTTCCACAATAGTAACTCTGGCAGCCAAAGGATCAGGTACCATTCTATTATCCCTGGCTTAAGACTATTTATTTCTGAATCCAGCAGGCCCCTTTCCTCTGTCATCATATCTTTGGTGATTTGTAAACTTTTCTTGGCCTCGTTGCTTGTGCTCATGCTGTGAACTCTATCCAATTTCCTTTTCTACCCAAGATAATTTGTATGATTTTTCTTTGACAGCCCCTGCCAAAGTTTTCACAACTTCCTCCAAATCAGCATCCTTACTTATTTGAGGCTTTTCCGGGTTATTTGGTTTTACACCCTCCCTTTTTGGAGGCTTTCCAATTGCCTTGATGTTGTTCTCAATTTTCAGAGCCATGGTGAAGGCCTACCTCAAATTAGTAGGGTTTTTATCCCTCAAGTAGTAAGCAGCTTTTTTATCAAATGCATCTGAATATTTGATCAAACATGATTCATCACATGGCCTTAAGCTAACAGGAAATATTCTCAAGGTCTTGTTAAACCTTGTGTTGAAATCATGTACTGACTCATTAGGAATATTCTTGATATTTTCAAATTCTGATAGAATAAACCTAGGGTTAGTTCTATCTCCATACTGCAATCTAAATCCAATGTTCATCTCTATCCAAGAATCAATGGAATTATTTGGCAAAGATTTATACCACTCCCTTTCATCCTCTTCCAAAGTATGGATAAATAGTTTTATATATACATCTTCATGTTTAATCTCAAATTCTTCCATCATATTGATAAAAAGATTAAAATGTTGATCACTAGTTATAGCGTTGTTTCCTTGTAAATTTGGTAATCTATTTCTTACATCCTGGGGAACTACATTTGAATAACCAAATATCCCCATAAAATTTATATGACCGAAGGTGTTTACAAAAAATGGAGGTCTAGGTGGGGGCAAGGCCATATTGTTTTGAGGAGGTGACCTTGGAGGGGAGACAAATTGATAAGGTATAGAGGGTCTTTGAAACACATGAGTATAAATTTTAAAATGGATATCCCCTAAAGGCCTTGTTTCTTGGAAAAACCTATCAATCTTTGAAAATACAGGGGCAAAATGAGAAGCAAACTTTTTAAAATCAAATGAATGCCCCTCTCTAGTTGGAGAATTCAATTCCACAAAGAGGCTACTGGATTCAAAAGTAATTGAATGAAAATATTCAATAATAGGCCATCACTTTCATCAATGGAGATCCCCTTTCTTGTCTGCTGATCTCCAACAACTCTCCAGGATTTTCTTCCTTCTGACTTTGTTTTTCCTAGATCTGGAAATAATGTCCTAGCAGGATCCTTAGAGAAGAAATATCTTCTTCCTTCCAGCTTTACAAAGATTAGTAACAAATCTCACTTGACATAGATTAAGACACTGGTACTCATTAAGAATTAGATCAACTGGGATTCACCACTAAGGATTTCCACCTTAGTTTTGCAAATGCACTAAAATATGATCTATCAAATGTATGTCAGTACTAGAAATTGGAAATGAAAGATCTGACTTTGCTTTATCTAAATTTATCAAATGTAAACTTAGTGCAAAACTATAGAGACTGGAAAAATTGCACACAACACTTGTAACTTTGAAACTTCTTATAGGCCCAAACACGGGATGATGTTGAAACAAGGTTCTAGCATTCTGAGCATAAAGGCAGTATTTACCAGTGTCTAAATATGAACTGTAATCTTTCCTTCCCCGGCAATGCCGCCAATCAGGTGTTAGTACCCAAATTTATTCTCCCTCAAAAAATGAGCAAAAACACAGGTTTGGCAGGAAAGCTTAGAGACAAGCAGAGCATGTAGTCTGTCATTTTGTAGCAGGGAATAAAATGCAACCTGCTCTTTGTCACTCAGATGTGGAGAAATGGGTAGAACCTTCAAGAGGATTTGAGCTATCCTCACTAATTTATGGTTGTGCCTTTCAACCAGGGTGAGAGGACCCCTTTTGTAGCCTGTTGTTTGCGGAGGAGATGGAGATATACTTCCTTGTGAACTTATTAGGAAGACCTTGAAGAAAATATGATCAATGCAACAAAACCTAACTCTCATGAGTTGTCACTCTAGATAATGGAGATATTTTCTAAGCAAGGTTCAAGCCACTAAAGACAATGAAAACCTAATTGTTTCTACATGTTTTGGTAGTAAATATTATGCATTTGTATACACACATGACAAACATGGGTAGTATGGGTATGATTGGTTGTTTTTAAATGAATTTGTGGTGGGAGGTGAGGCAGAATGAAATTGATTTTCCATATCTCTGAAAACTCTTACAAAATGGAAAGCTTAGACAACAAAATGCTACAGAATAGCTGAAATGTTCCTTTAACCAGAATATTGGATTCAATGAAGGCCCAAATCATCACTTTTTCACACAAAATATGAGATTCTATCACAAAGGCTCGAGTTAGAAGACTCAACAAAACATCAAAATCTAAGGTCAATCACATATGAGGTACACCCAGAGGCTTACAAATAATCTTTTTCAAAAAATGAAAGAAAAGTGATTTTAAATCATTTATTTCATTCCTAGATAAAAGCACTTCTAAAAATTAAATTGTAGATGCCACTCAACTATCACAAGGATTGAAATTTGTTTGATTGAGAGGGATTTTGATACAAGATTGCAACGGGAACAAGAAAAACTATTTGCAGACATTCAGAAATAAAGCAGACACAATTTTGTCCAAAAAAACACAGAATAATTCAATTTTGATTAAATTTATCAGTAGGGGAAAGTTCTAGAACAATCTCAGAGCTTGTTAATGGCTGTACACTCGCAACCACCTTGACTTGATAAAATTTAACACAAAGGAGATTAAACAGGTTTCTTAAGATTGTTCCTCAAAAAGACGGACTCTATTAATATTTTCTCTGAGAAAAATCAGTCCCGACCTCTAACACTTCAACCATTTGCATGATAAATTCATGAAATTTATAACATTTTACAACAGATTTTTCCCCCAAAAAACCCAAACATTGAGTATACCAGTGCTTGCCATGATCTCGGTCGCGATTACCAGAATCAGATCTGTAAAAAGTTGTCAGGTGCTCAGGGGGTAGATCTCTTCGAAAATCTCCCACATTCAACTCCATCTTCTGGTAGATAAATTTTCCCTCTGCTTGCCAACCTCTTCCACCCCAAATCTGTCAAATCTAGTTCTTTGCAGGCCCGAGAAGAAAAAATAGAAAATCAGATAAGCCTAGAGGTCAAATCTCATTTTAATGGTAAAAGAAATCCCCGAATTTTCCTCACCAAACCAAGATATCAATAGGTCTTTCACATGCCAAGGAAAGAAAAATCATGTCGAATTCGATAGTCAGATTGCATATTTAATGGTGAGAGATGTTTATAGACCTTCCCCACCAAACCAGGATACCAGATTAATGTTCCTCTTTATTTGGCATGTAGGAGACTCCAAGAAATTATAAAAACCCATAAGAATACGCATCCCCAAGAGCTTTTGAGAAAAATGAAAGAAAATCAACTACAGATGCATAGTTGTTGTCGATCTTTCTATTTTGAATTTGGACCATCCATGTGGGAGATCCAATTTTAAAATGAGCCTATGGGTTCCTTTTTCCTTTTACAACTTTTTGGAAAAATGTAAATTTTTCACTTTTTTCTCCACACCTCCGTCCTTGAGAAATGACTCTGACACGTGTCTTAAGGTGGGTCCCAAAGGAACTGTGGCTAAGTTCTGCTATTTCACCTCCTTTTTGGGAAAGGAAATTTTTTTCAAGTTTCCCCCATAACTCCACCCTTCCGCCTTCAAAAAATGGGCCTAACAGGTGTCCCAATGTGGGTCCCAGTGGAAATGTGCTCTCTTTTTATACTTTAGATCCTTTTTCACAACAGGAAAATTTTCCAAATTTCCCTTGAAAGTTCGCACCTCCACCATTGACTCTAAGAAAATTTTGACTGATCCTCTTTCGGGCCTGCGGGCCATTTTTATGTTTTAATCCTTTTGATGACAAGAGGCAAAAAATAAAAGTTTCCTCCAATGGTCCACTTCCCTACACCTTTGACTCTTCAAAACTAGCTTTGACCTCCCTTTTGTCGGGCTTGTAGGCCACTTTGACATTTTAATCCTTAAGAGGCAAAAAATCCAAGTTACCCCCGATGGTCCGCTTCCCTACCTTTTGACTTTTCAAACTGTCACGTGTCACAATGGTGCATCTTGAGATGGTCCCCAAAAGTTAAGACCTTGAATAAGCATGGAATCACCACATGTCCTGGCCTGGTAAAATTTGTTTGAAGGCTTGAAGCTCAGTGGAAGGAACCATGTGTCAAGGTCCGCGACAATCTCCTTTGGCCATTGAAAATTCCAAGAAAAATGTGAAGTGGATAGAGGCCTCTATGTGTCCTCCTGACGATTCTTTAAAAATAAACTTTAAGGGCCGGTCCTAGAACATGTGCGGTCTCTCCACATGTCCTAGGCCTTAAAACCTTTTGAAAAAAAGGACTAAGTATGGGAAGACCCGGAGGAAGCCTCCGCATGTCTCTATGGCACAATTTCAAAATGGTGCCCAAGTTTAAGACCATGAATGAGCACGGGCTCACCATGTGTCCCTGTCCCGCCAAACTATATTGGCTGCATAAAAATTTGTCTAAGTATGTGAAAATCAGTGGAAACCTCCACATGTCCCCCCGGCACTACTCCAAGGCCAAACCAAAAATCAAATCTTCAAATGAGCACCATTTTTCCACCTAGATAGGTTTTTAAGTTGAGGTGATTCATAAAAATTTTGAAGTACCCTTTCGAGCCGCATCCAACCAAAAGAGGCCACATTTCCTATTAGTGCAAGGATGTAAATTTGACCAGGAGAAATACTTTTCATACTGTAAAATGCAGAAAAATGACCATTTGAGCCCAGAGATGAAATTTTCTCCAAAGACATAGAATTTAGAAATGTTACAAGGCTCAAATACATTCCTTCGAGCTACATCCATTCATTTTTATTCAAGTATTTAGGGGAAAATGACAAGGACAACAAATACTGACTATGGAAAATGGAAAGAATGGGAGAGCTCGAGTTTTTAGATGAACACAGAAATAAGGAAACAATTTTAGATCTATATGTGATCCCTAGTCCAAGAAGGGACTGATTATGGCAATAAAAGGAAGGTGGAGACTTCTTAGGAACAATATGGGGAGATAAAATATGGCAAAGGCCATAAATTGATAGATTTTTAATGGAAAATGGGGTGAAACTATTTTGAGCACCAACATAGTGTTTTTCAACAAGATGAAAAACACATTGTGTTTTTTACAGAAAACTTTAGTGGCGAATTTTCTTAAACTAGTGAAAATCAAGGATTATAGAAATTCAAATTGGTGAATATTATGTGCTTTGCAATTGACTTAATCGCCAAAACATTCAACTAAAACATCCATTATACTATTCATTTTGCCTAGATTTTACACATATATAAGATCTTATGAATGTAATTCGCCATAATTTCGAATCATATCATATGCATATTCACCAAAGTAAACATAAGAAAATTCAAAATCCGCAGCCACTAATACAGAAATATGAGTTGTCTAACCACAAGCCTTCCAACTCTGAGCCATCCAAACCTGAGCCATTAAACCCTAACCTATCTAACTCTAAAATCTGAGTCATCCAACCTCTTAACCATCCAACTCTGATCTACCCAACACTGATCTGTCTAGCTCTGATCCATCTAACTCTGATCCGTCCAACTCTGATCTTTCCAACCCTAAGCCGTCTAACTCTAATCATCCAACTCTTATCAATTCAACTCTGATACATCCAACTTATAGCCATCCATCACCTAGTCGTCCTACCCTTTTCCATCTAATGATCAACCCCTAGTCATCTAACCCATTAGCCATCCAACTGTTATCCATCCAACCCCAAGCTTTCCAACCCCCAACAGATTTTTTTTTTAGCATTTGATATTAAGACATTTTTCTTATCTTTAGCCCATTTCTTATAGTAAGCCTATGCTTTGGCATTGAGATTCTCCAACCTCTTTAGCATTATGTCTATGTTGGTTAGCTCTCAACAGAAGTGAACAATGAATGCATTTGAGTGTGATTATGGTATCATGTATTTATTTCTTTTATCAAAAAAAATTTCTCTCCTCTCCCAAGATTGCACCAAATCCACATCAGACATTACAACCTCTTAAATTATTTCCCCCATACTATCTGATATCATATTTTCTAAAATAATTTCATCATCTATTTATGGAGCATTTCTTGGAGGAGGAGGAGAGTCACTACCCTGTATTACATGCACATTTTGTTGTGTTTGAGGTAGAGTAGACTGAATTATATTGTGGGTGTCAAAATAGTTACCCTTGTCTGCATCGCCACTTTTGAAGCCCAAATACTCCTCGTCAAGGATGATATTGTCGAAAAGGTGTGTGGCTGTTATACTTAAAACACCACCTACTAATAATCTAGGAATTTTTTTGGTAGAAAGATGAACTATTCCTAATGACTTTGCATGAAACAGTATGTACCCAAAATTGTAAGGTACTGTACCACCGAAAAGAGGTTACACATACCCCAATGATGATATAGGTCTCCTCACAAGGTGTTCAGAATCCAGAAAGGCTCACCAAGTATACATTTGCATCCCATGTGCCTTATCCAGCCTCCGCGTGCTTTGTTTTGTCCTCTTTACCCCTTTTTCCTTGCATTTTGGTCTTAAGTGACAAGACCACCACCCTACCTGGGTGGCGGTCCCATGACCGTAGCCCAGGACAGGGCAGCGGTCGTATAACCTCTGCCCTGCACAGAGCGGTGGTCCTGTGTGTGTTTTCCATAATGTTCCAATGATTTCTTCAAACGTAAAATTCAAATTTCTATCCACATTCCTCAACCACTTTGGCTTGCATTTATGTTTTGGCCGCCTAGTAAATAGTGTTTTCTCTTTGTTTAATGGTAAATGAGTTCAATTACAAGTTACCCTCTAGTGAATCCAAATGCTATAAATAGCTAGCTTGTTTTCAAAAAAATGGCCCCTCTCCTTCTCTGTTTAATTATTCAATTTGTTTGAATTTCTTGCTTAAGTTTCAATAGTTTCATGTTTTGCATCAATTATCAGCCTTCCCTTGTTGTTTAGAGATCATTGATCTTTTTGTTTTCATTTGACTTCATTGTTGTCCCATACAATCAGTTTAGCATAGGATAGTTTCATTTCTAGATTAGAATCCATTTAGAGTTACAGGTTTTATTTTGTCACAAAATATAGTTTCCAGAATTCTCAGTGTATTTGTTTTGTATTCCTGCAGTAAATCTTGCTAGGAATTACATAGTCAAGCTCTGTTCACTATCACTATCCCTCTCTTACTTGCATTGTATTCGGTTTATATCCAAAGTTGCCATTATTTGAGGATCTTCTTTTGTTGACGCTATCATATACACACTATTTTGGATTCACGAGAGCACAAAGGAATGAGGGGATCACACTGAGGGGAAAAATTCACACACAACTGGATTTACCATTGTTCTGTAAACTCCAAGTTTGAGATATCAAAGTTCTAGTAAAAATATATCAAATAGAGTAGTAAATTATTTCATTTCAGTTAAAGCTCACTTTCAATATTACCAGGGAAGCTTTGGGGAATGATAGTTTCTGAGAAACTATGATTCATTCCTCACTTCTAAGGTAAGATTGAGAGTCTTTTGTTTAAACTAGTTAGTTATTTAGATATTTAGGATAAACTCACAACTGCACAGGCAAATAGCTATACCAGGCTACCTTGCTTGTTTTGATTCTGTTATTAGATTAATTGTCCATTTTCTAAATTTATTAGAATAGCTACTCTTTTAATTTTGTTAAAATACTTCATCGAAAATACAAAAATAAAAGAATATATGCATAGTGTAGATATATCCTTCATAATTAGTTTATTCGTTTAAGTAAAATTTGAATCCTCTTTGCATGACAATCACAGGACGTAGAGAACCCATGGAATGTGTGTTTGAACTGATAGTACCTCAACCAAATCTCCCCACAACACTAGCTGATATAGATCAAGACCTTAGGATCCAGGTTTTTCGAACAACAATAAACCTACAAGCAATTAGTGAACAATTGAGAGAGTTGAATATTGAAGACGACAAGGCATACACATTCTGGTCAAATCACCCTAACTATAGATTACATTGATAGGATATCCGCATGACCATACAAGAACCCGAAAGAGAAAAAATATTTGGTTGCGATCCTTTAGTTCCACAACCCAACGTAGGAGACCTCCTCATTGACATAGATACTGGCTTACATATTCAAGTTTCCAGAACACCCATAAGGTATTCTGAGAAAATCATACAACTTCTAGTTCTAAACATAGAAGATGAAAAGGCTTATGACTATTGGATAGTCGGAAGAAGAGATTGACTCTTCATATGACAATAGGAGGTCTGCCACAACCACAAACTTATGGTTGTGATCCACAAGTCCCACAACCCAACAGGCATACTAATCAAAAATACATTGACATTGGTTTGCGTACACTTATATTCATATCCTCACTACTTCCACCAGACATCATTACACAATTCTCCGTATTAAACGTAGTAGCCAATCAGGCTAGGGATTTCTGGACTAGACTAGAGAATCGTCCATAAAACTCTAGAGGATCCACTACACCTCTCATCACCATTTTCCATGACCTTGTCTAGAAATATACACGAAGCACCTACAGGTCATTTTCCACGTATCTAACAACCAATAAATAGGGTCTCGGTAAATCTCGACATTGATTGGAGCCTCTGATCAGCTATTATATCCAAACAATCCATTACCCCGATTTAGGTTAGGAGAGCCTTCTTTGCCTTAGATTCATAGATCCCATTATTACGTGTTGAGGATATAAGATTACCCAATTAGCTTGGCCATATTCCCACATACTTCATATCCACCAGTTGTCTCGGCATGACCTCGGGAGGTCAAGTACGAAGAAAGGCTACTTATAGATTCTCATGCTCGTATGTCACTTTTCTATCGTACAAAATTGGTGAACCTGACATGAAACTTTCTACCATCTGATTCAAAGTTTGACTTCTACTTGTTCTTCCAATTAATACAGTTTTCAAATTTTCCACCTCATTAGCCTTCACATCAGCTTCACCAACAAAATTGGTGAACCCGACGTGAAGCTAACAACAATTCCCCTTTTATTTTCCTTTCTTTCATCCACCTTCATTCTTTCCCATTATTCTATGGGTATTTATATACCCCCCGAATATGATGGGATACGATGCATACGGAAGACCTCTTTCAGGTCTCAAATCACATTATGGTCAGACAAGTAGGCAACAATCACCATCGCTTTCTATATGGGCCGATAACTAATCAAGTAACTACTTGTCATCACAGACTCCTCCCCAAAGAATTGGCTCTAGTTCTTCATTCTGAATTGAGGAATTGGATCAGCTCACACAAAGGCAACAAATAGAGCCCTCAAGCTCTAACAATATGATGTTTACTAGAGAAACCATTTCATCTCCTCAAGTTTTATTCAGACCACAAATCAGTAAATAGTCAGATCCACTCACATTCTTGGATGAGGAGTATTTAGCACACTACACTAGAAGTGAACAACACCTTTAGAACATGGACCCACCTATAGGAAGTTTACAGACACAACCCGATACCCTACCCCAAGAAAATACCCTCATTCCTCCACCTATGGGAAATACTCTCAATGAAGCTTGGCAGGGTAATGATCAATTCATAGCAGGGTATCATACCCCTCTACAAGCTCAAGGTTTACAACAACCACCATTAAGGAAAAACATGGTGCCATCGCTGATCGAGGTCATCTCGACTTTGGTTGAGAAGGTTAAAGGATTAGAACTCACCCAGGAAAATCAGAATTCACATTTCAGACAAGCAGGAATTCCCAACCCTCTGCATCCTCCCAACCAAGTTGACCTCCTCACGGGAATAGGCACGTTAGGAATGCCTCCTCAGTATTCGTATAACTACCCACAAAAAACACCAACTAGAAACACATTCTCAAACACCGCTCCAGTTGAAGGTATGATACCTCCCGACTTAGCACCAAGCAATCCATATCAGAACAATGTTCCTCCCTATCTAAACATTTATTCAAAATCACCATAGGGAGACATGTTCTCCTCTCCTAGGATGTTCACTCAACCACATGGATTTCCTTATGTCCCTACAAATACATATGCTATGCCATATCAACAACCCATTCCGCCTCCACCTCCTCAACAGTACCATCGATGGTCAAAACCTATGCAGTAGGAACTTATTCATAATATTTAAAAGAGCCTCTAGATTTCACCATACGAAGTGTCATGCTTCCAAGACCTCTTCTTGATTTACCCAAATACAAAGGGGAGGGAGATCCAAATGCACATATCAAGGCCTATGCCACAGGCCATTCGGGAATTGCTCCCATGGGATGTGGTTGTTGCTAAGATATTCCCAAAAACCTTATAAGGTATTGCCCTTGATTGGTATTACAGAATACATAAAGCCTCGATACACTCATTCAAACAACTCGTGTCAGAGTTTATCAAGGCTTTTGATATGAACAAATTGTTAAGAATAGGAATCAGGGAATTCCTACATATTAAACAAGAACACAATGAATCCGCTGCTCATTTTATTCAAAGATGGTGCACAGTCCTCTACTCATCAGCAAGTGCTCCAAACATGGATCAAATGGAACTATGTGACTTATTCCTTCATTCCGATCTCAACAGAGAGATAAAGGAAGAAGTCCAGAAGTTCCTGTTAAGAACTTATGATGAAGTACTTGAGTGTGCCCTCCGAATTGATCAAGCGGCAATAGACAGCAGTCGTAAGACCTATGGAACAAATGGGAAATTAATCATTCCCAATCAAAACACTATAGGCTTATCCAAATGTTGGGAATACCAATCAAGGACCCAAAATCCTTAACAAAAACTATGGGGTCACAATAGATGGAGTCACTGACCAAGGTCAAAAGACCAAACGTCGTGAACACCCCGACACCTGTTAACAATCAACGAAATAATAACTTTGCTCCCACAATCAATGTAGTGGATTTCAATCGTCCACCATAACAACATCAACAACAATGACAAATCCAGACACAAGGCTTAATCTGAAACCCAACTGGATATCAGGGTCAAAACCAAAGGCAACAGCCTCAAAGTTTTAACTCTAACAACCAGCCACCTAATCAGAGTTTTGGGCCACAACGGGTTTCAAACCAACAACCTTAAAACTATAATCCCAATTTGTATTGTGGTTTCCACAAGATTCAAGGCCATGCTACTAGGACTTTTCGTGACTACAATAAATTCATGCAACATTTACCAGAAGACCAAAGACAACTCTTTATAGATATGTTTTTAGGAAATTCTGTAATACCTACGCCAAACACTTATATGGGGGTAGTTTCTCCACAAAATGCACCCCTTAAGATCTTTAATGATCCTCTCCCAAACCATTCTAATAACAACATTAGATCCAAATGGTACTAACAAGGGTGTTATAATAGGAAACAATGATCATAAAGCTTCAACTTCATTAAACCCACCAGTTGCACCCCAGTTAGGAACTCGACCACAAACCAAGATAGTTGGTCTGGTAGAGTTAGACATCGAGTTACCCGTAGAAACCATAACAAGAACACAGGATTATTCTTCTCAAAAAATTCCAACCTACCTATTAGAACCAAACAACATTCAACAAACACTGGTAAAACCCATAGGCGCTTACGATCTAATCAATGATCTAACAAAGACCTTCTCTCACATTTCCTTCTTGGATTTGTTGAAAAACTCTCCCGCTCACAGGGCTGCTCTCTTAGAAGCACTAGGACTTGGTAATCTAATTAACATCACTCCCCCTCCTAAAATGCAATTAAACCATGTAGAATTTGACATCTAGCCTCAAGGATAGGCTGATAGGGATACTGAACTTATATTTGATATAAACAAAATGCCAACAGACACTGAAATTACACGTAGAGGTGACCCAGCTTTATATGCTCAAGTATGGATTTATAATAATTATGTTAAACGTGCAATGATTGATGATGGGGTGGCAGTTAACATAGTCCCCTTATCTTTCCTTCAAAATCTAGGATATGGAGAAACAAATTGTTCCACAACGTGAAATATGCTAAGGGGTTATGATAGCCTCAAGGCCACTTCAATTGGGACTATAGTGTTACCAGTCACCTTGAGATCTAAGACAGTCCTCACCGAATTTTATATTATAGATCAGGAAACCAACTATAATATGATTCTCAGTCGACCATGGATACATCACATAAAGGTAATTCCTTCCATGTTATTTCAAGAAATAAGATTTCCGCACCTAGGAAAAATATTTGTGGCACAAGGTGACCCAAAACCATTTGATATACACCTAGCATATTTGAAGAAAATACCAGGTGTCCACTCTGAGTTTGAACTCCCAACAAATCAACTTAACAAACCAGTCAATTCAAAACCAGGAGTAAAGTTGATACCTACGATAGAATTAGAAATCGTGAACCTAGTCAAGGACATTCTAGTACCCAAAAATGAGACTAGTGCCATAGAGATAGTGTCATTAGGAACTACTACAAGAATTCTCAAGTTACTAGAGAAAGATCTACCTATTCTCCTATCATTTGATTCCATGGGTATGGGATACACCCTAGGAATTTCCTCCCTTCCAGCAGACAAACTTTGTATAGTAGAAGTAACCGAAGCAGAAGAAGTAGATACAAAGAATACCTCAACATCTATTTTTCCAAAAAAATGTTGGACTCTCCACTTCAATGGAGCTAGATTCCATTTCGGATCAGGGGTAGGTGTGTTCTTTACTTCTCTTGAGGGAAAGATCCTACCTTTTACCTTTAAATTAAACTTCGAATGTACGAACAATGGGGCTGAATACGAATCCCTTCTCCTTAGGCTTATCATAGCTAAAATAATGGGCATTGGTAATATTAGAGTCCTAGGAGACTCGCAATTAGTTGTAAACCAAATATCTGAGGTATACGAAACTAGAGCTAAGAACTTACAACTCTATAAAACAACAGTATTGGATCTAACCAAGGGATTTGACTTCATACCAATTGAAGCAATCCCACATGAAAAAAATCTCCTCGCTAATTCAATAGCAACCTCATCTTCTCATTTCACACCAAGTAGTGAGCTGTAAAATACAAGTTTCATGGTATCACTTCATACTAGACCATTGGTGTGAAAGATGCCAACAATACCAGTCTTAACACATACTGGGAATGAGTCTACCATCCTAGATCATTTTGACAATGATATAACAACTCTCAAATATCTAAATGCCTATGTGAAATTACATCTTTCTCATCCCATAGTAGATTTATCCTTAATCCCATCTTCCTCTTCCTATTTTGGGAATCCCATGATAGAATCTCCTCCACAAGAGAATCTTGATATCTACGAGGTAGAAAATGGAGAAGTTTTGGAACTACCTTTGGCACTGCCCGAATTTGAAGAAGGAAACACTTCCTTAATCGAAGGAATGATTGATATAAATATTGGAACAGAGGAAGAACCAAAGATTTTGAAGTTAGGATCCTCATTAACTCTAGAAGAAATAGAAATACATACTCAGATTCTTAAGGAACATCAAAAGGATTTTGCATTTAATTACAAAGAAATGATGGGAATCACACCACATATCGCGGTGCATAATATTGTCACCAAACTAGATGCAAAGCCAATTAAACAAAAGTCCAGACCAATGAAACCAAAAGTGTCTCTCATGGTGAAAGAAGAAGTAATGAAACTTCTCCAAGTAGGATTCATCAAACCAGTCAACTATTCACAATGGGTATCCAATAGCGTCCCTGTTCTCAAAAAGAATGGGAAGATATGTATTTATATAGACTTTCAGGACATTAATAAAGCTTGCCCCAAAGATGAATTCCTGTTACCATCCATCGATGTCATTGTTGACGCAATAGTTGGATTCAAACTTTTGTATCTCATGGATGGGTTCTTGGGATATAATCAAATCAGAATATCTGAACAAGATCAGGCCAAGACCATGTTTATAACTCCCTGGGGAGCCTATTGTTACATTGTCATGCCATACGGTCTTAAGAATGCTGGTGCTACATACCAACGGGCAATGTCATACATATTTCATGACCTTATTCAAAAAATTGTGGAATCTTACGTGGATGACTTGTTAGCCAAGTCCAAGAAACGATGTGATCACCCAGAGGTACTCCGTATCATTCTCTCATGATTGATTGAATATGGCGTCATATTAAACCCAGAGAAGTGTGTATTTGGTGTGACAGAAGGAAAACTTCTCGATTACATTATATCTTCAAGAGGGATTGATGTCGATCTACCCGAAATATGGGTTGTTCTTGAGATGATTCCACCATCAGATGAGTCTGGAATAAGATCATTCCTTGGGAATCTCAGTGCAATTTGAAGGTTTATCTCATAATTAATTTTTTTTGTTCATCCAATCAATAATTTAATAAAGAAATATTATAGCATTAATTGGATAGAAGAATGTAATGAAGCCTTCGAAGTAGTTAAGTGCTTCTTATTGTCTCCTCCCACACTAATTCCTCCCAAATTGAATCATCCTTTGATCCTATATTCAATGGCTACTAATGTCTCATTAGCCTACATGTTGGTACAAGAAGATGATGATAAATGAGAACATGCAGTCTATTTCATTAGCTAAACGTTGCTTGATTATGAAACGTGTTACACACAGGAAGAAAGAGAATGCCTTGCCAGAGTCTTTGCAATGAAACATTTAAGACAGTACATGCTAAATCAAGAGACAAGGGTCATTTAAAGATAGATCATTTACGTACATTCCTTATACAACTGTATTTATCTAAAAAGGTTGGGCATTTCATAACCTTAATGGGTGAATTTGAGTTAACATTTGTAAACCAGAAATCCGTTAACGAACAAATAATTATGGATTGGTTAGCAAATAATCCATTAGATGGAGGCGATCTGGTAGACCTAGACTTTCCGGATGAGTGCATATACTTTATCAAAACTAGGCCCCCCATGTCTACATGTCCCTGGTACACTTACATCATCAATTTTATCATGCACCATACGTACCCAGAAGGTGCCACATCGCAACAAAGAAGGCGGTTACGCATTATCACTACTAAATACGTTATTTTAGAACAAGTACTCTATCGTAAAGCCTTCGATGGCATGCTTTTAAGATACGTTGACACAGAAGAATCCAAGAATATTCTTTATGAATCCCATAGTGGGATATGTGGAGGCCACTTTGGTGGTCACGCCACTGCTCACAAAATACATCGGATGGGCTATTTCTGGCCTACTCTTGAACATGACGTAGTAGATTTTGTGTAAAAGTTCCATAAATGTCAAGAATTCTCCCACGAGATTCACATGCCAGCACAATCTCTGTAACCAATCGTAACCCCATGGCCTTTCTCCATGTGGGGCCTAGATTTGATAGGGAAGTTCTCTCCCTCATCAACTGATGGCCATATCTTTATAATCAAGGCCACATAATATTTTACTAAATGGGTAGAGGTCATGCCTCTCACCACCGTGTTGGGTTCTGTAATCGCTAAGTTCATTTTGAACCAAATCTTTTGTAGGTACAGTGTCCCATAAGTCATTATCTCAGATAATGGCACATCCTTTAAGAATGATGAGGTCCATGAGTTATGCAGAAAATTCAAGATAAACCATCACATGGCCTCTCTCTACTACCCTCAGACCAATGAACAAGCTAAGGACACAAACAAAACGTTAAAATCCATTCTCCTAAAAACTATTAAGGAGAAAAAATGAGATTGGCATTTAAAATTATACCTGGCCTTGTGGGCCCATCGAACGTCAATAAGAACTCCAATAAGGGAAACCCCTTTCTCATTAGTGTTCAGGACAGAAGCAGTTCCCCCGCTTCAGGTCAAAATACCTAGTCTCCGCATCTCATTGCAAGGAATTTTAGGAGAAGAAGCCTATAGAGAGGCACGCCTCTCTCAACTAGAAAGCCTTGATGAGGCCAAGCTAAATGCTAAGCAATGACACAGAGCCTATGCTTACCAGATGTGCCAGCAGTATAACAAGAAGGTCTATGAATGAGAAATATACGAGGGAGATCTAGTGCTGAGACTAGACAACTGGATTGATAAGAAAACCGGCGAAGGAAGGAAATTTTGGCCCAAGTGGTTAGGCCCATACTAAGTCATGAAAGACTATGGAAATGGTGTGTATCTTTTGTGTACACTAGAAGGCGAGGAATTCAATCAAACTGTCAATTCCTTGCATCTTAAACAGTTTTATGCATAAATCATTGAATCACCACTTGTACATTATATCTACCTACATTACATTAGTCACTTAGTTACTTCATTTTGTTCACTCGTTTCGTAAAAATTGTAGTCAAGGAACTTACTCTTAAGCAATTTATTATAAGTTTTTGAAAATATTGGAAAAATCATTCAAATCACATCTCTTCAACTTTCATAACATCATCAGTTAGTTTCAAAATATTTTCATCAAATTCGATAGACAATCATTGACGAAAACCATACCAAGGTCTACATACTTGATTTTTCTCTTTCCTTCTACTAGGTGAAGTTGTTCTTACCTACGGTCTATTTGAGAAGCTTCTTCATGTCACATTTATCCCTCTTATGTCTCTTTAAAACAAGGATATTCCAAAATCATAGATCAGAAGTGTCGGAATCAAATAAGAATCAAAAATACCAGGCTAGCAGAATATTTTATTTTACACACTTCTTTACCCCACCAACCTTCGGTGATAATCCCGCATCTCTTACTAGTGTTGTGAGTTTGGGAAAGGGAAGAACGGCCCTTACTTGCCTATATCCTGCCTTCGATGACAAACCCATGCTTCTTACTAGTGGCATGGGGCAGGGTGTAGGGGGTCCATTCACACAAATTAAAAAATCTTGGTATTTTAAAGATATAAAGAAAAGTGTATTAAGTGATAATAAGTGTCCAAATTCCAAAAAGATCAAATCCTCAAAACCATATTTTGTCAACCAAGTTGCCATCTATAGATCTAAGTCTAGATAAACTGGAAAGTAAGTTGCCTTCTGAGCTATGTGGTAGTTTTGAGTAGGGTAAGTGTGTAGGTCTAAGTTTGGTTTCTGTCAATGGTTTGTCTTTCTCTCTTCATTCCATTCAGTCAAACTCATACAATTTTCATCCTTCCAAAACTCTTGGTGTTGAGCCCTCGCATCTTACTAGTTGCGTGGAGTTAGGAGTGGGGCAATTTCATCTCTTTATCACTATATATTCATCACATTTTGCCAAAATAAGAAGAAGCAATGAACATTGCCCAAAGAAGCCAAAATTTCAGTACTACAATAGTTTACATCATCACATGTCAATTTTATAAAATAAAATAAAATAAAAACATTCTGTTCAGTACTTGTTATCATTTGTCATCCATTGCATACATTTTGAAAAGCATATAAAAATAAATATTTTGAAAATATCTAGTATACACATGGGAAATGAATCACAAAATTTAGATACAAGAAGATCTAGATCCAAAAAGAGATATAGATATATATATTTACGAATGGTGTTCTATATACAATGCCATCATGCACTAGGCATGGTCAAAATTCTCAATGAGCCCGAAAAGTACAAAAACACTTGTAAAACATTCTACAAAAATCACTACAAAAAGACACCATGATCTCTCAGTCCCTATGGGACCCCTCAAAGGGTGCATGCCCACGTCTAGGACTCCTATTGCGATGACGCTCTGAATGAACTGAGGGCTCACGATCACGGCCAGTAGCTATAGTCTCACTGTGAGAATGGCTCCTTCTCATTAAGCACTCATTAGTCCTATATCTAGCTACCTCAACATGGAGAGAAGTCAATAACTTCACCACCTTCCAGACAGGGGCAAACACATCAATATGTCTACCAACTGCTGAAGGCTCTCCCTCGTCTGTGGTAAGCTTAGCCCAAGTACTCACCAAGGGGAGCAGCAGAGTGTCTGTGCATACTCGACCAATCAAGTCTTGCCATCCCTCAATAGTCACTGCAAATAAATAAAAAAGAAGAAAGAAATGACAAGTTAGGAAATAGTCCAAGTGAAGTCAAAAAAAAATGAAACAATAAAAGGAAAATATCAACTAAACATTTCTAGCTAAAGAAAAATTGAGAAAAGAGTAGTCACTCACTCGGATCTCTAGGCATCCAGGTGGGATCTCTAGGATTTACACCTGCCACTGACACTGACGCTAACTGTCGAGCCTCTCCCACATCTGGAACAAAGTGACGTCCTGCCACGGACTCATCATCTCCTCATAAGTCCTAAGAAGGTAACTCCTCTGAGATCAAATTCACCTTATCTACACTCTCCTCCGCCCTCTCGGCCCATAGGATATCCTGAGTTTCATGCCACTCAGAGTCACTGTCATCCTCCTCTGTTGTCCTACCGGCCTCTCCTCCCATCGTCTCATCCTTTGTCTCCTCCTCGATCTCCTCCCCAGTGAACTCCTTATACTTTGAGTCCACATCATTAGGCTCATCTCCACTATGAGTAGGACCGGCTCCAATCTGAATTAAAGGTGCTCGAGGAGTACTGGCTACCCCTTAGGCACGAACCACCTTCCTAGCTGCAATGGGAACACCAGGAGTGATCGTGGTCCAACCTCAGCCTATAGGACCTCCTCGGGCCTCTCAAATAGACCTTTATATTGGCCCCGCTGGAGGAAGCATGTTAATGAAGGGGAGGCCAAACTGTTGAGGTACTCTGCCAAAGGGGTGGATCCCCAACTTCCCCATCCTGTCTACCAGCTGACCCGTGGAAGAGAAGGAAATCAAAGTAAGTGTATCCTCTCCCCATAACCCTGCCATGTCCTAATAAAGAGTGGCCTCCATGTCTACAATGGTCAAGGAAGCCACTGGTTGGTGTGGCATCCTAAGAACGGTCATCCCTGTCCACCTCACTACCCAGACAACCCATGGATCCTCTACCTGTATACCTCTCCCGTAAGGAATGATGCACTCATACACCCAACTCATAAATAGAGTAGGGTGACTTAATGACTGTCCTTGTAACCTGATCACCCTATATAAATTATGGTAGGTGGTCCCGAGAATGTCTTCTCCCCAAGCATAAATAGAGCCATGGGCCTTAATATATGTAATGATGGGAGCCCAGCATTATAGAAGAGTATCCCCTCCCTTGTCCCCAATCAACCGCAAGGCGAGGATACCCATAATGGCCTTGCGGATCACAGGGATAGGAGAGGCAACAATAAAACGGACCTTCACCCCCTTCTTTGATCCCATGGAAATAACAACATTTCCCATATATGTGGCCCACTAAACCAACTGAGATTTAGATACTGCTGTCTTGAGAGACAGCCGCCTCCCAAGGATCGGAACCCCCAATATATAGTAAACATCCTCTAGGATGATGGTCCACTCACCCCTAACCCCTTGAAATTGGAAAGTGTTCTGATCTGCATCCTAATATGAAAATAAGTCACATAGTATGTGACTAGAAGGAGCAACATGAGAAACCCGAGAGATCTGCAAGATCCTAGCCCTCTGCAAAGTGTCCCTCTCATCCTGGGACAATGCATCCAACACTTTCGGGAGCCAATCACACTCCCTCTCTTTGCTCAATCTGATGTACTCCTCATCTACATCCACCCAAAACACAAAAAAGGAGTAAGTTAGTAACACAATCCAACTAGAAAAATTATCAAGAACATATAAAAATGTCAAAAATGCAAAGACAATTAAAAGTCACATATTTTTTTGCATTTTGTTCGAAACCGCCACCCTGTGCAAAGCAGCAGTTTCGTAACTTCCTCCTTCTAAGGCAGCGGTCATGTAACCACCACCTTATGAAGTGGCAGTCACGTAACCGCTGCCATCATAGGGCGGCAGTCCTGTCACGAATCTCCAAACGACTCGAAATCTCTAAAAAGACTTTAAAAGGGCAAAAATACACCATTTTGACTTTAAAAAAAAGACCTATCCTAGGGGCTCCCCCCTAGAGGTTAGTTTAAGACTAAAATTTTCAAAAATAATCACCTTAGGACAAATATTTCAACATTTCTATATTTTGGATTTAAAAAAGATAAAATGAGAAGAACTAACCTGAGACTTCACAGGTAGATATCCAGCTCTCAAGGGCATGATCATGATCTCGCAACGAACATTTTGACTGTACTCTCATCAAAAATGGTCACCGTGGATCCCAGAGCTCAAAAACTACCAAGTCAACACACGTAAATGAATAGGAAAATGATCTCGTTTTATATATATATATATATATATATATATATATATATATATCTTATATATAATATTCTGACTTGTTTTGAATGTTCTTTTGCAGGGTTGGAGCGTCGACGGAGTTAAGTTCTAAATCCCCGCACAAATGGTAAGTCCCCATTTCATATTAATTTAGTTTTATTTTCAATTTATTTTATCTATTTGCACTCGAGTCCCTTTTCATTTTGTAGATAGCAAGAATTTGGATGGCGACATTTTGACACACGGGCATGTTAGGTATAGCTTCTAACTCCCCATTTTGGGACTGCCATACTCAAATCCACCGTTTTACACCTCTTCATGGCTAAGATGCTTCTCCAAGGGGGTAATATGTATGTACCCAAAATTGTAAGGTACTGTACCACTGGAAAGAGGTTACACATACCCAAATGATGATACAGGTCTACTCGTAAGGTGTTCATAATTGAGAAAGGCTCGCCAAGTATACGTTTTCATCCCATGTGCCTTATCCAACCTCCATGTGCTTTGTTCTGTCCTCTACCCCCCTTTTTCCTTTTATTTTCGTCTTAAGTGACAAGACCGCCACCATACCTAGGTGGAAGTCCCATGACTGCCACCCAAAACAGGGCAGCGGTACTTTAACCGCCGCCCTACACATGGCGGCGGTCCTGTGCACATTTTCCAGAATGTTCCAACAATTTCGTCAAATGTAAAATTCAAATTTCTATCCACATTCCTGAACCACTTTGACTTGTATTTATGTTTTGGCTGCCTGGTAAATAGTGTTTTCTCTTTGTTTAATGGTAAAGGAGTTCAATTCTAAGTTACCCTATAGTGAATCCAAATGCTATAAATAGCCAGCTTGTTTTCAAACAAATGGCCCCTCTCCTTCTCTGTTTAATTATTCAGTTTGTTTGAAGTTCTTGCTTAAGTTTCAATAGTTTCATGTTTTGCATTAGTTATCAGCCTTCCCTTGTTGTTTAGAGATCATTTGATCTTCTTGTTTTCATCTGACTTCATTCATATCCCATACAATCAGTTTAGCATAGGATATTTTCATTTCTAGATTAGAATCCATTTAGAGTTGTAGATTTTATTTTGTCACAAAAGATAGTTTCGAGGATTCTTGGCATATTTTTTTTATATTCCCGTAGTAAATCCTGCTAGGAATTGTATAGTCAAGCTCTGTTCACTTGCACTATCCCTCTCTTACTTGCATTGTATTCGGTTTATATCCAAAGCTTCCATTGTTCAAGTATCTTCTTCTACTGATGCTATCATATACACACTGTTCTAGATTCATGAGATCATGAAGGAATGAGGAGATCACAGTGAGGGGAAAAATTCATACACAACTGGATTTACCACTATTCTGTAAACTCCAAGTTTGAGCTATCAAAGTTCTAGTAAAAATATATCAAATAGAGTAGTAAATTATTTCATTTCAGTTAAAGCTCACTTTCAATATTACCAGGGAAGCTTTAGGGAATGATAGTTTCTGAGAAACTTTGATTCATTCCTCACTTCCTAGGTAGGATTGAGGGTCTTTCATTTAAACTAGTTAGTTATCTAGATATTTAGGATAAACTCATAACTGCATAGGCAAATATCTATAGCAGGCTACCTTGCTTGTTTTGATTTTGTTATTAAATTAATTTTCCATTTTCTAAATTTATTAGAATAGCTGCTCTTTTAATTTCGTTAAAATACTGCATTGAAAATACAAAAATAAAAGAATATATGTATAGTGTAGATATATCCGTCATAATTAGTTTATTCATTTCAGTTAAATTTGAATCATCTTTACATGAAAATCATGGGACCTAGATAGCCCACAGAATACATGTTTGAACTGATAGTACCTCAACCAAATCTCCCCACAACACTAGCTGATATAGATCAAGACCTTAGGATCCAGGTTTTTCAAACAATAATAAACCTACAAAAAATTAGTGAACAATTGAGAGAGTTAAATATTCAAGATTACAAGGCATGCACATTCTAGTCAAATCACCCTAACTATAGATTACATTGATAGGATATTTGCATGACCATACAAGAACCTGAAAGAGAACAAATATTTGGTTGCGATTCTTTAGTTCGACAACTTAATGTAGGAGACCTCCTCATTGACATAGATACCGGCTTACGTATTCAAGTTTCCAGAATACCCGTAAGGTATTCTGAGAAAATCATACAACTTCTGGTTCTAAACATAGAAGATGAAAAGGCTTATGACTATTGGATAGTCAGAAGAAGAGATTGACTCTTCATATAACCATAGGAGGTCCGCCACAACCATGAACATATGGTTGTGATCCACAGGTCCCACAACCCAATGGGCCTACTAATCAAAAAAGCATTGACGTTGGTTTGCTTACACTTATATTCAGATCCTGACCACTTCCGCCAGACATCATTACACAATTCTCCGTATTAAACGTAGTAGCCAATAAGGCTAGGGATTTCTGGCCTAGACCAGAGAATCATCCATAAAACTCCAGAGGATCTAGTACACCTCTCATCACCATTTTCCATGACCTTGTCTTGAAATATACACGAAGCACCTACAAGTAATTTTCCGCGTATCCAATAGCCAATAAATAGGGTCTCAGTAGAGCTCGACATTGATTAGAGCCTCCGAGAAGCTATTATATCCGAATGATCCATTACACCGATCCACATTCAAAGAGCTTTCTTTGCCTTAGATTCGTAGGTCCCATTATTGCGTGTTGAGGATATAAGATTGCCCAATTAGCTTGGCCATATTCCCACATACTTCATATCCATCAATTGTCTCGACACGACCTCAGGAGGTCGAGTACGAAGAAAGGCTACTTGTAGATTCTCATGCTTGCATGTCACTTTTCTATCATACAGGAACCTTATGTTCTTTACCGCAGTACTTTTTTTTGGACTGGACGTGTTGGAGGTATTGGTGGCCTCCTTGCAAGTTGAACATGCCCAGAAGCCACATTACCTGCATGAAGCAAACAACAAATTGTCATAATATTACAATTGTATTTTGTAAATGCTAAAAAATTGTAAGGAAACAAAACATGTTAAATATTATACATTACAATATACCTTGCATAGACGGAAACACAATCGTGACATTTCAATCTTTGAACCCACAATGAGTTTGATCTTCATCATCAAACTCAGTAGTTTCTGAATACATTAAATGTATAAAAGAACAATATAAATATTAAAATACAGTAGTACATACATAATCTATATTAATTGTTTGAATTAGTTATTTATAAAAAAGATAACTTCATACCTGAAGTTAAATGTGATAGTAAACGTGATGCGCATAGTGACCCCCAAGGTTGCTTTTGACTAGGAGGCCTTACTAGTGTTGATTCTGTTGAATCCATGTTAGAATCAGCAGATACATCTGGAGGGGATTTACCTCTAGCAATTGCCTCCTTATGAGATGTTGCAGCTATAATTTCTCTCTGCAAAATAAAATCACACAATTATTATTATATCCAAAAATATTGAATTTGAAATCCTTATAACAAGTAAGTAGTAAAAGTAATTGTGACCAACTTACCTGTTGTTATTCGAGAGTAAAACCGATCATTTGATCATTGATTGCAGTTGGAGTTTTATCTTGCAGAATTTCATAGTATGCTTCATAATAAAAAGCAAGAATATAATTGCAACAAGAGAATACAGTCCTAGATTTATCAGATTGATTAGCTTTGTGGGCATGGGATATATCTTTTTTTTATTCTATTGGAAAAATAACTACACCAATCGAATTTTTTCCCTGCTAGTTTCCACAATAAAGATTAAACTTCTCAATATGGGATGTTTGCAGATCTTCCCTGTAATACAATCTTGGCCTGAAAAAGTGACACAACTGTAATAAAGATTTTTTTTGTAATACCTTGTAGAAGAAGGCCTCTTGATGAATGATTAAGAGGAGTTGTAATAATAGACAAGAAACATTAGAGCCTTGGGTTGTCCAGTAATGTTAAGAACAAAAGCATTTGAAAACAATAAACTTACCATCAACCAGTACATTGTAATGAGACTCAAAAAAAAATTCTTCATCTGTAAGAAAATCCTTTATAGTAACAGCTAGCTTATTTTCAAATGGTAACCTGTTAACCGATCTAAGTCCTCGGGTTCAATTGAAAAAAAAAAATTCCAACGTCTCGGATGCATGAGCAAAACATAAAATTTACCATCACTCTCATTGTAAGAGGTGAGAAGGTAATCAAGGACTAAAGTATTAGTATTGAATTGGTGCATGTCCACAAGCTCAGTAAATTATGAGTTTTCGAACAAATCCTTTTATGCATGTTTTTCTCTTAGTAGAGCTACAACCTATGGGCACATGAGGTTTTTGTATTGAAATTTGGGTGTAGGAATAGATGTAGTGCTGGCCATTTTTGAAATTTGGGAAAATTTTGAAGATTGGAGAGCTCAGAGCACTGGAAATTTTCATAGAAAAGTGAATAAATGAACCTTGAAGGGGTATTTATAGGGGTTTGTATGATTCAAAGGACACGTGGCGAAAAAATATTGGCTGGCCATGATGGCTACCCCAGCTCAAGTTACTCAAAATTCTACCCATGTTGGACCAGGATGACTAAATTATTGATTCATTGGTATCCAGCCGCCCAACCGTTATGCCATGCAACTCTATACCGTCCAACCATTAGCTCATCCAATGCTTTATCTGTCCATCCCACCCACCCAACCCTTAGCCATCTAACCACTCAAGACTCAACCAATCCAATCAACCCGTCCAACCCACCCATCCAAAGCTTAGTCGTCCAACCCTTAGCTGTCCAACACCTCACTCGTCCAACCCTTAGTCGTCCAACCCCTCACTCATCAAACACTTAGCCATCCAATCCCTCGCCCATCCAACCCTTAGTCATCCAACCCTTCACCCGTCTAACCCATCGTCCAACCCTTGGTCGTCCAACCCCTCACTTGTCAAACCCTTAGCCTTCCCAACCTGTTAGTGCATCCAAATAGTCTCACCCCAGTTTGCCATCCCAAATCTATCCATTTACGGCCTCAGTCATTCTCTACTTCCCTCACTTGTGCTTGATTCAACCTTTGTTGCCATTTTTAATCTAGTCCTTGGTCCCTACCCCTCACTCATGGTTCCATAGTTTACCTGCCTCGTTTCTTTGTTCCTCTAGCCAAGGTCCATACCTTTCACCCGCCCGTTCTCTGTTCGTCTACCAACCTACACGTTCTCCCATACTTCCCATTCTCCATAGTTGGAAACTGTCCTCCTTGTTGTAACCTACCATAAATAACTTTGAAGAAATGAGGGAATGGATTTCTCTCTGAGAAATCGCCTTTGAGGCATGAAACATTCCTAATTTCATATATTCGTTGGAGAAATTTTCATTTCCGAGCTCAAATGGTCGTTTTTCTAAATTCATGGTTTGACAAGTATTTCTCCTGGTCAAATTCACATCATTACATCAACAATGAACCTTGTCCTCATAGTGCTGAGTACACGGACCAGCTGGGTACTTCAACCAAACTTGATGAATCACCTCAACTGAGAAATGTGTGTGGCAGGTGGGAAGGTAGAGATGGCTCATTTGGTGGTGCCAATCACTTGTGGGGTTTGGCCTTGGAGCAATGCCGGGAGGACACGTGGAGGTTTCCGCTACTCACTCACCAAACTTAGACTATCCCTTATGCAGCTGAAACAATTTGGTCCATTAAGAGGGACACATGGTGATCCCGCACTAATTCAGGGTTTTATAACTCGGGCACCATGTTGATTTATTTTCCAGGATGACACTTGGAGGCCACCACTCACTATGCATTTTGTTTGCTAGTAGGCAAGTGCCAAAGTGAGATTTTTTTGGATCCTGACACTTGGTACCTTTCGCTTATATTCGAGCCTTAATGGAGACATGCTTTTGCATGTGTTTTGTTGTCTGAACACGTAAGCCGGAGACTGTGCCGCATTCAAGGTCTGCAACTTGGTTGAGGATTTTGTCAAGATGCGGGTTTATAACGCGTGAGAAGGCTTTGACAACTTACAAGGGGACATGGAAGTGGACCATTCGCAGGTGTAAATCCTCCAATTGCCCTTTCCGCATACTCTCAAAAGGGTTAAGATGCCAAAACGTGAGCTCTTGAACAGAGTATGGACATCCATGATCAGTCAAATTTAGTTTCAAGTCAAAATAGTGGGGAAGCAGACCATCATAGGGTAACTTAAATTTTCAAGTGCCCTGGTATTCACATGAATGCAAAACATGGAAGCATATGTATGGCATATGAAGCCCGTTAAAGGACAGAGTGTCAAAAAATATAGCATGGTTTTGTGAACAGCATTGAAGGCATGATATGCCTTCGAAATGGGTTTTTGAAAAGGCTTATGAACTTCCAAGCAAATGCATTTACAATTTTAAAAGCCAGGGTGGTTCCACTACGCCTTGCCTACATCTTCCCAGCTAGAAGTCAAAAGGCAAGAAACTGTAGAGCAACCATGGACGTACATCAATTTTCAAAACAATAGAGATTTGTCTAATGCAGAAATGTTGATCCACGGTTCCTATTAGGACGTGTATGTTGGGACTTATGTCAAGTCTATTTCTGTAAAGCATGAGAGGATGCTTAACCCAGCAAATAACTTGCTCTGTTTTCCGGCTTCGTCCAAATGAACTCTGCTCTTGCAAAGGTCAAATTGTTTTTTTCGGGAACATTTGTAAAATGTGTATTCGTGTCCTTGTTTTTTTTTTCGACGGCCCAATCTATTATGGGTTGAGCTAAACGGCAAGATATGTGACTCTGGGTTTGACTGTGGATGCCCCCATATTTTCTATGAGATTTTGGATTATTTCGATTTTTCATAAATTTTGTGGGTGCATCGCAAATCCCTTCCAAATAGAGATGGATTGAGGGCCTTCGATGTTGAGATCGCAGTTTGAGATAGGGGAAACTGTAATTGTTTGTTTTTTGTATTTATGCCATTAGGATGGATATCGACTATGCAAAACCCGATGGTGATTTTCTAATTTTCTTATCCTGAGATACGCTAGGAGCCAATCTCTTTTTTGAGTTAGGGGTGGAAGTGGTTGGCGAGTTGAAGTAAGAGTGGTCTACCTTGAAGGAGGACTTGACTACTCCATGAGATATTCAAAAGTTCAACCCCTCCTCATGGCTCTTTCATAGCAACTTATATGGACATCTGATCCTCGGAATCTGCGTATATTTCGATACAAGGCATTTACTTGTTTTGACAGTCACATGTCTAGATGTTTGAGCAGAAGATTTGAGAATCTATTGTGATTTACTTATGATGTGGCACAAGATTGTATGGTTCAACATGGTTGGAGTTTTAAGCTTCTGGACTGATTGCTCTAATAGTGTGCTCATGTCATGAGCCTATCCTTTTGATAGAAACCCATTTGCGAAGCTTGTATATCTCAAATATACCAAACCTCATCGTGTCAAGCGGATTGCATATTTTTGTTAGATTTCAGTGTACAAGCTCTGAGATTCGTTATAGAAACATTCCCCTGCTGATAAGTGTAGAAATATACGCAAGTTATTCTAAATGTCGATCAAGAGTCAATATGTGTCAAATCTTAATTTCTGAGTGTATGTCAAAACTATCACTTTCATGTTATTTATTGCAATCCTCCATTACAAATCTTAGAAAGAATCACAGCAGGTACAAAAATGCTTGTGACATATTTAGTGGCATATGCAATTTTATTTCAAGAAAGACCCTTCATCTAGGATAGAAATCAATGACCGACATAACCACTTTTCTTTCACCTGTTTGAGTAAAGATTGCTAGTAAGCCTATGGGTGTACCTCAGGACATGATCTGGCTCAGATCTTCATGCAATATTAGGTTATTCCAACTCGAGCCTTCATGTTAGAGTCAAAATAGATTGCTATGAACCAAAGTTTTTTTCTAAGCCTGGTCATTGAAGATACATTGCGGTTTTTGGGGTTGAACCCACCTTCCGTCGGAGTTTGTTGGCCATGCCCTTATGTATGGTCTTAGTCTTCCAAAATGGGGGAACCTATGAAAATGGTCTTGCTAAGAAATCGGATGCTTTGTCCTGACAAGGGCGGGACCTCCCGCCAAAATTGCCAGATAAAACCGCTAATCCTACCCATGACTACCGTGGTATCCATCCTAGGAGATGGAGATAGGCACAATTTCCAAATTACCGAGAGCAGGCAGGGGATCGATCAGTGGGTCTGAGGAATGGAGATCTTTAGTAGCCTGATCCAGTGCCCAGAGAATCCATCTCCACTATCGTAGAGCTGATAGCTCCATGAGAGTTATATTTATTTGCATTGATCATATTCTCTCACAAATCGAAATGTCTCGTTGAAAAACTTCATTCGGGAACCTTTGGATACTCCGTCGGTGGGTGTTCACCACTAAACAACAGTTTTCACCCCGAGTTCTCTTACCATTCGGTGTTTGAATGCGGAATTGCCAACTCTGGGACCTGCAAATGAAAACACGGTTATGGGGAACGCCTCTTAAGGTAACTACCCATCTCTGCAATGTCATACGCGCTCAGCATTGCCAAAAAGTGCAGCTCCCGATTTCTGTGCCCATGTACAAAATGACATACATGCTCAGCTTTTCTCCCTTGTATTTTTTTGTTAACAGTCTTTTAATTTCTGTATCGTACCTTTGCTCCTGCGCGCTGTAAATTTGGGTACGAAGCGGCATTTTTCACCCATCGCAGGCAGTGTAGTCATCCAACCCCTCACCTATCCATCCCTCTCGCCCAATGCTCAACCATCCAGCTCCTCACTCATTTAACCCCACCCGCCCAATAGTCACCAAAACCCTTACCCGTCTAACCCATCCACCTAACCCTTGGCTTGGTTGTCCAACCCTCACTCGCCCAACCCCTCAGCTACCCAACCCCCTACCAACCTATCCGACCAACTTCTTGCCCAATAGAAACTCCTAACCAACCTACCCGAACAACTTTGAGAAATGAGGAAAAAATGCTCTCTACGAAATCGCCTTTACCACAAAACATTTTTTCGGATATTCGCCAACGATTCGAAAGTCAATTTTTGAGATTTTCCAATGTTTCGAAAGTAATTTTTCAGAGGGGTCTTCTTAAAATGAACCCTGTTACCAATTATTCATGGGAAATATAATAGTCATCCTTCCAACTTTGACCATAAATTACAAGTCTTATAGTGGAGAAAAATACTATTCTTATAGTCAATTATCTTTTTATTTTCAAAAGGACAGTTTACTATAGTCCATGAGTACAAAAATATAATATTCAAGCTCATAGGGCATATTCATTTGATAGTAAGTCTCGACTAATAATAAACATAACCCTGTTAAATTATAGATGTGATAATCTACTGCATTTAGTGATGAGAAAAATAAAAGTAGGAAAATTTACAAGATGGAGAAATGTATTTAATGTTTTTTCGCTTTTGTCAACAAAATTTTTTGGTACTATCTGGAATATATAGTGAATCTAAAAAAAACTGTTTCAATTTAACAATACTTGAATATTTTCTTATTGATTCATAAAATGCAATATTTAAATGATACTTGTGTCTTAATTATGTGCCCTTCTATGTTTCCTCAGCTTTGTTATATGTGGCTTTAAATTTAATGCGAACATTTTTCAAATTCTCATATAGATAATATTTTAATTGGGGGCACAATTTTGAATTTTGTTTCATTATTTTCTTTAAATGAATATATGTTTGAATCTAATCATTTTTATGTGTTTGTAGTCTTCCTATTGCAATTTTTGAAATATTATATTTTTTGATGGTCAACAATATCCTGAATTTTAGTTTTTTAATTGTCTCAGGGCCGAATTAAAGTTCGGGAGTGCCCTAGGCAATAGTTTGAGTGGGCGCCCTTCTAAAAAAATTATGTAATATTTTTTCCATAAAGTAAATAAATAAAATATGTTTTTATTTTTTTATTTTTAAATTTACATCATGGTCATAATAAAATAATAGTAAAAATATAGTATTAAATTATCATGGAATGATGAAAAATATTCTGTGGATGGAAAACATTAGTCATAGGAGATGCTCAGAATGCAAAAAATACAATATTTTATGCAAGGCTTCTTACAAGTCTGATTTAGCCATATCAAGTAGGTGACAAGAACTCTATCCTAAAAGAAAGCACCATTTTTTTACAAAGAAACAAAAACATTTATGTAGCTCCCAAAGTCTGTATTTAGACCAGGCCTACAGATTCCTCCATAACAAAATAATAGAAAATTTTCCCAAAAAATTAAGAATAGACAATCAAATACTTTTTTCCTTTAATTATACTCACCTCTACTAGATACACTAGAAACATTATAAAAAATACATTAACCTTTTTCTAGAACAAATTACACACCTACATAATCTAGAGCTACATCAAAGAATGGGTAACAATACCAAAAAAATCATATGTGCTTATAAATATGTGATATTTTCTTTTACTTGTAAAAATATTACAAAACTTTTTATGTGTATGCGTGAAATTTATGTTACTATACAATAATATCTATAAATGAGTTGATCAATATTAAGTCTCCAGATAAATTATTTTAAAGTTAAGTTCTAAAATTAACCGACAAAAAATAAAAAAATTAGATTCAGGCGCCCCCTGATTGCTGGCGCCCTAGGCAACTGGCTAGTTTTCCTAAGGCTTAATCCGCCTCTAAATTGGCTAGCTACTATAGCTTGACTTTTCAAATCTGTAATTACTTGCACATTAACATGCTCAAATTTAATCTACATGGAATTCTTCGCTCGTGTATCAAAGCTTGTTATCATTTTAAAAAGTTATAAAGGTTTTCAAATTCTTTTTTGAAAATTATATAAAATCCTAGAATCAGTTTATATAGATGATTGTTCTTTTCTTAAAAAATAATAATATCAACATCTTATTTATTTGTCATACAAAGATATTTTTCCTCCTTTGTTATTGCAAACAACTTGCCATTGGTTTTAATCTCCCGATGGTGTTATTTAACATGAATTTTCATCTACCACTTTTTTTTAAAAATCGGGAATGATACATGTTATTCTTCAATTGATTAAAAACCATATACCTGAACCAAGATAACTCCACTTCTTTCTTACCTTCGAATTTTCACAAATAATTCCTTGAACGCATGCCGCCTTAACCAAGATAACTCCACTTCTTTCTTACCTTCAAATTTTCACAAATAATTCCTCGAACGCATCCTTTTCGGCATTCACATCCCACGTTGCTAGTTTAAACATTTTTATTTACTTTTTTATTTCCAACCTCCACCTATAATATTATAATATTTAAATTTTTTGTTTTTAATTTTTTCATTTAGAACAATTTTTCTATACATTTTCATCACCAAGAATTTGATAATATTATAATGTTTATATTAAGAATAAAAAAACTGTTAATTTGTTTTTGAACGCATTACTTTATTTTTCTCAAAAGTATTGTGTATAGTTTAGTTTGAAAAAGTATTATGTATAGTTTAGTTTACATAGTTTAGAAAACTGTCCGATGTGCTACAGTACAATCTATTTACACAAATAACTAAAGTTGTGGTGTGTTTAAATGAAAACCATAACAGTCTTGTTAATTTATCGAGAGCTATAGGGAGTGGCTGCTGCTTTGGGAAAAGGTGAAGGCATATGAACCCGTCTATGCCTGTGGGATCCATGGAGTGCCCACCACCGTGGAAAATTTAAAGGCACATTTAGCTTTGGAATATAAATTAGATCTCACCTGCAAAAGCAAAAGATAAAGAAAAAATCATTTGGTAAAGAAATTGTTTTACCCAAGAATAATGGAACGGAAATATGCTTTTTTACTTATTGTTATTGGCATAACAACGAATCATTTCCTTGATTTTAAAGTATACCTAGCATCCAAGTAATGCTTTTTTCTCTGTGAAGCTTTCAAATTTTCCCAATCCTTCAAAATTGCTTTTGCCTCCCAAGCTACCCGAGTCTATATATTTTAGCTTAATTCTCCGAAATTTCATAGATTGGTTAGAGTGTAAGTGTTAAGAATAATGGGCAAGTGCGTGGATAAGGATGACTTTGGAATGATAGCAGTAATGTTGTTTGTAGTAGTTTTGTTTATCATCTTTATCTCAGTAGATGCAGTGAAAGCATGGAAGAGGAAAGCTCACTGGGTTCCTGGTGATCTTCTTGTGTTAAGTGCTCTTACAATTCAGCTTCTTAATCTGCTGAGCGAGAGGAGTGTTCTTCAGAAAGACGCATTCGACAATTCAAAAGAGATTATTAGAAATGACCTGTGGATGATCCACAGTAGCAGAGTCATGTTGTGTGTGGTGATAGCATACATGCTGCCAAGTATGGCTTCAAGAAACTTCCAAGAATCCTGGGGTAAAATCGCAGCTCTGGCGATTACAATCTTTTTTCATATGACGTCTGAGTTGCACATCGTCCATAACAATGCTGATTTGTTATCCGATTCTAATTTTCTTGATCCATGGCCTCATACAAAAGATACGCCCGAGCGTGTATTCATCGCATCAGCTGCCATAATATCCATCGCCATCATAACACTCATCCTTCTTCTAGGCTGCGCCAACTTAGCCAGCAGGGGTATACAGGTAAGCCATCACCGTTCTTACAGCTGGAATTACTAGAAGTAAACTTAAAAGTTGATACTAAATTTAGGTAAAATTATTGTATATATAAGTACTATTTACACTTATTTCTTGATGTAATGTCAATAATTGATTAATATTTACTGGATTTAATCACGTGTACACGTCTAAAACCTAAATCTGTTAGAGTACTGATTTTATACTACATGAAGACATTATACATCCATGTTGAAATAGACGAAAAAATATTATATTTTGTAGTTGTGTTCTTGTATTATGGAATACAGTGGGGGAGAGCGGCAGAGATGTGGGGGAGGAAAATAGGAAGCTAGGGGATATTGTTGTAAACACTTCAATAATTGAAAAATATTGAAATCGTAGTTTAATAAATTTATTTTGATTATTAATATTACAATTTAAAATAGTATTATATATATATAGATATTTTAAGTATTTAATTATCTCAATTTTTTAAGGAATAAAAAGATATAGATTGTTATAATTATGATGTTAAAAAAAATTAATGGGTGTTGTTGGGGAATGTTAGTTTCTAAGATTGAATGTTTTAACACAACAATTGAATAATCTTTATAAAACTATTTAAGATTATGTTCATTTACATTGACCTCCTTAGTTTCTTTATTATTATTAAAAAAAAAAAAAATCTAAATATTTATCTTACTATTCAAACAATAATATTCCTGAAAGTTCTATTGATCTAGAATTTACTCTCATATTAGTTGGTACATTTGGTCCACAACAACATATAATCTCGAATGCTCTAATATTTATGCAAATGATGATGCTTACATAAAAGTGGCAAACCTATTAACATAATTATCCATAGATTGAGGGCTATATATATTTCTCTCTCCCTTCTTTATCATTATATGTGGCTTTGTATCTCAAATAAACCATTTAAATTTATCTAAATAATACTTTAATATTTATGTTAGATATCTCTCTTCAATACACCTTTATATTTATTTTATATATAACTCTAAAAATTTTATTCAGTATAAATTTTAATTAAACATATTATTTTACAACTAAACATAAAACTGAATTTTATATTCCATCATTCTTACACATGAAAATGATGAAATAGAAAATAAAATACCATATATAATGAATAACACATGTTACTATTTCATGATCAAGTATAATTACTTCAAACTACACTACCAAATTAATCGATACCTAAATGAAGTGATACATGTAATTACATGTGCATCAAGAAAGATGATGTGCGAGAACCATTCAAGGGTAATTCATTAAAAGATGTTAATAAATTATGGACTTTTATAAGACTTACGCACCCATACATGTGTAGTTCTTTGAAGTATTATTTTTATTTTATTTTATATCATATATAGGTAAATAATCTCTCCAAACCCATCCAATTACACTCGAAAGCTCTAGAGAGCTTAAGAGACAAAAAAAATATCATATTGTTTAGTTGTGTTCTTAAATCGAGTTTATATTTGGACATGATTAGTATGTAAGGAGGTCATGGCCATAATATGCCATTTGACATGATATATTTACATACATATTTATTAGAGGAAAGATTGAGGTCATTATGAGTGTGGTTGGGTGGCGATAGGATAGGATATGATAGGATATAAAGTTAGGGAGATCATAAAGTTTCTTACATATTTAAAAATTATCAATATGTTTAATTATATGGAATACCTATTTGAGTATTTGTCAACGTATATAATACGGAAGATTATAGATGTATTGGGGAGGGTGGATGATGGCCTTAAACAATTTTGATGTGGATGGAGTCATCGAGCCACAAGAGGGTCAAAACACATACATAAATTACTAAAACTAAATAAATGTCAAAATAACTTATTTCTCATTCCAAAATTCACACTAATCTTTCCAATATTACCATCCACTTTTTATTTTCCAAAATTTCTAGAAAAAAAAATTAAAACATAAGAAAACCTAAACAACCAAAAACACCTTAGATGGTCATCAATTTTTTCCTACATGAAATGCCTTCATAAATGAAGGATTCCGAAAAATTGTGGCTTATTCCATAGAATAGAGAAAGATATATTAAAACTCGAAGCTCTAGACAAGACTTAGAAAAAGGTCCCCAATTTTAGACCACTACATGTAGTAATTTGGCCCCAAAAAATATACAAACTGCACCTAACCATCCTTAGAATACTTTTCAAGATGAAGTACTCAGTGAGTAGTCATCACAATCTAACTCCCTATAAAATTTCAAGGCAATTTGACAATCAGATCAAAAGTTATGATATCTAGAAGTTATAATGAGCCCGCATCAACCCTTACATAATCTTATCTAACCTATTCATGATGGGGATACTTTAGTTGTGTAAATTAGTTTAATGGTGTTATTGGAGAGTGCAAATCTTATAAAAAAAATTGTGTTATAAATATAAATAAAATGCATGTTTTGTTCAAAAATTCAAGAATGCGTTTTCAAAACTAGTCTTGTTCATCTTCTCTTGTGTAACTTTATAATCCAAAAACTATTGAATTTCTGTTAAATGCATGCCCCACTAATCCATGAAATATATCCTTCAAGAATCATTTTTGAATACTTCCTACGAATATGAAATAATCATTTGTTCATAATATTTATCCCAGTTAAAAGGTTTCGTAGGGTTAATATGATATTTTTATCATTTTCTCTTTCCCTACCTTTCTTTTTGTATAATATATCAAAACAACCTTAAATTTCTATAAATTAATTCATTAGTACATTGTTGTCAAAAATGTGAGCATAAGACTAGCTTAATTGTTATTATTTCATGATTAAATATGATTATTTTATCAAAATGATTCATAATGATAGATGTAGTTATATTTGAAGAAAATTACCTATATATGAGAACCATTTCCATTTGTATCATAGAAAAATATCATCAATTTATCAAATTCTGTTACATTTGAATGAGCATGTCTATATCAAAACCTATAACACTAGTTGTCTAAATATTGGCTATATATTATATAAAATAAGGGATATCTCAAAAGTAATATTAATGTACTTGATACCATCTTTGGGTTCAACTATAGAAAATACTATTATATTCCATAATTGTGCATCTATATTAAGAATTATACATTTAAGCATATGTTTTATCTTTTTTGTGACTAGGGGAGGTCTGCATAGTCGAAACATATATATATATATATATATATATATATATATATATATATATATATATATATATATATATATATATATATATATGGACATTAAAGGTACATAACATTAGGTTTTCCTTGGGAGATTTGGTTTTCTTGAAGGGTTTATGAAAATAACACCTTTTTAAAATTAGTAACAATATCTATGCAAAGTGATTACTCTAATAACATTGTTATTTTTGTATTTTTATAGAAATAAGGTCTACTTAAACAATAATAAATATATATCATTCAATTATTTATTTATTTATGTCACAAATTTAATATGAGATTTATTAAATTATAAAAACTATTCAAATATATACTAAAAAGGGATACCCAACTTAAATAATTAAAAATATACATAAAAATAATTTTAATTTGTTTATATAAAATTTCAATATATTTATCAAATACTAATTTATCTTAATTTAAATAATAAAAATTTAAATACCATTTTTAACTCTTAGTACCAAACATAAATATTACTCTTTTGTTAGTGTTTATATGTATTATTATTCTTTTGTTAGTACTTTTTAATGTTAAAACTAATATATTTAATGTTTATATGTATTTTACCGTCTTAATATATATGCACTCTTAAGAAATAAAATTTACACAATTATTAATATTTATATATGTATATTACTGCCATTGCATATATACTATCTCAAGAAACAAAATTTATATGTTAAGAACAAATTATATAGTTTTATTGATGTTATTTTATAAATATTCATTTTTTAAATTATAAATTAAATTTAAATATTATATATACATATCATTATTTAAATGAATAAATTCCTATCTTAAATTGATATTTATAATAAATACTATATATCTTGTATAAAATTATGTAAAATATATCAAGATATATTATTCTTTTTTATTATTGATAAAATGTAGTTTTTTGAAATAGACTTGACACGTATATAAGGAGAAAGGAAGACAAGTCCCACACATCAAAATAAAGTATTAATGTTTGGTACAATACAATAGGGGAATGTCAACTTCATAATTACAATAAAGAAACATGGCTAAACCATAGAAAAAAAGGATGTAACCCAAATAAAGGAAACAAGTAGAGGTAGGTGGCGGGACATGGGGGATCAGGTATCAAAATTTTCAAATTTGGATAAAGAGGGATGTCACCAATGAACTCCATATGGTTGACACCAATGAATATTAAACCAATTTCCCTTTAACTCTATTAGCCATCCTAGGTGTTTGCTTTTTTATATTTACCAAAGGAATGTTACGAACAATCTCTTCCATATCCACTATCTTTGTTATTGAATCTAAATAAATGTGTCCATTACCTTTTAATACCAAGTGACTAGAAAAAACATCATTCCACAAAGATCCATATCCTTGTGTCTTTTGTTTCCCAGTGTGGAAGCTAGATGCCATGTGTCTTAAAGAAAAACATTTCCTACAACGAAAATAATTCCCTTCACAGTGAATAAGCTAATTCCAAATTGTGTTTAAAACCTTGATGTCTATATGTGCTAGAAAATCCTTCAAAAGTGTCCATATTCACCAAAAGGCAGGCATAGATCGAGTGTTATATTAAATAGGTTTTCAATTCAATGGATAGAATGATTCATAGAGCATTTACAATGGAGAAAAACCAATATTCAATCCAAAATTGGAGTGGTAGTTGAGGTAACCTCACCTAGACAAGCTTGTTAACAAACATCTTAGTTTGGGGATTAAAAGTAGGAAACCAATGTTTGACAAGAAGATGATAAGATTCAAAAACCTAAAGGTTTCAAGAAATTGAATCCTTATCCTAGATTAACTCACAAAAAAAATGAAAAAACAACTTTCTTAGCGATAGATAGTGATCCATAAACAGGGGTAGAATTTTGAACATACCCACAGACCCTGATAAGCACTGCAATATTTTAATCCATATATGCTATCAATTTCAAATAAGAATGCAATGTAAAATGATAACACATACCCACGACAAAGAAGATTGATAATGAATTTTGGCATTGCCTATGTCTCCGGATTCATATAAACTATTTCATTACGCTTCTAAATACAAACTAGTACCATGAAGAAATGAATCAATATGCGGATACCAATGAGCATGTCTAATCTAAGTACCCAAAATGATAGTGGTATAGGGATTCCACCGTTTGTATAGTGGTATAGGGATTTCTTCCTTTTGGTAGTGGTACAGGGATTCCGCCCTCTATGATCACATACCCAGCCGATTGCATATGAATTTGAACTAGATAAATAAGAGTGATCACAATCAATTAGAGAACTGGAAATATGAAGACACACTACTTCGTTCACCGAGAAGTAGAAGCTCAACTAATGATGACCATTGCAAAATTATATGGTTTTAATGATCTTCCATGGATGACAAGCACACTCAATGATCACTCTAGAATGACGCCAAATGATGATATGAATTCTTTTAATTAAAACGGTGCCAAAACGCATCCAAAACGGGAAAATAATATCATCATTAGGAGCATGGAAAAATTATGTGAATATCTCTTTTTTACATCTAAGGCCAATTTTGAGGCTTACTCCTTCTAAAATGGTGATACATGAATTTGCTTCTCTAAGAACTATGGCTTTGTCGAGGAAAACCTCTTGATTACACACCCCTATAAGCCTTTATATAGGCTAAGCCATCTTGTTTGCTATAATGGCGAGAGGTAATTTTAGCAATGTGTTACATTTGCGGATTTATCCATAGACATGTGGCATTAAAATTTTAATGTGGTTAGATAATAGCTTAGGCTATTAAAACATACACCGCGACCATTACAAACCTTATGAAGGTCATATATACTAGTGGTTGCTCCTGAAGGAGCAAGGTTACACCGGCATGGATTTGGTTGGGAGTAATCCTCTAGTGTAGGGTTTTATTTTTAAATGGGTCTATGTTTGTGATGTCCTTTTATTGTTGCAATCTGGTGGGGCATATATATTTAGGAAAAAAATACAAGGGTAGACTGAAGCACAATCAAACAAATGTTGGGGAGATTTATAGGTTCAGTATGGCTAGAAATTGAAGTGATTATTTCTTAGTTGGAGGGAGTAATATGGTTTCTTAAAGGCACAAAATAGAAAACATATGTTGACATAATATCAGTTGTTCAAAGCATTTAATCACTCTAACGATATCCTTCTTTTATCGTTCTTTCCACGGTTAGCATTTCCTACGCTTATCGTAGACCAATGACTGGGTGGTTTCTATTAAGCAATCACTCAGTGGGTATAAGTGGCAGGGGGTTGTTATTTTATTTTATGTTTATACTCTGAAGATTGATATACATGATCCAATGTGGGAAGAATGTTGTTGTGTGTCAAGATTTGCTTGTCAATGATTTATACATTTTTGACTGCATATGCTTTCATTTTAATTTTTTTTTCTTGAATCAAGGTTTTTCATAGACATCCTCAACTTGATCAAGATCCTTTACAATGAGAGATAAAAATTTGGGACATAAAACTAATGGTGTGAATCATGTGTTATGGTACAAACCCAATACTTTGGTCTAATGAATTATTTGATTTTTATGGTATGAATTGTATGATATACTATGGTTATGGGAAGGGATTTATCGTATGATGTATCAAACATTGCTTGAATGCATACAATGAATATTTTTTTATTCAGGCTTCCTTAAGATGTTCTCCACAAATGAGACCACCAGCCATAGAGCTCCCTATGGTCCTCTGTGGCAAGATTTGCACAAAACAATTGATTATACAAGTGCTCATCACCTAGCCAATAAAGTCTTTCTAAATAATATGAAAATGGGAAACATATGTCTTACTAAACATTCTTAACATTTAAATACATGTTGCATGTGGAATACTCATAACATCAAATTTAGAAGACCCCGATCATGATAATCTGAGGAGATATCACTAAAGGAAATGACCCTCTTATCAATTTTTCTTGTCTTGTCGGTTATTGCCTTTTTCTTCTTTGTAACTGCACCTTTGTCTAATAGCAACAAGACTTGGTGAAACATTTGGCCTTTCTGATGGTGAAAATTCTTGTTTTTATTTTACTAAGGATCGATGTATAGTAAATTTAGGACTTGTATGGTGACTAGGATGACTGTAATCTGTAGCCCCTAGTCATTTAGGGTGAAGGGTTCATCTTGGCGAGGGTACCTTTGTATCTAGGTATGGTGCTTAAATTTGATATGTGTATATGGAAATGGGCACTCTTATCATTTAGAGCTGTAAAACATCTCTTACTTAAGGATCCAACGGTAGTTTGACTTTCTTTAACGATAATATGTCCAGAGTATGTCTAGAGTTGTATGTGTGTGAGTGTGTGCACGTGCGTGTGTAAGAATATGAACGTAAACACTTTGTAATTGACCATCAAATATTATAGTAAAGAATATATTCATTCTATAGGTGACCCTACCGAGAGGTTAGCATGTGGACCATGTGATTTTTTTTATAATGTTTAGAAACCAAATGTAAATAAGCCACAAGTTATTACACAATGTTACGAATGGAACGAGTTGGACTTTCCTTTTCCATAAGTGAAACCTCCTCTCACAAATATTATTATAAGTTCTACAACACCCATTACCAATATCGATATCAATTTGTTCTCTTTTTCACACGCAATTCTGAAAAAAAATGCACACCATGAGGGAAGGGCCGGAGAGTCTTTTTTCACGTTTAGACGTCAATTTGTGTTGTCAGGAACTACCCTTTAAGAAGAATACAAATGTTTGAGTTGTTTTAATTTATTTCAAACACTATAAATCATGTCTCCCATGTAGAATTTTCCATAGATGGGCCTAGTAGAGCTATTATGAGAATATACAACACGAAATTTCACTTTCAGTTTAGAGAATTAAGAGTTTAAGGTGAAATAGAGTTCGGATTTCTTCTCGAATGGCATCTAGTGAATAGGTAAGAATGCAAAGTTCCTGATAAGTCTTCTACATGAGATTTGAAACTTTCTTGATACCTTATCGAGTGGCTTGCAATTTGTTTGGGGGTTGGAACTTGAAGAAGATTCATAACTTTCACTTAGTATCTCCCCTAGGGAACTAAGCTCGTTGCTTAGAAATGTAATTTCTTTGCAATGAGGGGAGCCTCAGTATTTATGTATTTTTAACAAACCATTATAGGAAGGCCCGGTCCTACATTTTGGAAATTTGCCACATGCAATCAGTTAATGAGATGGTTCAAACAATCAAATCCAATTTGAATACAAGGAAAAATGTCGATCTCGAAAGGAAGCTTGGTGCACTGCTAATTGAGAAGACTGTTAATGATGTTTTATATTCTTCTTGAGCATGATTTAGGTAAGACCTTATTTTAAGATGCCTCTGCTCTTTCTCCTTGCATCATTACAGTTATATCAAACCAGGAATTTGATCCACTATGGTGAATTTACAGAATTAGTAACTAATTTAAGTAGCAGGAACTGAATTCAAGTTTAAGAATAGATTTTGCCAATTAGCTCCATCAATTACAGCAGTCTTGACTGCCTCGACAATGTCCACCAAAACTACCTTATGGAAATTGAAATGAGAGATGTTAAATTCAATGTTCAAATCCAAACACTACTTCCTACGGTAAAATTATGGCCTACCTTATTATATTTAATTAATTTGGCAGAAACACGTAAATGTAAAAGCAATTTTTTTAAAGCCTACCTTTAAGACCAAATCTCTTAGCCCAAGCATTTTCTAAAGAGGTTTCATTTTCCATTTTATAGCTAATGAAATTTTTATCACGGAAATATTGAGCCCTTCAATATTATGGCTTGGAGAATACGAAAGGGGAGCCTCAAAATAAGAATGCGTGATTTAGTAAGGGAGTTGGCGAGACAAACGGGAAGAGAACAGTATCCCCTTCGCCTATGTTGCAGAAACGATATAGATAAAATGATCTTCCAACGGGTATTTGTTGTCTTGATAACTTTGTTTTGTATTTTAACTTAATAATCATTTCACATTTTGTTATGCTTCAATTTGCTTTTACATATTCTTATGATTAAAGCATAAATATCCAAATCCTTCCAACAACATTCTTATAGCTTTAACAATAGTTATGATATTTACAATCGCTGAATTTTCACAATAGCTTTCGCCAAGAAACTTTAACCATGGAAAGATCTGAAATCACGTGATATGCATGGTCAAGGGAAGGGTTGTAATCTGTTCTGCAAGAGATATATTTCAAGAATCAAAGTTATATTCTTTATAACTGCAACCGATGACACCTCAATACAGCAAAAACAACTGCATGCTGGCAGGGGGTGAAGGAACAGGGCACCAGCAATGAAAAGCTATTTAAGCAACTGCACCTAGTCATCAAGGATCTCTTCATACTGACAGTGTAACGCCGCAAAAAGACGACGCCACGCTCAAGATGATGACGACGAAGAACTTGCTGTCACAAACATATAACCCGAAAATGCGACAATTTTTTTTTTTTATAAGGTATTTGTACCTGCCCTTGACGGACATCAAAAGTTTTATATTTTACACTTGAGGTATTATATTCAATCTTCAGTTTGATTACATAAATACTATATGTATATTTAAAACCTCAAACTGAGGTATACATGTATATATATCACCAGGTTTACATGTTTATAACCCAAAAGGTATGTTATTAACTTAATCATGATTCAGTTGCGATTTAAACGAAACCATGTTTGAAATTTCCAAGGTTCAAGGTTAAGCCAACGTGCAACTTGGTAAGTTAACGATAACCAACTCGACTATTACTACAGCAGGCAAATTTTAATATAAATACATAGATGGATCTCATCACCAATGACGAGCTCCAAGGGAAAACAAGGTTAATTAGATGATCGGGTTCTTATTTTAAGGGTATCATGTTAAATATCTATAACTTGATCATAGCGTCTATACAAAAACGTTAGGTTGCGAAGAACATAAGGGATACAAACAAGGTCATGCCATGGTGTGCATGGGTAAACACTTTCCGCCATGAGTAAGTATGATCGCCAGACATAAACTCACTTATGTCGAGCCCGTTTTAAAAAAAAGAGAGCCGTAGTGAGACCCACGACATGCCACGTCCACGAGGCCAAGGATACGTTTTAAAGGTAAGCGGCCAAACATAAAGATTTCCACGTGGAGAAGTATTCAAAAGAGAGGTGGTTAGACATGGTTGGGGGTGGGTGGCTCCAGCCACCTGCCGGCATTAACTCCCTCTCTTGCGTGCCGAATTCCACCTGCTGAGCCGCTCAACTCCAATTAATTTCACTAGATTTGCAAATCTATTAACTACAAAGTCATCACAGTCGGCCTGCTGCTCCCTATTGACCTGGCCGCATGGAAAAAGAGAAAGAGGGGGGGTGCAGGATGAGCTTCGGCGTGAGAACAGGTGTTGCTACCTTCACCTTCATTGGGCGTTGCAAGGTGTGTGTTTGGAAGGCCTAGAACTCCAGGCATGAGTCTTGGCCACGACCTGTACAGAGGTCGACCAGGCGGCAATATAGAGGCGTCTCCTTTTCTTTTTTTTTGTTTCTTTTTGTTTGTTTCTTTATTTAACACACTCTCGAGCAAGTAGCATGGCAAGAAGGCCCTCTGGATTACATTACCACGAGCCTTTTAAGCGTGGGCAGAGGATAAATGAGGCCTACGAGACCTGGCCTGCACAAGATATTTCGACCAGATCAGGGCATGGAGGCGTTTGGGTGATCCAACAAGTCTGTCCAACTATGTTGCTATCTGATCAGTATCGAATACAGTCTACAAATTCGGGGTTCACCTTCAAGATATTTTTATCAAAATCGGTGGAGGGACAGTGAAAGGTGAAGATTTAAACAAAAATATTCAGAATCGATTAAGGGACAGTGAGAATGTCACCCGGGGACCCGATGAAATTTATTACATTGATTCTCTATTGCAACTTACCAGGTATTGTACATTGACAGATCCATGGAGTGCGCAAGACAAACAAGATCGGTTCATAAAGGAGGGTCTGTTTCAAATCAGAAACGTTCAAATGAAGTAGGGGAGAATCTCATAGAGGTGGATCTGTTTCATATCAGAATATTCATGAAGCCAAATTTGCTACAAAATGAGACGTCTCAGACGAAAGGGGGGGTCTAGTTTCAGACTACCTTCATGCATTTAGGACAGTCTTGTGCAATGGAAGCCTCCTTCATGAGGCGTATCTTGTTTCAAACCAGTTTATATGAATTAATGCACAGGTTTTATGCAAAATTAGCATAGTTTGTTTGACAAAACAGATCATTCATGGACCTTGGGTGAGCGCGCATAGACAGATGCATACACAGTTCCTTAGCTTATAAAGTAATTTCCAAATTATTCTTGACTGGTACATAGTAATTATTCCTTGTTAATATAACGGGAATACTATAGTATATTGTTATAAATGAAATTAATATTAGTAAATCCAATAGTTTTAATTCCACTTAAATATGAATAGCATTTAGAATATTTAGTTTTCTTATTACCGAAGTAGTAAAGAACTAAATCAGCTTGGAACCTTTACATTAAAATCTCCTTCCACATATTTTAATAGATAAGCCTTGGTACGGGAATTCAAGAAGGTTTGATTTCATTTCTTTTTACGATTTGCAAATAGATTTACAATGGATTCATAATGAAGAAAAACATAAAAGAACTAGAGCTTACAATGTTTCATTGGCATATTAAAATCCATTTAAAAACTTAAGTCCTTCCATCAACTATACAAGAAGAGGTAATGCACTATTTTTCCAACCTTTCAATACATCACTTTCAAGTAACAAAATGAAATTTAATATATTTTCTTTTGTAATTTCTTTCCAACATTCCACAAAAGAATTCAACAATATTTCCAATAAATTTTAGAATAAGAATTACGAACATTTCAATACAACTTTCCTTCAAAATCTTGTTACAACATTTCCTACTTCATGTGGAAACAAATTTACAATAATGGAAGCTAAAGAAACAAAGCAATATTACATTTTTCCTCCACTCAAGGTGGGTAAATACATGGTGGTTTTACATTGTCAACAACAAGGTTCCAATGCTCCAAATATCAACAAGGTGGCTCCTCCATAGTTTGCTTGATTCACAACAAAATAAGGGGAGAGGCAACGCTCTCCTCCCAACCAAAATACCCAATGGAGAAGAGAAGCCATCCTCTCCATTGGCCCCCGAGCCCCAACCACATCACAATGGGAGAGAATCCAACTCATGGAAACTACAAGCTTCCACATAACTAAACATAATATTTCACATGCATTTCATAATCCTTCAAAACAAGAAGATCAACAATCACAACAAGAGGGAAAACAATCACAACAACAAGTCACAAGGCTTACCAAGAAAGCCACAAGAGTAAGACATATGGGGAAGCCACTTATGCCTCCCAATGGGAATGGGTGCCACCTAAAAGCCTCCAATGCAAACACAATACCCCTAACAACTCTTATGCCTCCCTCAAGTACCCCTTATCCCTCCATTCACTCTTATGCCTCCCTCAACTCTTATGGCTCCCTTAAAGTAAAACAAGAAGAAATGCAAGCATTTCTCTTACAAGGTGGACACCCAACCCAAGCTCCCTCCTCAAGCACATGATCTCTTATGCCTCCCTCAATTTAGCTCCCCATAGTCTCCTCTCACTCCCAACTTAGGCATTCTACCCATTCCCAACAAGCATTTCAAACAACAACATTCAACACAACATAAAAAAGAATACATTCATATGACAAAAGAAACATAATGCAAGCAAAGGGGAAGCTCCTACCTTTCCATGGTAGAGCTTGCTCCAAATATGAAGTCTCAAATCCCTCCAAGGATCAAGCAAGCATCCACAAGCTCCAACAAAGTTCTCACAAGTATCCACAAGCTCCAAAAATTCACAAGCTCCTTCCAAATCCTCTCCTCTCCAAAATACAAAAGACTAAAAAAAATGAAACTTCCAACCCCCAAAACAAACAAGAGGCTCAAATAAATAGAGAAAAGAGAGGGAGGGATGATGTGGCTCCAAGTAGGATGCCACCTCCTTTTCCCTCCACTCCACATCATTTGGTCAACATCAAATTCCAATGCACCATTAATAAGTGGTTGAAAGAAAGGCAAGCAACTTGCACACTCCAACTAAGCCCACTCCCTCAAAGGACAAAATTAAATTTGAAAGAAAGTGCAATTAATATTTTTACCCTTTTATCCCCCCAAAACACCTAAAAGACCCTAAATTTGGCCTTCCAACCCATAGGTAGGGTTGGCATGGGGTTTTAAGAGGTGTGGGACAAGTTTGACTTGTCCCACAAGCTTTGAAATTTGGCCTCCAAGGCCAAATTCGAGTTTCCCAAGTGGGGTAGAGTGTGCTACACTCAAACTCAAACACACATCAATCCACACAAAATCCAAAGTAAATCAAGGTTAATAAATGAACTCTCTTAGGTCACATCTTTTAATTAGTTTAGGACAATTTTCAATTTAACTTAATTAACCCACTACAACCCATGGCTAACAAAGGGGTAAACTCCAATCCAAGAGAATATGAATAATAACATAAGTAAAAAATTTCACTTACTAAGAGCAACACATACTAACATAATAAAAGGGAAAAATTGAAATAAAACAACACAAGATCCCTAGGTCACAATTTTCCCTTTACTAGATAATTCTAACACACACACAATTACTTGTTGCCATGGTGACCTTAGCTGGATTCTTCTCGAATTCCGATGTGGTTGGTCTCCACTCCCCAGTATTGTTGTGAATATAATATACCTGCAGAACAGAAAATACCTCCTTCGGCCTGTTGGCCGCATTAAAACATTCATGCCAAATATACAATATAATCTAAAATAATCAACACCTGATTTACTATCATCTATGCAAGTACGATATCACTTAACACTTTCTAGCACATTCTTATTCCACATTTCATTTATATCAAAACGATCATCACATTAGTCAAATTATCAAGTTCTACTCAATATGATTAAATATATCCCATGTCAGAATTAAGATAAATATCCCTGTCAAAAGTATACAAATATCATCATCAAATGTCCACCAGTAAACCATATGCATCATATAAAGATCAAATCAATAACAGTCCCATGTCAATGATATCTACTAGCATGCTAAAACAAGAAGTCATAATAATCCATAGTGAAGTAATCAGTCTCGAAAACAACAAAACAAAATGAAGTCGAAGGGAAGTGGGCACTACATCCCCCTCCCCTTAGACTCGACTTCCTCCTGGAAGTCACTGGAAAAGGTGTGGAAACTGTCCTCGTAGCAAAGTAGCATCCTCCCAAGTAGCTGCAGTCTCATCATACCTGTCCCATTGGACCCGAACCTGATCAATCTCTCTGCCGCGAAGGCCCAGGGTCCTGCGATCTAAAATGCACACGGGCTCCACCATCACCTGCCCCTGATCCTGCACCTGCAATGCAGTCCAATCTAGCACATGAGAAGGATCAGAAATATATCTCCTAAGCACAGAAACGTGAAACACATCATGGATGCGCGATAAGCTAGGTGGCAATGCTAGACGATAGGCCAAGGGACCGAGGCGCTCCAAGATCTCAAAGGGACCCACAAACCTAGGAGCAAGCTTAGAACCTTTTCCATAATGGATAGGGCTCTTATGCGGTCTGACACGAAGAAACACCTTCGTGCCTACCTCAAAACTGCGATCTGTCCTATGCTGGTCTGCATACTTCTTCTGTCTATCCTGCGCCTCCTGCAATCTCTGTCTGATCAAGGCAACCTGCTGCTCCATGTCCTGTAATAATGCTGGTCCAAGAGAAACCCTGTCCTCAATCCTGTCCCAACTAAGAGGTGTCCTGCACTCTCTACCATATAATGCCTGAAAAGGAGCCATGCCTATAGAACTCTGGAAACTATTATTGTAGGCAAACTCCACCAAATACAGATACTCCTCCCATCTCGACTGATGATCCATCACGTACATCCTGAGCATATCCTCCAAAATCTGATTCACCCTCTCTGTCTGTCCATCTGTCTCAGGGTGATAAGCTGTGCTGAAATTAATCCTCGTCCCGAGGGCATACTGCATGGTGGTCCAGAAATGGGAGGTGTATAAAGGGTCGCGGTCGCAAATGATCTTCCACGGAATCCCATGTAATCTGACAATCTCATCAAGGTATACTCGTGCCACAGCACTTGCTGTATAGGTGGTCTTCACTGGAGAAAAATGAGCTACCTTTGTCAATTTATCCACCGTGACCATGATGGCGTCGTGATGGTATCTCGACGTAGGTAATCCAACGATGAAGTCCATGGAAATGGTGTCCCACTTCCACTCCGGTATGGCGTGAGGATAGAGAAGGCCAGCTGGATGCTGATGCTCGGCCTTCACCCTCTGGCACTCTAAACAGCGGGATACAAATGAAGCTACATCTCTCCGAAGTCCTCTCCAAAAATACAACTGTCTCAGGGTGGCGTGCATCTTCTTCACCCCGGGATGGGCTGAATAAGGTGCACGATGAGCCTCTGTCAAAATGTCATGTCTCAAGCCTCCATCTCTAGGAACATATATCCGACCTCTGTGTCTGAGAAGGCCATCTGCCTCTAATGAAAATCCATCAAATCTCCCCTCAAGGGGTCTCTGAGACTCAATCTCTGCTCTGGCTGCAAGGTAGAAACTATCATGAGGAAGCTGCTGCAAGATCCTACTCCGCAAATCTGTGCCCACTGAGGTGGCCATAGCCACATGTCTCCGCCTACTCAAGGCATCTGCAACCACATTCTCCTTCCCTTTCACATGCTCTATCTCCATGTCATACTCACAGAGTAACTCCATCCAACGCCGCTGACGAGCGTTGAGATTGGGCTGCGTGAAGAGGTGGCGAAGACTCAAGTGATCAGTCCTGAGTGTAAATCTCCGGCCAAGAAGAAAATGTCTCCACCGCACTAAGGCATGTACAACTGCTGCAAGCTCAAGGTCATGGGTTGGATAATTGAGCTCATAATCTTTGAGTTTGCGAGACTCAAAGGCAACTACTCTACCCTCCTGCATTAACACACCTCCAAGTCCTGCCAAGGAAGCATCTGTGCAAACGTAGAACTCACCCTGAGGATCTGGCACTGCAAGAATAGGTGCTCTCGTGAGGCACTCCTTCAGTGTACTGAAGGCCTGCTCACATCTATCTGACCATAAAAACTTCTTCCCTTTCCGCTGAAGAGAAGTGATAGGGTGCGCAATCCGAGAAAAGTCCTGAACAAACCTCCTGTAATACCCTGCTAGACCCATGAAACTACGCACCTCGGTCACACTAGTGGGTGCTGGCCAATCCATGATGGCTCGAATCTTGGAAGGATCGACTGCGATACCTTCCCCTGAAATGATGTGGCCCAAATACTGCACCTCAGGCTGAAAGAACGCACACTTCTCCAAGTTCCCGTAAAGGCGTTGTTCGCGAAGACACTGAAGAACCTGGCGAAGGTGCTCCTCGTGCTCCTCACGTGTGCGTGAGTAAATCTAGAATGTCATCAAGGAAGATGAGCACGAAGCGATCAAGGAAGGTCCTGAATACCCCATTCATCAAACTCATAAACACTGCGGGGGCATTCGTCAAACCGAAAGGTACCACTGTGAACTCGTAGTGGCCATATCTCGTACGGAAAGCTGTCTTGTGAATATCTGTCTCCGCAATCCTGAGCTGATGGTATCCTGACTTAAGATCTATCTTAGAGAAAACTGTAGCCCCCTTCATCTGATCAAATAAATCATCAATGCGTGGAAGGGGGTAACGATTCTTGATCGTTACTTTATTCAGCTGACGGTAGTCAATACACAACCGAAGAGATCCATCCTTCTTCTTCACGAAGATAACTGGTGCACCCCAAGGGGATACACTAGGATGGATTAGGCCTTTCTCCAGAAGGTCCTCAAGCTGCAACTTGAGCTCACATAACTCAGGAGTAGTCATCCGATAGGGTGCTCGTGAGATAGGCTCTGCGCCTGGAACTAGATCTATATGGAAGTCGATCTCACGTGGGGGAGGTAATCCCGGTAGCTCCCCTGGGAACACATCGGCAAACTCTGACAAGATGGGATGATCATCGAGGGAAGGTCCTCTTGACTCATCCTCTGATCTGTCACTGACCGTAATAGCAAACATCTGACAACCCTGTCGCGCACACCGCTTAAGCTGCATAGCGGAGATGGTGCGAATGGATACGGCCCTCCTAACTCCTGATATCACTGACTCTACTCCAAGATCATCTATGCAAGAAATAGTCTTGTGGTAACAATCCACTCTAGCTCTGTGAGCGGACAACCAATCCATGCCTAAAATGATGCCATAAGATCCTAATGGAAGGATCCGAAGATCAGAAGTAGTGGTGAAGGGTCCCAAATCCACTACACACTCCTTGACTAAGGAGTCTACAGAAATTTTGGCTCCAGAAGCCATCTCAACGTCCCAACTACGGCCCTGCCTAACTGCCACCAGCCTACAATGCTCTACTAAGGATGGTGCAATAAAAGAATCAGAAGAACCAGAATCAAATAATATAGAGGTGGAAATACCACCAATACTACCTGTCGTCTCAATCACAGTACTCTGATGCTCAGCCTGGCAGTTCTCGACCGCTGCGTAGATCCGATGACTCCGTGCCATATCTCCAACAGTAGGCTCTGAGCTCTGCATCTTACCCTTGTTAGGGTTCTGTGGGCAATCTCTCCAATGATGTCCAACAACACCACAACCATAACAGCTGCCTGGTCCTCTCCAGTGGGAAGCAGCTCCAGCTGGTACTCTAGATGACTGAGATACAGATCCTGACGATCCGGCTATGGACTGCTGAGGTCTCTGCTGACGAGCTCCTGCTGACTGAGCTCTCGGTGCACCCTGTGTCCTGATGGGACCCCTAGGAGGAGGCCCCATACTACGTCCTCTCTGTGCATCAAATCTCTGAGGAGGTCGGTAAGGTGGGCGGGTCTGCTGCTGCTGCTGTGCTGTGGTGGCCTGAATGAAGCTTGCCCTGAACTCTGTCCACCCCGTGGAGGAGGAACTGACCCCTTCGACCTACTATCCTGCATCTGCTGGATACGGCTCCGAACTCTGTCTCTAGCCTGCTGCGTCTTTCCCCGTGTCTCCTCTGCAATATAGGCCTTCTCCACGGCCTCTGCTAATGTCTGTGGGCAGTGAATGCGCACTGCGCCACCTAAATCCAAGTTCAGGCCCCAGATGAACCTGTGAATCCGTACCTGCTCATCCTGCATATAGTCGACGTACTGGAGTAGGTCCAGAAATCGACTCTCATACTCAGCTACTGTCATCGATGCCTGACGGAGGTCATGAAACTCGTCTATCCGCTGCTGTATAAATCTCCTGGGTAAATACCTGCTCCTGAAACGCTCCTCAAACAGCTCCCAGGTAATCGTCTCCGAGTCAACATGGAGCTTCTGCTCCTCGGTCCTCCACCAGACTCCTGCTCCATCCTTCAGAAGATGGATTGCAACACGAGCTTTCGTGTTGCTAGTACAAGGGCAGAGCTTGAAGCATCCGCTCAAGCTCACCAACCAGGCCTCTGCCTGAAAACCGCCTGTATCACCCGAATAGTGAGATGGTCGTAGCTTCAGGATCTCCCTGATATGGTCTGCAGCTGACGTATGACGAATCCTAGGTCTATCTGAATGCTCCTCCCTCTGTCTAGGGCTCCGAGACCTGTCCCTATGTCCTGAGATCCTGTCCCCATGTCCTCTCTGTGGTGACTCTGCCCTAGCCGACTCCGCACGGAAGTTCTCTGCCCTGTGCTCCTCGCTGTGTCGAGGGGATGCCTGGGCATCTACTGATGGCTCCAAACTATGTCTAGCAAGTCATCCTCCCAAGGGCTCTCCGCGTATAGCGGCATTGACATCCTGGAGTGTCTGCAAGATCTGAGGTAGAAGGCTGCTACGGCCTGCTCTGGCGGTGGTATGTCTAGGTCTATATGAAGAGACCCCTCGCCCAATCCGCGCCTCCTGCACAGATCAAGGCGAGAGTTAGTTCATCGTTCTAGGTCTTGTGTCAGTTTTCTAAATTTGTTGTTTACTATAATTATCAACATTATGGTTTTATATTTTAAAAGAATCAGCTCTGTACTAAGTTGAATGTTCCTGTTTTGCATTTTCCTGCGTGTGCCCAAGGGTCCAAGCTTCGAACCCCTGGCTCTGATACCAAAATGTAACGCCGCAAAAAGACGACGCCACGCTCACGATGACGACGACGCCGCTGCCACAACCATGCAACCCGAAAATGCGACAATTTTTTTTTTGATAAGGTATTTGTACCTGCCCTTGATTAAGACATCAAAAGTTTTATATTTTACACTTGAGGTATTAAATATTCAATAGTTATTGAGTTTGATTACATAAATACTATATGTATATTTAAAACCTCAAACTGAGGTATACATGTATATATATCACCAGGTTTACATGTTTATGACCCAAAGCCGTATGTTATTAACTTAATCATGATTGGCAGTTGTGATTTAAACGAAACCATGTTTGAAATTTCCAAGGTTCAAGGTTAAGCCAACTGCAACATGGTAAGTTAACGATAACCGACTCAAATATTACTACATTTTAAATTTTAATATAAATACATAGATGGATCTAATCACCAATGGCGATGCTCCAAGGGAAAACAAGGTTAATTAGATGGTCGGGTTCTTATTTTAAGGGTATCATGTTAAATATCTATATACTTGATCATAAGATAATATTGAACAACGTTAGGTTGAAGTAACATAAGGGAAAAACAAATTCATGATGGTGTGCATGGGTAAACACTTTGCCATGAGTAAGTGGATTTAATACATAAACCACTTATGTCAAGACCCTCTTAAAAAAAAAGCTGAGCCGTAGTGAGACCCACGACATGCCACGTCCACGAGGCCAAGGATACATTTTAAATAAGCGGCCAACATAAACATTTTCCACGTGGAGAAGTATTCAAAAGAGAGGTGGTTAGACAACGGTTGGGGGTGGGTGGCTCCAGCCACCTGCCGGCATTAACTCCCTCTCTTGCGTGTGAGAATTCCACCTACTGTACCCACCATTTAGCCACTCAACTCGGCTTAGATCGTTCCCTTTATTATTATTCTAAAAGTTGCACAGTCGTGAAAGTGCTGTCTCCCTAGCTTGACCTGGCCGTGAATGGATTTAAAAGACAAAGAGTGGGGGTGCAGGATCGAGCTTCGGCGGAGAACAGGTTTCTACCTTCACCTTCATTGGGCTTGCAAGGTGTAATGTTTGGCGGGGATCTCACAGCCCAGGCGTGCGTCTTGGCCACGGCAGGCAGAGGTCGACCAGGCGACAGCTAGAGGCGTCTCCTTTAGGTTTCTTTTTGTTTGCTTTAATTTAACATCTCGAGCAAGACGGCACAGTGGATTAATTACCACGAGCCTTTTGAAGAACAGCAGAGGATAAAAGAGGTGTTTGCCTCTTTTCACCTGGCCTGCACACAAAGCTAGACCCTTGACAGCGGACATGGAGGAGGCTTGGGCGACTCCAACAGCAGGTTGTCCAACTATGTTGTTATCTGTTCAGTATCGAATGCATCCTCAAATTTGGGGTTCTCCTTCAAGTGAGTATTTTTATCAAAATCGATGGAGGTGAAAGGTGCACAGGATCTCACTGTCAATAGTCGATTTGAAGAAAAGAAAACTAGACATGTTCTGGGTCTGAAAAATATCCTGCTGTTCAGTTCACCTCCCAAGACATTTTCTCCAACATTGCATAGATCTCCTGTATCGTGCAGAGATAGAGAAGCACAAGAGCTTTGCTACATTGACAGATCCTTTGATCAAGGAGTGCGCATTAGACCAACAAGACTCGGTTCTATTTTTATTTTTTGTCCTATATACAACTAGAAACCCAAAATGATTTATTCGTGGAAGAACAATCGCATAGAGGTGGATCTGTTACATATCAGAATATTCATGAAGTAATTGGCTTTACAAAATGAGCATTTCTGCGTGTGTTTTTAGTACAGACTGCCTTGCATTTTAGGACAGGCTTGTGACATGGAAGCTTTACAGAGGTATCTTGTTTTACTTAATGATATTAATGTATGGTTTTATATAAAATTTAGCATAGTTTGTTTGACAAATACATGGCAAGATTATTCATGGACCTTGGGGAGCACCGTATACACTATGCATACATAGGTTCCTTAGCTTATATGTAATTAATATTATGTCTTGACTGGTTCATATAATATTCCTTGTTAATATAAGGGGAATACTATAGTATATTGTTATAAATGAAATTTAATAATAGTAAATACCATTAGTTTTAATAATACTTAAATATGAATAGCATTTACAATATTAGTTTCCTTATTAAACATTGAGGACATGTGGGTATGGAACTTGATTAAGCTTTTTAAGAATTTTGCATTAAAATCTCCTTCTACATATTTTAATAAGACATTGCATGGGAATTCAAGAAGGTTTGATTTCATTTCCTTTATACTTTGCAAATAATTTTACAATGGATTCATAAATGAAGAAAACATAAAAGAACTAGAGCTTAAAATGTTTCATTGGCATACTAAAAGCCATTTGAAAAAACTTAAGTCTTTCCATCAACTATACAAGAAGAGGTAATGCACTATTTTTCCAACCTTTTCAACACATCACTTTCAAGTAACCAAACAAAATTTTAATATATTTTCTTTTGTAATTTCTTTCCAACATTCCACAAAAGAATTCAACAACATTTCCAATAAATTTTAGAGTAAGAAATACTATCATTTCAATGCAACTTTCCTTCAAAATCTTGTTACAACATTTCCTACTTCATGTGGAAACAAATTTACAATAATGGAAGCTAAAGAAAACAAAGCAATATTACATTTTTCCTCCACTCAAGGTGGGTAAATACATGGTGGTTTTACATTGTCAACAACAAGGTTCCAATGCTCCAAATATCAACAAGGTGGCTCCTCCATAGTTTGCTTGATTCACAACAAAATAAGGGGAGAGGCAACGCTCTCCTCCCAACCAAAATACCCAATGGAGAAGAGAAGCCATCCTCTCCATTGGCCCCCGAGCCCCAACCACATCACAATGGGAGAGAATCCAACTCATGGCAACTACAAGCTTCCACATAACTAAACATAACATTTCACATGCATTCCATAATCCTTCAAAACAAGAGAATCAACAACACAACAAGAGGGAAAACAATCACAACAACAAGTCACAAGGCTTACCAAGAAAGCCACAAGAGTAAGACATATGGGGAAGCCACTTATGCCTCCCAATGGGAATGGGTGCCACCTAAAAGCCTCCAATGCAAACACAATACCCCTAACAACTCTTATGCCTCCCTCAAGTACCCCTTATCCCTCCATTCACTCTTATGCCTCCCTCAACTCTTATGGCTCCCTCAAAGTAAAACAAGAAGAAATGCAAGCATTTCTCTTACAAGGTGGACACCCAACCCAAGCTCCCTCCTCAAGCACATGATCTCTTATGCCTCCCTCAATTAAGCTCCCCATAGTCTCCTCTCACTCCCAACTTAGGCATTCTACCCATTCCCAACAAGCATTTCAAACAACAACATTCAACACAACATAAAAATACATTCATATGACAAAAGAAACATAATGCAACAAAGGGGAAGCTCCTACCTTTCCATGGTAGAGCTTGCTCCAAATATGAAGTCTCAAATCCCTCCAACAATCAAGCAAGCATCCGGAAGCTCCAACAAAGTTCTCACAAGTATCCACAAGCTCCAAAAAAATTCACAAGCTCCTTCCAAATCCTCTCCTCTCCAAAAATACAAAAAGACTAAAACATGAAACTTCCAACCCCCAAAACAAACAAGAGGCTCAAATAAATAGAGAAAAGAGAGGGAGGGATGATGTGGCTCCAAGTAGGATGCCACCTCCTTTTCCCTCCACTCCACATCATTTGGTCAACATCAAATTCCAATGCACCATTAATAAGTGGTTGAAAGAAAGGCAAGCAACTTGCACACTCCAACTAAGCCCACTCCCTCAAAGGACAAAATTAAATTTGAAAGAAAGTGCAATTAATATTTTTACCCTTTTATCCCCCCAAAACACCTAAAAGACCCTAAATTTGGCCTTCCAACCCATAGGTAGGGTTGGCATGGGGTTTTAAGAGGTGTGGGACAAGTTTGACTTGTCCCACAAGCTTTGAAATTTGGCCTCAAAGGCCAAATTCGAGTTTCCCATGTGGGGTAGAGTGTGCTACACTCAAACTCAAACACACATCAATCCACACAAAATCCAAAGTAAATCAAGGTTAATAAATGAACTCTCTTAGGTCACATCTTTTAATTAGTTTAGGACAATTTTCAATTTAACTTAATTAACCCACTACAACCCATGGCTAACAAAGGGGTAAACTCCAATCCAAGAAATATGAATAATAACATAAGTAAAAATTTCACTTACTAAGAGCAACACATACTAACATAGTAAAAAGGGAAAAATTAAACAAAACAACACATGATCCCTAGGTCACAATTTTCCCTTTACCAGATAATTCTAACACACACACAATTACTTGTTGCCATGGTGACCTTAGCTGGATTCTTCTCGAATTCCGATGTGGTTGGTCTCCACTCCCCAGTATTGTTGTGAATATAATATACCTGCAGAACAGAAAATACCTCCTTCGGCCTGTTGGCCGCATTAAAACATTCATGCCAAATATACAATATAATCTAAAATAATCAACACCTGATTCACTATCATCTATGCAAGTACGATATCACTTAACACTTTCTAGCACATTCTTATTCCACATTTCATTTATATCAAAACGATCATCACATTAGTCAAATTATCAAGTTCTACTCAATATGATTAAATATATCCCATGTCAGAATTAAGATAAATATCCCTGTCAAAAGTATACAAATATCATCATCAAATGTCCACCAGTAAACCATATGCATCATATAAAGATCAAATCAATAACAGTCCCATGTCAATGATATCTACTAGCATGCTAAAACAAGAGGTCATAATAATCCATAGTGAAGTAATCAGTCTCGAAAACAACAAAACAAAACGAAGTGAAATATGCAGTCCGATCAATCTTGAGCTTGAAGTATGGTGTAATGTTAGGCTACGATGTTACATTTCGTTTGATAGGTCAAGATTCGAACCATGGACCGCCCGTAAACTCTGGGTTGTTAAATTACCAAGTCAAAAACTTCCTGCAAATGTTAAATTGTCATCAATGCTTGGTACCCGCTAAGACTATAAGTTGAAAACTTCCGTGTTTAATGGATTTTTCATTGACTGATGAGACTAAGGCTTGATCAATTAGTTCGTGGTTTTATTTCTCAGATGCATTCATTTGCTTCAAACGTAGATTACATTACCACTCATTTAGCAAATTTTTTTGAAGAGATGCGAACGAAGTGAAATACAAAGTTATTCCATATGAATGGAAACTGTGTGATATTTTAGCATTAAATTCGCTAGAGTTCTCTCATTCCTTAAAAATTTGAAGTGTGAAATTTTCATAGACTGGCTAGGACACTGAACTTATAATTTTATCATGTAAGACTTAAAATGGAGCGGACAGGTGGAAACCCACCATGACAAGCACCTCAAGCTCGTGACGATCGTCGTTGGAAACCAAGCGTAAGATAGCCACGCCTTCGGCGTAATAAAACAGTTCGCACTATTTTAATTTCCAACCATTTTGTTTGAATGCCACATAACCGGGGTATATTATATACCCATCGTCATTTTATATAACCACCGCTACTTTAAAATGGCTTGACCGGTCCACCATGTAACTGCAGCTTCCCACGTGGGCCTCCTTCGCATTGTATTCGGGGATCATTTACAATCCCACTTTGTGCGTTTTTAATATTCGATTGGGCCCTTTAAATGGCTCGGCCGCCATATACTCCACGTGGGCTTCGTATCAATGCGGTGGTGGGCATGTGTAGAGTCCTCAACGTGGCATGGGCCACGTCTCCCTTTTTATTACCGCGGCCCGAGTTGGTGTGGGTGGTGATGTGGAGTTGTCACGTTGGGTAGAGGAGTGGTCGAGCTGTTAGGAGAATGGGGGAGTTCGCGGAGCCAACCAATGAGTTCGCTGAGCCAACCGATGTGTAACTCGATCCATATGCAATGACTCGACCAAATATGAGCTTGGTCATAACAATAAGTAGCTTGCCATGCAATGTGAATGAGGAAAATCGCTGAGTTGTACAAGCTCGCCTAATAATGACTTGCCATGTTGAATAGAGAGCTCATCCCAAACAAAGTTAGCTCGGTCTACCTTTCGAATCATCATGGTGGCAGGTCATGTCGTGGCCTGAGGCCCCACCATATGGCAAGATATCGATGCGGCGACAAAGGGACCCTTCTACATGCCGAGATATCAATGTGGCAACAAAAACACCCTTCCGTGAAAAGGTAAAGACACCCTTCTATGAAAAGAGTGTGCCAAACTTGGCCGAGGGTCCCCGGCCAGGGAAAGGCAGGGTCCACCAAAGCAAAACCATATTATTGCTCCTCTGTGTTCTTGCTCCGCTTCCACCACGTGTTGCTGCCACATTGGTAAGTTGACCCTACTAGGCCTAGATGTTAACCAAACTTTAACCGACTATATCTTGAGCATATGGAGTCTATTTTCCATGTTCTAGGTACCGACAAAAAGCTCACCGAATGCTCTACCACTCTTTCGTGGTTTAGGCAGATATAGAGAACTCCCGACATCCCAAAATGTTCTATGGATCAGATAATGACTTACCAACCATCAAGGAATGCCAACAAGTTAAGATCCATGTGTTAAAGGTTGGAAGATATGAATATGTGTGTTTTATATATTTTTTCACTTTTTGCTTTACATTATTTCCATGTGATTTTGTTAATGTTTAGAAAGTGAATTATTCCTGTTTTTACTTTTGAGGTTTTTTTATTTCTTGGTAACATAAATTCAATTTGAATCTTTTTTATTTGACGATTTCCAATATTACAATTTTAATTCTGCAGACTTTGAATTTTGATATTTATGTATATTATACTAGTTTATAATTCCATTCAAAAGTGTCGACTATTTTAATCAGGAAAAAGAAAACATTAGCGTTAACTCAATTACTACGAAAACTAGACACGGAGAGAAATTTAATCCCGAGTTAGAATACAAATATTGCTCCATTTAAATTTCCTAATTAATACGAGTCGAATCTTGATTCAGGTTATATTTGCTTAAAAGATTCCTCTGATTCTCTCTACAAAATATGATCCTAATGAAGCAGACACATATTCATGGCGGGCAGTTGAAAACGATGTGCTAAGAGCGTGGATTGTTGCTCGTGCTTACTCTCCGGAATATATGATTGCCAGGTCAGCGTTGAGCTCGTCTGCTGCTACCATAGTCACTTGTCTGATATCTGTTTCAATAATAGTGTGGATTTTGAGGGGTCCCATCCTCGAGTTTGACAGCAGCATTAGCTTGTGGAAGTTTATGGTGACTATACTACAGTGTGTATTCATCCTGATAGGGTGGGCAATCATTGGATGGAGATGGGCGATTGCTGTGGGATATTACACAAGATGGCAAACGGGCACATGGAGAACAGTTTGTCGGGTAGAGGATTTTTGGACAAGACATATTAAGGAGTTACTGCAAGCTCGAGAACCAAAGCTTGAGCCAGCCCAAAAGCTCAATAAGAAAATTAAAAGGCTAGTTGCCAAGCAACCCGTAAAAATCCAGATGCCAGGGATGATATTATATATTGTGCTGGGGCTACAATGGCTAATGGTATTATTCAGCAAAATATGTTGGGTCTGCTCTCTCATGATGTTTCATAACAAATGCATGGCAAAGTTGTATTCTTATATACTATCTAAGCATATAGAAAATGAATTTGAAAGATTCTCAAACTATGAGAACATTTTGAAGGGACTGGAGATGCTGGGCGAGACTCCACAAAGTTTGTGGATTGCTAATAGAAAGTCCATTGCAAAAGCAAAGGAGCTTATCGGAGAAGGTAGCAATGATGGCAAGTCTAAGTGTCATGAGTTGGTTCGGTTTCTAACACGTAGTAAGAGGCAAGTAGCTCTAGATCTGAGTTGCATGGACTATCAAAACCCAGAACCAAGATTTGAGTATCTGTGGCGGTTAGTTCCGGAAGCCTTAGATGTTGAAAAACATTTTGTAGATGCCACCAGGCCATCCTGGAAAATGACAGCAGTCGCCTTGATAAGTATCATTATACAACTCTCTCCAATTCTCAATTATGATGGCTGCTCTGAGAATTCCCATGATTTTCCATCCAAGGCTATGCAGGATTGTTTGAAGGCATATTCTCAAGCATGGGAGACAATAGATTTTGTTGATGACGAATCTGACAGAATCGTGGGGGAGGCAGCTGACAGACTCTTCCTAAGTCTGCAAACTAAAGTCAATAACGGAACCCTTCCCACCAAGAAATTCCTTCATCCAGAACGTGATTGTGTAGCTGCAGCAATCAATGAGCTTGCTGAGGAAAGTAAAAAGAAAATCGAGAGGCCTAGAGGTGTGCACTTGGTATTCAAAGTGGCTGATAAGCTTGGTCTAAAAAGCAAGATGGACAAACCAGAGGTTGATTCAGACGATTGCAAGAGTGCAGGAGGATATGACTCCATGAACTGGAAGGCAATAGCCGCCGGCAATGCCGTGTATAAGTTGTGCAAAAGTATTGATTGCAACCGTACTGATCGGAACCCTAGTTTTGATGCCAGGAAGTTGGTGGATGAGTTACAGTGTGCATTAGTAGACATTATATATGACTCTATAATTAAATCCAAAGACACCTTAGCATCAAAGTCTTGTGAATGGGCTAGAGTCTCCGACGAAAATAGCATAGGGAAAGCGTTGTATATAGTAGGAAAAGGAAAGGTGGTCATGAAGAAGTTGAATCGTTCAAATTCCAGTGGGAAAGGAAGGGAGGTCATGGAAAATTTGGGACGTGTACATTCCAGTGAAAATGACTTGGAGATTCAAGCTGGATAGTAACTATAGGTATGGGCCAGCTTTCCTGTTTCTTGTAGTTTGTATTGAAGGGATAGGTATGTGAAATCCTAGGGGTTCTTAGACTATAAAATGTATGGTTTTCTTACTCTTTTTAATTAAAGCATTGAATTTATAGTATCGTCCAATTTCATAACTTGTGGAAACAGATTATTCTTGTTTCCCATCATCCGTCTACAATGTTTTTTCAATTTTATAACATTTTCGATATAACATTAAAACTGTAAATTTTATTGAAGTTTTTGAAAGTGTGCAACATAATTAGAGTCCTATATGGTACTTTATTTAAGAATCTGCGTTCTTAAATAAAATATAACAAAATGATTAACTATAAAAAATGATCAAATCTAATTAGAAAATACTAAAATCGTAATTAGTTATAAATATTATAGCACTATAATTTAATGTTAATCTATTCACAGAAGTAAATATGGAGAATATGTATGAAACACATAATACATATATGGGATGAACCAAGACACTTATATTGTAAAATCTGAAATAGATAACTTCTCAAAATATATATATATATATATATATATATATATATATATATATATATATATATATATATATATATATATATAAAATAATGCTACATATAAAATATAAATTTATAAAATGTTATATTATAAATATAACAAAACATTATAAGAACAATATAGATAACATGTATTGAGTTTACAAGAAAAAGTAATTCTCGTAAAAGCTACTAAATAATAAAATATCTTGTATATGAGGAACCTTTAAATTTTAGAATAATAAAAAATCCTTTTTATAGTCATTTGGATATTATTATTTTGTATAAACATTGATTTTATTTATTTATTTATTTTCTTAAAGACCTATTATGTAATAATAGTATAGTATTGTGTAATAATAGTGTTCTTATTCATATTGATATTTTTATTTCGAGATTACTTCTCAACAAGTATAGATATATATAATAGAGCTATGTATAAAATTTGAATTTATAAAGTATTATGTAGTAAATAAACAAAAGATTATAAGAAATAATATATATAATATGTATAGATTTTAAAAGAAAAAGTTTCTCTTAAAAACTATTAAATAATTCGATATCTTGTACATGGATCTGAGGAACCTATAATTTTTAGAAAAATAGATCATCTTTTTTATAGTCATTCAATTTTTTGTTTCTTAGATAAGGGTATGTTGTCACTTCCCCTAAAAAAAATGTGTAACTTTCGAAAAAAATTATTAAGTTACCTCATTTCCCTAATTTTTTTGCTTCAGTGAACTCTGAGGATTGGGAAAAGTCTAGTAGTTAGTTTATTTTTGTTGAATTGAGCATTTTTCAGGGATCTCGTGGAACAAGAGGAACAAGTTCCCACGGGCCTCCAGTTCCCCACATCCTCGTGTTACCTGCAGCACATTGAGTCCTAGTGTTGTGCGGATTTTGCATCTCCCCGCGGAACTTGTTCCACCCAGGTCATGTTCTCTGCAATCCATCCTTTTCTGCACAACAATTATTCCCCAAAATTCTTTGTTGTAGTTTTTTCAGCAACTTTTGGAACTTTTGGAAGTTGTTCCTTTGGGCCCTTGGTTCCCCATGCACCCTCCTTCACTGCATTTATTTTATTTCTTTGTGTTGTACAAAAATTAGAGATTGTTGGAACTCACGGAACATGTTCCCATCGGACCTTTGTTCTCTGTATCACATTGTTCCCCACACCTCACAGTTCCCTACAATGCTCCCTGACCTGCAAACTTTTTTTCCATTGCTCTGTAGAGTTTTTTGCATTAGGTGGAACGGTTCTCCTAAGCACCCCATTCCCCACAACTTTAAAATTTCCGCAACTAATCAATTTTCTTGTATTTTGGGTTTTTTGGAAAACTTTTAGAACACAAGGTATTCGTTCCCTCGGGAATTTAGTTCCCCACATCCCCATCATATCTGTAATATTGAGGAATTTGATTAATGAATTCCCAAAAGCTTGCCACCACCCACATAGCAATAAATTGCTCAAATTAACCCTTTTTCGAATTGTCTTGCTATAAAAGGGTAATTTTTGTCATTTCTAACCATTCCAAAACCAGAAAGTTTCCCCCGAGCTATGTGCGTTTTGCTAACATTCACTAAAAGTCCTTTTTGGTCTATATCTTGCTTATTTTTTTGTCTGAGTTCAAAAAATTTAAGTGCATCATGATCGTTGTCAAGGCATCAATCTTTTCATGCTAGACATACAAACTCAGTTAATGAAATAAAAGATAAATTCAATTTAGTGATAAAAGAATACTTGTTCAAGGAAGACTCAGTCATCAGGGATAAAATGGAATAACTTGTTGAGTTGTGGAAGCCACCAAGGTCTGCTGCAAAATGATGAAATAACAAAGGAGATGGAGTTCTCTCTTGGAAGATGGTTAGCTACTATATTGCTTAATACTATTATCCCCAAGGTCATGGAAATTTATGATATAGTCATCAAGTTCAGAATTCATGTTCTCAAGATGAAGGTCTTTTTTGTGTTTATCCTATAAGTTCTTGATGCTCCTTCTTCTTTCGATTCATAATATTCTTCTTTCTAATTGTTATATTTTGAGGTTGGCTTTATAATTTTGAAAATAGAATTGTAAATAAAACTAACTTATGTAATTAAATAATTAAGTGTTTAGCACTTAATTAAAAGATAATTAGTTAGAAAGTTGATTACATCCTCCCCTCAGCCTATATAGTTCTTCTCTCTAATTTGTAAAGGTGTTGATGGTTGGATATTGGTCCTCTGAAATGTAAATAAATAATTTTGATCAATAAAGAAGAATACATTTCTCTTTCTCATATGTGTTTCTTCCTTATCTCCTTCTTGAAAATTATGAATGTGATGATTAATATATATGTGAATCCTAAAAATCTATTTTTAATTCATAGAATGTGATTTGAAGAACTTTATGTCTATCTACATTTATATTTTATGGGGTTTCATATGTATTAACTCATATCTTCTTGAGATCCTTTGTATACATTAGTAAGATATAACTTTGCAGTCTCCATATCTAAAAAACACTACCTTATTCACTTCTTCCCTTACAGTAGTGGGTTATCTTGCACAAGAAAGGAGGGTATTCATATCCTTGATAAATGAGTCAACCTAAAATTTGCTTCCCTAATTTTTATGTCTTGCCTATAAAAATTGTTGTTTCTTCCTCCAAAACTCTATTTTGTGTTTGTCTTCTATATTGGAAATATTGAGAATATGGAATCATTCACTACACTAATACCATCATTCAAATTTGATTAGATTGTACATTTGTATATATTAGGATTCTCAAGCTTTTGGTGAAATAAGGGAACCTCCCCATAAAGAGGAGGGATTGTTGTCCCCTAAACTGTTGATTTCCTTCTAACGACAAAATTTCCAACTAACAGTTTTTTGGCGTCCACCGTGGGGCAGGTATTTCGTTTCCCATAGAATAATCTTCAAAAAACCAATAATTTCATCACACTGGATGAATGAAGATACACACAAGGAAAAAGAGCTCAAGGTATAGAAGATCATATTTTTCAGTTGTCATAAAGTGAGGCTTTTAGTTATCCCCATAGAAGAGATGTAGAAACAAAATATCAAAAGGTACACCTCCTACCAAGGGAAGGGCTAGTGCATCCTTTTAGGAAAGTAATACTTCTTAGGATTTGGTTTTATCTGGTGTTTATGTACATTTGTAAGTTGTATTTACTACAATGGTTTGTATACCAGTACCTTAGGGTCGGTAAGTTGGGCCCCTTGCCCTTGTATAACCTCTGCATGATCTTCCCAAGAGGGAATCAAAATAATTTTCCCAAAGTTTAAAGGTGATGGAAAAGATGCATATCAGATGAACATATTATAGCTTTCATTATTGCATGTGGGTAGTCCTTTGAGTTGAGCATGAGGATGTGTTTGTCAGAATATTTATTGAGACTCTACAAGATAGTGTTGCAGACTAGTTTTACCATCTTCTACATGGCACTATCACCAATTGGAACACCATGTGAACTTAGTTTGAAAATAAGTTCAAACCTATAGGAATATTCTCATGCACTTCTAGTCCAAATTTCCCAAATGAATAAATAACCATATGATCCCATGCAAGATTTTATTGCCAAGTTCAACAAACTGGTCAATAAGATTCCAGTTTCTTCTCATCCCACTACACAAAATTTAAAGTTTTTATTTATTAATTCATAATTTCTAGAAGTGAAGTTATGCATACTGAGAAGAGCACAACTTTTTACTAGGTGGATATGGATCAAGAATTGGCTATGAAGTTTATAATATGACCTGATTATGTTAAGCTAAGTTAAGGAAAGAACCACCTAAGGTCTGAAGGCTTATACTTCAAGTTCATCGAGCTCTAAGATCAATTGGTCTCAAAAGCTAGCCGATGACTTAATTCCTATTTTAAGAACCAAGTGGCTCAAAAAATTTACCATATAAGGACATACTAATGAAGGAATTTTCATCCCAGGAACCATTTTATTATTGTTCAACCATAAATTGGCTATTGAATCTCCTTCTATGAAATTTATAGTGAATGCAACATGTGAGGTACAAGAAGCTAATGATGAGGTGGAAGGAAAAATCAAACAAGCTGAAGAGAAATCTAAAGAGGTCCAAGAGGAGGGAGACGAATCTTGAGTCAACTATCTCTTCTACGAAAAAGTAGATGATGATGATTATGATGGTATGGTTGTTGATATGAACATGGAATCATATGTTGTTATGACCAGAGAGCAGCTAAAAAAGAAGAAGGATGTTGTGCATCCTGTAAGGAAAGAGAAGTCTAAATGAGATCTTGTTGTCATCCCACTGATTGTAAAAAGAGGAACACCAATTCCCACTACTACTAATAAAGCCAAGTGTTTCTTCTCTGCATAGTACTCATGTTTCTTCATCTTCTATGGCTAGATTTTTAACTCCTACATTTGTGTCTAAAAAAACCTTAAACCCAAAAGATGTTAAGCCTAAACCCCCTGTTGTTTCTAACCAAGAATCTCCATCAACTTCAAGGTCTTTTGATATTATTTATCAAATCAAAAAGAACAAAATTTTGATCTATACAGCGATGAATAATACAATGAATACATCGAATCTTAAATAGAAAGGGAATGCGAACCCTAGCCAGTAAGGAAGCTATACTAGTAATGGTGGCTAGGTAAGTTCTGATTAGGGTGACAAGCATTCTAGAGGCAGGACTCAATACAATGATAAAAGAGGTGGCAAATCTATTTCCTAGGAAGTAGTTGTGGAAACTCACCAAATTATGCCCTTAATTCCTACAATGGGTTCTATAGTGGCGGACAGAATAGCAGTGACTTTAATCATGAGAAAAGAGTTTTTGAAGGGGGCATAGATACACAACAATCTATCGAAGAATATTTTTCATGGATTGGGCTTGCATTTACAATAGAACAGGGAAAAAGTAGAGGAGGCCTTGATCTACCCAAACCTGGTAAAAATAATGGTGTTAAGGAAAATAGGAACTCCAACCTTAAGAGAAGCATCTCCACAAATGCCTCTTCCCCACTTACAAAGACTATTGGGATGTTAAATCCAGGTGATGATTTTAGATCTAGGTGGAGCTCTCACACCCAAAATGGGAAAAAAAATTGGATCTAGTGATGGAAAATCTGAAGGAGGGAATCCTAGATTCGGGCACTTCAACTAGGGGAAACAGGGCATCAGAGCTAAATCCTATGTTAATGTGGTCTCCAAGCAGAAGGAGAATGCTAGAAATATTGACAAGCCTTTAACACCATCACATATGATTCTCATGCTAAAGATAGAAGAGGATCTACTGCAGAAGGTCCTCAAGGAAGAGGAAACCTATCCCAGCTTGGTTGCATTTGTAGGTTTCATAAGTTTTTGCCTAAGCTCTCTCAGCTCCACAGTTGGATCACACAAATATGGAGGGAAAATATTACAGATAACATTAAACTTTACCCTTGTGCTAAAGCCTATTTTATTGTTATTTTTGAAACCCCTGAGGACAGGGGTTTAATATTAAATCAATATTGGGTTTGGGGATAACATGGACTCATGTTCAAACCATGGTATCCATCTTTTTTCCCCCATAAAAGACTCCTTTGATACCTACCCTATCTAGATCCATTTTCTAGGACTTCCATTGCATCTTTAGAATAGATCTTGCATCATTTCCATAGGAGATACCCTAGGCTCCTCTATGAAATTTGATGATAAAACCTCCCATCAAACACATACAGCCTATGCTATAATTTTGGTAGATATTGACACCTCTCTAGCCCTCCCAGGAGAGATTCATTTATAAATACATGATAGGAAGTGGGTGTAGAGGATAGACTATGAGGGCTTAGCTTTCAAATGTTGAAGATGCTTCCAAACGGGGCATCTCTTAAATGAATTTGAACATTTCAAATGCAAGGAATAACTTGTATGGTGGAAGGACTCACTACTATATAATTTGAAAATTAGCCCCCATTCAGAACCGGTTATTTAGACAAGGAAGTGGTCAAAGTGTGAAGGACTATACTACGGAGTTTCGGAGGCAGGCCATGTTTCTAAACATGGACTTAGAGGATGAGGATATTCTGACTAAGTACTTGGGAGGACTTCAAACTCACCTTCGAAGATAAGTCATCTCCACCAAGCCCAAAGATCTCAACGAGGTGTGTGTGCAAGCATACTACATATATGATTAAAAGAAGTAAGGGGAAGCAGAGCCAAGGGCCAAGCAGTCGACAAATCAGTACAAAAAAGAGTATGGGAAAACAAGTAACAAGGGTAAATGGAAAGGGAAAGGTAAACAAGCTGTCACTAATTTGAATACTTGTAAAGATCCCAAGAATTTTTGCAAGAATTATGATATCAATGTTCATACTGACGCTACATGTTGGAATTTGTATCTAGAGTTACATTCGAAGAACTAAACCAAGGACTCAAAGAAATCCATGAAAGCTATAAAAATAGAAGGGGAGGTGGAAATCGAAGATGAATCTGATGTAGATGAAAGGCTTGGATACACGTCCACCAACATGGATAGCCAGGAAGAGGAGATAAGTAGACTATTCCATATCAAAATCCAGATCAAAAGAACTAAGGTAAATTCTTTGGTTGATACTGGTTCTCAATCTAACTTGAATTCTGAAGTAGTTGTAAAGAAGCTTGGTCTTGAGACTTACGAGCATCCACACCCTTATCCTTTGGGTTGGGTGAAGAAGGGTGTTGAAATTCAAGTAACAAGAAGATGTAAGGTCAAGTTTGGGATAAATTCCTAGTATATTGATGTTTTGGAAGCTAACGTTATTCCACTTGATGGTTTTGATGTTGTATTCGGGAGTCCTTACTTGTATATCAGGGATGCTATATTTATGAGAAGGGAAAACTAATACAGATGGGTCAGGGATGGGATCAACTTCAACATCTGAGCACACCAGCGTAAGACACGGGTTACTATGGTGAGTTCTAACCAAGCAAAACGACTTATTCAAGAAAATCATAATCAGTTTTGTTTACTTTTGTTAAAGGATAAACAAGATGGGGTAGAATTTTCAAATATTTCTAACTAGGGAAATCATGATTTGGATATCATTATTCAGTCTTTTCAGGAAGTATTTCAAGCTCCCAGTGGGTTACCACCAAAAGAGGAAGTAGAGCATGAGATTTAGATATTTCCAAAGTCCCCTCTACCAAACATCGGGTTGTATAGGCAATCCTTTCTTGAGAGTACTTCAAAGTAAAGAAATAACTCCATGAACTACTAGACCAAGGGGTGATACTTCTTAGCACCTCACCATGTGGTTCACCTATTATGATGGTGCAAAAGAAGGATAGTTCTTGGAGAATGTGCATTGACTACCGCGCTTTGAACAAGATCACCATAAAGAACAGATATCCACTTCCCCGCATAGATGATCTCTTGGACTAGCTTCAGCATGCCAACTTCTTCACAAAGTTGGATCTCAAGTCAAGTTATCACCAAGTCAAAATGAAGGAGGAGGATATATGAAGATTACCTTCAAGACAAAATTGGGTTTGTATGAATGGTTAGTACTTCCTTTTGGGTTATGCAATGCACCCGCTACATTTATGAGGTTGATGAATGATGTATTGTGGGATTTTATAGATTCATGTGTCATTGTATATCTAGATTATATATGTATTTTTAGTGCCACATGGGAAGAACATCTAACTCATTTATAGCAAGTCTTGCAAGTTCTCAGGGAGAAACAACTACTTTGTAATATGAAGAAATTTGAATTTTCCAAACAATCACTTGTCTATCTTGGGCACGTGGTTGGAGGAGGAGGGCTACAAGTGGATCCAAAGAAGGTGGAATCCATCACTAATTGGCTAACACCAACGTGAGCCACAGAGACTAGGAGTTTTGTGGGAGTAGTACAGTACATGCGGAAGTTCAATCTGGGATTCTCCACGATTGCAACACCTCTACACACAGTGGCTGCAAAGAGTGAGGATTTTGACACGGGTAAGGAACAAGACAAATCCTTTTAGTTATTGAAATACAAGATTAGTCATGCTCTAGTACTTGCTCTTCCTAATCTTCAACAGCCTTTTGAAGTAGAGACAGATGTCAGTGATTACACCATGGGCATAGTGTTGCTTCAAGGAGGTAAACCCGTATGGTATCATTCTGAAACTTTCACTTCAATAGTTAAAGGATATTCAGTATATGATAAGGAAATATATGCACTAGTTCAGGAAATTAAAAAATGGAAGCATTATTTTTTGGGTAAAGAAACTATTGTGCACACTGACCATAAACCTCTCCAGAATTTGTAAGCACAGTCTAAATTGTAGTAGGAAAGGCACTACAAATGGATGGGGTTCCTTCAGTAGTTCCATCTGGTGATCAAATATAAGAAGGGTAGTACAAACTATTTGGAAGACATGTTGTCTAGGCCACCCACACAGGATAAGTTTTCCTGTTTGGCCACTATCTCTCATATCGAATGCTTCATGAAGGAAGCTTACAGAGAGGCATATGCCTAGGACAGATACTTTGGGGTGACATTTCAGCAATTGCAGTCCCAAGGGACTGAAAGGACAGGGATTAAAGATTTTTATCTCAAGGATGGGCTGCTCTACTGATGGGGGAAGCTTTGCATGCCTAAAGAAGAAATAATTCTATTAATGAGGGAAGCACATCCTCGAAAGTAGCGGGACATTTTGGTGTTTGTAATAATCTAGCCCACTTGCAAAGGTACGTGTATTGGACCAATATGCAAGAAGAAGTATCAAAATTTATACGTGGATGTAAACTTTCTTGTACCAACAAGCCTAAGACTAGGAAGGAGGGTTTGTATATGCCTTTTCCAGTACCTACTCGTCCGTGGGAGGACATTTATATGGATTTTGTAGGAGGATTACCTATGTCTAAACATGGCCATGAGTATCTATATGTTTTTGTTGATAGATTCAATAAGATGCGTATTCATATGGCATGTAAAAATACAGTAACAACACATGAGGCAACAAATCTTTTCTTTGCTAATGTATGGGTGCATTTTAGTTTGCCAAATTCCATTATTTTTTACAGGGATTCCAGGTTCTTGGGAAAGTTTTGGATGACTTTTTGGGAGAATATGGATACCATGTTACAAAGGAGCACAACTTTCCATCCATATATAGATGGACAGACATAGGTGGTGAATAGGAATTTGGTATAGTTGATCAGAGGGTATAACAGCAAATACCGAAGGACTTGGGATGATTCCTTAGCCTACATTTAGCATTCCTATAACTGAGCAGTATACACATCCACTATGAAGTCACCATTTGAAGCATGCTTGGGATATCTACCTTCAAATCCGTTGGACATAGTAGTTGGGCAACAGGATGAGGATGAGACACAAGACACATAGGTGACTAGAGAAAATAAATTCATTGAGAGGATCCAGCAAATCCATCTCAAAGTCAAAGAATAGATAGAGAAATCTCTAGCCAAGTACAAATCTAGGCACAATCAACATAGGAGGCAACATAAGCTTCATGTTGGAGATATAGTTTGGCTTTACTTGAGCAAGGAGAGACTATAAGGTCAAGCACAAAAAATCAAGCCACTACAATATGGGCCCTTCACCATATTGGAGCAGGTTGGAGAAAATGATTTTTGACTTGATCTATCTTCATTTATGAGGATGTACTATGTAGTAAACTGTGAGAACTTTCACCTATATGAGTCATCCATGCTAGATGAAGATGAAGGACTACGATTGCTACCTTCCCTTGAGGATTGTGTCTTGGACTCATGAGGAATATTGGAGGAGGACGTTGTGCTGTAGCAGAAGGTTAGAGAGACTAGGAGAGGTCTGCAGGAGTCTTGGAAGATTAGACTGAAAGGGAAGACACTAAGGCAGGCCCGGTGGTACTCAAAGGAGCAAGTGAGGGAATTATTTCCTCATCTACTCCCCCACTAAGATTTTTGTGGGACTAAAATCCTCCTAAGCAAGGGAAGTGTGATCCATAAGGATCTAAAATGAATCTATTTCATCAGATCAGTCAACATGAAGAAGGAAAATAAATATACAGAGGTTATATCTTTTTATTAATATGACCACTGCTCTATGCAGAGCGGAAGTTACAGAACCTTCGCCCAACTAGGGCAGTGGTCTTGGGACCGTCGGTCTTCATTGGGCAGCGGTCCTGGCTCTTTCAGATAGAAAGTAAAATATGAAACAAACAGCCTCATAATTTGAAAGGTTGTTCGTGCCTCTTCTCCTCCATGACCTTTACCATTCGCCAATGCACAGGAGGACATGAGAAAGGCTATAAATACATGTTTGTAAAAGATAACAAGATCATCAAAGCATGAAAGCAAGTGAACAAGAAGTTCTTAGTGCTAGAATTGTGTTTTGTAGAAGAAAGGAGTGTTGAGACAAAGCAAGAAAGTATTTGGGAGGAAGTATGAGATATTATCTACTTCTCTTTCATACTTATTGTAAATTTTGCACTTGTTATTTTGCATTGTCCAATAGAAGTGGGAAGAAAGAGCAATTGCCATTCCTGACTTTTTGTCCTCTTCTGGAGGTTTCCAAGATAAAATTTGTTGGTGCTTCTGAGTTTAAATTATTTTCTTTCTTGCAATTGTGGATTCTAAGCATAAGCATAATTCATTCACTAGCTATCTCTGTCATTTTCTAATAAAAATTAGAACAACAACATTTTATTTTTGTGATTTTGTGGATAATTCCAAAGTTGAAGAGTTTATAAATCAGGAACCCCCATAAATTGACTTACCCATCATAGAAGAAACTACAGAGAAATCTCAAGATTCCTCTTCTCAGGGTGTTTATTCATAGATATATTATGATTCTATGCTTGTTGTGGGTCACATCCCTATCAAGTCATTTGAATTTGTTCTTCCAATCTCAGTGGAAGAAGGAAATGAGGAATAGAAGGTGATGGATAGATAAAATAAGGGATACGCTATGTCTAAACCTTCCATTGTCTTGGACAAGGCATGAGCCATGTCATGTTGTGTGTTAGCATCATTGCATCTAGTTTATAGGTCTGTTGTGCTATTGTTGAGCAGTGGTTGTTTTTGTGAAGTCATTTTCTACTAGTTTTTTTCTAGTTGTAGGGTTGTTGGTTACATGTTGTGTTCTGGGAAGAATGCTTTCTGTTGTTGGGCTAATTTTTTAAATCTAGATTGTCATTTATTTTTTAATTTGTGAATATGTAAATCTGGCTTTTGAGCCCTATTGTACAAGGGTATAGTCCCTTTCAAAAAACTATTTTCGAATAGTAAAAAAACTAATCTCTAAATCTGAATTTTATCAGACTCACCCTGAGGCCTTTTCCCAAGTAGTAAACAAATGTTTCAATTCCAAACCTTGTTAGTCTTCTATGTCTTCTAAAGGTTTCCTACACCTAATTTTCCATCCCCACAAAATTTAATGGACTTCGCACCTTCCACCTCCAGAATTATTGAACTGTTATATGTAACACTATTGATAGATGGCTATAAACTCAGTGAATATTTCATTGACTCTAGAGCATCAGACAATGTGATGCCCACAAAATTTTCTCATGCACTTGGTGTCACCTTGACTCAAAATTTTGGGTCTTGTTACCCAATGGATACTAAGGAAGTACCTCTATTCGAAAGGATAAAGGATTCCAAAGTAAATTTTGCTACTTTCCCTGAAAAATGATTCAAGGCCACCATTCGTGTTATTGACATCCCTCCATCTTACAGTATGTTATTAATCATAATTTTTTGTAAAGAAGTTAGAAGTGAAATTCACATCGATTGATCTCATACACTGATTCCATTCAAAGGGGGAATGAAGAAAATATTGTCAGAGAGGCAAGATGAATATATCATTTATAAGATAAATGATCTTAAGGCACAAATTCTATTTAAAGACACGGGTCATGGAAATTATATGGTGATATCTAAGTCTAAAATAAAATCTCCTATGGTTTCTCAAGATTATCCTGATGACATATGGAATCTCGAGTTCGATGGAATATGTTATGCAACAGGCTCTGAAGAAGGTATTTTATTAATGTCACCTGATGGTAAGATTTACCCATTCTCCTATAAACTTCAATTTTCCAATAGAAACAATACTACTAAGTATGAGGCCTTTCTTCTCGCCCTAACAGCAACAAGAGAGATGGGGATAAAGAACCTTCGTACACAAGGTGACGCTAAGCTCGTTATCAAGCAGGTCTGGGGTACATTTTAGGTGAAGAATGAGAGACTAAATTATTATCAAAACAAGGTATGGGATTCTATCAAATTCCTAGATTTATTTTAAATTAATGTTGTGTCAAGGGATAACAACACTAGAGAGTATGATCTAATAGTCTCTGAGTCCCTACTCATCCCTCATCAATATTTCAGTCAAGATAATTTTACAATGGAGATGGTTTTCAAACCTAATGTTCATGAGAACATGGAAAAATGACAAGTCTTCAATGATGACCAACATTTAAGTGATAATTTCAGTCAGTTGTATTTATAAGGAAGTGAGGCTAGTCATCGAGAATCCACCACCTCTTCTATTCCTGAGGAAGGAGTTGAGGAAGAGTTTGATCAAGATAGATGCATCAAAATCAAAGGTAACAAGATACCTACTTGTAATCTATCAAATTAGAAGACCAGTTTGATAAAGAAGATAGGAACAATCAACAAGGAAAGGTGTCACAATATTCTTATTGCATCATATTGCAGCAATTTACAATGGTCAATGTTAGAACATGTTGATGATGGAGAGAGAATAATAGTAGATAGGGAACATAACAAATGGGATACATGTTACTCTCTAGAAAGATACTAAGAGCTAGAAAACAAGCATTGAACTCCTTAGAAATGACGGTGCCCTTCATATTTATAGTGTCTGAGAATTTCTCTTTTGTCTCCCCTTCATCACTCTTTAAGCCTTCCTTCATGGAGATGTTGACATTCAATTTTCCTGTCATGACGCTTTGATATTCCTTCATTCCACCTGTGACCCAAAGATCTTCTGCAATCATATAATGTTACAGGAACTATGTATCAGGAGATTCTTCTTAACACACGACATCGTTTTATGTTCCACTAAAAAATCCCCTCTACATGTGACCATTCATCCTAGGTGACACATGACATTTTACTTGTAAGGTTGCCAAAATCTTTCTTGAGAAAAGTGACCATCGTTTGTTGATGTCGCGCGACAACATCTTGAACTCTATTGATTGCGCATCAAAGCATAATTACCCACTTCCTGTCACACATCAGCATTTTCCTTCCTAGGTTGCATGTCATTTTTTTTATTATCACCTCGATTGTCCATGTTTGCATTGGTTTTCAACATACTTTACCCTCTTGAAGTGCACGTGCAAGATCAACATAAAACTACCATTCCTATTGCGCTGTCATGGCATTTTCTTTTCTATCGTGCATCATGCGTTTTGATTGTCATCATCGTAAGTTTCCATGTTCACACAGACAACATGGACTTGACTCTCTGGGGATTTTTAGATATCATGCATAGTCCATTCCTATCGCATGACCTTAGAATTTTCCTTCATGTTGCGCAGTCATCATTTTTCTTCCCGTCTTTCCTAGTATTATTTTTGTTGGCAAATACCCGGTGAGCTTCTACCTGTCACGCACTTTCACCTGAAACCCTCATTGTTGCTGCGTTTTAGCAATCAAATTGTTGTCTGCACATAAAAAACACTCAGATTTTAGGGCCCAAAGGCAAGTACTTTGTTGTTTGACAGGCATCAATATTTTATATGTACGTCAAATGCAGTCACTAAGAAACCTTCTTGACAGGTGTCAACAAGTTTGACTGCACATGACGTTGAAACTATCTGGCAGAAAAGTAGAGTGCAAACTCAGTTTTCTCTATTTTAGGAGCGACATTATAATTTATAATAGGTTGTATAATATATCAGCAATCTTAATGAAATCGTGCCAAGGAATCCAATGATAATATCGAAGAGTCTTGAAAATGAATTCTTGCATCATACTTTAACAAAATTTTGACTTTCATGCGATCAGTAGGTGTGTGCTAGTAAACCGATGTGATAGGAAGAGTCTTATGATCATCAAAGCAACTAAAAAAGGTTATATGAGTTGCATCAACAGAGAATTAAATATAATGGTGCATTTGATGAGTATTTTTAGAATCATGAAATATTCATAAGGCTCCTGTATTTTTGTGTGTCAATAGTTCTAGTTGAAACGTGATAACAAGGCTTGTTGACTCATGTCAGAAACCCTTGTTTTCATGTGACAAAAAGGGTTACACATGATACCTAAGGGTGAATGATTTGAACATGAAGCCTATGATGTCTTTATCGTCAAGGAGAACTAATGACATACGGTAAGAAGCCTTGTTGTCATGCATTCATTGAGCTCCTAAACCTTTATGCTTTTGAACAAGGTGACTAGCTTTTCTAGGACCCTGCACTTCTACAATACCCTACTCTCAAAGACCTAATTTCACATAACTTATTTCTTCGAACTCCCAGTGCTATATTTCTCATTGCTCAGAACTCTTCACTAAAACTGCTTCAACATAGTTAGCAAAAATCTTTCACAAAACATCTTCTAATGAATCTCATATCTTCTACCTCGGACATCATCCATGGGTGTTCTGCATGCTGCAAAAAGTCTTAAAATAGAAGTCTTTCATAGGCCTACACGAGAGAAACACCCAAGTCCTACTGGGAAAATCTATAATCGAACTCATGACATTATTTCTCAAACAACTTACCTGCACATGCAAGAAGAAACTCATAGAACATCTAGTTCCAGCAAACGAACACACTCTTCAAATCCAATGGTGAGGTTTACATGAAGGCTCTACAATGGATTGGCTAGGGTCGGGGAAGGTTCACATTACCCGTGTTCAGGGATTTTTTTAGCTGTCAGGCTTGATTGTCATGACGGGAAAAGGTTCAAAGGCTTTGAGCTTGATTGACAATTTATCAGTGGGAACAAATTGGCTATAGTCATGGAGGAAAGATTTATTTTGGAAGCTATAATAAGAGTCCTGACAATGGCGGATCTCAAACAAGGTAGGTATCTCAAAGGTAGTTTTGTAGAGGATTAAAAGCACCAGATACCATGGCTCTGAAATGATCCATTATGTTCACCTCAAACCCAATCACACTGGTCGAAAATTGAAAAGTCCCTATCGACTCAACGGAAGGTTTCACAAATAAAAACTTAAATATAGCTTTATCACGATGAGTAGCCCTTAAATCTTACCCTCAAATGATTTTGGGGTCTCCATCGTGTCTGAGAAATCCTTTCATGGAGTTGAGATAGCTTAGGACCAGAACTTGTGAAATATGTAAATGGAGTGCTAAGCTGAGATAGATGTCATCCTCCTCTTGGAGGACGCTCCTTGAAAGGTAGAATCCTTCTCGGGTTTCTTAAATGAGCACTAGAGTTTTCCACTTGTCCCATGGTTTTAATAACTTGCTAACATTGGGGGGTTGCATTAGTCTTTTAGAAGTTAGGAAGACCACTGCAACAAAGGATATGGTATAGTCTTACAGATCCCCATCCTATGTTGTCAAAAGTAAAATCTTGTGTCGCGTCGTTGATGTTTCTACCACTATGTAGGGGCATCCCTAGATCGTATCCAGGGTCAGTTACTTTCAACGCCTTCGGTAGAACTGATACTAGAGACTTAGGAACGATTTGCAGGGAGCCCAGATGGGTCTTGTGAAAGCCACCACATGTCATTCCAACACGATTTCAAGAGCATAAGGAAGGAGCTCAATCTCCTTGGTTTTTGAGAGCTCCCATGTGGACCACGGTACAGATGCATATTTTTTCCTCATTATTGTCTCCACCTTTAATAAAAGAGGGTTCACAGTTCGCAGGAAAGGTAAAACTAATCCAAGAAAAGTTATTGTCCAACAACTTATTAGTACCTACAGTATCCTTCAGACCATTATTGCCTCCATGAAGGAGATTGTGTTTTCAATTATGCACGTGTAAATGTTCATCCATCAACCGAGATCCTCCACTTGTGAAACCAAGTCCATTGCCATCATGAGCAAACAAATTAAGGCTTGCATATGTTGTTTTAAGGTTTGTGACTACGCTCCTAGGACTTGGCATATTGTAGGTGGATTTGAGAGGGGAATTTATTGATGGTGGTTGAGTTTTCTAATTAGGATTCAATGCATATCTCAAGGTGGTTGAAGCAGGATTCAATTCATATCTCAAGGTGGTTGAAGCAGGATTCAAATTTTTCTCTCTTCTCTCTCGTTCTTTCTATATATTGTAATGAAGGGGCATATTCAAAGGTTGGTCATTATTTCTCCTCTTCCCCCCTCTCTCTTTCTTCCTTAGAGTAGAATTTGGAGTCTAAGCCTCCTCATATGGCTTTGTAATGGTATTTTCTTGCCTCTTGCCCACTGATGATGTATCGTGTAACATTTTGGAGCAATAAAATTTGTTTCATGATGCATCTATCCATCCTTGGCCTATTTTGTTGTCTCTTCTTACCTCTCATCATTGTAGGGTATATTATGCATACTCTAATTTTTGTTGCAGGTTATGGGAGCTGTGCTTAATGGGTTTTGAAGTGGTGTTCCGTGTGAAATATATCTCTGGTCCGTGGTGCATTCTTTCCACCATCTCCTTTGTTCACCTCTCTCCACTTCAGGCAGTCGTATCTGTGATTCAACCACTTCATTTTCTGGTGTATCACCACTTAGTGTAGGCTCTTTGACCCTCTCTCTCTCTCCATGTCCCCTTGGAATGGTTAGATTAGGATAGAATAAGTTTTTCCTGCACTAGAGTATCTTGTAGCAGGTAGATTAGGAAGCAAGAACCGGATTTCTCCGGAGGTCCATCTCAAGTTTTTCAAGTCCCATAGTTTGAGAGATGGTCCCATGTTGTGAAATGACACCAAATGCCCCACTTCACAATCAGGCCATTCGGGGGTGTTGTGATTCTGCACTAACACCTACCCAAGGGCAAGATTCAATATAATAGTTTGATGTGTCTGCACATTTATAATGTTTTGTAAATGGATGAAAATTACAAGGATTGGGTACAAGCATGTGATTTCATAGGGCTAGTTAACATGCCCCAATTCAAGATAGATCGTGACAAAATTGATCTCTCTCTTTCGTAGATACAATGGAAACACCTCAAGTTTGTGGGTATATCTATTTTTAGGTGAGTCTTCGGTATCAAGGATGGTTCCTTATTGATGTATCCTAAACTAATTTTCTAAGGTTTGAGGTTAAAAGATGACTGTAAATGAATTAAAAAACTAAGGTGATACACCAAACTTGTATGAAATCTTTGACTGAGTACATGCACAATTGATATGAGAATGAATTCTTGATGCACAATCCAACAGTTTTATGCAAAATATTAAAGGCAGCACTTTGGTGTATTGAGGGAAAGTATCACAACAATGTTGTTAAGTTATACATGCACATTAATATCATGTAGAAATTATTGAATTTGTAATAGGGTAAGATGATTAATCATGGAATTCATCATTCACAAGGATTTATAAAACATACACAAGACTAAAAATAATTGGAAAGGTAGAATATACTTCTCATTTAGAGGGAAAAACTGTAAAAAATTTCTTCAGCACTCCTATGTCCAAAAGTCATCTCTTGTTGTGCTTTGCCAAGGCACACAATATATAGAAAAATTTATTCCCCATCTTTCCTAAAAATAGGATAAAATTGTACTCGCCCATGCATCCTATTTTTACCATTTATTTATTAATAAATAAGTGGAATAAAAATGATCATGCTATTAAAAAGAGGCATTAATAGCCTTTGGTTACAACTCAGTCAACTAAAGTTGACTGTTCTATTTTTAAGAAAAGTATGGGTGAGTAATTTGCTAAAAATAAATCTTACTTGATGAGCAAGTCTCATTCTTGGTGCATGCAAATTTTGACTTCTTGTGGCTGATGTGACATCTACAACTTGCCCTTTGGATGTAAAACTAAATCACTATGTAAGTGAAAATAATACCCCTGATCTCCAATACTTAGTAAGAAAAATCTAATTCACTGTGGGGACCATTGTGAGCACTTGTGCAATCATAATCAACTCTTATTAATGAAAAATAAGGTTATCAAGTCTTCAAAAGGTTGTTTGCATTATGATGTTGACCTCTTCTCTATCTCCCTGTGATCACATGGACAATATATTTTGAGTCATTTTCAAAACATCACATCAGTGGGGACGATCTTTGATTGTTAGCACTAGTCTTCATTTGGTTTGGCCACCCTCGTGGACTTGGCACATTACCATGTTTTTAGGAAACACATGGGGTTACTTTGTAAAAGGTTACCATACCATACTCAGCCACCTTTGATTAACACATGACCATGCAATTTACTTGTTGGCTTTTGTAATTTGGATAACACTTGATGATTATAGGTTAAAACCTTACCTTTTAGTTGATCATTGTTGTCAGCTTTTGCATCATGGTGTTGGACTATAGTTTATACTTTTGAAAGTCAATATGCAATGATTTTTAATGTGATATGGGCTGGCCCCCTCATGACGATGACTCACCCCTTGGAAATTTATCGGTGGCATTATTAACTCAAGTTGAATTAGGCCCTTTTGATGTAGACCGTCGATCTCTATACTATTGGTTCTTGGCCTTTGATATTCTCATACCCACAGTTATGGTTTTATCCTTCGCATTTAATGGGGTAGGTGATTGTGGTTATGTTTCAAACCTAGTGAAGGTTTCTCATCCTTTGATGGGGAAAACCCTAATTGATCTCACCATTGATTTGAGTGGTGGTTGGCATGGGTATTTGTGATGGATTTCTGAGCATTGATCTGCCCCACCATTTGATTTCCGTTATTCGATTGATTAACTCAAATGATTTATGGTTACTCGGGCATGTTTGGTTCAGGATATGTAAAATGAAAAAATGAACTCATGTTCATTTTACTCTGGTTCTGGTTCGCAGTGAAGCTCTGCCAAAATTTTTACAGCCATTGTTGTTCTTTTTCGAGCTTGATCCTGTGCATTATTCTTTGGTCTCGAATGAGTTTTCCTCAATGTTGGAGCTCTATGAATGCATAAACTTAGCACTTCTATCCTTCTATTTTTTTATGAGCTCTCATTTTCCTTATATCTGGGCAATGAGATTGATCTAGGAATAATCTTGGAGCTCTGACTAGTTCTACGAACATGAATACTTTATTTTCCTCTATTGTGAAGTTGGTCTGATGCTTTACTGAAGGTTTTTGAAGATGTGGCCATTGTTTTGGGAGATCATGAGCCTGAATTCTTTGATTTTATGTGATCTTTTGGTCTGCACTCTTTGTGTGATCTCTTGGCCGCCATTGTTGAGAACTTGAAGCTCGATACTGTATTACTAGCATCACTGTTTGATAAAGGATGGTAAGTTTTGATCGTTGAGCATTGCAACTACTTCTTCACTGTCACTTTGACTTCAATATGCTAATACTTCATTCTTTCTTTGCATTTATCTTTGTGATTTCATGGTTCCCTTGGAGATTTCAAGTTGAGAGTTGAGATCTTCATGATTTTTAGGGTTGTTTGTATTTTCCCAAATGGTGAGTCCTGAGCTCTTCTATGTATGTAATGTTTTACCCAAATCTGGGTGTTTAAATTTATGCATACTTTTCATTTACTTATTGTGAACCATTTTTTTTCCTCATTGAAAAATGGAATTAATCCTCATATGACAATATGTGTTTTTTGTTCACTATTCGCTTCCATGAGGAAGATTAGGAGCTCTGAAATTCATGAACCTGCTATGAAATTACAACATAACATGTTCTTCTTTGAGTATTAATTTTGGATTCCTTTTGCTAGCTTATGGGCCTCAACCCCTAATGAGAAACCATTGAAAATTTTGCTCAAGCTATGTTGGATTTTTATAATACCCAAATCTGGGTCCTGGTATTTCACCATATTCAAGATTTTGTTCATGCATTTTCCTAATTTTAGAACCCTTTTGTTTCCATTCTTTTTCCGTACGCGACCTTAATTTTACAAGATTGAGAAGATTTGGGTATTCCATTTTGTGTTTGATAATCATAGATCTACCTGAATTCTATTTTGACGTTTGTAAAACATGGCCATTATTCAACCTTTGGCTTTGTTTTATCTCCATCTTTTGATATTTTTGAACTCTGTCTTCAATTTCTTCATGCATTTAGATTTCTACTACCTATCTTGAGAATCTTTGTGTATATTACGAAGCTCTGTTTCTATACATTTAAATGTAATCTGGTTTTTACTTCCTTCTATTTGAAAGATGATAGATCTAAAACCCCTATTGATTCTTTTCAGTTAGAGATATTGAGATTTTGTGTAATTATTGAACTTTATATGTGAATAAAAAAAGTATTTCAGGTCATTACTCTGAGACTCTATGAAAAATTAATTGTTGCATTCTTTAGCATTTTCAAATTCTTTGTTGAATCTTATGGAAATGGTCTTCTTGAGATTTAGTTTTCCTTTTGGATGCAATATTACTTGACACTGAGTCATATCCATTTATGAAACATAATTATTGAAGTCTGTAACCTACTTTGAAGCTTTAATGGCTGATTTATCTTGATTCTTTGTTTCCTGTTTGATTCTACTTCTTAAAGCATGATTGTTTAATAAACTGGATCTCCTTCAGTTGGTTGTAATGAGCATGATCTTAATCATTTCTTGATCTGATTCTTTCAAAGTTGAACCTGAAACTCTGTAAAACTGTGAATCATGCATATGATCTTAGCTCTGAAGCTATATTGTAGCATTTTGTGTACTTGATACCTACTTCATTTGAAAACTGTACTTCTAGAATGGCTGCACTTTGTAAGATTATCTTGAAACTTCATTTTTCTTCAACTGTTAAGCTATAATGAGTGCTCTAAAGTCCTTCACCTTGATGAATGAAAGTGTAGTTCCCATTTCTTTTCTATTTAAATACTGTATTTGATCTTTATTACAGCTTTAGTATGCATGCTGAAAAATATAAAAGGTCAATTTTACATGGAAAAGCCCTGTCAAAATTTTCTCAGATTTATTTTTCATTCTATTTGAGCTGTAATCTTATCTTTCCAATTAACTTCAGCCTTTATATTTTGATTCTTCTACTTCTCCTTTGAGTTGTATTCTTTCTTCATATCAATATGTACTTTTGATTTATTCCAATCTTGATGTACCATAGGATAAAAGTCATTGAATTCTGCAATCCCCTTTTTTTTAAAGTGAGGGCTGTAAGACATGATTTTATTTCTTCCTTACTATAACCTGTACCTACACACTTTAAAAAAATAGTTAGAAAATATTTAGGATTTTTGGCCTCTCTTATGTTCCATAGTTTTTCTTTTCTTCTCTCTCTCCTTATTTCTGAGTGAGTAAATCATGTATGTTGTTACAGAAAAGTACTTTCTTCAGTTGCACCTTTGATCCTCATGTAATTTATCTCTCCTATTGTTAAGAGATCCACCTGCACATGAATTTGGATAGTATAGGAATATGGATTAACCCTGAGCTCGTAAACTGACAATTTTCTCTTTTCTGTTTTCAGGTACAGTTGCCTTCTGTCAAGATGGAGATGGAACAAAGCTGGGGCTGGAGATACATCAACCGCAACAAAATAAACTTCAAGGTAATTATGGGTTCATTCATACTCTCTATTTTCTCTTTCATGCATATGTACCTCTTACTTCAGTAGTTGTATTTTACTTTTCAGTTACATCCCATGGCTTGTGTGGGAACATTTGAAATTCCTTATGAATAAAACATTGAATTCTGAAATTGAGTTGTGTATTTCTTTCTGCATTTCAGCTTTCTATATGGATTGTATGATGAATTAAACAACTCAATAATATAATTGAATGTCTTAATCATGAAGGAAAGAACCTTAAAGATACCTGTAATAATTTAGCAATGAACTCTTACTGCTATAATCTGCAATTATGATTGTTGTTCCAAAACTTAACACTTCATCTATTCTATAATTTGATGTCTTCATCAAGATAACACATCTTTCCTTCGGGGCTTTGTGTTCTTTTTCTGAAGATAGTCATGAAATTGCAAACTATGTGATCTGTTACATTTTGTAACAACACACATAGCTACAGATTTCATGTAATCATTAATTAATTCAACAAAAAAAACACTGAGCTAAAAGAAACTCCCCTAGCTTAGGTTCACTTCACCAATGCCATCCATCATAACAAAGTTTCGAGTTGCCCATTTTTGTACAAGTGAAAAAATTTTCAACATTTCTAGGTCCTGTAAAAAGCTTCCTACTAGCTTGTAAACCAGTGCATTGCTCTACACATCATCCATGATGAGCATGGAGTTCAAAGAATGTAATCAAATTATGACACATTCTGAAGGTCCAATCCCTTTGTAAACAAACTAAAATTGGAAAGGATTTGGTAAACTAGATCACGTGCACGAATTCACTTTATTGAATTAAAATCCTCCATTGTGATGTGCAGGAACTGAATGGTATTGAAAGGAAATCCTACTCTAAACAGACACTGTAGGATTTTCAATAACATTGTTTGAGAACCACATACCATTCATCGTTGAATGTGGAAGTTCCTCTCCATTCATCCTTGAGAGTTGAAATGCATTGTGTTCTTTGTAAGCAAATCATGTAAGGACCACTCCAGATTGTATCAAACTTTTTGTGTCTTCCACCTTTACACGATCAACATCCCATTTTAACACAATATCTCCTTCATTGAAGATTCTAAACTTAGCATTCAGAAGTTAAAATTATTCTTCATTTGTTTCTGATCACTTTCCATGTTTACATGAGCTTGATTTCTTAGCTCTTGTAAATCCATTAATTCTACATAATGAACCTGGAATGGTTCATTCTCAAGAAGCTCCAAAATTGATGTAGCAAATCTAGTGCAGGTAATTCAACTAAAATAGGCATTCTTGCTTCTCTTCCATAAACAATTTTGTATGGTGAATTGCCAACTACATATTTTTAGAAGTCACTCTATCAGCCCAAAGTTTTGATTTCAACATTATCATACCAAGCTCTCTGGTCATCTTTGAGTTTCTTCTGATGATCCTTAAAAGATTCTTGTTAGTACTTTCAGCTAACATCACACACCTTGTGGGTAATACAAAAAAGATGAAATGAACTTAAATAAATTCCATAGTTTTATAACCCAATTTCCATTATCTTTGTGCTAAGAAATGCTAAAGCATTATCTGAAATGATAGTTGCTTAACACCAAATATGTAAACTATACCTTTCATAAAAGGATAGTATCGAATTTTCATTAGCATCTTTCTAGGCTTTGCTTCAAGTCCAACTTTAAAGTAATCTATAGCTCAAAATTACTTGTATCCTTGTACAAGGTGGGTTTACATGCACATAATGTCAAGGCCCCCTTGCATAAAAGGTTGATCAACTGAAATAGGCTACACACTTACGATATCTATCATACATTCTTCATTACATTTATTACACGCTTACTTTTGGCTCAATGTTCGTTCTCATTATCACTCCCCATTTTGCCAAAAGGGGGGCATATAATTAGGGGTCATATTATAATTCCTCTTACACCATTACACAATCATTCTACATTTATAACTCATCATTATAGAACATTTTCTCATACACCATGTGAAATTTCACATCACTTTCTAGTGGATCCCCCCTAATGACCTAACTTGGGGGAAACAAGCGTAAAACATATCCACGAATAACCAATCAATTAATCAATACATTCAAATCTCCACAACATCAAATCATATCAATCAATCAATATGAACACAACGTATTTATCCTCCCAAATGACCTAACTTGGGATTTATATCACCATTTTCCTAGATGACCTAACATGGGATGTTATTCTACACTATGTGATTGCTTCCAGATGACCTAACATGAAAGCTACCACATACTTGTTATGGAAAAACCCCTAGAGTGGGGGAAATGAGACATCATTGCCTTTCCTATACTGCTCCCATATGGGTTATCACGTTTGATCAAAAAATGGATCAAAATCAACAAAAATTGATCTTTGTTTATATGAAGTGGCTAGATATTTTGAGGATGTAGTTAAAGTTAAAGGGTAAAACTGTTAGGATAAAATATTATTATCTTAATATTAATTATGCATAGTTTAATTATTTAATTAATTTTATAATAATGGTTATTTTTTTATGTATTGTTATAAACCATATTTGTCTTTTATTCATACAGTTATATTGTTTTGAACAATATATTTGTATTTATTCATTTGTGCTTCCGGATGTTATTGGAAGCTTGTGCATTTTGGAATTTGGTTGCACCTGTGCAACTTAATCTCCCGTGTGTATTTGGCTGTGCAATATCTATAAAAGATTGGAGCCCATTCTCTGTAATTTTTTGGTTGATTGAGATTAATAAAATTATACAGGCTTCCGTCCCTGTTTCTCAATCTACATTTGGTTTCAGAGCAGGTTGAAGGAGATTTGAGGATTGCAGAAGAGGTTGAGGAGCATTGGAGAAGATTTTGCAAGCAGAGGAGAGCCAGAGTTGCCTCCTGCAACTTCCCAGCCCCATCCCTTGCAATACCACAATAAAATTCTTCAAAACTACCATTAAATCTATGTAAAACCGTGGGATAGATCTTTGAAATACATTTTTGTTCATTGAAGGAGGATAGAATCCACCAAGGAAGAGATTGCAAGCTCAAAGGAGGGGAGAAAATTGATAGAAGTGTTATACACAGTCAAAACCACCTTCTTTCACGCAAAACTGCCTTCCAAAACCACTGGTCGCTATTCTCTTTGCTGGAAAATTCACTCAAAACCAGATTTCCAAAACCGTGGTTATATGAAGAGGTATGGTTTAACAGTTTGGAAGTGTTTAATTATAAATTTCTCTTTATATATACTTGTTTAGCTTAGCCGCCCAAGTGGCTAGCATATCTTTTGTAAGACACTTCCCATAAAGAGAGGTCAAGGGGTCAAATCCCCCTCCCTCACCCACTACCAAATTTGGCGAAATTTTTGGCAGAACTGCTAAATTTAGCAGATTTTTTGAATTTAGTTATAACTAACTAAATTTAGCGGAGAAATCCCTAATTTAGGGTAAAAAAAAAATTCTCCCATTCGGCCTGGTTTTTCATTTTGGAAATTTTTTGCAAAAGGAGACCCATCTAAAAATTGCATTTTCATCTATTTTTTTGCAATTTTTAGCATTTTGGATCGTATTGGGCTCAGGAGGCCACCAAGACCCGCGAAACAGAAATTTTTGCTTGCCATTCAAATTGTCTAGTTTTTTTAATGTAAATTGTATACTACTGCATATTGTACTAATTTGCAGGTTGTCATAGTCAACTGCAAACTTTGTAACTACTCAAAAAGTGGCAAATTTGTAATAAATAATAATAAAAAATTGGTTCTGTAACACTCACGAGATCCTAGATCTCATTCGCAGCGTTCGGTATATACGATGCCTCTGGGAAGCACTTACGGGTAAAGCCATCGCGACTACTACTGCACTTAACACCTAATATAGCTGCAACAACGTCGTCTGGGCATCGTCCCTTTAAATCGACGGGGAGTAATAAGGTCACAGTGCACACACTATGAACCATCCCATCCGTCTGTGAACGATTGCAAGACATAAATCCGGACTGAGAAACTATCTGAGTATATAGCGAAGTTACGCGCGCGTATGAGGATATTTCTTTGAGCCGGTGTCAATAATCGCACAAACCCCATCAGTACTATCTTGGTACCACATATTGAATTCTTTCATGTACGTTAATGCCTCTTTCACGTACTGCCAGGTATATAGAAAGGGCGAGCTTCTTCCACGTACCGACGAGTATATTGGAATGGCGCGTATATAGAAAGGTTCGGTATATCGGACTAATGGTATATAGATTGGGAGACCTAATACCTGGAGTGATAAGAGCCAAACCCTGTCAGTGATCTATGCAAAATGGGCACCAATGCCCCCAAATTTTTTCTTCCAGATTCACAATTGCTGAGAGGAAGCAACTATGCTGCATGGAAGACAAAAATAAAGACACAACTTGAGTTTGAAGAAATTTGGCCTGTTGTGACTGGTACTCTAACCAGATCACCAACTGATGCAACACAACAATGACAATTTGATAGAGCAGATCAGAAAGCAAAACTCATCATCTTGTTTGGAGTGTCCGACGATGTGCAAGCCCACATTCGAGATGCCACATCAGCAAAAGAAGCGTGGGATAAGCTGAGCACAATATATGAGGCCAAGAACAAGAATTTCATACTCAATTTGTAGATTCAGTTACATACATTGAAATTCAAGCAGAATGAGAAAATTGAAGCCTTCCTAAGAAGAGTTACAGAGTTGAGGGCTTCACTTCTAGCCCTAGGAGAAGAGGTCAAAGATGAATCTCTCATTCCCATTGTTCTGAGAGCTCTCCCTTCTTCTTACCACATTTTTGTCACAACTCTAAACTTGTCAGATACGACAATTAGTTTTGACAAGTTAGTAAACCTACTGCAACAAGAGGAAGCAATGCACAACAAGGATGATGAAGAGGAGCAGGCACTGTCTTCACATCAAAAATGGAAAGGAAAAGGTAAAGGAAAACCTAAATCCTATCAAAATTCCCCACATCAGAATCAGTATCATGGGGACAATCAACAGAAGAAGCGATGTCCAATTTGCAAAAGAGGACATGAATTACAAGATTGTTGGTATAACACTTATAAGAAAGGTTCATCAAGCAATTCTGGACCACAACAACAACAATCTTACAAGGGACATGTTAGTGTGAAATCACAGCACCACCAAATGAGTTATGGATCTTCTTTTCTAAGGCAGAATCATCTGGAGTGATTGCATAACATTGAACTTTTCCCAAGGTTTGGGGCCTTGTAAAAATGGAAAAGCTCTCCAGATTAAAGGTTGGTTCCTTATTCCTCTATTTAGGTGCATATGTGAGGATTTGTAGAGGATCTATTTCTATACCTAATCTAAAACTTGCCAAGGAGACAGGGGTAAAGGGGAGTATAAGAAATAAGAAATAACTAAACTACCAGGTGATGCACCAAAGGAATGATGAACACTTATTTTTCCAATAGACACAAACCAACAAAATGCATACAATAAACAATCACAAATAGCCAAATCTATAATGGGAGACCAGATGAAAGAAAAAGAGACAAGAAAGGATCTAAAATCGATCACAGACATGTTTTATTGCTCTGTGGATTGATACAGTTCATTACAAAGTAGCCAAAAGGTAGAAACATATTACAATTTTAATGGAAGGCCTGAACCCCACAAATCCCTTTGCTAGAAGGAGAAGGGAGCCTGCAAAACAAAGAATGTCCAACCCTTTACAATGAATCCTGCCCCCATATTTATAGATTCGATCAGAGAGAAGAAAGAGACAGTGAAGTGGGAAAAGCAGGTTGAAGCTCAACCACTATTGTTAATGCTTCTGATGAAATCTGCCCCCAGATCCATTTTACTGCATCAATCCTTGGTTTGATGCCTTGAAGGAAGAGGAAATGACAAAACAGATCAAATCTGATCTGGTTGTTGAGGCAAGAAGATCCTGCATTGAAATCCTAAAGACGTTTTCTCCATTTTTCTTCACCTAACCTCCTCAAAACTAAAGTTTCAGACTTCCATGGCGTGGGCAAGGTCAAGATCTTTCCAACGGTGTCAGATTTGCAATATTTTGAGCCCTAAGTCGAAATATATGCCCCTTCAAAGTTTGTATCGAGTCCGTACAAATGGGTGGGAAAATAATTTGAAAAATGGGTCCCCTTTTGATATGGGACATGTGGCAGCCAGGTTGGAACAAAAATCAGGCCTACGGGTCCACAATTTATCTTTTTCCCTTTTGCACAAAAACACAAAACTAAAAAAACTTCCGCAGCCCCGAAGCTTCACCTGGACACATGGCTCCTATTGGTTGGCTGGGAAATGCGCTTCCATCTTCATCTTTGTTCCTTTTGAAAAAGGAAAATTTTCACTTTTTCCTCCGACCCCGCTTTGGCTTTGACTCGGGCTTCAAATGTTGACTTTTTCCTTGGGTGGAGTTATTGGGCCATTTTGTAACTTTTACCCTTTTGAGAATAACAAGGGGAAAAAATCAACTTTTCCCCGATGCCCGCTTTTCCCTGACACGTAGAAGTCTGAAACTCGTTGGAAATATTTTCTTTATCCAATCCTTGAATCAATGCCATTAAGACACTTAGCAGCCTCCTTCGGCTTGCTTATGCATTGACTATTTAGATTTTCCTTTTGGAATGAACACTTGGAGGCACTGCGATTGCTTGAAAACCTGGCCCAAATTTTACCTTTGGAGGAAAGTCAAGTTGACACTTGTCGGCCTCCACTGATTTGTGGAATTTTCAACGATCCCTCTTACTTTTTAGACTTTGGGCTACGTGGCGAGCTTATGCTCATTTGGGTCTCTGCCTTGAGACCAACTCTTGGAGATGCACCACACTGACACTTGGCATTCTCCGCTTACACTTTTATACTTAGCCAATTTTGAGGCCCGCCTTGTCCACCTTTTGACTCTGTTTTGACCATTTGCTACGTGGAGGGTTGGTGCAAGTTTGAGTCTGTGTTCTAGGCTTCCTTTCCAAATTTGTGGCAAGCTGATGCCTGACACCTTCCTTTTAGTTGAATAATTTTCAATGCCCCAAAATTTATTTAGGGTTTTGGATGCATGGAATCCTAGCGTAAGTTTGGGATCCCTTTTTGGATTCACCTTTGGAGAAGTGTCATTAAGACATGTGGCTCCTTCCATTGCCTCCTCCATACTTAGTCATTTTTGGGCCATTTTCTGAATCGTTTCGAGCCCAGGACTTCATAGATCTTCATTGTTTCTTCCCCTTCTTGCTTCTGGTTCCTCTACGGCATTGCCCCTTCATGTCTGACACTACTATCTCATAGTTGAGTCTTCCTGTAACTTGAAGAATGGATTTAAGACATGGAAATGGCCTGACAGAGTCATTTTCTGTTGCACAGGGTCCTTTAGTCTCTTTTGGCCTCTGCCACTCCATGGTTGAGTCCTTTTGTGACCAATTTGTAGGATTTGAATGAGTTTTCTCAAGTTCCTTTGTGCGGGGTCATGACCGATCCAATATTTGGCACGGGGGTGAAATATGGATAACAATTTGGTGACTCACAGGGGTATCTACCTGCTAGATGAATGTTCAATGGCCTTGTCATATCCATTGGGCATGGAGTCAAGCGATGATAATACTAATTCTTCTGATCTGACTCTGGAAATTTGACACTCTGAATCATTTGGAAACCCACTAAAAGGTTTCTGAGAGTTGAAAATTCACCAAAATCCAACTCTCCGAATGCACTGTGCAAGAGCAAAACAATAGCACCAAAAACTATGTACAAAATTGAAATCATACATGCTCCAAATGGAACATGCAGAGTGTGTAAAGCACTTCTTCTGCTGAAAAAAAACCTACCTACACTACTCTAACCAAGAGCAAAGGGAACTCAAACAAAACCTGCAACTGGCAGGGAGAAATAGCTTCCCTTCCTCAAAAATGGCAGCCATGCAACTGATTTGGCACTGAACATGGCTGGTTGGATGAGTGAAAAACTAACTACAAGCTGATCTTCCACCCAAATCACCAAAGTATCAACTGAAGACAAAACCAATACCTCTTTTAGTTGCTCTGCATTTGGATTGAAGAGGTATGGTAGCTGATCCTTGGTGCTTTGTAGCTCATCCTCATGCCCTGAAATGGGCATGACTAGATTTGGCTTCTCCTTTGGCTCCAATGAAGCCAAATACCTAATTGGGAAAGGTCTGATCCATTTGATATGCCCATTGCTCTGATTTTCCACTCCAAAAATGGAGTCTTCTTGTAGACCTCTTTGGGTGAATGGCATGGAAGGAATGGTGGAACTCTTCTGTTGTTTCTCTTCTTCCTCCTGTGAAGAGCATGGAAGGTTTGAGTCTCCCAAACTAGATTCCAAAAGGCTGCTATAAAGTACAGACTACTGCAAATGAGTGCTCTCCTTCATGACAACAGGTTCACATATTTGAAGGGTGAATGAAGGAGAAAACAATAGAAACTCAACTGGTTCTTCTCCATCAAAACAGTCCTCCAAATCAGACAAGTACTTTGCTTCATTGTTGTCCTGCTGCAAATGTTCAACCTCTTCCATGGTGTCTTTTTGGTTTGCAACTTGTTCACCATGGTTTCTTTCATCCTCCAACATGAAGTTTGAAAGATCAAACTCTTCTCCAACATTAGAGCTCAAGAAAGATGAAGTGGAAGGAAGAACTAAAGGTTCTTTTATAGCCTGTTTTGTGTTCAAAGCCTTTGGATCTGCATTTTTCTCCTCCACAGCTGGAATGTACTCCTCTTCTTTTGGATTTGGAGCATAGCTTCTCCTTCCTCTGTTGTTTGAAGACCATCTTGCTCTTGATTGAACTCTTCCTCTAGCATGAAGTTTTCCATATCAAACTCCTCAAACTGTTGCTCTAGAGGACAAGTTGGGACTGCAAGATTTCTTTTAGAGCTTTCCTCCAAAATGGATTCATCAACCAAAATAGGCCCTTCGAATGAAAGCAAGAAAACACCAATAATGTCTTCTTCTTCTGCTGCTACAAACTCTGATTTGGTCTCATCCACTTGCTCCTTTCCAATGGGACTTTGAGCTGATTTGTTTTCTCCTTCCTTGGCTGATTGGGCAGTTTGAATTGGATCAACATTCTCTTCACTTAAAGTGCCAACATGGACACTACATTCTGAGTAAACTGACTGCTGATTTTCTTCTTCCTTTTCTTGTTCTTTCTCTACTACAAATTCAGTCTTAGCCACCACTGGCTCTTCAACTTTCTTCTCCTCTGAAGGCTTGACCAGAAAAGGAATCTCTGTTATCCCAAACCTAAGAGCTAAGCTCACTAAGCTTTTAACCATTTCTTCTTCTTTCACTTCTTCTTCTTGTTGTCCTTCATGACTGATTTTTAAAATTTCTTCATCTCCACATAGAATTAGGTAGGCAAGAGAAGGATTGGGTTGGGATTCAACCATTTTTTCATTTGTTTGTGGTGGTGGAAGAGATGAAACTTCTTGTTTCCTTGGAGTGGAAGGTATTTATTTTTTCTCTTGTGGAGGGGATTTGGATTTGGAAGAGAAGAGGGTAGAAAATCTGAGATGGGATGGGAGACTAGGGGATGGAGGGATGGTTTTCACAACTAGAGTAGCATTGGCTGGGTTTACAACTTGACATTGTTGAAATGGTAAAGCTTGAGATGAAGAAGAAGAAATACAAGGAACTGTTGAATGACTTACCCATTGACAAGGTTGATTCAGACTCTGCTCATATGCTTCTATCTCCTCAGTCCATTGTGCAAGTTGGGGCAGCATCTCAATTATGAAGTCCAGCTTCTCTTGAGGGTTGTAGTGTCTTGGAAAAGGGCCTTCCCATGGACAGGGTGCCCTGCAACCAATTTTGAACGCCTTCATTTGAGCATGTAGCTCTTGACTGCACCATGCCAATCTCCATTTTTTGGATCTTCTCCAGTAGACCAGCATCTTGCATTTGATTTTCTTCATTGTTTGCATACCCCTGCTCTTGGAAAGCTCCATAGCCAAACTGATTTTGGCACTACTACTCATAGGGGTAACCATGCTGATTTTGGATTTGCTCAAAATGTTGATTTGAAGGATTTGTAAAGCTTATTGGAGTTGGAATGTGTTGTTGCTGCTATAGATGTGAATTCCATGGTGGAAATGAAGTCATGATTGCACAACTTCATGGAATGGAAATGAATGAAAGAATATGGAAAGAAGGATGAATGGAAGTGAATGGAAAATAGGTCTGCAACTCAGAGAATGAGTTGTTTACCAGATGGAGTCACCAGATGTGCAAATTGAAGCTTCTAATAAGCTAGAAATTGCAACAAGTGCACATCAATCTTGTTGCAATGAAGTGGAGACCTCTAAGGTCCCACCGGGCGTGCCAAAACTGTTAGTGTGAAATCACAGCACCCCCAAATGAGTTCTACAGGTCTTATTTTCTAAGGCAGAATCATTTGGTGTGATTGCATAACATTGAACTTTCCCCAAGGTGTGGGACCTTGTAAAAATGGAAAATCTCTCCAAATTAAAGGTTGGTTCCTTATTCCTCTATTCAGGTGCACATGTGAGGAGCTTGCAGAGGATCTATCTCTATACCTAATCTAAAACTTGCCAAGGAGACAGGGATAAAAGAGTATAAGAAATAAGAAATAACTAAACTACCAGGTGATGCACCAAAGGAATGATGAACACTTATTTTTCCAATAGACACAAACCAACAAAATGCATACAATAAACAAGCACAGATAGCCATATCTTGTAATGGAAAACCAAATGAAAGCAAAAGAGATAAGAAAGGATCTAAAATCAATCACAGACATGTTTTATTGCTCTGTAGATTGATACAGTTCATTACAAAGTAGCCAAAAGATAGAAACGTATTACAATTTTAATGGAAGGCCTAAACCCCACAAATCCCTTTGCTAGAAGGAGAAGGGGGCCTGTAAAAAAGAGAATGTCTAACCCTTTACAATGAATCCTGCCCCCGTATTTATAGATTTGATCGGAGAGAAGAAAAGAGAGAGAGAGAAGAGGGAAAATGCAGGTTGAATCTCAACCACCACTGTTAATTCTTAGATGAAATATGCCCCCAAATCCATCTTTACTACATCAATCCTTGGTTTGGCACCTTGAAGGAAGAGGAAACTGTTAAAATAGATCAAATCCAATCTGGTTGTTGAGGCAAGAAGATCTTGCATTGAAATCCCAAAGAATTTTCCTCCATTTTCCTTCACCTAACCTCCTCAAAATTAAATTTTTAGACCTCCATGGCGTGGGTGAGGCCGAGATCTTTCCAACGGTGTCAGATTTGCAATATTTTGAGCCCTGAGTCGAAAGATATGCCCCTTCAAAGTTTGTATCAAGTCCATACAAATGGGCGGGAAAACAATTTGAAAAATGGGTCCCCTTTTTGGTATGGGACATGTGGCAGCTAGATTAGAACAAAAATTGGGCTTATGGGTCCAAAATTTATCTTTTTTCCCTTTGCGCAAAAAATGCAAAAATAAAAAAACTCCCATAGCCCCATGGCCTGCTTCGCCTTGGACACATGGCTCCTTTCTGGTTGGCTGGGGAATGTGTTTCCATCTTTATCTTTGTGTCTTTTGAACGAAAGGAAAATTTTCACCTTTTTCCTCGACACCCCGCTTTGGCTTTGACTCGGGTTCAAATGCTAGACTTTTTCCCTTGGGTGGAGTTGCAACCATTTTGTAACTTTTACCCCTTTTGAAATAACAAGGGGCAAAAAATCAACTTTTCCCTGACGCCCACTTTTCCCTGGGACACGTGGTAACTGATGCACTCGTTTAAAACCTTTTCTTTATTCAATCTTTGAATCAGTGCCATTAAGACACTTGGCAGCCTCCGCTGATCTGTGGATTTTTCAACTGTCCCTCCCCTATTTTTAGAACATTTGGGCTACATGGCAAGCTTGTGCTCATTTGGGTTTCTACCTTTGGAGGACTAACTCTTGGACACTGTGCCACCTCTACACTTGGAATTCTCAACGTCTTTACACTTTTAGACTTAGCCAATTTGGCAAGGCCCACCTCATTTGGGTCCACCTTTTGAACTCTTGGAGATGCTACACTTGGCATTTGCTTACACTGGATACTTAGTGCAAGTTTGAGGCCCACCTTGTCTACCTTTGTCCACCCTTGGGCTTCCTTTCCATATTTGCACCAAGCTGACACCTGGCACCTTTTTTTTAGTTGAATACTTTTCAACGCCCCATAAATTCTTTGGGGCTCTAGATGTGTGGAAGCCTGGCGCAAGTTTGGGCTCCCCCTTTTGGATTCACCTTTGGAGAAGCGTCGTTAGGACACGTGGCTCCTTCTGCTGCCTCCTCCATACTTAGTCATTTTTGGATCTTTTCCTGAACCGTTTCGAGCCCGGGGACTTCGGATCTTCGTCGTTTCTTCCCCTTCTTGCTCCTGGTTCCTCTTGGCATCACCCCTTCTTGTCTGACCCTGTTATCTCATAGTTGAGTCTACCTATACTTGGAGAATGGATTTAAGACATGGAAATGGCCCGAAAAGTCATTTCTTTTACACAGGGTCCTTTAGTCTCTTTCGGTCTCTACCACTCCAATGGTTGAGTCCTTCTGTGACCAATTTGTAGGATTTGAATGATAAATGATCTAATATTTGGTACGGGGGTGAAATATAGATAACAAGACATTCTAACAACAATCATGAGTAGAAAAAGGGGAACTGGAAAAGAAGACCCCATCAGCAAGGAAATATTGTTGAGCAACAAGAATAGTCAGATGATGAAGACTACTTGTTCACTGGTCAATCAAGTGAACCATCCATGTCAGCGAGTGATGTTTGGTATGTTGTATAGGGCGGATGCCCAAGTCCTTGATTCCCAGATTCCAAGATAAGATTATTCCTCGATTTATATATCCTTCATAGATTAGAGATTAGGCACCCCCCCTCTTTATATCTATTTTCTATATGGCGATAGGGAGAGGAGTGGTACTTCCAAGACTAGGGGTGGGGTAGGCATCCCGAGATTCATAGATCCTAAGTGATTCCTTGATTCATGGATTTTGGTGAGCACCGTGCGGGGCTTCTTTCGGTTCTAAGTGGTCAGCCTGATTAACGTGAAGACCTCTCCTCATCCCAGCTTATTGATCATTGATCGACACATTAATATAATGCTCAGGCCCCTATCCAATATATCTCGATGGTGAGATGGAGGAAAGCTTAGAACTGATGGACCCCAGGGCCATGAAGCTATACCTCATTATCCCACCTATGAGAGATGAAGCGGGCCGGCCATGAACAACTACAGCTACAACTGCAGCTACACTAACTCATACCGGCTACACCGACTGAACTGAACTCAAGGTTGAGCCACCCGGCTCTGCCAAATCTATATATAGGGAAGGGGTGGTCGAGCCCATAGGAGTCCTCTCCTAAAGAGTTCCTCGATCTCCTCGACGTCGGATGGAGCCTAGGGCCCCTATCTCTATATGAGGAGACAGAAGGGTAAAGGTTGAGCAACCCAAGGGGGCCACCCTGACCTCAATGAAAGGCCTGGATCTCTAATATCTATATAGGGCCCCTCTTTTCTTGAGCCTTGAGCGAAAGGTGCCTATTTTATTGTATCGAGGGGATAGCTAGATAATGCAGTGGTATAATGGGTGGTACAGGATCGACCGGACCTGAACTATCTGGGAAGTGGAGCACATAGTTGAAAGAGTAAGAGCACATAGTCCATCCTATAAGAGAAGAGCACGTAGTCCTGTAAGAGCGGAGCGCATGTGATAGTAAGGGAAGAGCGCATCAAAGGTATCTCTATATAGGGGCGCATCAATGCCTTTCAACCATAATTCCATTCCTTCCTCTCTGTCAATCAGGTAGGTGCATGAATGACCTAACATCAGTCAAGAGCATCATCCTATCAGTGCCCCCCCACCTCTATATAGCTGTCTGCAGATATATAAAGAATTGGGTCGTTGCCATATAGATATGATAGTTCAGGGTGGGGGTGCCGACTCTATGGATAATACTAGACTACAATCCATATAGCCGCCCTCGCTATATAGATCTATAGGGAGTCATATCTATATATAGCCATTGGCCCCCCTATATAGAGAATTGCCCCCCTCCCCTATAGAGAGAACTATATAACTATAGAACTGAAAGACATTGGCCAAAGAAAGATGATGGGGAATGGGGGCACTGAGGAGCCCCCCTCCTATATCTATGTTGGCCAATGTTGATTGCCCACTTGATTGACTATTCACTAGTCGAGTGATTAGTGATTCATTCCCATGGAATGGCTATGCCAGCGATTCCCGCCTCTGATGATTTCACCGCTTGAGACCCCTGGCCAAACGCCACTTGACTCTGCCAGGGGCCAGTGATTCCTGCCTAATCCTGATGACTATGAGTATGATTTCGTGACTAGGGATCCATTATGGAGAAGTCCCCTACTGTTCATATGGCAATCACTTCCTATCACCCCCCACCCATAATGGTAATGCGGGGAGGCTTCCTCTCACCCATCCGGCTGTCAGAACCGAGCCGTGTTCCTCCGACATGGCTGGCTGCACGAACATTCATTTGTTGATTGGGTTACCAATCAACGAATGAATCAGATTGACATGGCTGGGAGTGGAAGCCTTAGAGGAATGAATCATCTGGATTCCTAGTGAGTTCAATCTTTACCCAGCCTATATATAGATACATGAAAAATGAATCAGGTGGCCCAAACCGGCTTTCTCTACTAATCGGCACATCAGAGCGGGTGAACGGGGCAGCCCCGAAATCGGGAAACTAGGAGAAAGGGGCCCTATATAGATAGATAGATAGAAGGTGCTTCAGACGGGATAGAAAGAAATATGTAGATAGATCAAGATCACTACAATCGGAAATCAGAATGGGATGAAGCGAACGAAGCAGAACCACCGAGTGCACTACACAGGTCGAGTGCTAATGATGCATGGTGGGCGGAAGAGGAGAGCTTTGGTTCTAATACGGAATCATTCCAGGCCCAGGTGGGACCAGGCATATATCATATATCTAAGATCTATAGAGAGGGGGGAGAGGGGGGCGGCCAATATCTGGATCGAAACTATTCATGTAATTTTTTGTTTTTTGATCCGGTAGATTGAGATATCTATATCTTATATATCTATATATAGATCAGCATCTCTATTTCTTTCCTAATAGGGTAGGGGGGATGGGGTGACTCCCTCTTCACACGAATTTCCTTTCTCCTTTTCATTCACGATGGTGCGTAGCTCGGAGAGATTCATTGGCGGGACCGAGATGACTTATTCTATAGCATAGCATACGACATGGCTCAAACTGTTCGACTAGCTCTCCAGCAAGGTGCATCCCTGGCTTTAGGGCATGCACCCTATCCTATCTATATATGCGGTGGGGTCATGCACTCTAACTATCGTATCAATAGGGGATTTCTGCGACCTACCTACACCTACCTATTGAAAAGGCCCTTGCCTTAGGAGGGGCGGCCGGGAGAGCACCGACTACCCACTTTACTCAACCACTATTTTTCTGGATGATCATGATGGGGAGTGGGCATGGAGCTTCATGAGCATCAATATCAATATCCTCTTTACTCATACGAGGCATGGGTGAAGAGAGGCCCCATAGATAAGATAAGATAGTTCAAGGAGGGGGGAGGGGGGGTCCAAGACCAGTGAAACATTCTGCTTGGGGAGTATGGAATGGAGAATATAGGATAGGAGAGATACGTCAGAGAGATACGCCGGATCATCATTTCCAAGATCACTTGCGGTCGAGTCCCACAGCCATCTGATGCCTTTCTTTCTATGTAATATATGCAACTAAACAATAGGGTCGGGTCGGGCCAGGGAGTGCGCGGTGACTGGGCCCTACCCGGATACGATAGGAGTCATCCAAGCCAATCCAATGAGAAATATAGATATGACCTGAAATTCCACTTGAGATACTGGATACCCGGGAGGAGCATGAGGATACCCAGAGAGAGGGGGGCCGAGATCATCTGATCATCTACGTAATCATTATTCTATGCATGATGGGGATGCCATATAGATATAGGGGGTGATCCTAGAACGGTATACGACCCCCGCCCCTTATCTCTTTCTATTGACGGAACCCCGAGCCATCGAGAGTCAATCACGCGGGCCTATCGGGAGGGACCCTATTGTTGTGTTTTTTATCCATCCGCCATATGTATTATAAGGCAGGGCCATGTTCATTCGGTTTGGGACTCACCCTTTGCTGTACTGGTGTTGGCATGGCTACCGTCGATAAATGACCTTTGGACCGGAATGGCATTTATGCACGAGAGGAGGTCAAGGGGGAGATTCTATCAGTCGTCTGAATTCGAGGAAGGAGCACTGAGCAATAGGGACTATCAACTCTTACTATCGAGTTAACATTGATTGGGGGACTATCAACTCTTACTATCGAGAAATACCTATATATCCCCCATATAGAGAGGGGGGGGGGGGCGTTGTCGCTCACCGCACTCACTTTGTTCCACATGCACGATGGCGGTTGGGCAATCACTTTTCAGTTGCTTTTGTCAGGTTTCGTCAGGTCGCACCGAGCCGAGATATAATAGATAGGGGGGTCTTGCCTATCCATCTATCTCCCTCTCCCCTATATAGATAGATAGATGGCAGTCGAGAGCCTCCTATCCATCTATCTCCCTCGACCGACAGGGAGAGGGTTTCCCCATAGAGTTCTAGGCCTCCCTATCCCCTCTAAATTTACCAGGGGGGTGCCGACTATACTATAGCCGACTCTAGAGAGTCACCCCATATATAGATAGGGCGGGCTATATAGAGAGATGGGATGGCCTGTATATAGTTTAGTTATCCGGCCCCCCCATATAGAGATATGGGATAGATGGCCTCTCTATAGTATAGAGAGATGGCCCGCCCTCTATTTTATTTTCTCCGGGGGTCTGGTATGCCCATATAGATATATAGATATCTCTATATCTATATGTGGGCAAGTTCCAATTGAACTATAGATACTATCACTTACACCCCGAACTATAGATAGTGCGAGAGTATCTATCTATATCTGGACCCAAGACCCCAAGACAAGACCTATATAGATCAGATCTAGCTGCCCCCGCCCCCCATGGCGTTGGCACTCGGCTGAGCGCATGCTCCCTAAGTCAAACCGGAGAATATCAGGGAGCCTTCATAATAGCTTCGCCCTCGGCGGTTGGTTGGCCCGCTCTACCCAAGGAAGAAACTACTCACTATCGAAATGAAAGATAGTCGATTATCTACCCAAGGGGATAGAAGATCCCAGATATGGAAAAAAGTCACAAGAGGAGTTAAACCGATTGGCGTTGCAAAGGCATAGTGATAGTAGGGTCGGGATATCCCCACCCTCAAGACTGGACGTGAAGGTCCCCCCTCATCTGGCTCTCCGCAAGGGAATGTCCACTCACTGCTTCCCCTAATATCCCCCCTCTACCACATCATGGGGAGGTTTACAGGAGATCCCAGAGGCTCACTCGGCCCTTCTCTATAGTTTCTACTTGCTATAGTAGTCCGGCTGCTCCTGCCGAAATCATTACTATCCCCCGTGCTCTGGAAATTACGCTCCCTGGACTATTATAGTAATAGTAATGGTGACATCCCATACCTCATCTTGTCCTGTCCTATTGATTGATGACAAGATCCAAGCGAGATACAGAATGGAATGATGACGATGCACCCATCTCTATACATATGACGAATGTATATGGGTCTTGTAATCTAACCCCCGAGATGGCTATATAGGCATCACCTGGGGCCCGGCATGGAATAGGGAAAAGAATGCAATGGGATGGTATAGGGCTGCCTGCACCCGCAATGACTTCCCCCTTATCTATAGGGACTGGCATACTACCGCAGCGACTCCCGCTAGATAGCCGCTCCCCTATCTATATACTAGGGTTGCCTCGTGGAAGGAGGGGAATTCATTCACTTGCATTCCTACTTGCATGCTGACACTACTAGAAAGCTCCAGTCTTAATGCCCCCCAGATCTATATCTCCACCGAAGGAGAGTAGAGTTTGGTTTACCATTTACCCATAATGAAGGAGCCACCCCCCCTCTATAGAATAAATAGAGGGGTGAGGGGGCAGGCAGCCACGGGTTGTAACACACTCCTCGCACAACGAATCCACTTTGAAGTTGACTCATTCACTTGGCCAATTTCCAGAATGTGTACAAAATACCATAAGGGCCCAATATTGTTATCCCGTAAAATTGACAAGGGCAATTTTACCGATAACCATACCGAAACTTTTGTTTCGATCCCTCGTTAGGGATCCCTTGCGTTCGAAACGTTGTAAAATCCCTTCCCGGGAAATCTAGTTTTCGAACTTAGTCTTTTTGAGCCTTTTTTGGCTGGGCGCATGGATTTGCCTTGTAACACGAAGTTTTGGTGCGCCCCCTTAAAAGCCTTTGGCGCATGGTTTTCCATGTTAACACGTCTTTCGGTGCGCCAAAGGGCACACATAATCTCTATGCAACACCAAGTTTCGATGCGCCAACGGGCGCACATAACTTCATGTCGACAATGCATATGGTGCGCCAAAGGCGCGCTCAATCTTCTGTTGTCAAATACTCTCGTGCGCCAAAGGGCACACGCTTTCCCCTGTCGAAAGCAACTTTCATGCGCCATTTCAAAATTGGTTGGCGCATTGATGACAAGTTTTTCTATATATATCAGTGCGCGCCCAATGTCATTTTCATTCTTTTTGTCGAGCACGTGATCTCTCTGGACTTGTCAGCCTCTGCTCCGTCGTTTTCGTCGCCCTGTGGACCCGCTCTCAATTTTTGCTATATATTCAAGGTAAGAGGTTCTCCCTCTTTTCCATTTTTGTGCTTTCGGTTCCTTGGGTGTTCTTGGTCTGTATTTTGGTTTGCTAGCTAGTGTAAAATGAGATATGTTTGAGCTAGTTTCCTCCTTGTGCTGTCCTGTTTTCTTCTCTTCTTTTCCTCCTCCTCCCTCTTTCCAGATCTGCTGGTAAAGAGTATTGTTTTGAAATGGCTTGGTCTAAGAATATTTTTATAAAAACCTTGTATGTCCATGCTATTTTTGAAATGGAGAAAAGAATGAAAATGTTTGAAGCAATGAGTTTAGTTCTATGGCGCACTGGCGCGTCTTGTCACACTTAAAACAGTTGCGCCCCTTCGGCGCATCTACACGCCATGTTACATGACCAAAACCCGCGCCAATGGCGCAGCCTTCTGTCCTGCTACATCTAGAACTCATGCACCCTCAAAGCGTGCCCTTTTTGCATGCTACAAGTGTAAATCCCGCGCCTCCTTAAAAGCCTTTGGCGCATCATTTATCCATGTTACATCCCGTTTCCATGCGCAAAGGGGCGCACCCAGCTTTCATGTAACACAAGCCTTATTCGCGCAAGTATAAAGCTATCAAGGCGCGGGCGCACCCTCCATTGCAGTAACATGATGTTGTGTAAACCCTTCATGCGCCGCGCCAAAGCCTTTGGCGCACCATTTGTTAATGTTACATAATCCATCCATGCGCCAAAGGGCGCACCGAAACTTCATGTAACATACTATTTCCATGCGCCCTGCTATAAAATGCAACCTACTTCATCCATGCGCCATGCGCCTTTGGCGCCAGTATAACCTCTGCAACATTCCTTTTCTGTGCGCTTTATCTATTTGGCCTACCAGTTGCATTTTTCCTGCGCCCTGAGCCTTAAAATCTCTAACTCTTTCTTCTGCTAGCTTTCCAATGGAAGATCAAATGACTAATTCGACCTTTTTGGATTGGGTCTCTCTTCTTCTTCATGCAGATCAGCAACTGAGTTCGAAAGAACACATGTCTACGTCAAGCAAGAAACCCACCAAACCAAGAGGAAAAGCTAAGCTGACAGAAGAAGAGATGAAATACAAATATCAGAGGGTCAGGATGCCCGAATCACAAGCTGAGTGCAGTATGGATGTCAGGGACTCTGAATTGGGTCACATTGACATGGATGAGTTCTGGGTTAGGACTCAAAAAGTTACAAGAAGTCCATGGATGGACAAGTTAATAGGCAGTGCCCTGCACTTCGCCGGAGGAATCCCTGTCAGCGTTGTAAACAACGAATTCGTGATGGTGATTGCGCAATGTTACAACAAAGACACAAGATGTGTCGAGAACAGTAAGGGCGAGGCAGTCATAAACCTCACTGCCCGTCACTTTGAGTTAATGCTTGGCATCCCTCACCACCGGAACTACGTGGCTGTTAGCCAACGAGAATGCATCAAGGCCTGGGAAGACAACGAAGACCAGTGCATGCAGTTGATGAATGAGGTCTACCTAAAGAATAAGAAGGTGGTGACCCGGTGGCCTCAGACTATCCACCGAAGTGATTTCTCAGAGGAACTCAGTGATACTATCACTTTCCTGAGCAGAGTCTTCGGGCTTTCAGATGCCCACTATTTCCATAAGTGGATGCTGCGGTACCTAGAGACAATGAATAAGAATTTGCCCGATCAGCGCTTTTGCTGGGGGGAAATAATAAGCAGCACCATATCTGAGCAGCTACAACAGTTCGCCACAACAGGAGTGTTCCATATGAACTCCTATGTAGTCTACGCTGCAGCATCGGCGAGGGATTATCCGGGGCTGAACTAAAGTGGAGTATGGCCTCAGGCCAAGATATTTGATTACTACCCAGAGCTGAGGGTGGAGAATAGCATCCAACATTTCACAAAAGTTAACGATGCATTCTTCTATCATGTCATCTGCCTACTGAGGCCAAACATGACTCATAGCCGGACGACCAAACACATAGTGGCAGTCACAGAGAAATGGGGGGCCCTGTTCACCCAATTTCCCACGTTCACCTATCTGAGGGCTGCCAACTTTTTGGGAGAGCCAACCAGGCTACCAAGGTATGCTGGGCCTAAGCTAATTCTACTTGAACTGTCAAGGCAGCTGGTCACATACCATCAGAAGTGCCTCAAAAGAAAGAAGGGTGGAACTCCTTTCCCCCTCAAAGTGGGCCGATACACATGCTCCACCCACCATAAGGCGAAGGAAATGTTCGCAGAGCTGGAGCTACTCAATTTGAAGCATGACTTCCCAGCCAGGCCTACCTTCGACCCAAGAAGCTGCCTGCCAAAAGCGAAGCTTGATCCGATCTATGTCCCTCAAATTGAGGATATTTACATTGACGTTCTCCATGAGGCGGAACTCAGAAGAAAGGATCACTCTCGCTTAGCATTGGCGGAAATCATCCAATACGGAGTGGCCATTGTCCCCGAAAGCTTCCAGACTACGGAAGATGAAGTAGATAAGGTGTATAATGACACAGATGGGGACAATTGGCCCTTCCCGGCCATTGACAGGAACAAGGCTCCTCAAACAATTGAGGAGAGGGTCAAGGAGACTATGCGGAGAACAGAGCATTGGTGCCGCATGAACAGACTAATCTACCTCGAGGTAGATTTCACAACTTCCCCTTTGGGCAACGCACCTCCAAGGTCAAAGAAGCAGCTGAAAGGCAAAGGTGCAGAAGGTGAACCTAGCACCATTCAAGAGGAAGCCCCTGAAAGTCCTCTTCCCTCAGAGCCAGAACAAGTCATAACTCTTGATGAGGAATTGACAGAGGATATTCCTATACGCCCATCCACCCAGGATGTCAGCGTCGCTACAACTTCAGAGGTCCCTTCTATCCCTTCTTCTTCTCTTCCTTCCCCTCCTCGAGTGACTCAAACGACCACCCCTTTGGTCGTGTCCTCTGCCCCTTCTTCTACCCTTTCCCCTGCTTCTTCATCTATCTTCTCCTCCCTCGCTGATTTGTCTTCTTCCATTTCTTCCCTCATCTCCGAGCTCCCTTCCCTTCCTATGTCTTTTGCAGTTGCGGTTTCCCTTCCTCCCGTGGACATTTCTTCGGCTATTCTTTCCATGCCGCCGCAGCGTGTCTCCATGTTTTTCCCCTCTTCTACCGTTGCTGCCTCCCCCTCTTTCTCTGGTCCTTCTTCTATAGGACCAGCTTGGATCTCTCAGCAGCTGAGCCAACAAAAGAGGAAAGTCCCCATCGCTCCGATGGACTTTTCGGTAATTCCAGCCAAAGGGGAAAAGAAGCACAAGCCGGTTACACGCTTCTCAAAGAGTGCTGCAGGTGAGAGAGTCATGGAAATAGCGTACCCCAACCCCCTCAAAGAGAAAGAAGATCTATCTCCGACAGATTTCACCGTGACCCAAGTCACAATGGGGACATCCTCATAAAGTCTCTAGGGGGAAGCTCTTTTCGCAGTTGATGCACTCTGCAAAAAGCTTCAGGAAACAAAAGAAGAGAAAAGGCTACTGAAGGAGCAGAACAAGTACCTGCTTCAAGCCTTACAGAAGATGGGAAGTGCACCTCCCACAACTGCTACCGAGACTCCTGAGCTGCTCAGTCAGGAGAAGATCAATGAGTATTCAAAGATCGGCAAGCAGGGTATGGCTGTTTCTGCTTGGAGGAGCCAGATCCTCAAGGATAGTGAAAGAGTAATTGCCGAGTATATCAGTTTATACCTAAACATTGAGAAGGGGAATAAGGAACTCCAACCATTAGCAGGTCCGATATCAGAAGAGTTAGAACATGCTAGACTCCAGCACGAGACCTTTTAACAAATGTTCGACTATTCAGTCGAAGATCTGGTCAAGTTCGGAGTCAAGTTCAAGAGCAAGTAGCTACTCTACCTCTCGCTCAGGCTGCTGCCATCCGGATAGAAGACAATTTGATAATATCTGGTGAGTTGAGAAAGGAATCATCAAAGTCCAAATCTTCAGATCCCTCGCCTGCTACTTCGTCTGATCCGGCATTCCAAAAGATGACGAATGATCTGCTCGCAGTGAAAAAGCAGTTGGCCCAGGCTCCTAGTTCTTCATACCGAGATGTTCCACGAAGGAGTTTTGTTCCCAAAAATGTTTCACAAAGACCGTGTCTCCCTGCAACTTCTCCACGGTTGGCGCTTGAAGCTCCTCCGGTCAATGCTTTGGCTGAAATTGAAGAGGAAGAGCAGTACTATGAAGAATCTTCACCTCAAGACAAAGATGATCAAGATGTCGGTGAGCCGACTGGCGACTCTACTATTGGATACATGGAATTTGATGAGGATGAATCTGATGAAGAAGAGAGTACTCAGGGCTATGCAAGCAGACAATCATACGCTGTTTTTACCCACTCGCAAGGAAAGGAAGCAGAAGTTGCTGCCCATGCGCAGAAAGAGAAGGCCGTGTCAAACGCGCCTCCAACCATTGTTAAAAGAGGTAATCCCCTTCCTACTCAACTTCCTGCTAAGTCTTTTCCAAAGAAGTCCTTTCCGCCCATCTCTCCTCCGAATCAGCCCCCTCATATTCCTATCAAGATCAGTAACCCTGTTCCACCATCGCGAAGTGAAGGACTCATTCCCTCACCAACGCAACCCTTGGCCGCATTCGATATAATAGATCATGCAAAAAAGACCAAGATCCAAATGTCTAAAGCTGAGTACCTTCAGTCAAATCCCGAACAGCTTGTAAGATTAACTAAATATATTCAGAGTCAAGCTGTTACGTCTAAACAGGTTTCCCCAAAAGGAATCCTTTCCACTCCCCCTGAATCCCACATAAATGTTGCTTCAACATCTGCATCAGGCAAGATAGAACCTTTCTATCTCTCTCTCCTAATCAATGGCCATAAGTTGAGCAACTGTATAATTGATTCCTGAGCTTCCGATAACGTCATGCCGGCGAAAGTCGCCCATGCTTTAGGCCTCACTCTTACCAAACCTTTCGGCAGATGTTACTCCTTGGAGACCAAGCAAGTGCCATTGATTGGCCAAATCAAAGACGCGCAATTTGCGTTCGCAGCATTCCCTGAAAAGAGGGTAAAGATGACCGTTCTCGTTGCTGACATTCCAGCAGCCTATGGAATTCTGCTAGGAAGAAGCTTTTGCAGCGAAGTTGGTGGAGAAATTCACATGGACTGGTCTAAAGCTAGAATACCCGTCAAAGGTGTGATGCAGACTTTAGAACCAGAATCGCAAAAGAAGTACTTGGTTACTAGCTCTGAGGACCCCAAAGCCCAAATCCTTTTTGAATCATCAGGGATGGGGAACTACTTCTTATCTACCGAGACGGGTACAGAGGGCATTTTTGTTCAAGAAAAGGATCTTAATGAGATCTGGACCTTGCAGTTCGATGGCAGTTGCGCGACTAGTGGATGTGGCGCTGGAATCGTGCTAATATCTCCCGAAGAGGAGGTAATTCCTCTTTCTTTCAAGTTGCAGTTTTTCAATACTAACAATACTGCTGAGTATGAATCTCTGTTGCTCGGTATGCAAGCTGCAAAGGAAAGGGGAATTAAAAATCTGAAAGTTCAAGGTGATGCTGAGCTAGTTGTAAATCAGGTCAAAAGGATTTACCAAGTGAAAAATGAGAGGCTCAGGCACTACCGTAACGCAGTATGGGACAGCATTGAGGAATTTGATGCCTTTTCAATAGGGGCAATTCCAAGAGCTCAAAATGATATGGCCGATTCATTGGCCGTTTCGGCATCTCTCATGCTCCCGCACCCGGGTTTGAAAATGAACAAATACACCATTGAAGTGGTTTTCCGCCCGAGCGTGCCAGACAACTCTCAGCATTGGCAGGTATTCAACGATGATAATCACCTCATTGCCTTTCTAGAAAAATCAGAACATTTTGATGAGTTGTATTTTGAAGGATCCACCTCTACATGCCGTGAATCAATCAACAGTCAAAACCATGAATCAGAGGAGCAGGACGGCATATGTCAGCTCAAAGGAAATAAAATTCCGAAGGGCCTGGTTTCTCTGGAGCGCTTGTTTGACAGGCACGACCGTTTTATGAAAAAGAAGAAGCAAGATGTTCCTGACTCATCCCCAGAAACAGAACCAGTCAATATAGGTTCTGAGGCACATCCGCAATTTGTAAACATTGGCAAATGTTGCACGCCTGAAGAGAAGCGGAAATTTGTCAAGTTGCTGAAGAAATATATAGATGTGTTGGCATGGTCCTATGCCGATCTAAAGTCCTTCAAGCCAAAGGACGTTCAGCATGACATACCACTGAAAGAAGATGTCAAAGCCTTTCGCCAGAAGCAAAGGCACTATAATCCGAAGATTTCGGGCACCATCCAGGCAGAAATTCAGAAGATGCTGGATGCAAGAATCATCTTCCCTATCCATCACAGCACTTGGGTGGCGAATATTGTGCCAGTGCGCAAGAAAAACGGCGAGATACGCATATGCGTAGACTTTCAAAATTTGAATCAAGCTTCACTGAAAGATAACTACCCTCTTCCGATAATGGATCAAGTTCTGCAAGCAGTAACTGGATCAGAAATGTTGTCTATGCTTGATGGTTTTTCAGGCTACAATCAGATTGAAGTCTCGCCTGAAGATCAATTCAAAACAGCATTCACTACTCCCTGGGGTACATTTGCCTACAGCAGGATGCCTTTTGGCCTGACTAATGCTGGTGCTACTTTTCAACGGGCCATGGACTTCGCATTTAAAGGTATGATGGGAAAAGTCATTGTAGTTTATCTAGATGACTTAACCGTGTTCTCTAAACAACGAAGTGATCATTGTGATCACTTGGAGCAAGTATTGGCCAGGTGCCGAGAACATGGAATTTCCCTAAATCCCAAAAAGTCTGTTTTTGGAGTTACGGAAGGGAAGTTGCTAGGGCATGTGGTTAGCAAAGAAGGAACGAGGATAGATATTGAAAGGGTTAAGGCTATTCAGAGCCTTACTCTGCCTACAAGCAAGACTGGTGTTCATTCTTTCTTTGGAAAGGTGAACTTTCTTAGGCGTTTTGTTCCTGACTTTGCCGAAAAGACTCGCCACATATCAAACATGATGAAGGGGTCACCAAATTTCAGATGGAGTGAGGAAGGGAAAAGGTCATTTGAAGAAATAAAAACTTCTGTTGCCCATGCACCAGTCCTGGTATGTCCCGACTTCTCCAAGGACTTCATCATGTATAGCTACGCATCAGAACATACTGTGTCTGCAATCTTAATGCAAAAGAATTCAGAAGACATTGAATCCCCGATTGCATTCATGAGTTCTCCCCTCAAGCCTCACGAGTTGAAGATGACTCAATTGGAAAAGCATGCCTTTGCCGTTGTCAAAGCAGTGAAGAATTTCAGGTATTACATTCTAAACTCGCATACGGTGGTGCTGGTCCCTGACACGGCGGTAAAATCAATTCTAACTCAGCAGGAGTTAGGAAGCTTGAGAGGGAATTGGATCGCAAAGGTCCAGGAATATGACCTGGATATTAAACCTACCAAGCTGGTGAGGGGCAAAGGCCTGTGTCAGCTAATGGCTGAAAATGAAAATTTAGAAGGTCCTAAAGGAAAAGAAGATTGTGCCAACGAAGAGCAAAGCCCTCTAAAGGAGCCTGATTCTCTACCTCTGGTTCTATTTGTTGCAACTAGTGACGAGTGGTACTCCGACATCGCTTTCTTCCTTACCTACGGCGAATGCCCAATGCACCTAACTACGAGGGAGAAGCGCACTATAAAGCTCAGAGCAGCTAAATATGTCATCTGGGATGACGGTTTATATAAGCGCGGGATAGACGGTGTCTTCCTGCGATGTGTTGACAAGCCCCAGCAAGTAAAACTGCTGGAAAGTTTTCACAATTCAGCCTGTGGAGGCCATTTTTCTTCTTCCGTGACAGCACACAAGATCATTCGAGCCAGGTACTATTGGCCAACGCTCTTTCAAGATGCGGCTACCTGGGTGGCAAAGTGTGAACCCTGTCAGCAATTCGTCGGCAAGCCCAAGTTGGCTGCCCTTCCCCTAAGGCCGGTCATCATCAATGAACCATTCAGGCAATGGGGAATTGATTTTATTGGCGCACTCAATCCTCAATCGAGTGCTGGACATAGCTATGTCCTTACAGCAACAGATTACTTCACCAAGTGGGTGGAAGCCATACCTGTCAAGCACGCCACTTCTGAGGTGGTTTGTAGTTTTATCAAAGAAAATATCATTGTCAGGTTCGGCGTTCCAAACAAAATCGTTGCTGATAATGCTTCTAACTTCTCCTCGCGGGAAGTTATTAGTTTTTGCTATGAATATGGGATAACTTTAGCACATGCCTCGGATTATTACCCTCAGGGAAATGGTCAGGCGGAATCCAGTAATAAGAACTTGGTGACCATCATACGGAAATTAGTAGATGAGAATCAGCGGATGTGGCACAAGTCTTTGTACGACGCTTTGTGGGCGGACCGCATTACCCCCAAGAGATCTCTCGGCATGTCACCTTTTCAAGTGTTATATGGCACTGATGCCGAGCTTCCTATTTCTGCTGAACTTCCTGCTCTGCGCTTGGCACGAGCAATTGAAGATGAAACTTTCCAGAATTCTCTAGAAAAGAGAATCATGTATCTTGCGGAACTTGAAGAAAAGAGAGTAAGAGTGGTCGACAGGATCACTGAACATCAGAATCAAGTCAAGAGGCTTTTTGACAAGAAGGCCAAGCAGAGAAATTTTCAAGTGGGAGATCTCGTCCTCTTATGGGACAAGCGAAGAGAGCCAAAGGGCATGCACGGAAAATTTGATTCCCTATGGAGAGGGCCCTTCAAAATCAAGCAACTCAATGGAGAGAATAGTTTCTATCTCTCGTATCTGGATGGAGCTGAACTCCCGCTTCCCTATAGCGGGCAACATCTCAAGATCTTCAGGAAGTAGAGCTTGCTCTCTTCTTTGTACAGTTTGCTTTTTGTTGTGTGTTTGCTTTCGTCGTGTGTTTGCTTTCGGTTTGTTTTGTGTTTCCTTTGTTCTCCCTCCGGTCCCCCTTGTTTTTGACTCCGTACCCAATGGATAGGCACATGTGATCTGGGATTCTCTACCCCCGAGTTTGCTCAGGAGTAGTCCCCAGAAGGAGCCAGCTGTTATCCCGTAAAATTGACAAGGGCAATTTTACCGATAACCATACCGAAACTTTTGTTTCGATCCCTCGTTAGGGATCCCTTGCGTTCGAAACGTTGTAAAATCCCTTCCCGGGAAATCTAGTTTTCGAACTTAGTCTTTTTGAGCCTTTTTTGGCTGGGCGCATGGATTTGCCTTGTAACACGAAGTTTTGGTGCGCCCCCTTAAAAGCCTTTGGCGCATGGTTTTCCATGTTAACACGTCTTTCGGTGCGCCAAAGGGCGCACATAATCTCTATGCAACACCAAGTTTCGGTGCGCCAAAGGGCGCACATAACTTCATGTCGACAATGCATATGGTGCGCCAAAGGCGCGCTCAATCTTCTGTTGTCAAATACTTTCGTGCGCCAAAGGGCGCACGCTTTCCCCTGTCGACAGCAACTTTCATGCGCCATTTCAAAAGTGGTTGGCGCATTGATGACAAGTTTTTCTATATATATCAGTGCGCGCCCAATGTCATTTTCATTCTTTTTGTCGAGCACGTGATCTCTCTGGACTTGTCAGCCTCTGCTCCGTCGTTTTCGTCGCCCTGTGGACCCGCTCTCAATTTTTGCTATATATTCAAGGTAAGAGGTTCTCCCTCTTTTCCATTTTTGTGCTTTCGGTTCCTTGGGTGTTCTTGGTCTGTATTTTGGTTTGCTAGCCAGTGTAAAATGAGATATGTTTGAGCTAGTTTCCTCCTTGTCCTGTCCTGTTTTTTTCTCTTCTTTTCCTCCTCCTCCCTCTTTCCAGATCTGCTGGTAAAGAGTATTGTTTTGAAATGGCTTGGTCTAAGAATCTTTTTATAAAAACCTTGTATGTCCATGCTATCTTTGAAATGGAGAAAAGAATGAAAATGTTTGAAGCAATGAGTTTAGTTCTATGGCGCACTGGCGCGTCTTGTCACACTTAAAATAGTTGCGCCCCTTCGGCGCATCTACACGCCATGTTACATGACCAAAACCCGCGCCAATGGCGCAGCCTTTATTCCTGCTACATCTAGAACTCATGCGCCCTCAAAGCGCGCCCTTTTTGCATGCTACAAGTGTAAATCCCGCGCCTCCTTAAAAGCCTTTGGCGCACCATTTATCCATGTTACATCCCGTTTCCATGCGCCAAGGAGCGCACCCAGCTTTCATGTAACACAAGCCTTATTCGCGCAAGTATAAAGCTATCAAGGCGCGGGCGCACCCTCCATTGCAGTAACATGATGTTGTGTAAACCCTTCATGCGCCGCGCCAAAGCCTTTGGCGCACCATTTGTTAATGTTACATAATCCATCCATGCGCCAAAGGGCGCACCGAACCTTCATGTAACATACTCTTTCCATGCGCCCTGCTATAAAATGCAACCTGCTTCATCCATGCGCCATGCGCCTTTGGCGCCAGTATAACCTCTGCAACATTCCTTTTCTGTGCGCCTTATCTATTTGGCCTGCCAGTTGCATTTTTCCTGCGCCCTGAGCCTTAAAATCTCTAACTCTTTCTTCTGCTAGCTTTCCAATGGAAGATCAAATGACTAATTCAACCTTTTTGGATTGGGTCTCACTTCTTCTTCATGCAGATCAGCAACTGAGTTCGAAAGAACACATGTCTACGTCAAGCAAGAAACCCACCAAACCAAGAGGAAAAGCTAAGCTGACAGAAGAAGAGATGAAATACAAATATCAGAGGGTCAGGATGCCCGAATCACAGGCTGAGTGCAGTATGGATGTCAGAGACTCTGAATTGGGTCACATTGACATGGATGAGTTCTGGGTTAGGACTCAAAAAGTTACAAGAAGTCCATGGATGGACAAGTTAATAGGCAGTGCCCTGCACTTCGCCGGAGGAATCCCCGTCAGCGCTGTAAACAACGAATTCATGATGGTGATTGCGCAATGTTACAACAAAGACACAAGATGTGTCGAGAACAGTAAGGGCGAGGCAGTCATAAACCTCACTGCCCGTCACTTTGAGTTAATGCTTGGCATCCCTCACCACCGGAACTACGTGGCTGTTAGCCAACGAGAATGCATCAAGGCCTGGGAAGACAACGAAGACCAGTGCATGCAGTTGATGAATGAGGTCTACCTAAAGAATAAGAAGGTGGTGACCCGGTGGCCTCAGACTATCCACCGAAGTGATTTCTCAGTGAGGTACTCAGATATTATGTTGTTATTTGCAATATGATGTCCACGGATGACCCTATATTTGTCCATCAACTGATCAGAGGGTCAGGATGCCCAAATCACAGGCTGAGTACAGTATGGACGTCAGAGACTCTGAATTGGGTCACATTGACATGGATGAATTCTGGGTAAGAACTATCACTTTCCTGAGCAGAGTCTTCGGGCTTTCAGATGCCCACTATTTCCATAAGTGGATGCTGCGGTACCTGGAGACAATGAATAAGAATTTGCCCGATCAGCGCTTTTGCTGGGGGGAAATAATAAGCAGCACCATATCTGAGCAGCTACAACAGTTCGCCACAACAGGAGTGTTCCATATGAACTCCTATGTAGTCTACGCTGCAGCATCGGCGAGGGATTATCCGGGGCTGAACCGAAGTGGAGTATGGCCTCAGGCCAAGATATTTGATTACTACCCAGAGCTGAGGCTGGAGAATAGCATCCAACATTTCACAAAAGTTAACGATGCATTCTTCTATCATGTCATCTGCCTACTGAGGCCAAACATGACTCATAGCCGGACGACCAAACACATAGTGGCAGTCACAGAGAAATGGGGGGCCCTGTTCACCCAATTTCCCACGTTCACCTATCTGAGGGCTGCCAACTTTTTGGGAGAGCCAACCAGGCTACCAAGGTATGCTGGGCCTAAGCTGATTCTACTAGAACTGTCAAGGCAGCTGGTCACATACCATGAGAAGTGCCTCAAAAGAAAGAAGGGTGGAACTCCTTTCCCCCTCAAAGTGGGCCGATACACATGCTCCACCCACCATAAGGCGAAGGAAATGTTCGCAGAGCTGGAGCTACTCAATTTGAAGCATGACTTCCCAGCCAGGCCTACCTTCGACCCAAGAAGCTGCCTGCCAAAAGCGAAGCTCGATCCGATCCATGTCCCTCAAATTGAGGATATTTACATTGACGTTCTCCATGAGGTGGAACTCAGAAGAAAGGATCACTCTCGCTTAGCATTGGCAGAAATCATCCAATACGGAGTGGCCATTGTCCCCGAAGGCTTCCAGACTACGGAAGATGAAGTAGATAAGGTGTATAATGACACAGATGGGGACAATTGGCCCTTCCCGGCCATTGACAGGAATAAGTCTCCTCAAACAATTGAGGAGAGGGTCAAGGAGACTATGCGGAGAACAGAGCATTGGTGCCGCATGAACGGACTAATCTACCTCGGGGTAGATTTCACAACTTCCCCTTTGGGCAACGCACCTCCAAGGTCAAAGAAGCAGCTGAAAGGCAAAGGTGCAGAAGGTGAACCTAGCACCATTCAGGAGGAAGCCCCTGAAAGTCCTCTTCCCTCAGAGCCAGAACAAGTCATAACTCTTGATGAGGAATTGACAGAGGATAGTCCTATACGCCCATCCACCTAGGATGTCGGCGTCGCTACAACTTCAGAGGTCCCTTCTATCCCTTCTTCTTCTCTTCCTTCCCCTCCTCGAGTGACTCAAACGACCACCCCTTTGGTCGTGTCCTCTGCCCCTTCTTCTACCCTTTCCCCTGCTTCTTCATCTATCTTCTCCTCCCTCGCTGATTTGTCTTCTTCTATTTCTTCCCTCATCTCCGAGCTCCCTTCCCTTCCTATGTCTTCTGCAGTTGCGGTTTCCCTTCCTCCCGTGGACATTTCTTCGGCTATTCTTTCCATGCCGCCGCCGCGTGTCTCCACGTTTTTCCCCTCTTCTACCGTTGCTTGCCTCCCCCTCTGTCTCTGGTCCTTCTTCTATAGGACCAGCTTGGATCTCTCAGCAGCTGAGCCAACAAAAGAGGAAAGTCCCCATCGCTCCGATGGACTTTTCGGTCATTCCGGCTAAAGGAGCAAAGAAGCACAAGCCGGTTACACGCTTCTCGAAGAGTGCTGTAGGTGAGAGAGTCATGGAAATAGCGTACCCCAACCCCCTCAAAGAGAAAGAAGATCTGTCTCCGACAGATTTCACCGTGACCCAAGTCACAATGGGGACATCCTCAGAAAGTCTCCAGGGGGAAGCTCTTTCCGCAGTTGATGCACTCTGCAAAAAGCTTCAGGAAACAAAAGAAGAGAAAAGGCTACTGAAGGAGCAGAACAAGTACCTGCTTCAAGCCTTACAGAAGATGGGAAGTGCACCTCCCACAACTGCCGCCGAGACTCCTGAGCTGCTCAGTCAGGAGAAGATCAATGAGTATTCAAAGATCGGCGAGCAGGGTATGGCTGTTTCTGCTTGGAGGAGCCAGATCCTCAAGGATAGTGAAAGAGTAATCGCCGAGTATATCAGTTTATACCTAAACATCGAGAAGGCGAATAAGGAACTCCAAGCATTAGCAGGTCCGATATCAGAAGAGTTAGAACATGCTAGACTCCAGCACGAGACCTTCCAACAAATGTTCGACTGTTCAGTCGAAGATCTGGTCAAGTTCGGAGTCTTCGGTCATCCAAGGGCCCTCAACAAAACTATGTCCACTCTGGACTATCAGATAGATCAGCTGGAATTTGTTTTAGAAAAGATAGACAAGGTAAAGGAAGAGGCCCTGGATGCAATGCATCAAATGGAGAAAATTGTCCTCGCCATGACTCCAGGGTTGCTCACTCCTTCCCTTACCTTGAGATCAGTTGATGACACTATCCGGATCTTCAAGGAGATAGCTTCTCAAGGGACAGGGCCAGAGGTCACATTCGACACTGAATCTATCAACAACCTACTGGCCTGTAGGGACTTCATCGGGTTCCTTATCGAGGTGGAGAAAGATTATTCCAAACTCCCGGAAAAGCTCATAGACGAGCGGGAGACTTGCGAAGCAATCAGTGAACGGCACAAGGATCCATCACAAGATCAATTTGGGCCGATGATTAGCAAGTTTTTGGAATACCGCGCTCAGTTCCACATATCATCACCTGAGCAGCATCAGAAACAGGCAACCCCTTTTCGGCCGCAGGATGATGATGATGAGTAGCTTCTTCTTCTTCTTCTTCTTCTTCTTCTTCTCTCTATTCTCCGACTTTCTTTTTGAAATGTCTAAAATGTGTTGATACAAATGATGACATCATCCATGTTGCATCATGGGATGATGTCATCCACCAAGTTGTCAAAGTCAACATGACTTTTAGATATTTTGTAAATATCTTTGTAAATAAGTGGTTGGCTCCATTTTGCCTTCTCTCTCCCTCATCTTCTATAAATATGAGAATACTTGTTGTATTCAGGGGTGAACATTTTTTAGATAGAAATAGAAGTGAGGAGAGAAAGACTTTGAGCTTTCTTGTAACAGAAAAGAACAGTAATACAATTATTCAGACTTTGTGCTCAATAGCTGTGTTATACATTAGATCTTTCTTACGTTAGATCTGTATGTGTTTAATCTGTTGGATTCATATCTACTTTTCCGTCATTTGTTTATCAGTATTGCTTTGTTTATTTATGCAAGTAGGTTTGGCTCTGTTTACTACCAAACTAAAAACATAAATCTTCTGACCTTTCTGCTTTGGAATTCATTTCTTTTCTCCCTTCGGATCTGTTCTTTCTCTTCTCCCTCTTTCATTCCTTTCTTTTCGCAGCCTGGAACACTCTACTGGGATGAGATCCCAACCCCCGAAGGCAGAATCTGTGAGACTTGCATAGGTTCCTGCTAGTAGAAATAGCAATAAACCAGTTTCGCTTTGTTGTCTCAAAGAGGGGCTAAGCCCTGCACACTGTTGGCTCGTCTATCCATAGATCTGTCCACGCTAAAGATTTTCAGACCAACAAATATCTCAATAGCACCTTTGTCGTAATCTTCGAATGAGACTTTGTATCCGAAATGTGGGAACGATCTGACTATGAAGTCATTAAAAACTTGATCGAGGAACTAGCATTTATTTAAAGAGCAATAGAGTTGATTACCAGAAGTACTAGTTTGAAACGCTCATTGGAATTGATCCACTACGAGATTGACATGATACGCCACAAAAGAACCTAAAGTACTAAACGGAATAGGCATTAGTTCAGTAATGGTTGGAGCAGAAAACTCGGATTCAGTGAGAATCTCATTTTTGAGTGGTACGGAAGGGGGATTGGCCCACGAATTGGATAGGGGGTCAACGCGTTGCGGCTCAAGTTCCCTCCGAACCACATGAGATGGTCGCCTATTACACGGCTCATGAAATTTTCCTCACTCTGCATTGGGTTTGGGTACCTATTATTCGTTACTCACTATTCATTATCCGTCGGTGGCTCCACGACCCCCTACTCAAATCAAATGATTACTAGTATTGGCTTGCTCAGGTGTTTTTTCTCATTGCTTGGTTGGTCGAGTGATGTCGATAGTGATGCCACCATCTATTATATACGTGATACAACCAGTCATCGATCATATCACGTATAGAATGTAATGGATGGTCCCGACCATTGGGAGAGGGCGGCTATCGGCTATATAGAATAGATTCAGCACCCCCCCTCCTATAGAGATTAGATAGATGGTGCGCCCCCCCTCCCCGCTCCCTGAACTATCTTATCTTATCTCTCATCGGAATGAGCGATGCTCGAGACTCTAGAATTGGGGAAGTCTAGAGAGAGGGGGCCCTCTCGCTGACCACATTTATTTCTCTGGGAGAGTATAGGGAGGGGGGAAGCCATTCTTGCCCATATAGAGAGGGGGCCAGATCGACAATAGTATATAGCCATATAGAACTCTAGGGCATGGTAGGCTCGGATCTATCTGTTCCCCGCATCTCCTATAGGGCCGGTCAAGCATTCCCTCCATTTCTAAATGAATGAATGTCGAGGTCCCCCTATCTATATTCTCTATGGGGCCCCTATCTAGTTCTCTATATGGGGTGGGGGCACTCCCCCACCCCTACCCTATATAGAGAGAGTGGAGGACCCCCTCTCTCTATATGGGGCACCCCTCCTCCCTATATAGATCATAGATATGGTTGACCATCTATAGTTCTCTGGGAGGCCGAGGTCCCCTATCTAGAACTCTAAGATAAGATAGTTTGGGGTGGGGGCACCCTATATATAGATATGGCACCCCCCTCCTATAGATTTTGATCTTGGCCATATCTATGATCTAATCTATAATAGGGGGGAGGGGAGAGTCCCAGATATAGATAGGGGGGGCTCGATTGCAATAGAAATCTATAGGGAGATTGAAGGCAGGCACTCCCCCGCCCCTCCATATATAGGCGGAGGGGGAGGGAGACACTCACATTCCTTTTTTCTTGGGCGTCGAGATCGAGAAGCGAGTGGAGATAGGGACCCCCACTGCCCACTGTATATATCTTATCTCTCCTAAGTAAAGCATAAGTACCATACGTAATTGGAATGTATTCTCGACCCCCCTCCCCTCTATATGTATGGGGTATGGGATGCGGGTGAGATGCTCGATCCCTCTCTGGTGGATGATCTCGACCTCTCCTGCCCATAGATAGAGATAGGGCCCCTTCTCCCCCAGCTATGAGCTCTAAGTTGTATATAGTAGGGGTAGGGTAGGCCGTCGGCTATATACTCTATATAGAGAGTGGGTGGCTATAGATAGAGATAGATTCATTATCCTTATGGAGGGGGGGCACTCGACTGCCCAGTGCCCCCCTATAGATATACGGTAGCCCTATCTATATATGGGTTCTAGATGGCGCTCCCACTCTCTCTAAAGTAAAGGTTAGGCCCCTCTATCTCTATGGTGTGGCGATAAGATGAGGCCAATTAAACTATATATACCACGCTCCCTCCCCCTCGGAAATGAGATATATGACCAAACCTCTCTCTATACAGTGCCGACCAGATCTATATACTATACCCGGCCTTCCTCCCCCATCTAGAACTATAAGATATCTGGGGGGCCACCTCCACTTTATATAGATAGGGATGATCTTCTTGTTCTAGTGTTACCACTATTTCATACAATCAAATAAGGTAGGATAGTTTCATTTTCAGTCTGAATCCATTAGAGTTGTAGGTTTTGTTCATCAAGAAGGATATTTTCAGGTTCTTAATGGTTTTTTTTGTATGACTCGCAATAAATCCCACTAGGAATTGCATAAGCCAAGCTCTATTCTCTTGCGCTATCCCTCTCCTACTCGCATTATATTCATTCTACATCCAAAGTTGTCATTGTTCCAATACCTACTTCTGTTGATGCTAGCACTACACGCTTTTTTGGATTCATGTGAGCACGAAGGAATGAGGAGACCACACTGAGGGGACAAAGCCACACACAATCGGATTTGCCACTGTTCTACAAAATCCAAGTTCAAGATTTCAAATTTCTAGTTAAAATATACCAAATAGAGTAGTGAATTACTTCATTTCAGTTACGTTCATTTTTTATATTGCCAGGGAAGTCGTGGGGATCGATAGTTTTTGAGAAACTATGATTTGTTCCTCACTTCTGAGGTAGAATCGAAAATTTTTCAATTAAATTAGATCAGTTATTTAGTTATTTAGAATAGACTCACAACTACACAGACAAGTAGTTATACTCGGCTGCCTTGTTTGTTTTTAATTCTGTTATTAGGTTAGTTGTCATTTTCTAGATATATTAAATAGTTATTATCTTAATTCTGTTAAAATTCAGTCAAAAATACAAAAATAGAGAATTTATATATGCTGTGGATATATTTTGCATAATTAGTTTGCTTTGCTTTAGTTAGATTTATATTGTTTCTTTTGTATGACAATCATGGGACCTAGGGAGCCCAGAGAATACGTATTCAAGCCAATCATGCCTCAACCCAATCTTGTTGAAGCAATAGCTGACATAGACCAAAATCTCAGAATTCAGGTCTTCCGAACAACAACAGAACTACAAGAAATTAGCTCACAGTTAAGAGGATTAAACATATAAGATGACAAAGCGCATACATTTTGGTCAAACCAGCCAAACTACAGATTGCCCTAATAAATATCTGTATGACTGTAGAAGGGATTGAAAGAGAGAAAACATTCGATTTTGATCCTTTGATCCCACAGCCAGACGCAGGAGACATCCTCATTAACATAGACACTAACTTAAGAATTCAAGTTGCCAGAACGCCTGTAAGGTACTCTGAGAAGATTGCGCAACTTTTAGTTCTAAACATAGAGGCCGAAAAGGCATATGACTACTGGATATTAGGGATTAGGGATTGATTCTGCACATGACCATAGGAGGTCCACAATGACCACGAACTTACAGTTGTGATCCACAGGTCCCATAACCCAACGGGCCCACAGGTCAATCAGACGTTGATGCTGGTTTACACACATTAGTATTTAGATCCTCTCCACTTCCACTAATCATTATCACACAACTATCCTCACTAGACATAGCAGCTAATCAAGCTAAGGATTTCTAGACTAGACCAGAGAATCACCCATAGAATCCACTATATATCCATCATCCATTTTCATGACCCTATCAGGGGATATTTACGAAGCACCCACAAGTTATCTTCCACGTATCCCACAACCTATAGATCGGATCATGTCAGAGCTCGATATTGATTGGAGCCTTCGAGCAGTCATCCTCACCAAACGATCTATCACACCAGTTTAGGTTAGGAGGTCCTTCTTTTCCTTAGATTCACAGACTTCATTAGTGCGTGTCGAAGACATAAGATTACCTAACTAGTTTGTCTGTGCCCCATGTATATTCCATCCCCACTGGCTATCTCGGCATGGCCTCGAGAGGTGGGGTGTGAGGAAGAGTTACTTGTAGACTCCCTTGCTTGCTTTTCACTTTTCCATCGTACAAAATTGGTGAACCCGATGTGAACGTCCTACTTTCTGGTTCGAAGTCATATTTCTACTTTTTCTTCCAATTAGTATACTTTTCATCTTTTCCACCTCATTAGCCTTCACATTAGCTTCACCAACAAAATTGGTGAACCCAACGTGAAGCAAACTAATTTTCCTCTTTCTATTCTTTCATCCACTTTTGCTCTTTCCCATTATTCTGCAGGTATTCATATACCCCCCGAATATGTCAGGATTCAATGCATATGACAAACCTCTCCTAGGTCTTGAAGCATACTACGATCAACTGAATAGACAGCCATCACCCTCGCTCTCAGCATGAGGTGACAACAACTAACTAGTTTTCAACACAAACTCCACCTCAAAGGACTAGATATAATTCTTCTTTCCAAATAGAGGAGTTGGATCAGCTCACTCAAACGGAACAACCAGAGCCTTCAGGCTCAAACAACATGACGCTCACTGGAGAATCTGGTTCATCTCCTCAGGTGTTTTTTAGACCACAAATTAGTAGATATTCAAATCCATATCTATTGTTAGATGACAAATACTTAGTGCATTATGCTAGGAGTGAACAACACTCTCAAAATATGTACCTGTCTATAGGAGGTTTGCAAACACAACCCGAGGTCTCATTCCAAGAAAACACCTCCATTCCTCCACCTATAGGAAATACCCTCGGTGAAACTACTCAGGGCACCGATCAGTTCATAGATGGGTATCATATGCCTATACAACCTCAACAAACACCACTAAGGAAAAATACCATATCTTCACCGAATACGGTCATCTCAACTTTAGTAGAAAATTTTAGAGGGTTGGAACTTGATCAAGCAAGTCAAAATTTTAAATTCATACAGGTAGGAGATTCTAATCCTCCACATAATCCTAGCCAAATATACCTCCTCACAGGAACAAGCACATTGGGCATGCCCCCTCAGTATTCATAACAAACGCCAACTAGAACTGCATTCTCTAACGCCGCTCCAGTGGAAAATATGATACCTCCCGGTTTAGTACAAAACAATCCATTTCTGAATAATGCTCCTCCATATTTAAACATGTATTCCAAGTCACCACATGGAGATATGTTCTCTTTTCCCAGCATGTTCGCTCAACCACAAGGATTTCCTTATGTCCCTGCAAATGCATACGCTACACCATATGAACAACCCATTCCACCCCCACCCCCTCAACAGGCACCATCGATGGTCAAAACCTATGCGATAGGGACTTATTCAGAATATTTGAAAGAGCCCTTAGACTTCACTATGTGAAGCGTCATGCTTCCAAGACCTCTTCCTGATTTTCCCAAGTACAAAGGAGAGGGAGACCCGAATGCACATATTAAGGCCTATGCCACAGCCATTCAAGAACTACTCCCTTGGGATGGAGTTGTTGCTAAAATATTTCCCAAAACCTTAGAGGGTATCACCCTCGATTGGTATTATAGAATACCTAAAGCCTCAATACATTCATTTAAACAACTCGTTTCAAAGTTCATCAAGGAATTCGACATGAACAAATTTGTTGAGAACAGGAATCAGGGAATTCTTGCATATTAAACAAGAACATAATGAATCTGTTGCTCATTTCATCTAAAGATGGCGTACAGTCCTCTATTCTTCAACAAGTTCTCCAAACATGGATCAGATGGAACTATGTGATTTATTCCTTCATTCTCTCAGCAGAGAGATAAAGGAAGAAGTCCAGAAGTTCTCACTAAGAACTTATGATGAGGTGCTCGAGAGTGCACTCTCCGAATAGATCAAGCCGCAATAGATAGCAGTTTGCAAGGCATATGGAAAAAATGGGAGGTTAATCATCCCCAACCAAAATACTATGACTTATCCTACTTACCACAAATGCCAATCAAGGACCTAAAATCCTTAACAAAAACCGCGGGGGTCACAATAGATGGAGTAACTGACCAAGCAAAAAAGGAAATTTTTGTAAATGCTCCACCACTGGTTAAAAATCAACGAAATGAAAATTTTACCCCAATAATCAACGCGGTAGATTTTAATCAGCCACAACAACAACAATAATGGTAGATCCAGACACAGGGTCCGAATCAAAACTCAACTGGATATCAGAATCAATGACAACAAGCGTAAAACTTTAATCCTAATAGTCAACAGTTTAATCAGAGTTTTGGGCCACAACACGTGCCAAACAAAGAACCTAAGAATTACAATCCCAACTCATATTGTGGTTTCCACAAAATTCAAGGCCATGACACTAGGAATTTCCGTGACTACAATAAATTCATGCAACGTTTTCCAGAGGAACAAAAACAACTTTTCATAGATATGTTCTTAGCAGATCCTGCATCACTTGTGCCAAATACTTTCACAGGGGCGGTCTCCCCTCAAAACGCACCCCTCAAGATCTTCAATGATCCACTCCCAAATCACAATAACAACAAATTAAATCCAAATGGGACGAACAAGGGTGTAATGACAGGAAACAATGATCATGAAGCCTCAACTTCACTAAATCCACCTGTCACACCATAATTAGGAAATCATCCATGAACCAAGATAGTTGGTTTATTGGAATTAGACACTAAGCTACACGTGGAATCCATAACAAAGACACGAGAGTATTCCTCTCAACCAAATCCAAGTTACCCACTAGAGCCAGATAACGTTCAACAAACATTAGTAAAACCCATAGGTGTCTATGATTTAATTAAGTACTTAACAAAGACCTTCTCTCACATCTCCTTTTTGGACTTGTTGAAGAACTCTCCCACCCACAGGGTTGCTCTTTTAGAAGCATTAGGTTTAGGTCATTTAATTAACATCACTCCACCTCCTGAAACATAGGTAAACCATATAGACTTTGATATCCACCCTCCGGGGCAGCTGGATAGGGATACCGAGTTTATATTCGACATAAGCAAAATGCCAACAGATGCTGAGGTTGCATATAGAGGTGATCCAACCTTACATTTACAAGTATGGGTTTATAACAATTACGGTAAACACGCAAGGGTTAACGATGGGGCAACAGTTAACATAGTCCCCTTCTCTTTCCTTCAAAAGCTAGGGTATGGAGAGACAAACTGTTCCACGACTCGAAATACACTAAGAGGCTATGTTAGCATTAAAGCCACTTCGATTGGAACTATAATACTACCAGTCACCTTAGGACCCAAAAAAATCCTTACTGAGTTTTATATTATAAATTGGGTAAACCAACTATAATATGATCCTCGGCCGACCATGGATACACCGTATGAAGGCAATCCCTTCTACGTTATTTTAAGAAATAAGATTCTTGCACTTAGGGAAGATATATTTGTAACAAAAGGTGATCTGGAACCATTCGATAAACACTTAGTAAACATAAAGAAAAGGCCAGGCGTTCACTCTAAGTTTGAACTCCCAACAAACCAACTTAACAAACTAGCCAACTCAAAACTAAAAGAAAAATTAATACCTACAACAGAACTAGAGATTACGAACCTAGTCAAGAGCATTCCAGCGCTCAAGGATGAAGCTAATGTTGTAGAAACAGTGTCATTAGGAACTACTACAAAAATTGTTCGAGTTGCTAGAACAAGATCTACCAATTTTCCTATTGTTTGATTCCACAGGTATGGGATGTACCCTAGGAGTTGGTTCTCTTCCAGCATAGGAACTATGCATGGTAGAAGTAACCGAAGCAGAAGAAATAGACTTAACGAATGTCCCAAAATCCATCTTCCCAAATAAACATTGGACTCTCCACTTTAATGGAGCTAGATGTCATTATGGGGCTGGGGCAGGTGTGATCTTTACTTCTCTCGAGGGAAAGATCCTACTGTTCACCTTTAAATTAAATTTTGAATATACAAACAATGACGCTGAGTACGAATCCCTCCTCCTTGGCATCATCATAGCTAAAAGGCTAGGTATTAATGACATCAGAGTGTTAGGAGACTCTCAATTAGTAGCAAACCAAGTCTCTATGGTGTACGAGACTAGAGCTGAACATTTACAGCTCTACAAAACTAGCAGCATTAGATTTCAGCAAAGCATTTAACTTCATATCAATTGAAGCAATCCCACGAGAACAAAACCTTCTCGTAGATTCAATAGAAACCTCAGCTTCACGTTTTACTCCAAATAGTGAGTTGGAAGACACCTGTTTCATGGTATCGCTTCGTACTGAACCATTAGTAAAGAAAACATCAACAAACCCTCTTCTAACGCACATAGCTGAGAATAAATCTACTATCTTAAAACATGTTGACAATGATAGAGCCACTCTTGATTACCTAAACGCCTATGTAGAGTTACATCTCAGCCATCACATGGTATATTTGTCCTTAATCCCATATTCATCTTCTTACTTTTGAAATCCCATGGTAGAGCTTCCCCCACAAAAGAAACTCGACATATACACGGTAGAGAATGGAGAAGATCTAGAACTACCTCTAGCCCCACCTGAGTTCGAAGAAGGTAACGCTTCTTTGATCAGAAGGAATGATTGATATTAACATCGGAATGGAGGAAGAACCAAAGATATTGAAACTAGGATCTTCGTTAACTCCAAAATAAATATAAATACACATTCTAATCCTGAAATAACATCAAAAGGCTTTTGCATTTAATTATAAAGAAAGGATGGGAATTGCACCGCACATCGCGGTACATAACCTCATCACCAAATTAGATGCAAAGCCAATTAAACAAAAATTGAGACCAATGAAACCCAAGGTAGCTCTCATGGTGAAGGAAGAATTAATGAAGCTTCTCCGGGTAGGGTTCATCAAACTGATCGATTACTCTCAGTGGGTATCTAATATCATCCCCGTTCTCAAAAGGAATGGGAAGATACGCATCTGCATAGATTTTCGAGACATTAACAAGGTGTGCCCTAAGGACGACTTCCCGTTACCATCCATTGACATCATAGTTGATGCAACAGCTGGATTTAAGCTTTTCTCCCTCATGGATGGGTTCTCGGGATGCAATCAAATCAGAATATCCGAACAAGACCAAGCCAAAACCATGTTTATAACTCCTTGGGGAACTTATTGCCACGATTGTTATGCCATTCGGTCTCAAGAACGTTTGTGTTACATACCAACAGAAAATGGCATATATATTTCATGATATTATTCATAAAATCATGGAATCATATGTAGACGACTTGTTGGCCAAGGCCAGGAAGTGTCGTGATCACCTGGAAGTGATCTGCATCATTCTTTCATGTTTGATCGAATATGAAGTCACACTAAACCCAAAAAAATGTGTATTTGGTGTGACAGGAGGGAAACTCCTAGGTTACATTATATCATCGCGAGGGATCGGTGTAGACCTAGCTAGAATCTAGGCTGTTCTTGAGATGATCCCATCATCAGACAACTCTAGCGTTAGATCGTTTCTTGGAAAGCTCAGTGTAATCTGGAGATTCATTTTGGACTTAATTTTTTGTGTACATCTGATCAATAATTTGTTAAAAAAGGATTGCTGCATTATTTAGACAAAGGAATGCCATGAGGCCTTCAAAGTAGTTAAACACTTCTTATTGTCTCCTCCCACATTAATGCCACCTAGACCAGATCATCCTTTTATCTTATATTCACGAACTACGGATGTGTCACTAGCCTACATGTTGCCTCAAGAAGACAATGATAAACGAGAACGTGCGGTCTATTTTATTAGCTGAATGTTGCTTGATTATGAAACACATTATATGTAGGCAGAACAAGAATGCCTTGTCATAGTCTTTGTAACCAAACGTTTAAGACATTACATTCCAAATCAAGAAATAAGGGTCATTGTAAAAACAGACCATTTACGAACTTTCCTCACGCAAGGGTCTTTGTCTAGAAAGGCTGGACGCTTTATAACCTTAATGGGTGAATTCAAATTAACTTTTGTAAACCGGAAGTCTGTTAAGGGAAAAATCATTGCAGACTAGTTAGTCGACAACCCGTTAGATGGAGGTGACCTAATAGATTTGGATTTTCCTGATGAATGCATATATTACATCAAAACCAGACCTCCCATCTCTGAATGTCCTCGGTATACTGATATTATCAATTTTATCATGGACCATATTTATCCAAAGGGTGCTACACGGCAATAAAGAAGGTGATTATGAATTATCATAGCTAAATATGTTATTATATAACAAGTGCTCTATCAAAAATATTTTGATGGATTACTTCTAAGGTGTGTTAACACAGAAGAATCCAAAAAGATTCTTTACGAATCTCACAGTGGAATATGTGGAGGCCATTTCGGTTTTCATGCCACCACTCATAAAATATATCGAATGGGATATTTTTGGCCCACTCTCGAACATGATGCAGTAGAGTTTGTATGCAGATGCCATAAATGCCAAGAATTTTCCCACGAGATTCACATGCCGGCATAAGCTCTATAACCAATCACGACTACATGGCCCTTTTCTACATGGGGCCTAGAATTGATAGGGAAATTCTCTCCCTCGTCAACAGATGGCCATAACTTCATAATCACGGCCACCGAATATTTTACCAAATGGGTGGAGGCTATGCCTCTTACCACTATACCTGGAGCCGTGATCGCCAAATTCATTTTGAACCAAATCATTTGTAGGTACGGTGTCCCACAAGTCATTATCTCAGATAATGGCACGTCCTTTAAAAATGATGAGGTCCATGGGCTATGCAGTAAATTTAAAATAAATCATCATACAGCCTCCCTATATTACCCTCAAGCCAACGGACAGGTTAAGGCTATGAAGAAAACTCTAAATTCCATTCTCTTAAAAACTGTAAAAGAAAACAAATGAGATTGACATTTAAAATTATATCCGGCCTTATGGGCCCATCACACCTCAATAAGAACACCAACAGGAGCAACTACCTTTCTCATTGGTATTCAGAGCAGAAGCAGTTCTCCTACTTGAGGTTGAAATACCCAGTCTATGCATCTCGCTACAAGGGATTCTGGGTGAGGAAGCTTGTAGAGAGGCACGCATCTCCCAATTAGAAAGCCTAGATGAGGCCAGGTTAAACGTTGAACAATGGCATAGAGTCTATGCTGACTGGATGTGCCGACAGTAAAACAAAAAGGTCTATGAGCGAGAAATATATGAAGGAGATCTAGTTCTAAGACTAGATATCCTGGATCGATAAGAAAATCGGCGAAGGAAGAAAGTTTCCAGCCCAAGTGGTTGGGCCTATATCAAGTTCATGAAGGACTACGGAAATGTTGTGTATCTCTTGTGCACAGTAGAAGGTGAGGAATTTGGTGAAACTGTCAATTCCTTGCACCTTAAATGATTTTACGCATGAAGCATCAGCGCTATTTGTATAATTATATCTACATTACATCTTCATTTAGATAGGTTCATTTTGTTTGCTCATTTCATAAAATTTGGTGATCAAGGGAATTATTCTTAAGTAATTCATTACAAACTTTTGATGGTATCGGTAGAAGCATTCAAATCATACTTCTTCATTTTCATAACAATCATCAACTGTTTCATAATCATGTCATCAATTAAAGCTAGATATGACAAAGTCTTAACGGTAGTCATACCAAGGCATGCATGCTTAGTTCTCACTTTTGTTTCTTCCTAGGATATGTGTCTTGCTTATGGTCTGTTCTAAAAGCTTCATGGTGTCACATCTATCTCGTATATAGATCTCTTTGGAAATAAGAACATATTGACATTTTTCTCAAATAAATAAGTCGAATATAGATTAAACAGAAAATTTTACATTTACACATTTCCTTTCCGTACCAACCTTCAGTGATGATCTTGCGTCTCTTACTAGTGACGTAGGGTTGGGAAAGGATGGGAATTCCCTTACTCATCTGTACCTTATCCATGGTGATAAGCCCATGCTTCCTACTAGTATCATGGGGAAAGGTGTAGGGGGTCCTCTTGACAGTAAACGTTGAAGTTCATAAGAAAATAGTTCAAATAAACCTTTGAAATCTTGAGTCAAAAACAAATGAATCAGATGTCCAAAATTCCAAGAGAGTTCACAACCTTGAAAACCAGATTTTGTCAACAAGTGGCCATCTATGGATATAAATCTAGACAAACTGTAAAGCAAGTCGCATTCTAAACTATGGAGTCACTTGAGTAGGGTAGGTTTGTAGCAGTCCTAATTTGGTTGCACCAACTCTTTGTCTATCTCCCATCAATACCATTTCAACACACCTCATAGCTTGTGCCCTTTCTAGCTCTCGGTGGTGAGCCATCGCATCTTAATAGTTGCGAGGAGTTAGGAGTGGGGCAAGTGCATCTACTCATCGTACCAGTTCATCATCACATTTTGTCAAAACAAATATGAAGTACCAGAAAATTGCTTATAGAAGCTAAAGTTCAAGGTCACAAGTTCATTTGCATCATCATACATCAGCATCACAAAATACAAAAAGAAAGAAAGCATTGGTGTCATTTTTTATCCATTGCATACATTCTGAAAAGCATATAAAAACAAAAATTCTAATAAGCATCTAATATACATGTGGGAATAAATCACAAAACTCCTAAGTACACCAAGAGATATAGATCCAAAAGAGAGAAAGTATATATATATATATATATAATCAAGTTTTATGTACAATTCCATCATGCTACTAGGCATGGTCAAAACGCTTAATGAGCCTGAAAAATAAAAAATGATCGTATAAACCAATCTAACAAGAGTTGCTACAAAAATATCCAAGTGGCCTCTCAACCCCTATGAGATCCCTCCGAAGGTGCACGACCATGTATAGGACTCCGGTTATGCCTGCAGCTCTGAGTGCACTGAGGGCTCACGGTCCTCGAACACTAGTTATAGCCTCGCTATGAGAGTGGCTCCTCATCAAGCGCTCTGCAGTCCTATACTAAGCTAACTTAATATAGAGGGAATTCATTATCTTGGCCACGTGCCAGACAGGGGAAAAGACATCATTATGCCTACCAGCTGCTGAAGGCTCCACCGCATCCACAGACAGCTCAACGCACGAGTCTTCTCCATGGGGAGCATCAAGGTATTAGTACATACTTAGATGAATCAAGTCTCGCCACTCATCAGTAGTCTCTGCAAGCAAAGGAGAAGACAAATCAGAAAATAATCAAAAGATAAAAACAAAAATGAACAAAAGGAGAGATAGCAACTAAGGCAATTATAGATAAAAACAAACATTAAAAGAACAAGTGACAATTCACTCAGATCTCCAAGCCTCCAAGAGGGATCCCTAGGATCAACACCTACCACAGATGCTGCTGCTAACTGATGTCCTCCTCCTTTGTCTAGGGCAACACATCATCCTACTATAAACTCATCCTCTCTGTCTAAGTCCTAAGAGGGCAAGCTCCTCTAAGACTAGAGTCACCCTCTCCACACTCTCCTCTGCCCTCTTAGCCTATAGGATCTCCTAAGTGTCATGCCACTTGGGATTTCTATCCTCCTCTCCACCCGAATCACTGACCTCCATGTCCTCAGTCTCCTTCTCCGTCTCTCCCCCTGTGAACTCCTCAAACTCAGAGTCTATATCAATAGGGTCATCATCGCTATGGGCAGGACCGGCGACAATCTGAAGTAAAGGTGCTTAAGGAGTGCCGACTCTGTCTCGGGCATGTACCACCTGCCTAGCTGCAATAGAAATTTCAAAGCACCCAGGAGTAACAACAGTCCAACTCCGGCCTCTAGGACCTCCCCTAACCTCCCAAACTGATCTAAACACTGGCACCACTGGGGGAAGCATATCAACGTAGGTAAGGCTGAACTGTTGAGGCATTCGATCAAAGGGGTGTGTCTCTACCTTCCCCGTCCTATCCACAAGTTGTCCCTGTAGTAGAGCAGGAAATCAAATTGAAGGTATCCTCACCCCATAACCCTGTCATGGCCTGATAAGGTGTGGCCTCCATGTCATCAGTAGTCAGGGAAGCAACTCACTGGTGGGGTGCTCTAAGCACTGACATCTTTTTCCATTTAGCTGCCTTCATGGCTCTGGGATCCGCCACCTCTATGCCTCTCCTATAAGGGATGATACGCTCATAGACCCAGCTCATAACCAAGGTCGGATGGATCAAATACTTTCCCTGTAAGCAAACCACCCTGTATAAGTCATGATAGGTGGTCCCAAGTATATCAGCTCCCCAAGCATAAATCCGACCATGTGCCTCAATTTGTGCAATAATAGGGGACCAGCAGTAGAGTAAGGTGTCCCCTCCCTTGTCCCCAATCAATCTCAAGGAAAGTATCCCCATAATGGTCTGACAAATCAAAGGGATAGGCAAGCTAGGAATGGAATGGACCCTCACCCCCTTCTTCAAACCAGTGGAGACAACTGTGTCTCCCATATATGTAGCCCACTGAGCTATCTGAGCGCGCAACCCCGCTCTCTCAAGTGTAAGTCTGTCTCCTGATGATCGAGACTCCCAAGATGCGGTAGACATCCTCCAGGGTGATAGTCCACTCACCCCTGACTCCTGGAAATTGGAAAGTGTTCCGATTAGCATCCCAATATGAAAATAGGTCACATAGTATGTGACTAGAAGGTGCGACATGAGGAACCCGTGATATACGTAATATGTCGGCCCTCTGAAGGATGTCCTACTCATCCTAAGAAAGTGCATCCAACACTACTGGAAGCCAGTCACATTCTCTCTCTTGACTCCATCTGATATATTCCTCCTTCTTCATACACCCAAAAACACGTAAAAAGCAGTAAGTTAGTATTTGAATAACATTGGGAAAAATCACTAAAGCAAGTAAAAATACTAAAATTTTAAAAATGAACTCAAATTAATGTAGTTTTAACATTCTGAAGAGAACCGCCGCCCTGAACAAGGCGGTGGTTCCGTAACCACCGCTTTAAAGGATGGCGGTCTTGTAGCCGCTGCCCTGCTCAGGGCAGCGGTCATGTCTTACATTTCCAAAAGGGTCATGTTCCCTAAAAAACAATCAAAAACACAAAAAGTGACCATTTTGACTAAAATGAGAGCCTACCCATTAGGCGTCCCTCCCTAAGGACACATTTAAAACTAGAAATTTCAAAAATTACCCCCCCATGGTGAAGATTTCATCATTTTTACATTTTAGGTATAAAAACGGTAAATCGAGAAGAACTAACCTGAGATCTCGCGGGTCGATGTTCCGCTCGCGGAGGCATGATCGCTATCTCATCATGAACGTTTCGACTATACTCTCGTCAAAAACCATCACCGTGGGTCCCAGAGCTCAAAATCAATCAAATCGACATGTGCAAATGAATAGGAAAATGGGCCCGTTTATATATATATATATATATATAGCATTTTGACTCATTTTGGATCCCCTTTTCGTAGGTTTGGAGCGCCGACGGAGGTAAGTTCTTATCCCTGCATAAATGGTAAGTCCTCACTTCATATTATTTTAGTTTTTATTTTTTGTTTATTTTATCTATCTGCACTTGAGTCCTCTTTTCATTTTGCAGGTAGCAGGAATTTTTGGATGGCGTCATTTCGACACACGGATGTGTCAGGTTTAATTTATAGCTTCCCATTTCGGGACCGCCATACTCAGACCCACCATTTTACGTTTCTTCATGGCTAAAATGCTTCTCTGAGGGGGCAATATGTATGTACCCAAAATTATAGGGTACCAGTACTGCCAGAACGATGTTACACATGCCCCAATGATGATACAGGTCTCCTCGCAAGGTATTCGGGATCCAGAAAATCTCTCCAAGTGTACGTTAACATCCTGCATACCCTACTTAGCCTCTGCGTGCTTTTTTTTTTCTCTTTTCCCCTCTTTTCCTTTGCATTTTGTCTTCAGTGAAGAAACTACCGCCCTGCCTGGGCGGTGGTCTCATGACCGCCGCCCAGGCAGAGCAGTGGTCCTGTAACCGCCCCCCTACTCAGGGCGACGGTCCTTCACGCGTTTTCCAGCACATTTCTTTGAATGCGACTCGTGTAAATTTTCAACTTTTACCAGCTTTCTCATCCGTTTTTTCTTGTATTTATGATTTTGGTTCCCTGTAATAGTGTTTCTCCATTGTTTATGGTAAAAGAGTCCTAGTTGAAGTTACCTTTGGGTGAATGGGAATTCTATAAATAGCTCGTTTGCTTAAAAACAAATGGCCCCTCAAAAAAACTGCCCCTCATCCTCTCATTTCAATAGTTTAGTCTTTCAGTTCTTGCTTAGGAATTCAATAGTTTCCATTTGTTGCATGCATGGTTAGTTTTATTTTGCATTTTAGAAGCCACATGACCTTCTTGTTCTAGTGTTACCACTATTTCATACAATCAAATAAGGTAGGATAGTTTCATTTTCAGTCTGAAGCCATTAGAGTTGCAGGTTTTGTTCATCAAGAAGGATAGTTTCAGGTTCTGGATGTTTTGTGTTGTATGACTCGCAATAAATCCCGCTAGGAATTGCATAAGCCAAGCTCTGTTCTCTTGCGCTATCCCTCTCCTACTCGCATTGTATTCAGTCTACATCCAAAGCTGCCATTGTTCCAATACCTACTTCTGTTGATGCTAGCATTACACACTTTTCCTGGATTCATGTGAGCACGAAGGAACGAGGAGACCACACTGAGAGGACAAAGCCACACACAATCGAATTCACCACTGTTTTGCAAAATCCAGGTTCAAGCTTTCAAAGTTCTAGTTAAAATATACCAAATAGAGTAGTGAATTACTTCATTTCAGTTACGTTCATTTTCGATATTGCCAGGGAAGCCGTGGGGATCGATAGTTTCTGAGAAACTATGATTCGTTCCTCACTTCTGAGGTAGAATCGAAAATCTTTCAATTAAATTAGATCAGTTATTTATAATAGACTCACAACTACACAGACAAGTAGCTATACTCGGCTACCTTGTTTGTTTTTAATTCTGTTATTAGGTTAGTTGTCATTTTCTAGATATATTAAATAGTTGTTATCTTAATTCTGTTAAAATTCTGTCAAAAATACAAAAATAGAGAATTTATATATGTTGTGGATATATTTTGCATAATTAGTTTGCTTTTCTTTAGTTAGATTTATATTGTTTCTTTTGTATGACAATCACGGGACCTAGGGAGCCCAGAGAATACGTATTCGAGCCAATCATGCCTTAACCCAATCTTGTTGAAGCAATAATTGACAGAGACCAAAATCTCAGAATTCAAGTCTTCCAAACAACAACAGACCTACAAGAAATTAGCTCACAGTTAAGAGGATTAAACATAGAAGACGACAAAGCACATACGTTTTGGTCAAACCAGCCAAACTACAAATTGCCCTAGTAAATATCCGCATGACTATAGAAGGGCTTGAAAGAGAGAAAACATTCAATTTTGATCCTTTGGTCCCATAGCTAGATGTGGGAGACATCCTCATTGACATAGATACCAGATTAAGAATTCAATTTGCCATAACGCCTGTAAGGTACTCTAAGAAGATTGCACAACTTTTAGGTCTAAACATAGAGGCCGAAAAGACATATGACTACTGGGTATTAAGGATTAGGGATTGATTCTGCACATGACCATAGGAGGCCCGCAATGACCACAAACCTATGGTTGTGATCCATAGGTCCCACAACCCAACGGGCCCACAGGTCAATCAGATGTTGATGTTGATTTATGCACATTAGTATTCAGATCCTCTCCACTTCCACCAATCATTATCGCACAACTATCCTCACTAGACATAGCAGCTAATCAAGCTAAGGATTTCTGGACTAGACTAAAGAATCACCCATAGAATCCACCATACATCCATCATCCATTTTTCATGACCCTGTCGGGGGATATCTACAAAGCACCCACAAGTTATCTTCCATGTATCCCACAACCTATAGATCGGATCACGCCAGAGCTCGATATTGATTGGAGCCTTCGAGCAGTCATCCTCGTTGAACGATCTATCACACCAGTTTAAGTTAGGAGGGCCTTCTTTGCCTTAGATTCACAGATTCCATTAGTGCGCGTCGAAGACATAAGATTACCTAACTAGTTTCTATCTGCGTCCCACATATTTTCATCCCCACGGGCTGTCTCGGAACGACCTCGTGAGGTCGGGTGCAAGGAAGAGTTACTTGTAGATTCCCATGCTCGCTTGTCACTTTTCCATCATATAGTTCCATATGTCTTACGACCACTATCTATGGCCTCCTGGTCGATTCGGAGAGCACTCTTGAGTACTTCATCATAAGTTCTTAGTGTGAACTTTTGAACTTCTTCTTTTATCTCTCTATTGAGGGAATGAAGGAATAAATCACATAGTTCCATCTGATCCATGTTTAGAGCACTTGTTGATGAGTAGAGAACCATATGCCATCTTTGAACAAAATGAGCATCAGATTCATTATGTTCTTGTTTAATATGAAAGAATTCCCTAATTCCTGTTCTTAACAATTTGTTCATGTCAAAAGATTTTATGAACTCTGACACGAGTTGTTTAAATGACTGTATCAAGGATTCAGGTATTCTATAGTACCAATCAAGGGTAATACCCTCTAAGATTTTAGGAAATATCTTAGGAAATATCTTAGCAACAACCGTATCCCAAGGGAGAAATTCTCGTATGGCCGTGGCATAGGATTTGATGTGTGCATTTGGATCTCCCTCCCCCTTGTATTTGGGTAAATTAGGAAGAGGCCTTGGAAGCATAAAAATTTGTATGGTGAAGTCTAGGGGATCTTTTAAATATTCCGAATAAGTCCCTACAGCATAGGCTTTGACCATCGATGGTGCTTGCTAAGGGGGTGGGGGTGGCATGGTTTGGTGATATGGCGTAGCATATGTATTTTCAGGGACATAAGGGAATCCCTGTGGTTGAGCGAATATCCCGGGAGAGGAGAACATGTCTCCTTGTGGTGATTTTTAATAAATGTTTAAGTAGGGAGGAGCATTGCTCTGGTATGGGTTGTTTGGTGCTAATCCGGGAGGTATCATATTTTCAACTAGAGCGGCATTTGAAAATGTGGTTCTAGTTGGTGTGTGTTGTGGATAGTTATATGAGTGGTGAGGCAGCATGCCTAACGTGCCTGTTCCTGTAAGGAGGTCAACCTGGCTAGGATGATGTGGAGGGTTGGGGATTCCTGCTTGCCTGAAATATGAATTTTGATTTGCTTGAGCAAGTTCCAATCCTCTAACTTTCTCAACTAAGGCTGAAATGACCTCGATTGGTAAAGACACGGTGTTTTTCCTTAATGGAATTTGTTGTATACATTGAGGTTGTAAAGTGGTATGATACCCTGCTATGAATTGATCATTACCCTACCAAGCTTCATCAAGAGTATTTCCCATAGGTGGTGGAATGGGGGTGTTTTCTTGGAGTAGGGTATCGGTTTGTGTTTGCAAACTCCCTATAGATGGGTACATGTTTTGGAAGCGTTGTTTGCTTCTAGCGTAGCTTGCTAAATACTCCTCATCTAAAAATGGGAGTGGATCTGACTATCTACTGATTTATGGTATGAACAAAACCCCGGGAGATGAAATGGATTCTCCAGTGAACTTCATATTGTTAGAGCCTGAGGGCTCTAGTTTGTTGTGTTTGTGCAAGCTGATCTAACTCCTCAATTCGGAATGAAGAACTAGAGCTAGTTCTTATCAAGGGAGTCTGAAATGATAAGTAATTACTTGAATAATTGGCATCCCATGTAGAAAGCAAGGGTGATGGTTGTCTATTTGTTTGACCATAATTTGCTTCAAGACCTGAGAGAGGTCTACCATATGCGTCGTATCCCAACATATTCGGGGGGTATATGAATACCCGCAGAATAATGGGAAAGAGCAAAGGTGGATGAAAGAAATGAAAATAAAAAGAGAATAGTTGTTTATTCATGTCAGGTTCACCAATTTTGTATGATGGAAAAGTGGCATGCGAGCATGAGAATCTACAAGCAACTCTTCTTCGTACCCGACCTCCCGAGGTCATGCCGAGATAGTCAGTGAGAATGGAATTTATACAGATACAGACAAATTAGTTGTGTAATATTATATCCTCTATACGTAATAATGGAATCTGTGAATCTAAGGTGAAGAAGGCCCTCCTAACCTGAATTGGTGTAATGGATCGTTCAGATATAATAGCTATTCGAAGGCTCCAATCAATGTCGAGCTCTGCTGAGATCCTATTTATTGGTTGTTGGATATGTGGGAAATGACTTATAGGTGTTTCGTGTGTATTTCCATACAAGGTCATGGAAAATGGTGATGAGAGGTGTATTACATCCTCCAGAGTTTTATGGATGATTCTCTGGTCTAGTCCAGAAATCTCTAGCCTGATTGGCTGTTATGTTTAATACAGAGAATTGTGTAATGATGTCTAGTGGAAGTGGTGAGGACCTAAATATTAGTGTGCGTAAACCGGCGTCAATGTCTGATTGATCAGTAGGCCCCTTAGGTTGTGGGACCTATGGATCACAACCGTAAGTTCGTGGTTGTGGCGGAATTCCTATAGTCATATGAGGAGTTAATCTCCTGACTATCCAATAGTCGTAAGATTTTTCAGCCTCTATGTTTAGAACTAGAGTTTGTGTAACTTTCTCATAATACCTTATAGGTGTTGTGGCAACTTGAATGTGTAAGATATTATCTATGTCGATGAGGAGGTCTCCTCCGTTGGGTTATGGAACTAAAGGATTGAAACCAAATGTTTGTTCTCTTTCGAGTCCTTGTACAGTCATGAGGATACCCTACTAAGGTGGTCTATAGTTAGGATGATTTGACCAAAATGTGTATGCCTTTTCGTCTTCAATATTTAACTCTCTCAATTGTTCACTAATTTCTCATAGGTTTATTGTTGTTCAAAATACCCAGATCCTAAGGTCTCTATCTATATCAGCTAGTGTTGTGGGGAGATTTGGTTGAGGCACTATCAATTCAAAAATGTATTCTCTGGGCTCTCTAGTTCTCGTGATTGTGATGCAAAGATGATTCAATTTTAACTGAAATGAATAAACTGATTATGAAATATGTATATACACTATGCATATGTTCTTTAATTTTTGTATTTTTGATGAAGTATTTTAACGAAATTAAGAGAGTAACTATTCTAATATATTCATAAAAATGGACAATTAATCTAGTAATGGAATCAAAACAAGCAAAGTAGCCCGATGTAGCTATTTACCTGTGCAGTTGTGAGTTTATCCTAAATATCTAAATAACTAACTAGTTTAATCGAAAAACTCTCAATCCTACCTCAGAAGTGAGGAATGAATCATAGCTTCTCAAAAACTATCATTCCCCACGGGTTCCCTAGCAAAAGTGAACTTTAACTGAAATGAAATAATTTACTACTCTATTTGATATGTTGTAACTAGAACTTTGATAACTCAAACCTGGAGTTTACATAATAGTGGTAAATCCAGTTGTGTGTGACTTTGTCCCCTCAGTGTGATCTCCTCGTTCATTCGTGTTCTCGTGAATCTAGAAAAGTGTGTATATGATAGTTTCAACAGAAGAAGATAGTCGAACAATGGTAGTTTTGGATATAGACCAAATATAATGCAAGTAAGAGAGGGATAGTATAAGTGAACAGAGCTTGACTATGTAATTCCTAGCAGGGTTTATTGTGGGAATACAACACAAATACACCGAGAATTTTGAAAACTATCTTTTGTGAAAAAAAAAACCTACAACTCTAAATGGATTCCATTCTAAGAATGAAACTACCTTATACTAAGCTGATTGTATGGAACAACAATGAAGTAATATGGAAACAAGAAGATCAAGTAATCCTAAACAACAAAGGAAAAGCTAATAACTGATGCAAAACATGAAACTATTGGAACTCTAAGCAAGAACTTCAAATGAATTGAATGATTTAAACAGAGAAGGAGAGGGGCCATTTGTTTGACAACAAGATGGTTATTTATAGCAATTACATTCATTAGAAGGTAACTTGGAATTGAACTCTGTAACTATTAAACAAAGAGAAAACACTATTTACTGGGTGGCCAAAACATAAATGCAAAGAAAAGTAGTTGAAGAATGTGGGTAGAAATTTTAATTTTACATTTGATGAGATTGTCAGAACATTCTGGAAAACGCGCACAGGACCGCCCCCTTGTGCAGGGCGGTGGTTACCAGACCGCCACCTTGTCCTGGGCGGCGGTCACGGGACCGCCGCCCAGGCAGGGCGGCGGTTTCGTCACTTAAGACCAAAATGCAAGGAAGAAGGGGGGAGGGGGCAGAACAAAGCACGAAGAGGCTAGACGAGGCACATGGGATGTAAACGTATACTTGCCAAGCTTTTCTGGATTCCGAACACCTTGCGATGAGACCTATATCATCATTAGGGTATGTGTAACCTTTTTCTAGTGGTGCAGTACCCTACAATTTTGGGTACATACAGGCACCTTTCGCGGCTTCGCAACTTTACATTTGGTGAAAAGACTTCTCTAGCCCCGTGGCTCCGAAACTTCTCATTTCCCAAAATTCGTCCCCAGGCCCGTCGGCCCACATTTTCCACTTAGCAAAAGAAATTCTTCCCGAGCTTGTAGGCCCGCAATTATAACTTTTTCCTTTTACAAAAAGTGCAAAAATTCCAAAATATCTCCTGTCACCCTATCGATCCGCAATATTCCCATTTGGTGAAAAGTCTTTCCCAGGCCCGCTACCCTGCATTTGGAAAAATATACTTCCTAGGCCCGCTACGCTAGACCACCATTTGCAAAATATGAGGAGTTAGGACTTATTTATATTTCTGAAAAGGGGAAGAAACTTCCTATCTGATGGAAATGCTTTTAGGGGACCTTAAGTGCTTAAAATATATAAATATTCAAATTGAATCACCAAAAGGGGGAAAATGGTGTTAGTTGACCAAAAATAAGTGTGAGCTTATTTTGGTCAACAATTTGGTGACTCATGGGGATCACCTGCCTGCTAGGTGAAATGATCAATTACCTTGAAGCATCCATTGGGCATGGAGTCAGGAATGATAGTCTGATAAACAAAAATATGATCATAATTTCTAAAATTTGATCCCTGAGCCACTTGGAACACTACTAGAATTGGATTTGATCTCACCAAATGCTACTTCCAATGTACTATGCACGAGCAACAAAACACCACAACACACTATGTACAAAACTTAAAATCATGCATGCTCCAAGTGGAACATGCAGAGTGTACAAAAGAAATTCTTCTACTGAAATCAAACCTACCAATTTTACGCTAACCGGGAGTAAAATGGAATTCAAACAAATTCTGCAACTAGCATGGAGAAGTAGATTCCCTTTCTCAAAAAAGGAAGCCATGTAAATGATTTGGCATTGAACATGGCTCTTATTATGAGTGAGAAACCAATAAGAGGCCGATATTCCACCCAAATAATCAAGGTATCAACATCAATCAAAATTACCTTCTCAAGTTGATTGGCATTGGACTCCTGGAGGTGTTGATGGTGACCCTTGGTGCTTTGATACTCATCATCATGCCCTAAAGTGGGCATGACTTGTTTTGGCTTCTCCCTTGGCTCCAATGAAGCCAAGTACCTGATTAGGCACGGTCTAATCCGATAGATGTGCCTATGGTTCTAAATTTCAACTTCAAGAGTGGATTCTTCTTGCGGACATTCTTGGGTGGATGGTGTGGAAGAGATGGGATCCTCGTGCTCTTTTCCTTCCTCCTCCTGAGAAGAACATGGAATATTGAGATCCTCCAACCTTGGTTCCAAAGTTTTGTTGTGAGATGCATGTTGTATTCCATGAATGCTCTCCTTCATGGTAGTATCCTCATGTGCTTGGAAGGTGGATGATGGAGGATAAAATGGTGTGATCTCAATAGGATCCTCTCCATCAAAACAATCCTCCAATTCAAACAGATACTATGCCTCTGCGTTTCCCTGCTACTTATGCTCGACCTCCTCCATGGTGTTCTCCTGATCTACAACTTGCTCACCATGTTTCCCTTCATCCTCAAACATGAAGTTTGAAAGATCAAACTCTTCTTCAACATCAGAGCTCAAAGGGGATGAAGTGAGAGGAAGAACTGAAGGTTCTTCTGTGACCTGTTCCACACTTAGAGCCTCCAAAACTTCAAGGTCCTCCTCTATCATGGGTTCATCAATCAAATCAATCCCTTCAAATGAAAGAAAAAAATCTTCAATAATTTTTTCTTCATTAAGTGGCATCAACTCTAATTTGATCTCCTCCAATTGCTCCTCTTCAATGGGACTTGGAGTTGGTTGTTCTTCCCTTGTTTTAGCTGTAGCTTGGATTAGATCAGCATCCTCTTCAGATAAAGTGCCATTATGGACACTTCATTCAAAGTATACATATTTTTGATCTTCTTCCTCTTTTTCTCGTTCTTCTTCTACTGCAAACTTAGCTTCTACCACTTATGGTCTAACCCCGACCTCCTCCATGGGCTTAACCAACAGGGGAATCTTTTCAATTCCAAATTTAAGAGCCAAGCTCACTAAGATTTTGATCATTTCTTCTTTTGTTGGCTCTTCCTCTTGGTTGGTTTTTTGAGTCTCTTCCTGACATGGACTCGGGAGAGTAGGAGGAGTGGTGGGTGGGGTCTCCACTAGTTGTTGCTTTATTTATGGCGGAGTGGAAGGTATTACCTTTGGTTCTTGTGCAGGGGACTGAGATGTGGAAGGGAAAAGGGACAAGGGAATGCAATGAGATGGAAGACTAGGGGATGGAGAAGGGAAAACAACACTTGGGGCAACAGATGGGAAGCTTGGGAATTGAATCTTCGGTTGAGATGGTGTTTTTTGGGGAATAGAGATAAAGTTACCAGATGATGGTGTAGGACGTACCCATTGACAAGGCTCCTTGACACCAAGTTTTTAGGTCTCCATCTCCTCGGTCCACTATGCAATCTGGGGCAGCGTCTCAACCATGAATTCAAGATTCTCATGTGGGCTATAGTGTCTTGGAAAAAGGCCGACCAATGGACAAGGTTCCCTGCAACCAATTTTTAATGCCTTAATTTGTATTGTATCCCTGGACTGCACCATGTTAGCCTCCATTCTTTGGATCTTCTCCAACAAACTAGCATTCTCCATATAGTTGTTACCATTATATGCGTACCCTTATTCTTGATAAGCTCCATGGCCAAACTGGTTTTGACCTTGCTCATATGGGTAAGCATAATGGTTTTGGATCTGATCATAATGTTGATCTAGAGGAGTTGGGAAATACATTGGAGGTGGACTACACTGATGTAGGTGTGAATTCCATGAGGGGAATGAAGTCATGATTGCACAACTTCATGGGATGGAAGAAGATGAAAGATATGGAAAGAAGAATGGGTGAAAATGGATGGGATAAGGTCTGCAACTCAGAGGATGGGTTGTTGACCAGATGGAGTCATCAGATGTGCTTTACATGTGCCTCAAAAGGATGAATCTCACCAAGAACACATCAAATTGATGAAATGAAGTGGTAAGGTCCTTTATACCTATCCCACCGGGTGTGCCAAAATTGTTGATGCAAAATCAAAGTAACCCTGAATGGCCTCAGATCTGAGTGGGGCATCTAGTGTGACTGCATAACATGGGACCATCTCTCAAGTTGTGGGACTTGCAGACTTGAGATGGCCCTCTGGAGAAAGTATGGCTTCTTCTTCCTAAACTACCTGCCACAAGCTACTCTAGTGTAGGTAAGCTATCTAATCCTAATCTAACCTTCCAAGGATATATATATATATATATATGACATGGAGAGAGAGAAATGCATAAAAACAAAGCCTACACTAAAGCAATGATACACCAGAAAAAAGAAGGGGTGGCTGATCACAAATCCAACTGCCTGGAATGGAGAGAGGTGAGAAAAGGATAGGGTGGAAAAGATGCACCACAGACCAGAGATGAAGTTCACACAGAACACCACTTCAACCCATTAAACACAGCTCCCAAAACCTGTAATAGACATCAGAGTATGCACAGTATACCCTGTAATGATGAGAGGCAAGAAGAGACAATAAAATAAGAAAAGGATGGACAAAATGCATCACAAAACATATTTTATTGCTCCATGAGTTCACACAGTACATCATTAGTGGGCAAGAGGCAAGAAAATTCCATTACATAGCCAAGAGAGGAGGCTTAGACTCCACATTCTACCCTAAGAAAGAAAGAGAGAGGGGGGCATGAGGGAAAATATGACCAACCCTTTGAAATACACCCCTCTTTTACAATATATAGAAAAATGAGAGAAGGAGAGAGGGAAGAATTAAAATCCTGCGTCAACCACCCCAAAAAGAGCATTGAATTCTGCTTGCAACAATGATTAGCTTTACTGCAAGACCCATGCCTCCATGTGTTGTTCCTTGTTGGGAAAGGAGGCCCATTCTTCATCATGGTGGTAGGTGGGAGACTTGACAACCTCGAAATGGCAGACTGAAACATAATGGTGGTGGGTAAGAAGCCGACGCTGAGATATTTCCAAAATGTCCTCTCTCGCTTAATTCTGAGATTCCAGTCAAAAGATATGATCATCTGAAGGTGCTTTGGGTTTGGGGTCTATTCGCGCAAGGTCCATGTGGTAGCCCCGTGAATTTTGAAGATTCAGTCCCTTCCTTCACTCTTGAAATTACACCGAAGAGACACGTGGCATCATCTGCGGGCCTGCTCTATTTCCTTTGTATTCTGCCTAAGTCCTTCCTATTGGCAGAGACACTGTTCCTGACCCAAGACACGTGGAGGATTCGCACTCATTTGGAAACTGCCCACATATTTTACCTTTGAAGTTGCGCGGATGAGGAACTTGGTGAGCTGGCGCATGTTTGGGGACCGCCTCCAGAGTTTAACTTTGAAGATGCACCGAGCTGATGTATGGAGACTTCCTTCAGCTTGTGCCAAGCTTGGACTTTTCAATGGTCGACCTTACGTTTTTAGACTCTGACCACGTGACGGGTTGGTGCTCGTTTGGGGACTGCCTTTTGGGTCACGCCTTTGAAGTTACACCAAAGAGACACGTGGGGGCTTCCACCATTCCTTTTATACTTAACCGATTTGGGGCTGGTTCAACTTTCAAGCTCTGACCACGTGGCGGGTTGGTGCTCGTATTTGGGACTACCTTTGGTCGATCACACCTTTGAAGTTGTGTGGACAAGGCATGTGGTACCTTCCATGGCTCTGATCTATTTCTTTTGTTCTTCTACCCAATTCCTTTCTGTTTGACGAAGGCTTTATGTCTAACCTGGGACACGTGGAGGCTTCCGCTGACTCTGCGATACTTAGCCAATTTGCACCTACTACGCATTTGACTTCTATTAGACCCTAGACACATGGAGAGATGGCACTCATTTGAGTCTCCACTTTGGGCATGACCTTTGGAGGTGCACCGATAAGACACGTGGAGGCTTTTATTGCCCTGAGACTTTTCAACTGTCAAATTTGTCTCCTTTTAAGACCTGGGACACATGTAAGCTTCTCGCTCATTTATGGATTGTCCCTTAGGTCTCACTTCTAAAGTTTCACCGATGAGGCACGTGGAGGCTTCCGCCAACCCTTATTTACTTAGTCGATTCAATGGCCGGTTCTACCCCCCTTTTTTTACTATGACCACGTGATGAGCCCGCGCTCATTTGGAAACCCGCTCTTTGGACCCATCCTTGTTTTTACGCCGATGAGGCACGTGGAGGATTCTGTTTATTCCTTTATACTTAGCCAATTAAATGGCTGGCTCTGTCCCTTTTGGTACCTAGGACACGTGGAAAGTTGGCGCTTGTCTGGAGACTACCCCTTGGGCTTGACCTTTGGAGTTACTCCATTGAGGCATGTGGCACCTTCTATGGCTTCACAAATTTACATTTGGCAAACAAAATTCTCCAAGCCCACAGCTCCGCAACTTCTCATTTCCCAAAAGTCATCCCCGGGCCTGTCGGCCTACATTTTCCACTTAGCAGAAGAAATTCTTCCCAGGCTCGTGGGCCCACAATTATAACTTGTGCCTTTTGTGAAAAGTGCAAAAATTCCAAAATATCTCCTACCACCCTGCCAGTCTGCAATCTTCCCATTTGGCGAAAAGTCTTCCCCAGGCCCGTTGGCCCACATTTGGCAAAATATCCTTCCCAGGCCCGTCGGCCTGTTATTTGCAAAATATGAGGAGTTAGAAGGACTTTTTTATATTTTTGGAAAGGGGAATAAATTTCCTATATGATGGAAATGCTTTCAAGGGACCTTAAGTGCTTAAAATATATAAAAAAATCATATTGAAGCACCAAAAGGGGGAAAATGGTGTTAGTTGACCAAAAATAAGTGTGAGCTTATTTTGGTCAACAGTTTGAAACTCTATGTCTGTAAGACTTCATTAATGGATTCTTACAAACATTGAAATTTCTTACTTAATTGATAACTAACTCATAATCACCAAAAATTTATAGCATGCTAATACCTCTCTTTCTGGCCCAAAGTAAGCCATGAATTAAGCTTTGTATTTAGCTACATTACAATTGCATGAAAATTGGAGACTCAAAGCTAAAAAATTCCTTTCGTTTGTGGGGGAAGTGAGCATTAAACCTGCTCCTTGTCCTTTATTGTTCTTAGCTCCATCAAAATGAAGCTTCCAAATCCCTTCTACTGCATTTTTTGTTTTGGGCAGCAAGGGAATTAGTGTGTTTTCTTCATGTAGGAAATACACACCAAACAGATGTTCTTCAACTTATTTGAAAGGATCATGAGCATGTTCTTCATGTGTCTTTTCATCCATAAACATATTAGAAACACCATCTAATGCTGAAACATGAGTTGTATGTTCGAAATCAGACTGGTCTAAGGCTACATAATTAGCTAATGCATTAGAAGCGTGAGGCTCAATGTGAACCTAGCCAACAGTTCAGAATTGATAGTAACTTTGGTTCCATAACATGTAGTGAAAAACAAGGACTAATCGGAAGAGAGATAACATCCTATTTTTGCTGTGAAATCTCTAGATAAGCATATAGCGAAATAAGGTGGTAAATCCAAAACAGTAATATCTTGTAAAATGGAAACATTTGGGAAAGCATGTAATGTTACCTCTAGATTTCGGATGACACCAACTATATTCGTTGCAGGTTCCATCGAGCTGTAGCATAGTCTTCTCTGTAGGTTCATAATGCAAACCCAATTTTTTTGCAATTGCTTTTGGCATAACTATGCTACTTGCACTGCTATCAACCATACAGTTATGAACAAGATGTTCTCTAATAATCAGTGATAAATAAAATGGTGGTGGTTTCTTGATGTCTTGATCATTTAAAACCTTTTGAACCATCCATTTAAATTTTTTAATGTGTTTATGTTCCATTGTTCTAAGGACCATATCAGTTTTATGAACTTCCTTTTCTACTATTTTTGAAGAAATCTGCAGCTTAGCAAGTTTTGTGAGAAATTAAATCTTATTGTCCTGGAATACTTAGAGTGTTCCACATTTAGATTTTAACATTATGCTTTTTTCATTACATCAACAATGTTAAAAGAAGCAACAATTTTAGAGACGGATTCTACTGTTTTAGCATAGGCTTTATCGAAAACTGATTCTGCTTCAGCTATTTTTGATATATGAGGTATAAGTAACCTTCTTGGGTCAAGCTGTAGTTTTTTTTTTGCTCTTTACCAGCTGAAACACTTGTTTTTTACGCAACAGCAAAGTTAGCTAGTTTTTTTCCTGTAGTTGTTGTTTTCTCAGTGATTGTGGGAAGAACAGACCTATTTTGTTGTTTTTTACTTTCTGCAACTTTTTCTTGAGCCCTAGTGGTAAATGCAATGAAATCATCCTCACTAAAACTAAGTAAGTTCTATTCAAGTGCTTTCTGAACATGATTTTCTTGCTTCCTGCCCTCCATTTGAGGCATGAATAATGTCTCAAGTTGAGGTTGTGCAACAATACTTATGTTTAGAAAAGCATTTGGGCAACTTGCAGTTGAATGAGGCTAATTAAAAAGTTGATACCACTCTTTTGTAGCCATATTAACTAGGACTAAAATATAGATGGAGTAAGAGCCTTTGGATCAAACTGTCTTTGCTGATAAGGATGCCTATAATTTTGATTCTGTTGGTAAGGCTACCTATTTTGCTGGTTTTCTTGATAAGGAGCCTGATAAGGCCTACTTGGTAGCGCAAGTCTATTTTCAATTGAAGTTGGCTTATTTCCCAGAGTCTACAAAGCTTTAAACATGTCATTTCATGGGGCTGCAACGGCAGGTTCTATAATCATGATAGGCTATGTAATAGGTGCTAGATCTTCCAAAAAAAGCATTGAAGGCCTTGGCACTAACTTGTCAGCTTGAATAAGACTATTTTCATCCTGAATAGTGATATCATAGGCTATTGGGAGAGTTTCTCCTCCCATAGAATGAATCATAGTTGAAATATCGTTGTTTAAGACTCTAAGATAATAAAGAAAAGAATGATCAGCTTGAGGCTTGACACTTGCTGGAATTCTTTCCCAAGTTCTGGAAAAATGAATATTGAAACTAGACATAAATTCATGAGGAGCTCTTCTAATCGTAGACAGTTGTTCTATAAGAGATAAATGATCTGAATTATCTTGAAATTGTTTTAAAAATTTACCACCTAACTCATCCCAAGTTCTTATGGTGCCAATCTTTAAATTCCTATACCATTGCAAGGCTTTCCCTTTAAAGGATGCAGCTAAAAGTCTCAAGGCCACATCTTCATGGGTTATGTTATGAACTGCACAAAGGACTGTAACATCTTTGATATGCTCTATTGGTGTAACCTAATTTTCACCAGTGAATGTAGGTAAAATTTTCATTGTAGAATTAGGGATATCATGATAAACTAGGATTACTAATGAGTTTCCATTAGTAAAGGTCACAAAATTCCTAGGTGGTTGAATAGCCATTTGAAAAACTGGGATCTAAATGGAGAAATTGATACGTGGTGAAGGAATATTAAGAGGAGGGTTGTCAACACCATACCTATTATAAGGTAAAGTATTACCAACTCTTCTTCTTCTTGCAGAATTCAAAGGTAAAGAAATAAACTCAGAAGGAATTCCTCTTACCGATGATCTTGTAGTCACTTTAGGCATGGAACATGCTACAAAACTAGTCTGAAATTAGCTTTACAAAGTCACCAAATAAATCTTTAAATCTTTGGAATAAATTGCTATAGCTTGTTGATCCAAAAGTAACTTTTGCTTACTGTGATTTTTTTGTAAATTGATGTAATTAGATTGCAGATCTGATTCGTGTCCCATCGGGCGTGCCAAAAAATGTTATCTCTCGAAATTTCACCTTGTAGAGAGATGGTTGCAGGTGTTCTAAGTACAAAATTTATCTCTCTCTTTCATAGATACAATGGAAACACCTCAGGTCTGTGGGTATACCTATTTTGAGGTGAGTCTCTGGTATCAAGGTCGGTTCCTTATTGATGTATCCTAAACTAATTTTCTGGGGTTTGAGGGTAAAAGATGACTGTAAATGAATTAAAAACTGAGGTGATACACCAAACTTGTATGAGGTCTTTGACTGAGTACATGCACAATTGATATGAGAATGAATTCTTGATGCACAAGCCAATAGTTTTCTGTAGAATATTAAAGGCAACACTTTGGTGTATTGAGGGAAAGTATCACAACAATACTGTTAAGTTATACATGCACATTAATATCATGTAGAAATTACTGAATTTGCAATAGGGTAAGATGATTAATCAGGGAATTCATCATTCACAAGGATTAATAAAACATACACAAGACTGCAAATAATTGGAAAGGCAAAATATACTTCTCATTCAGAGGGAAAAATTGGAAAAATCTTCTTCAACACTCCTGTGTCCAAAATTCCTCTCCCTGTTGTGCTTTTCCAAAGCACACAATATATAGCAAAAGGTATTCCCCATCTTTCCTAAAAATAGGCTAAAATTGTACTCGCCCATGCATCCTATTTTTACCATTTATTTATTAATAAATAAGTGGAATAAAAATAATCATGCTAATACAAAGAGGCATTAATAGCCTTTGGTTACAACTCAGTCAACTGTAGTTGACTATTCTATTTTTAAGAAAAGCATGGGTGAGTAATTTGCTAAAAATAAATCTTGCTTGATGAGCAAGTCTCATTCTTGGTGCATGCAAATTTTATCTTCTTGTGGCTGATGTGACATCTGTAACTTGCCCTTTGGATGTAAAATTAATTCCCTATGTAAGTGAAAATAATACCCCTGATCTCCAATACTTAGTAAGAAAACTCTAATTCATTGTGGGGACCACTGTGAGCACATGTGCAATCATAATCAACTCTTATTTGTGAAAAATAAGGTTATCAAGTCTTCAAAAGGTTGTTTGCATTCTGATGTTGACCTCTGCTCTATCTCCTTGTGATCACATGGACAATATATTCTGAGTCATTTTCAAAACATCACATCAGTGGGGACCACCTTTGATTGTTAGCACTAGTCTTCATTTGGTTTGGCCACCCTCATGGACTTGGCACATTACCATGGTTTTAGGAAACACATGGGGTTACTTTGTAAAAGGTTACCATACCATACTCGGCCACCTTTGATTAACACATGACCATGCAATTTACTTGTTAGCTTTTGTAATTTGGATAACACTTGATGATTATAGGTTAAAACCTTACCTTTTAGTTGATCATTGTTGTCGGCTTTTGCATCATGGTGTTGGACTATAGTTTAGACTTTTGAAAGTCAATATGCAATGATTTTTAATGTGATATGGGTTGGCCCCCTCGTTGATTGACTCACCCCTTGGCAATTTGACGGTGGTATTCATTAACTCGAGTTGAGGTAGGTACTTTCGATTTAATGCAGACCCAGTCTCTGATTTGGTTCTTGACCGTTGATCTTCTGTACCCACAGGAAGGGTTTTACCCTTCGCATTTAATGGGAGTTAGGTGACTGACAGTTATGTTTTAAATAGTGAACATTTCTTAAAGCCTTTGATGGGGAAAACCCTAATTGATCTCATCTTTTGATTTGATTGGTTTTGGAACATGGGTATTTGTGATTCATTGGATTTTTGAGCATTGATCTGCCCCATTGACATTTGATTCTTTTGATTCTGATTGATTAACTCAAATGATTATGGTTACTCAGGCATGTTTGGTTCGTTGATGATGTAAAATGGAAAAATGAACTCAAGTTCATTTTCCTCTGGTTCTGGTTTGCAGTGAATTTCTGGAAAAAAATTTAAGCCATTGTTGTTCTTTTGAGCTCTGAACTGTGTTATTCTTTGGTCTCAAATGAGTTTTCCTCAACTCGGTTGGAGCTCTGAGAGTGTAGAATTGGCACTTCATCCTTCTATTTTGGCTTATGAACTCTCTGGAAAAAGAAATCTTACGCCATCTGGGAAATGAGCTTGATCTTAAGCATAATCTTGGAGCTCTGACCGGTTATACAATCAGTGAATACTTTATTTTCCTCTAATGTTGAAGTTTGTTCGATGCTTTATTCTCAATAGTTTTTGAAGATGTGGCCGTTGTGGTTGTGAGAACATGATTTTTTTATTCTTTGATTTTCTAAAGATCTTTTGGTCTGTACTCTTTGTGTGATCTCTTGGTCAAAGTTCATCTGTTGAGAACTTGAAGCTTGGTACTGTATTACTAGCATCACTGTTTAATAAAGGATGGATTAAGTTTTGATCTCTGAGCATTGCAACTGGTTCGTCACTGTCACTTTGACTTCAATATGCTGATACTTCATTCTTTCTTTGCATTTATCTCTGTGATTTCGTGGTTCCCTTGGAGATTTCAAGTTGAGAGTTGCTGAATCCTTTTTTTTCACTCTGAACTCATGGATTTTTTAGGGTTATTTGTATCAACCACAAAATGGTGAGTATCTATATCTCTTCTATCTCTGCAATGTTTTACCCAAATCTGAAGAGTGTTTTAATTTATGCATACTTTGTGACATTTCTCTCTATTGTTTGAACCGTTTTTTTGACCTCATTGAAAAATGGATTGTAATCCTCAGATGACAATATGTGTTTTTTTTTACTATTCAGCTGTCCATGAGGAAGATTAGGAGCTTTGAAATTTCAACGAACCTGGAACTATGAAATTACAACCTAGCATGTTCTTCTTTGAGTATTAATTTTGGATTCTTTTTGCTAGCTTATGGGCCTCAACCCCTAACAGAAACCATTGTTTGTTGCTCAAGCTATGTTGGATTTTTATAATACCCAAATCTGGGTCCTGGTATTTCATTTCATATTCTGTAGCTTTTGTTCATGCATTTTCTATATTTTATAACCCTTTCATGTTTCTATACTTTTTCTGTACTACCTTCATTTTACGAGCTTCAGACAGCCTACTCGTTATTTTGATTTTGTGTTTGAATAATCATAGATCTGGAATTCTATTTCGATGTTTGTAAAACATGGCCATTATTCGACCTTTGGCTTTGTTCTATCTCCATATTTTGAGTTTTTTGAATTTTTTCTTCAATTTCTTCATGCATTTAGAGTTCTACTACCTATCTTGAGAAGCTTTATGTATATTACGAAGATTTGTTTCTATACATTTGAATGTAATCTGGTTTTTACTTCCTTCTTTTTGAAAGATGATAGATCTAAAACCCCTATTGATTCTTTTTGGTTTGAGCTATTGAAGATTCTATTATAATTCTTGAACTTTAGATGTGAATAAACAATGTATTTCAGGTCATTACTCTAAAATGTTACTCTATGAAAAAATATTTTTTGCATTCTTTAGCATTTTCAAATTCTCTGTTGAATCTTGACTGGAAATGGTACTTCTTGAGATTAAGTTTTCCTTTTGGATGTAATATTAATTGACATCTGATTCATATCCATTTATGAAACATAATTATTGAAGTCGGTAAACTGCTTTGTAAGCTTTAATGGCATGATCCTTGATCTTGATTCTTTGTTATCATGCTTTGTATTTGATTGCATACTTCTTAAAGCAAGATTGTTTAATGTGAACTGGATCTTTCTTCAGTTGGCTGTAATGAGCATGATCTTAATCATTTTTAGATCTGATTAACTTTCAAATTTGATTCTGAAAACTGTCAAAACTATGAATCATGCATTTGATTCTTAGCTCTGAAGTTGATACTGTAGACATTCTGTGCACTTGATACCTTCACTTCATTTGAAAATTGTACTTAAGAATTTGTTGCACTTTGTAAGATTATTTTCTTCTTGAAACTTCATTTTTCTTCATTACATATTAAGCTATAATGATGCTAGACAATAGTCTGTCACCTTTGATGACTCAAAGTGTAGTTTCCATTTATTTTTCTTAAATATTGTATTTGATCATTTTTACAGCTTTAGGATGCATGCTAAAAAATATAAAAGATCAATTTTACATGGCGAAGCCCTGTCAAAATTTTCTCAAATTATCTTTCTCATTCTATTTCAGCTGTAATTTTATCTTTCCAGTTAACTTCAACCTTTATATTTCTGATTCTTTGCTTCTCCTTTGATTTGTATTCTTCCTTCATATCAAGTATGTACTTGTGATTTATTCCAATCCATATGTACCATAGGATAGAAGTCATTGAACTCTGTAATCCCCCTTTTCTTTAACAGTGAGGGCTATAAGACATGATTTTATTTCTTCTTTACTGTAACCTATACCTACACACTTAAAAAATAGTTAGAAAATATTTAGGGTTTTTGGCCTCTCTTATGTTCCATAGTAATTTCTTTTCTTCTCTCTCCTTATTTCTGGGTGAGTAAATCATGTATGTTGTTACAGAAAAGTAATTTCTTTAGTTGTGTCTTTGATCCTCATGTAATTTATCTCTCCTATTGTTAAGAGATCCACCTGCACAAATTTGGATAGTATAGGAATATGGATTAACCCTGAGCTCATAAACTGATAATTTTCTCTTTTCTATTTTCAGGTACAGTGCCTTCTGCCAAGATGGAGACGGAACAAAGTTGGGGCTAGAGATACATCGACCACAAAACAAAAAACTTCAAGGAAATGATGGGTTCATTCATACTCCTCTATTTTCTCTTTCATGCATATGTACCTCTTACTTCAGTAGCTGTATTTTACTTTTCAGTTACATCCCACGGCTTGTGTGGGAACATTTGAAATTACTTATGAATAAAACATTGAATTCTGAAATTGAGTTGTGTATTTCTTTCTACATTTCAGCTTTCTATATGGATTGTATGATGAATTAAACAACTCAATAATATAATTGAATGTCTTAATCATGAAGGAAATAACCTTAAAGATATCTGTAATCATTTAGCAATGAACTCTGATTACTGTAATCTACAATTATGACTACTGTTCCAAAACATAACACTTCATCTATTCTATAATTTGATGTCTTCATCAAGATAACACATCTGTCCTTCGGGGCTTTGTGTTCTTTTGCTGAAGATAGTCATGAAATTGTAGACTATGTGATCTGTTACATTTTGTAACAACACACATAGCTGCAGATTTCATGTAATCATTAATTAATTCAACAGAAACAACACTGAGCTGAAAGAAACTCCCCTAGCTTAGGTTCACTTCACCAATGCCATCCATCATAACAAAGTTTTGAGTTGCCCATTTTTGCACGCAAAAATTGTCAACAGGTTGGAAAAATGATATTCCAAATTGGGCTACTGCATGCATTCTTGCATCGATTTAAAACCACATATTTGATTAGTGCACATTTTTGTCTAATAAGATAAAATATGAGGTTACAAATGTTTGAGTTATTAAAAAAACTAGTTGTTCATTTTACTATCTCCTTGGTCTTCATTACAAGGCGTATTATAATTTAAAAGGTCGAGAAATTCCCACTTGCACGAGCAGCACAATGAAGCAATTTTCGAATGCTATTGAAGAAAAACATGTTAATAGTAGGTTATTGTCTTGATTTTTCACTTGTGTAACAAATATTCTTGAATATTCTCTCTTATAACATTATGTACTTCTATTTGCATCTTTACCTGTTATCTAATTTTACCCCTCAGGAAAAATTGAATAAACATGAACTTGCACACTGAGAAATTAGAGGGATCATTCGGCCATGGGAGCTCACATTTCAATTCTAACGGTCAGGTTGTAGGAAGGCTCGGCAATGGAAATGATGTCAGATACAAGAAATTGAAGGAATCTCATAGTTGAGATAAGCAAAAAATGGGGGCCCCAAAGTTTGAACTTTTCAGACTTCAGAGGTTTTACAGTTCAAAGTTTAAACAAACAAGCAAGGAAAAACACCTTGAAGGCCTGAAACCCTGAAATCCTGAAGTTTGAAAAGGCTCGAGTTTTTTGAGGTCAACTCCCCTTTTAGGCTCAATGGTACCATAGATCAGGGATGGTGGAGTCTGAACTCCGAAGTCAAAATTTTGGACTTCGGAAGTTCGGAGGTTCAGAGGTCTCAACAGGGTTGAGCAGAGAATAGTTTCACGCAGAGGAGGGTCAAAGGTCCAAAACCCAGAAGTCCAAAATTTAGACTTCAGAGTTTCAGATGTTTCATGCGCCCAGATGGATAAGAAAATCTCAAAACCTGAAACCCTGAAATCTTGAAACCTGAAACCCCGAAATCCAACATCCCCAAAACCTGAAACCCCCAAAATTCCAAAACCTAAAACCCTAAAATCCTGAAACACGAAACCCCAAAATCCCCAAAATCCTGAAACCCAAAACCCTAAAATCACGAAACCCAAAACCCCGAAATCCCCAAAACCCGAAACCCCCGAAATCGTGAAACCCGAAACCCTGAAATCCTGAAACCCGAATCCCCAAAAAGGTGAAGTTCTAAATCCTGAAAGTCTAAATTTCAGACTTCAGAGTTTCATAATTTCATAACTTTTTACTTGAGTGATGAATAGTGTCACGCAACATGGTTTCAAAGTCTGAACTCTGAAGTTCGAATTTTAGACTTTGGAAGTTCAATATTTTAGAACTTTCGAGCTAACTTGAGCGATGAACAGTAACGTGAACTCCAAAATCGAAATGCCTAAATTTCTTAATCTTTAAAGTCTGAACTTTTAGATTTCAAAGGTTGCGATGCAAATTCAGAGTCTGAAAAGGTAAAGATCACCACTGGCATTTATTGCAATATGGCACCCTCATCTTCAGATGGCCATAACTTTTGACTGGAAGCTCGTATTTGCACAAAATCAGACTTTTTGGAAAGCCCTTAGTGTCCTCTACACAACTATGACTAGTTTTTTTAATTTTTAGTGAGAATAAGCATTTAAAATTGAATTAATACAGTCCACCAATTTAGAGGGTGTTTCCACATTTCCCACCTACCAAAATGATGAGTTACGGGCTTCATTTCTTCTCCAACAAGGAAAAGTACATGGAGGCATGGGTTCTGCAGTTGCATCCATCATTATTGTAGGTGTTTTTAATGCATTTTTGGGTGGTTTAAGAAATATTTTGAATTCCTTCTCTCCCCATTTCTCTCATTCTTCCTATATATTGTAAGGAGGAGCTCATTTAAAAAGGTTGGACACCTTGTATATGCCCCTCCCTTCAAAATCTTGTCTGTAAGAGATTTTGTGGAGATTCCAAACCTTCCTAATGGACATTGTAATCTAAAATATGTGCCTTTGAGCTTGAATGTGGTGTAATGTATCAATTTTGTGAGTAATATAAATATATTTATGGATGCTTTAAACACCCTTTTGTGTTTCATTGCATCTCTTCTGGTCTTTCATCTCATGCAAATTATTTTGCACTGTTGTGTTTTCATTATAAGATTTTAGTTGTGTTGTGTTTATTATGCAGGTTTTTCAACACTCCTTCTTGGTGCATCACCTTCCCTTAGAGTATTTTTTGTTTTCATGCATTTTCTCTACCTCTGTCTCCTTGGAAATATCATATAAGGGTTAGATCTACAACTCTCTGCTCTTTGGAGTAGTTGACACTAGGTTAGGATAGGAAGTTGTCCTTCTCCGGAGGGTTATCCTAATTACAAATTCCCACACTTTGGGATAACTACATGTTTGATGAATCACACTAACTTCCTCAACCATTCACTTGCAAGAAATTAGGGGTGTTGTGATTTTTCCATAACATTACCATATGTAGAGAAGATTTTAAGAGGCTCTTCCATGAAAAATATTAGCATCAAGAGGAAGAGGCCAACAACATGGTGAGGCGTTGGGAGATTCCTAATCTAAAATGGAAGCTAACTCATCTCCTAACCCTCAAATGTTTTCATTAGTTAAAATATCGTGAAGTAATACCCTTAACATTAAATATAGGATTTTTTACACTTACCATTTAGTATTTACTATTTATCATTTATCGTATGGATTTCACAAGCAGATATTGCAACGAAATTGGACTATTCACAATCACATACTTCTCAAAAAAAATCACCCACTCACTCAGTCCAATCATATCAGCATGCATTTTTCAATGCTCAACTATAGCAAATTCAACACCCTACTACACCATACCTATCACCCATAGCTCCAACACAATCAGTCCAAACTCAAACACGGCTTCCTCTGGTACAACCACAAGTTCATGTTATCTCTCGAAAGTGCACCCTGTAGAGAGATGGTTGTAGGTTTTCTAGGACTTGCACAATTGATCTCTCTCTTTTATAGATACAATGGAAACACCTCAGGTCTGTGGGTATACCTATTTTGAGGTGAGTCTCCGAGATTAAAAGGTCGGTTCCTTATTGATGTATCCTAAATTGATTTTTTGGGATTAAGGGTAAAAGATGGCTGTGAAATAACTAAATTGGGGTGATACACCAAATTTATATGAGGGATTTGACTAAGTATATGCACGATTGCTATGAGAAGGATTCTTGATGCACGAGCCAACAGTTTTGTGCAGAATGTTTAAGGGAAAACACTTGGTTGTACTGAGGGAAAATCACAACAGTACTGATAAGTTAACATGCACATTAAAATTTAGCAGAAAATACTAAATTTTACAGTAGGGTAAGATGATTGGTCAGGGAATTTGCATTCACAAGACTAATAGAAACATACACAAGACTGTAAATAATTGGAAAGGCAGAAAATACTTCACACACAAAAGGGAAAACTAGCAAAAATTGCTTCAGTACTCCTATATCCAAAAGTCCTCCAAGAATCCCCCTTGTGCTTTGCAAAGGCACACAATATATAGCAAAAATATTTTTTTCCCACCCTTCCTAAAAATATCCTAAGGCCGTACTCGCCCATGCCTCCTAATTTTATCCTTTATTTAATAAAAGGATAAAATGATACAAACTAGTGCAAGAGGCGTTAATAGCCTTTGATTACATCTCAGTCAACTGAAGTTGACTGTTCTATTTTAAATAAGGCTGAGTGAATAATTTTGCCAAAAATAGATTGCTTGCTAGGCAAGCTCTCTCCATGGCATGCAACTTGTCTCTTCTCTTTTCTATCTTCTTGTGAAGCATGCAAAAATACAATTCTCTGTTTGTGAGAAAATAATTACATTAATTGCAATACCTTGCAAAATAATTCATCCAAATATCAATCTGACTTGGACCACCTTTGTCTCTGATGTTGACACTCATTCTGTTTTCTAGTGATCACATGGATAACACTTGCAACTCCACTTCAACTCCTTGGTGTGGGGACCACCTTTGTCTTATACTTGGTTTGGCCACCTTGGTGGGCTTAGCAATATAAAAGGGTCGACCATTTTTCATGGCACATGCCACTATATTCTCCACCACCTTTTGATAAATACACACATGTATATACTTGTCGGCCTTTTGCACATTGGATAATGTATAGTTTAGAATTCACCTTTTCGGTGATCATTTGGCATAATTGGTTGGCCCCTTTATATTATTTGCATGCACTATGGTTGGAATTTTAAAAGTCATTTGTAATGATTTTGTTTAGGTGGACACGTGGGTTGTCCCCTTCCTCATGGTGACTCACCCCTTGGTAATTTTGGTGGTGGCATTTGTAACTTGAGATTACAACCCTATCAGTTTACTTGGAAAGTTGATGATGCTCCTAGGCCATCGATCTTTGTACCTCTATCTTGATGTCATCGATCCTTGGACTCACGGTTAGGGTTTCTGATTGTGCATTAATTGTGGTCATTGGGGAACTAACCGTGGTTATTTGTCTTGAGTTCTGAGCATGATCCTCAGCCATTTGATCTTTGTCCTTGATTTGTGATTGTCGATCTCGAACCATGGTTGAGTTCAAACTTAACCCATACTTGGGCTCGGGCGGTAAAGGGAAGCTTGGGTCTAATCATCATTTCATTTGGATTTCTGGTATGTAGGTGAAGCCCTGGGAAAAAATTTTGATGCCATTGTTGTTCTTTTGCAGCTCAACCTGTTATGGTCTTTGCATGGCCTTCATGGTCGTTATGAAGCTCGGTTTCTCTCTATTTTCGGGGTCCCTGTGAGTTGTTGGCTACTATTGATGTTTTTGGAGCTCGTCCCTTCTGAATATTTTGGCCTTCTGAGCTCTACGACGTTTACATTCTTATGGTTCCTTTATTTGTCTCGACTGTGCTACTTTCTCTCTTGGCCGCCATCATTGAGATTTCTGAGCTTGGGTTTTCTGCTTCTTTCAGGCAAGATTTAGACTTGTCTTTTATTCTTTCTGAAGGTGTCATTTGCTTGAGCATCAGAAGCTCAAAAATATACCTTCTTTGTTCTGTGAGCTTTGTGATTATTTTTTGAAGGTGAGACTTTGCTTCCCTGGTTTGTAACTTATTTATTTTAGTCGGTTTGAGCTTTATTGACATTAACACCTCAAAAACTTTGTGTGTCTCTATATTTTCATTGCATTATGATATCTGAGCTCGGAAATCGTTTTGGGTGTTCTAATTCTAAAACCATTATTAAGGAAGGTGAGTGTAGCTCGAGCCTTTGTCTTACCATAATGTGAGTCTCAAGCTCTATTTCATACAAAATGAGTAGTTATTTGTTATATTGCCATTCTTCTCTGTTTTTCACTTCTGGGAATGGTAACTTTCTTTTGTGGGTTTCCCAAAAAATGAGTTTCTTTCATGCTAAGATTTTACCCAGGCCGATATTTGTGATGGCCATTATTGTATGAAATGTGAAATATACATTTCTTGCTCTTACGGTGAGATTACTTCTGACACAGTCGTCACTTGTAATGTATTCATTTTTAGAAGCCGTCATTTAAAATTCTCCCTTCTTCTGAATGATATTTCTTACACAAAGTAGCCATTCGAATCTTTTGAGAAATTGAAGATAACAATTCTTATATATGTACTTTGGCATTTCTTAGTTCTGAATAAATTTGTTCCTTTCTGAAAATGCACTTTAGTAATGATTGTAAAGAATTCATTTCCCTTACTGTGGGTTTGCAAGTTTTCCCTTACTTTGATAATGCAATCCAAAACTAAAAGCTCGTAGCTTTGATCCTTGAAATTTCATTGACACTACTATGAGAATATTTTCTCTACCCTTTCAATCTTTGAATAAAAACTCTCTGACCACTCTTATGATTCAAACTTTGGGTTTGTTCTCAGTTGAAAGCTTCTGATATCCTTTTTTGTTATGATTTTCTTTAATATTTGAACCTGAACTGTTGTTGTTTGAATAATGGAGGCCTGAAACATGTTTATTTTCAAAAGTTTGTTGTGTTTGAAGCTTTGTTTGCCATTCTTTAAAATGGTTGCTCAATCTTGCACTTTCCTGTTATGAAAAACTATGAATCTTGTATTTAATTTTGAGCTCCGAAGATATACTATGGCATAATGAACACTTGATACTTGCTTCATTTTGGAAAACTGTAGTTCAGGATGGTTGTATTTGTAAGATTATCTAGCAATTTCATTTCTCTTCAGTTGTTTAAGCTATAAAGAATGCTCCAAGCGCTTCAATCTGATGAATGAAAGTACAGTACATTTCCTTTTTGCATTATACACTATATTTCCCTTTATTATAGCTCTGATATGTATGCTGGAAAAGTCATAAATGTCCATTTTACATGGCGAAGCCCTGTCAAATTTTTTCCAAATTTTCTTAATTTATTCCTTTTCAGCTGTAATCCTTCCTTCTCAGTTAACTTCTTCCATTTACAGAATGGTTGTTGAACTTTGAGTTACACTCTTCCTTCTTTTCAGATGTACTTATGACTTGTTTATTTCTTCTTGGCTACAACCTGTACCTACACACTTAAGAAAACAGTTAGAAAATATTTAGGCCTTTTGGCCTCTCTTGTGTCCATGTTTTCTTTTCTTTTCTCTTTCTTCTTTCCTCTTTCTGAGTGTATAAGCATGTGTGCAGTTTGATCCTCCAGTAGAATATATCTCCTGTTATTTGAGATTCATATGCACGAGATAGGACAGTGTAGGAATATGGTTTGATCCCTGAGCTCGTAACTGACAATCAATTCTTTTCTTCCTTTTCAGGTACAATGGCTTCCATAATGAAGATGAAGGAGAAACAAAAGATGGAGATGAAGATGCTTCAATCGAAGAACAGAAACCCCAAGGCAATGATGGGTTCACTCATACTTCTTTGCTTTCTCTTTCATGCATGTGTACCTTTCTTTTTAGTAGTTGTACTTTACTTTTCAGTTACATCCCACGGCTTGTGTGGGAAACATTTGACTCTCCTTGTGAATAAAACATTAAATTCTGAAAATGAGTTGTGTATTTCTTGTGCATTCTAGCTTTTCTGTATGGATTGTATGATGAACTAAACAACTCAATAACATAATTGAATGTCTTAATCATAAAGGAAAGAACATTGAATAGAACTTGTAACATTCAGTAATGAATTCTGATTTTGTGTAATCTGCACTTATGTTTGCTGTTCCAAAACTCAACACTTCACCTAATCTGCAATTGGATGTCCTCATCAAGACAACACAACTGTCCTTCGGGGCTTGTGTTCTTTTGCTGAGGATGGTCATGAAATTGCAGACTATGTGATCTGTTATGTTTTTTAACAACGCACATAACTGCAAATTTCATGTAATCTTTTAAATAAATCAGCAGTAACGACATAATATGATATAATCACATAACTACATATTTCATGTAATCTTTTAAATAAATCAGTAATAATGACATAATGTGATATAATATTCCCTAGCTTAGGTATACTTCACTAATTCTATCCATCGTAACAAAGTTTCGAGTTGCCCATTTTTGCACAAGTGTAAAAATTGTCAACAGTTCCCCATCAACAAAGTATAACTTGTTGCTTTTGTGTGCTTTTTTAATAGTTTTTCATATAAGTTAGTAATGATTTTTTTCTTGGACTTTACAGTACATTTCACTCCTTCACCGTCTAGTCAAACAATTCCACCGCCATATTCTCCACCAACAACATCATTATGATTCAAAATTCCCACAAGAGTTTCAGGTAAAAATACCATTGGTAAACACATGATGTCAATTCTGACCCCTGGCGAGACACTGAACATTGCCTCTTAAATTCCAATTATGACCCTCTCTTTCGGTGGCTTGCCCAGCGCAATAGGCCAGTCAATTTTGAATAAAATAAATTTAGATAAAGATTATTTGGGCATTGATAGAAATGACCCAATAGGTTTTTTTATCACACGCGATATGATTCAAGGCCCACAGGTATATTTCTATTTTGATGTACTTTATGTAACATTGATACGTTTTGATTTAGCATCTCTTTTTAATTTTTATAAGATACAATAATCAATTTTAATATTAATTTATTTTATCTCAAATAGGATTAGGGCACCCAAAGGCAAAAGGAGGTAGCATACATTTCTCAACTTAAAAGCCCCCATACATCTCCATCAACAGCATCCTCTTTGGATACAAATAGTGAACAGTTGCCATCATTTCCTTTGGAGAGCTTGATTGGTTATGATTGTGAAGCCCATGTCAAAGATTTTATTATGTCTCATATCAGTCAGCTCATAGAATGGGAGTGAAGGGTAAAAGTATTAATCAATGAGATAATAAGTTGTTATGATAACCATTGGCAAAGGGAGAGTTTATATGTTGCGGTCCAAAATCAACCTGCCAAGATGGATGCCTTACTCATCTAAGAGAAAGGTGGGATTGTCACATATAAAAACAATTATAATGACAATGTTTTAGAGAAAGTTTTGAATAAATAGAAAGTATTAGTGTTGAAGCCTAGGCCTTTTTCAACAAATGGTTAAAGGAAAAATATTTGGTGGCAATTACAAATGTTGAAAGATATCACGTTGTTGTAATTATTATCAATTTGAAACAATAGTTTTTATTAATTTCTTATTTTAGTAATATGTTTAATTGATCTCAATGTTTTTGTTGTAGTTGAAATATGAAAACTTAAAGAGTCAAGAAAATGTTCCAAGTTCACTTGGAAACCACTAGGAATAGTTTATCTACATCAATGAAGATGAAGGAAACTATTGTTTTGGTTTACAAACAAAACAATAGACTTAAGTTGATAACTAAAGAGAATGGCTTCAACCCGGAGATTTTGTTTAATGAAAAGGAAGTTGCAGATCCCTCTTTGGCATCCCATGGAGATGCTTCAAAGGAAGAAGAAGAAATAATAAATAATTTATAGATTTCTCCATAGGATCTTGTTAGTTATGGAATTATTGAAGTAAAGAATATAGGAGCGCAAGCCATTAGGGAAAGCGGCAAAGAAGTCGCTACAAAACATCAAAAGAAACATCTTACATCCTACATTCTACATTTAGTATACATCATTTTGTATTTCAAATTTTGTGCATCTACACATCATACATATCCTACACATCACATATTTACACATTTTTCATGTTGCATGGTCATCTATATCATCATATATATTACATCTCCTTCTACACGCTGCACTCGCTACCCTATGATGTACTCTAGTTCATCATTCCATACAAGACTATTGAGGGTTTACAAATTAAATGGGCCTTATCATGCTCACATGGTCATCATTCATCATTCTATCATGTGACATTCCTAAGTTAGCGACATATGCTATAGGAAAAAATGGTCACCTATCCCATCATTGTAGTAGAGGTATACACTTTAGACTACATCACCACTCCCTCTATTCATCTTATAGTGATATATGCTTTAGGATACATCATCACTTCTTCAATCATATTTTCGTGATATACACTCTGGCTATAGGGTCACACATACATCATTTCTAGGTTGCATATCATCATCATGCATACACACTCATCACATGCATTACACACAACACACATTTTGACCATTTCCCGATGACATACTCTCATTTATGGTTCATTATTGATTGTTGAGGGGAGGAAAAAAATGAATCTCACTGCATACAACTCCATTCTCTTAGGGGTCACATGGCTCCTACCATTCATCTTACATTCCATTCCATCCATCCACAACATGCTATATATCTTGGTTACTTGTACTCTTGCTTGCATTTACGTGTTCATGATTAGCTTTATTACACATGTTAGATAGATCTCTTGTATGTCATTATCTTTACCATACACACATGTGCTTTCACGTATTTCTCTAGTAATGATCATAGATACATGTCTCTTACACACAACATGGATGTTTGTCTCCACCATTCTTACAACAGTTTTTGGGGGCATCCACATTCATATACTATAGATGTTATTATTTCATTTTGTGCTCATCACTTTCTATTACTTATTTATACATGCTTTTGACATATTGGTTATCTTTTTAACATGTTAATGAGTGCTCCATGTGCAACATTTGTTTTGTAGGATTACTTGCTTCCATGGTTATCTATTTTTTTTTCCTACTATTGTTTGTCTCTTGTTTTCTCTTGTATGTTGGCTTTGCCCTTTGTTCGGTGTGTACATGTTGACAATTATTCTTGCGGATGAATCGCTAGAGTCATTAGAAACCTTAGGTTAGTAGGACGTGCACCCTAAGGTAACCTTCAAATTTTAAAGAAGTTGTCCCTTCTCTACTTTGTAGGGTAGGGTTAGAAGAAAGCATGAAATAACTTAAAATGACAAGGTGATGTGCCAATATAGAAATAGAAAGATACAAAATACTTAAAAGGGATTATCTAGGATAGTCAAAGAGATGTGTGGCATGGTCTTCTATTCTAATAACGTTAGTGTCTGAGGAAGTGAAGCAATTGATTCATAGATAGTGAACAAATAGAGAAATTCCAAGGGAGTTAAGCACAATGAATTTCATGGCCCATTTATAACTACTTATAATGAAATAATGGAGATTCAGAACATAGAAAGTCAATTTGCATATAATAAGAACTCTTTATTCATAGAGAAAATGATACATAAGGCCCTCAAAGGCACATATTACACTTTTATTTTATGACAAAGGCTTACTGAGGCTAGATTCCTACAAAATACATAACTCCTTGCTTCCCCTCCTTTTCTATAAAAATATCTCCCTTTGTTATGGAACTTCTAATTCCTTTTAAAGACTCATTCTCTCTCTGTCCCTTCTTTAATTGGGTAGGGCTTACGTTCTTATATTTTTGGATCCTTCCCCAATATTTTAAATAAAAATCTACCATTGTTAGTATTTAATTCAGATGTGTGATTTTCTAATCTAGAATAAATATTTTGATTATTTATAGGAATCTGTGCAACTTCTCTTACTTGGTCTCGCCACCGAGTCTCTAACCGGTGAATATATTTTTCTTCTTTACACTTGTTTACGGATGCCTTTCTTTAGCCTTATATTGAAAGTGTGCCAGATAGACACGTGGAGGGATTTCGCTTGCTTCTATTGTGTTTTGAATTTTCAACCTATTTGGGAGTGACTTTATTGTGCCATGGACATGTGGAGAGCCTGCGCGAGTTTGGGAACCTGGCTTAGAATTTTACCTTTGAAGTTATGCCGATGGGAAACATGGAGGGCTTCCTCTTATTTTTCCATACTTAGTCAATTTGGGCTTTGAGTGAACAAAATAAGTGAGGGTTGGGGTAACAAAATATGCTCAATAAAATAGTCTCAACAAAATAATGTAATCAGTTGACTTGTTTGTATGTATGCGGCTATTATGACCTTAAGTGTCTTGCGACATGTGAGTGGTTTCCCATGTTTACAACCTGTTTTGGCAGTATGTATCATCTTCTTGGGTGTTTACATTATCATTTTGTTTACTAGCTTCTACATTATCTGTGTAGCTTAGACTTGTTTTCTACATGCATGTTTATTTGTACTAATGTTTTCTTCTAGCCACTTGTTTGTGTGCACCTTGGTTTCCACAAAGGACATTCCCTTCCTCATGTAGGGTATAGTTCATGTGGTCAATCCTATTTTGGGGCCACATCTTCCTATCCATGATGTCACATGCACCCCTAAAGAGGGGGGCATCATTTGGGGTTTACACACTACACAACTCTCTCTACCGATACAGTTTAGTTTAGTTTCTATCCTTAACATTGTGGGTTATATAGTGAGTTGGTTTAGACCAATCTACAAACCTCGTACACAATGGATTTTATAGGAAATATTTTCCTTAACATTCTAGGGATCAATTACAGGTTGGAGGATACATTGGATATCCTCTCTACACTACTTCAGCCAGCGGTGTCAAATCGCACAAAAAACCAAGTAGTACAGATATCTCTTCATACATTATCAAGGAAGAAGTTACAGATTGTATAATAATGAAACTTTCTCCCTATACTTCTTTGGCCACATTGGCATGAGATCACCGAAAAAACTCGTAGTTACAAGATATCCTTTTCTAGGCCCTTTTTCTCATCATAGATCAGGTGCACATGTTCCTTTTACATTTCTCATACTTCCACTAGAGTCTTTTTACTATATACATGCAATATTTACATATACATGCGTATTTTACTACTTGATCATCTTCTCCTTTGCAGGTCCATCAATATGGGAAGTAAGTAGACAACAATGACATCAACAATAACATCATTCGATAATTTTTACCTCATACCAGCATACAAGTACCTCACACACATTAGCAGCTACACACACACTTCCACCCTAGGTTCACTCTCGTCACTTTTTACTCTTTTGCACCTTTAGCTTCCATGCTCCATCTTTTTTTCACTCCACACTTTTTCTATTTCATCTACACGCTTTCTACATCACTCTACATGGACATCAAGTACACATCTCTATCTACTTTCTGTTACCGAGTGTTCGACTCACCAAAATAAAGTGGGGGAAAATGTAGACACAAAATCACGCACTTTGGGTATTATTTAATCTTGGTCTCATACTACTATTCATATATTTTTTGAGTGAATAAATTACTAATTAGAATATTCCCCTTGGCCATTTTACTTTGCTATATGTCGTCATTATTGACCTCCCACATGTACTCGCCCAGTTGGTTTTATCACGTTATGTTGTCCTTATCCCTAACTATGGTGCCTAGCCAAGCACTAGACCGCCCCAAACACCTTGGTCCCATTCGGGGTGCCCTTATCCTCTTTACACTTTTGCACTCATATTTTGGGAACTTTATAACCATTTGAGCTTTCCAAATTTTTACTAGTCGGACTCTTCGGGGTTAGTTACGAAATTATAACAAGAGAACCATATAAATATAAAGTTATGAAACCATAATGAGGGACCAAGCACTAGGCACTACTATCATCATCTAAGGTTACACCCATCCAAGGCTCCATTTACATTCATCTAACTTCATCACAAGGGACAAGACTGGTTCATCTGCATCACACTGCATAGGAGGGAAGTTTATTCTATTCCATCCAGCGTCTATTACATTAATACATATAGTTATTGCTCACTACTTCACAAAGTGTGACTAGAACAAGAGCACTTAGGGTACGATTCTCACACACACACTTGAAACTACATTGGGTCTAAGACGTAGTGAAACACTCAGTTAGTAAGTCCACCATTGTGGCCACTAAGGACAGTATGACCTCTTCGTATGCATCTTTATTTTCTAGGATTTTGATGCTTGGTTTGGGGTTTTACAAGTCTCTTCTTCATCACTGATTACCAGCAACATTCAACATAGTGCAGTGAAAGACACATGACAGGAAGTGAGGGATTTACATCTCCTAGCGACCCTATGAAGTTAGTTTCTGGACCTCCTGCATAGGCCAAGGTGTCTTAGGCACATTCATCCCTCTCCAGGCACCTCAGTCTTCTTAGATAGCTCATATATGCACTTTTCTAGGCCTCGGTACAATCATTTTATCCTCCTGTTTATTCAGTGATCTTTGTGGCATAGTCTCGAACAGTCATCGAATCATCTAAGCTCTTTCTAACCCTTCTTTGCACATTATGGTTTCATATTTTATCTACTTAGTTGTTAGGGTCATTTCTTTCATTTATTTAGTTGTTATCTTACCACTTTACATAACATTAGATTAAACTAAATATAGTCTTCAATATCACATTTTTATTGTAATCAATTTAGGATAAACTTGAATTATTCAAAGGGGCAAGTGCATTAAAATGGGGGGCCAAAATGTTGACACATTTTCGATTTTAAGAAAAATGAGAGCCTGTTTTCAGAAAGTGCAAGCGCGTTATGAATTTCCAAGTTTGGAAATCACCAAGCCTATAACATGAGCATCTTATAACAAACTCATATTCATGTTTACTATGTGTTAAATGTGGTTATGGGAGGGATATATTTACTAAAATAAATGGTTTAATCGTGTAGGGATATATGCTTTAATATTTCTTATACTTTAAATTTATTTTAGCAAATATAAGAAATTAGGCTCACTCTGCACCTTATGGAACTAGTCTCATAGCTCCATCAGTCACAATTTAGAAGATGGTTTTTTATATTCTAACCTAGTCAGTACATAGGCAATTTTTCAGGATTTCAGTATTCAGCCTAAATTTTTTAGGGTTTAAATTCTATAATCAATGTCTATTTTCAGAAAGATTATAATCATTGTTTAGGTTTTTGGGTGTTTTATAAGTTTTGGTGGTAATTTAGGAATATTTAGGAAAGTTTTTCTCATTCAAGGATAATCTTCTTGACAACAAGTTTTCTAGGTGCAGGGAACAAACATTGTAATGGTGAAATTTAACTTTTCTAGATGATTTTAGGAGATCCGTAAGGAGTTAAGAAAAAAAAAATAGGCAATGGAAAGATATTTGAATCCTGTACATACTGGTAACATATATTTTTCTCTAAGACTTGAAGGTTTTATGAAGAATTTCAAAAACTTACAGCTACCCCTTTCAGTTCTAGACAAAAAATAGCCCTAAATTTATAGGATCTAAAGATATGGTCACCACATGGTGATAGGTAAATATTTGTAAATTTTGATCAATGCATCTTTGAATGGGTACTATCATAAATAGACTATTTTTTACCATGGGTGAGGATCTTATGGGGACGGGGCCAATTTTTTTGAGTTGAAAACACCTTCTTAACACCTTGGGTTGTGTTTTAAAAGTGATGAAAATTCTAACATGAAAAAGTGGTAAAAAATGAGTTGCCATGAGTTGAAATCATGTTTTCTTAAACCTCAAGTGATTATTTAAGTGATTAGAAACATTGCTATGAGATCCACATTGTGATGGGAATAGACTATCCCTTAATGATCAAAACTTTCCTAAATATTCCTAAATTGATTCCAACACCTTCAAGGCTTTCAAATACCACATATAGATACTTAATAACTTTCATAACCCTCTCGAAGGATGCACACAGGCTTTGAAATGGCCAAAATTGGCCTTTTAAGGCTTGTCAATGAATTATTCTTTTACTGCACTTCAATGAATGGAATAATGGACCTTTTTAAACCTTTTTTCAAACTTATAAATGTTCACCAAATGCATTAGTAATACCTTCAAGGACAAGGTGGCCATCACACATGAGGCAGGTGGGCCTGGAGAGGGATTCAAGAAGATTTGGGAGGAATATTTTACATTGTGGCTTAGTTTTCATGGTTTACATTTTTTATTTATGGGTTATTCATTTCACACATGACAACATCTCCATATGAAGATCATCCTCTTACCCTTCCAATCTTAAAAATCATCCTTGAATAGAAACATATTTAGGATGTTCATACACTTCTTTCTCATATCCCTCTAATGAGAATAGATGACTTCTTGATCCTTCACACATGATGCTTTTAGATGCCTTACTAACTTTACTATCTCATTTTGATTTGTTTCTAGAAGAGATTCGGACACGATGGTAGAGTATGGATATGATGATCATCAATTCACTCATTGAAACTTAACCCCAAAACCCTAAAACCTAATCCTTAAACCCTAATCCCTAAGCCCTAAAACCTAAACTTTAAATCCTAAACCTTGAACCCCAAAACCTAAACCATATTTTTACCACCTTACACCCTAAACCATAAACCCTAACCCCTAAACCATAAACCCTAAACCCTAAATCCTAAATCCTAAACCCTAATTCCTAAACCCTAAGCCATAAACCCTAAAACCTAAACCCTGAGCCCTAAACCCCAAACCATAAATCCTAAATCGTGATCTCTGAGCCCTAAACCCTAAACCCTAAACCCTTACCACTAAACCCTAAACCATAAACCCTAAACCATAAACCCTAAACCCTGAACCATGAGCCCTAAACCTTAAGCATTAAGCCTTAAACCATAAACCCTAAAACCTAAATCCTAAACCATAAACCATAAACCATAAACCTTAAAACTTAAACCCTAAGCCATCAAACCTAAACCCTGAGCCTTAAACCATAAGTCCTAAACCCTAACCCTAAGTTTTTCTCAATTCAAATAATAAAGGGAATGGTCATTATGAGGTCTGTGAAGGATCTGAAACATCATGAGGACAATGGGTATAATTAGAAAAATCATGAGGTTTTCCTCAAGGCTTCCTTCATTCTCTTAGTGTTATCCCTATCCCAAGAATTTCCTCTATTGCTCTGTTTTGGTCAAAATCTTCCCTAACTGGTTCAATCAGGTTTGTTTCCTCAACTAAACCACCTATTTCACTCATCTAGTTTCTCAACATTCATCCAAACACTCCTCTCACTTTCCTTTACCAAAATTTCCCTTACATTACACAAGAGAAAGGTTCATTAATCACTTCATGATTGGTCTACTCTGCAAACTCTTCATACAAGCTAAAAGTATCCCTATACACCCTTCTCAATCTCAAGGAGGCATGACAAGTTTGGCTAACATATATCCACTTGTTTTAGGTTCCGTAGGAGAGGCATTCATAATTATGGGAGGCTTTAAAGAGTTGCCTCCACCATGCCACATTGATAAATTTATTCTCATGAATAAACCTAATGGTGATTTGGTAATCTCAAAAGCGTACTTATCATAATAATGGAAAATAAATCCAACTAATAGCCATTAATCATCAATAACTAAATCCTTGGCAGGATAATCAATGTCTACCACGTGCCACCTCCAAATTCCACATTCCATTTCATTTAAATTCACTTCAAGAAAGGTTGGAGAAATGAACTCGCCATTTTCTTCACACTTTCAGAGGTCCAGAATGTCAATTCACCCCAAATTTGGAAAATATGGAGAATTTGGAAAGCCGAATTGCATTTATAAATATAATCTCAAAGTGAAGGAATGCATTTCGTAAGTAATTCTAGTAACTTTTATTTTATTTTTTCTGTTAATACCCATTAAAACTAGCCTTACTATTACACCCTGATAAAAAACAAGTTCCCAGGAGCCAAGGGAAATTTTAAACTTATCACACAAGCATGGGAAGTTCTGTTCGATAATACAAGAAAGGCTACCTATGATGCCATGAGAAAAAACCAAGGGAACAACCCCACCTTCCACCAACAGAATTCCACAAGCACTACCATTACCATTAGCATTTCCAACAATCTAAATGGGAATAATTCTCCAAGTGTGGATTCCTTTCCTGAAACTTCCATATTTGATGACCATGACCATAACAAGAACCAAAAAAGAAATAGGACAAGGAACACGACCTAGACTATAAATTTGAGAGGATTTCTGAGGTTCAATTTTATTTTCCAAGATGCATTACTCCAATGTTTGAGAATGTTTCTCCAGATGCAACGACATTCTAATTCAAACACTTGATGATTCCTAAATGTCCAATCCTGCCACAAGCCCTAGTAGTCCTCGATCCCTAGATACAGGGAGTCACCATTATTTGGCTTCCATTTATAACAATAGAGATATTTGTAAATTCCTGTTATGACCTCTAAATCTATATGTATTTCAAGTTGTTTGGAAATCACATCACACCCTTCACTAGGCTTGATGACTACCCCTATATTTGTGAAGGTGCTTTTGAAAGCGTCCATGGGTTTATCTTAGAAGGAATTATCAATAAATGGAAGGTCACTAAGACGTAGGTTTGGGGACCCTATTGTAGCTTCCAAATCTTAAAGGCGCATAGGTGTGCACGGCCGGAGGAAGCACGCAAGTTAAGGCATGCAAGTTAGGATTCAAAAAGGATTCTTGGAGAACCAAGGGCGCGCGCCCACAAAGCACAATTTAGGACTTAGTTGTTTTCAGCCTTTTTAACAGAACACATGAAGAACGTGTTCTTTTTGTATAAGGTTCCAACCTTTCCAACAGGGTGTCCTGGAAGGAATATACCTTGCGATAAGAAGATCCAAAAAGCTAATCATGACATGGAGAGGCATGCACCTGGGACGACCCACACCTTGACACTTGGGGCTAGATCTGAGGTTGTAGAGGAGTTTGTTAGAGATCAGATACCTAAATATATGTGTGCCCTTAGCAAAGAAAAGGGAGAGAACCCAAGGAAGGAAGCGGAGATCTGTAGAATTATTGTGAGAACTATGGGATAAAATGGGCAGATGATTATAGGAAGGACGTAATGAGGGAATGGGGAATGCAAAAAAAAATTTGTGAGCATACATGTATGGATCTAGATATGGCGCATGACTACGGTCTCCCCTTCTATAATATTCTATAGTAATGCTATGAATGAATATGATAAGGTTACCATGATAATTGTATTAAGATCTTCTCTTTGTATTATCTGCATATTTCCATTATGCTTTTGATCTTGTATAATCATGAACCTTATTTGAATGTTAAGTTTATTTGTGGATTTACAACTTCCTAGTTCTGTTAATTCTGTTAAGCGCTTTTACTTTTGATATGACTGAAAGGGTATAGAATCTGTTATGAGCTCTATAGATTTTTCATGTCCTTTAAATCACTAATTCAAGACCATGAATGATGCCTTCCACTAAACTCACATAAAAGAGAGACTCAGCTCCCTCTCGCGCACCTCGGGTGAGTGCCCAGCACCCACTGGGTGATAGGCCAGTGCGCATGAGGTTCCCATGTTCTTAGTGGGTGCAAGAATGACTACATCTTGGTTCCATTTCTGGGACCTCTTTTTGAAGTTGTAGTGGAACAAGGCATACATCATGGTCTGTGCAAAAATTGATGACGGAGCACTTAACACTTGAAGGTGTTGAAAATTGGTTTAAAAGCATTATGGATGAGTTTGCTCAGAGATTCAGTATTGGACCTGAGTTTGATATGCGAAGATGGGTGGAAGAAAATCTCTATCATGAGTTGTACAAAACCTTCTTCAGTTGTTTCCCAGTAGAGTTATTTGAGTGGCTCTCGACATATGCATCTAGGTCAGGGTGGTATTATAAATCACACCTTTGGACCCAAGAAACATACCAGAACTTACAATATGTTGATCTAATGTGGACCCGTGCTATAGATCATTAGTGGAAGGGATTATTGGCTAGCTACACTCTAGAATACGTAATTTCCACGTATTCTTGTCTGGAAGTTGTTGAGTTTGAATTTTTGCGGGAGCCCAGAGGATCATTTTTATAGGCTATCCCCCTGGCAATCAAAATCTTGATGGTAACCATGAGTTTAGAGGCATTACCAATGGCTGGCTAAACCACTCTAAGTGCTTGGTGAGGAATCCAGGTTAGGGAAGGATGGCTAATATAATGACTGAAAAGGAAAGGGAGGAGAGACGGCTCAAGTATGGTGAAGCACATGAGAGGGAAATTGTGAGACAGTGTAAGGTTGCATTTACGATGGATCCATGGAGGTAGACGTTTTTGGGAGAAGAGGTTCACATGGAGAATGTGGATCCTGAATAGTTTGTGCTACCCCATCTTGGCAAGTGTGGAAGAGATAACCCCTCAGCTTCTGATGAGATCCCGTTGCATGGAGAAAGAAGATTCATTGGCATGCATCTAAGCCCACCTAGCGACCGAACCTTGGCACTTGGTTTTTTCGAACAAGGGCCTCAGCCATCTCCTCAAGTCTTTTTCAAAATGTCTCTACACTTACCAGATTATAGTTGGATAGAAGATGTCACGGAGCATGTGTAAAAGTGTGAGCTGCTATGGCACGAGAAGGGGATCACGACCCAGGATCAAAAGGCCAGTCAATTTGCAATAACCTTGCAAGGACACGCACATAGTTGGTATAGAAAGTATGACCCTCATCAGACTATTATGGATTATACCGCACTGAAAAAAAAAATCTTGGCGGAATTCCACATACCTGAGTTTGAATAAAAGAGCATCATCTCTCTCAAGGAAATCCAGTAGGGAATGGCAGAGAGAGTGCGGGAATATGATGCGCGCTTTAAAACTCTATTGTCTAAATTATCTTATGATATCCACCTTTCACAACATGCTCAGTGGTTTTTTAGAGGGTTGATCACACCCTTTAGGAGGGCTTTGTCTCATAAAACATTCACAGACCCGCGTAAAGCGTTGGAAGATGCTTTGCACACTGAGGCAGTTGGTAGTATTGACACTAGTGTTAGCCCATTTCTGGAGGCTCAGATCACTGTCATGGCTAAGCAGTTGGAGAAATTATCTGCCAAAATAGTTCCAGAGACTCGTGGTGGGATGTGGTGCATATATTGTGATGTAGAAGGGCACACAAAGGATAATGGCAGGATATGTACTCGAAAGGTGGTATGCGCCGTAGCGGTAAATTGTGAGATATGTCATGGGGATCATGATGCAAGTAAATTCCCCCTTTTACATCGCGCAATCTGTAAAAATGTATCTTGTTATTGCAAGATATATACCTCAACCACACATGACACCAAGGATTTTAGATTGATTGACCAGATTCATGAGGCAATTGATCTTGGTGTGCGCTAGACTGGCATTGCCAGTAGTTCCAAAGGAGATGAGCTTTGGTGTGAAGAACGCGGAGATGGAGGTACACGAGCAAGAGGATTTCATGGATGTGGTAACCACGGGGGAAGAAGTGAGTTCCCGCATGGAACATGCTTTAATTGTGGAGCCACAGACCATTATAAGCGTGAATGTCCAAATTTTCTACAATGCTCCTGGTATGGAAAAAAACATAAGTACGAAGAGTGCCCTGAGTTATACGAACATATGAGTCAGCAGCACCAAGAGGATAAGGGCGCTGTCATGGTGAGTATTAAGAAGGCTGACATGCAATGGCTCCCGTGAGTAATACGTGAATTAGAACTAGATCCTGTTATGGTAACAACAATGGTGGATTCCGCGCGCACAAGGGAAGCACCTAAGCAGAGACCTCTGGTTTCAAGGGAAGAAGTAGTACATGGGAAGTATCCAAACCCGGCTCACCAAAAAGAAGTCTACCAGGAAACCAAAAAGAAGACCAGTAGAAGCACCACAGGATGACTTGGATGAGGTTAAGGAGGTGTGTAAACTACTGAGGCAAGAGAATGTTATTCCCCTGCTAGGAGCATGGTTGAGAGAAAAGGTACCACACGCTAGGGAAGAACATGAAAGACAGATCCTGCATGAAAACCTCCAACCTCGTAGCCTTGATTATGATAAAGAGATCACCTTGAACACAGTAGTGGATGGATGGATGCTTAGTAACATCCTCATTAACACAGGCGCGGAGGTTAATGTTCTCACTCTGGATGCCTGGCATCAAATGGGAAGACCTGCATTACAACCATCTTCAAATGTGCTATATATAGCAAATAAGACAAAGGCAATTCCCATAGGTGTCTTGAAGGATGCAACTATTACCATTCAGGGGACTAAGTTCACTGGGGATTTTGAATTCTTGGTGCTTGGAAAGGCAGATAATTTCCCAGCGTTACTTGGGCACCTGTGGTGCTATAAGAATAATGTGAATCTCCAGTTTAACAAGGGGCACATAAGTTCTGAAAACAAGGAAGAGAGGGAGATTATACCACTTGCTGATGGAAATTCCACACCCTATACTAAACCCCTTAGAGAGGAGGTCCTGGATAGAATATATGTGCACTCCATAAGAGATCCAAAGACCATCCACCCTACAGAAGGAGTCATCCAGTTTAATGATGCTCAATCTGTCAATGATACTACAAGTATAGCATGTGATAATTAGGCGCATGGGACTTATGAATTGATTGGGCGACATCTAAAAGGATCGGTGACTAAGGTAACCACAGCACGTATAGTTCGGCGCCTAGAAGGAAAGGCAATAACCAAGTATTCTGGGGATGCATACCCTAAGGTATTTTTCAGAGAAATGGAAGCTCAATGGAAGGAAGACGAGCGACGAGGGATGCTGGGGTATGTTTTGACAGGCATAGTAGCAAGGTGGTGGGCCACGCATAATGAGAACTTGTTGGAATGGTGCGAGGTTAAAATTACGTTCACTTTTCGTTTCTCCAGGAGTAATATACCCACCGCTATCAAGGATTACAATGGCAATGAACCCGCCTCTTCCCACATCCAGGCATGTGAGAGGGTCTAGGGAGAAGGTGCGGAAGCTTTACCACCCTCCCTTTGGGTGCACAAACTATATTCGACACTACAAGGTTTTGCGCGCGTTTGGTACATCCATTCTGAAACTCGCTGCCAGACGGGAAATTGGTAGGAATTAGTGGCTGACTTGGTTCACACGTTTGAGTACCAGAGTACTAAGCAACCGGTTGATGAGGCATTGCAAGGTGTCAAGTGCCTCACTCTAGGGGATTGCACCATGGCGGAAGACAGATTAGTAGACTTACTTGGTGGACCTAGCTTGGAAGCACGGTTCAAAGAGGAGGAACCAGAAGACATACAATTCGAGCGTGCGTGTGCTGAAAAGGAGAAAGGAAAGATGGTATACGTTATTGATGGAGAAGAGATGGAGAGCCTGAATATCGACCATTCGTTTGGGATGCGCGAGGTAATTGACAGTGTGGATGCATGTGTGCACGTGTATCATGAACCACTCAAAACCAAGAAATTTAACATCGGCTCAGAGAAGGAGCCCAAGGAAGCTATCAGGGGACTATTGGTTGGACAAGGAAGTATCAAAGATCATCGATCTCTTGCGTGAATTTCATGATTTATTCCTGCGCAGATATTATGAGTTGAAAGGCATCCACCATTCATTAGGGGAAATGAGCATAAATTTGAAAGATGGTGTGCGCCCGGTCAGGAAGAGGCCTTACAAGATGAATCCCAACATACGCGTAAGGGTTAAAGAAGAGCTAGACAAAATGATAGCATATGGTATCTTGAGGCATTGGAGGAATTAGAATGGATAATTCCAATGGTGATCAGCATAAAGAAGGATGGATGGATTAGGATATGTGTGGATTACAGGGAGTTGAACTCTATTTGTATCATATACCCTTTTCCCACCCTCTTCACTGAAGTTATTTTGGAAGGAGTTGCTAGGCACAAGGTCTATTCCTTCACGGATGGATTCTTGGGATATCACCAAGTAAGTATTGCCAAGAAATGCCAAGGAAAGACAAATTTCGACACTGAGTGGGGAAGCTTTGCATACATGGTCATGCCCTTTGGATTGAGGAATGCACCCACTGTATTTTCACGCATAGTGGTACAAGCGTTTAAGGACTTCATCCACAAGTTCCTTCAAGTATATTTGGATGATTGGACAGTGTATGGATTGGTCAAGGACCATTGTGATAACTTGAGATTGATGTTTGAAAGATGTCGGTAGTTGAGGATCTCCCTCAACATCAAGAAGTGTGTCTTTGCAACTCATTTTGGAACGTTGTTGGGGCATATCATATGTAAAGATGGCTTACTGGTGGATCCCGCGAAAGTTGCAGTTATTGTGGGATTAGGGGATCCCACAAACCAAAGCATTGTGCATGGATTTATTGGACACATTGGGTACTATAAAAAGTTCATTAAGGGATACGCCAAGATCGTCGCGCCTTTGGATATATTGCTCAGATATAAGAGTGCCTTTCAGTGGGGAGAGGTGGTGCAGAAGGCATTTGACACTCTAAAGGAAAGGATTGTCACCGCACCTATTCTACGATTCCCATCATGGCATAAACCTTTCCATGTCCACGTGGATGCCTCTGGTACAATAATGGGAGCCTTTCTTGCTCAACCAAGAGAGGGGATTGTTGATCATCCCTTGTGTTTTGCAAGTAGAAAGTTGACACCAGCAAAACAGAATTATACAACGACTGAGCGCGAGGCATTGCCAATGATCTACGTGCTCCACAAATTTAGACAATATCTGCTGGCGACTCCCTTCATATTCGACACTGACCATATGGCCTTGAAGTATCTAGTAAACAAAGCAGTGTTGCAAGGGCGCATATGTCGTTGGGTACTTTTACTTCAGGAATTTGAATTCAAAGTGGTGCTAAAACCTAGAAATAACAATTATAGGCCAGATCATTTATCAAGGATTGATTCAGGAGAGGATGCACAAAGTATCAAGGAAACCATGCCGGACGCGCAACTATTCAGGTTGTGGTGCGCGCGCCTGGAGTTAGAAGACATTGTTGTTTTTCTCAAGGAAGGTGTCGTGCCTGAAGGGATGAATGCACTAGAAAGGAAAATGTTAGCCATACGTGCCACGCCCTTCATGTTGATCAATGGGGATTTGTATAAAATGGGCCGCGATGAGGTTTTGCGTCTATGTGTATTAGAACATGAAATGCGGGGAATGCAACTGCACGCAAGATCCTAGTCGTTGGACTATGGTGGAAGACGATTCACCAAGATTTCATTGAGTTTTACAAGGCCTGTGACCACTGCTAGCGCCTTGGAAAACCTAGAAGAAGGGATGAGATGCCCTTGCTCCCCATCGCCAGCGCGGAACCTTTTGAGAAATGGGCAATAGATTTTTTCAGACCAATCTCACCAGCTGTGCAAAGGACTAACTCGCGGTATATCATTACCTATACTGATTATCTAACAAGGTGGGCAGAGGCCACGCCCACTAAGGATTGCACCACAGCCATGGCTGCTAGTTTTTTATGGGAGAACATTATCAGCAGGTATGAGTGCCCATTAAGTTTAACAAGTGATAGGGGCACTCACTTATTAAATGAAACCATCAGGATTCTATTGGTAGAATTCATGGTAGCCCATCACAAGACTACCCCTTATAACCCTCAGGAAAATGGGACTACAAAGGCATTCAACAAAATCCTTAGTCACACATTGACTAAGATGTGTGATGTGGGTAGGCAAGATTGGGATGACAAGGTGTCAGCAGTTCTTTGGGCATACAGAACAATGTATAAAAGATTGAACAAGGCCACACCATTTCAATTGGTGTTCGGCATGAAAGCAGTTTTGTTAGTCGAATTCATGCTACCATCTCTACGTATAGCACGCGCAAGAGGGTTGGACGATGAGCAAGTGCTGGAAGAAAGAATAGATGAATTGAAAAAGTTGGATGAAAGGCGCTCACTAGCAAGATGGAGCTAAACAATTAAGAAGGAAAAGAAAAAGGCATGGAATGACCACCGTATTAAGAACAAACAGTTTGAGGTTGGCCAGATGGTACTGCTATATGATTCAAAATTTCTACGCCATCCTGGAAAGTTGAAGGTGCATTGGTTGGGTCCTTATGTAATTTCATACATCCTTTATTCGGGTGCGTGCCAGTTACAAGTGCTGGATGGAACAAAATTACCTGGACACTTCAATGGGAGTAGGCTGAAGCCCTACTATAAATAATGCTTCTTGGTGTTTGTAAATAAGGCAGTTTTGCTAGTTAGTTTAGAATGTCCTTGTATGCTTTTCCTTTCTTGTATTTCCCTTTCGTGTTGTTGTTTTGTTTTATGCCTTGGGTGTTGGTAACCTTATTACTTTTTGACTTATGAATGCGCAGAGGACCACACATCGTTTTAGTGTGGGGTGAGATGATGAAGAGAAACTTGGAGTTATTCTACTAGGAGGATTTGGGGTGGTGGCAAAATAAGGTTACATTGGAAATCCACGTACAAAGGAGAAAAAGTGTAAAAACACGAGGTAGGCAGAAGCAAGAATCATGAGGATGGAAGAAGTGCCTTTGGTGTCGGTAACACGCACACAAGAGTCTTCTGTAAAGATGGATTCTTTGAGCGCCAGAAGGTTGGAAATGTTTTCGCGCAAAGATTGGGTGTGGGTGGAAAAGTTTTCATTCAAGGATTGGGCGTGTAAGGAGAAGCACTGAAGTCGGTTTTTGTTTGAAAACACCGCATTAAAAATTGTTGTACGGTGGTAGGTATCCTAGCCTTAAATGCATAAAATCAGGAAAAGCTATAAATACAAGAGTGGGCATTTCATTATTTCACTTTGCGAACACAAGAAGAGTGAATTTATTTCAAGAGTTAGGGTTTTGAGAACTGACTCGTGTAAAGGAAAATCCCAAGAACTTAAGCGTAATCGGTCCATTGGATCTAAAAACCAGAGCAGAAGTGATTCACAGGTGTGAGGAATGTTGTGGAGAAGCGTCGTGATTAGAGGAGAAAAATATGAAATTAGGATTTGTGTTTTAGGGCACAGGGCACACGAGGAAAACTTTCAAACAAATCACAAGTTAACGTGGGAATGAAAGCAAAGGTTGCAATGACGGCCACGAAACTAGTTGATAAACCTGCAGAATAATCCAAGAAGGGAAAGGGTAAAGGAAAAGGAAAGAAGAAACAAGAAAAAATACCCTTGGATACAAATGAGGAATGGTACTCGGAAATGCAATACCCAGATGGGGTTTTGCTAGGGCAAGAGTGGGAGCCCCACATAAGACAGATGACCGTGATCGATTACAATCGCCGATCAAGTACAATCGTGAAGGAAATGGTGCTGGAGCTGGTGCGCCCCACAAATAAATGAACACCTGACGGGTTTTTGATCTACAGCAACATGGTCGAGGTGAAAATGGAGAAGGCAGAGCTTCTCCAACTTTTCGAGTTACCATATTTCAAGAAGCCCGAGCGCTTGTACCATTGTTTGATGACGCACGTACATGAAGACTTCTTCTACTTCGTAGGGCGCAAAATGTGCATAACTCCTCAACTAATTTCATGCTTCACAGGCCTAAACTGTGAAGGGGACGTGCTCGAAGATGAACTCCTAGATGAAGAGGCAATCAAAGAAACCATAGCATCCCAGGGATTGAAGAAAGGATCAAGGTACTACGACGTCTCAGATATCAATGATTCGGTGATGAAGATGGCCGCACACCTAGTCTCCAAGATGAATGGACAAGAAAGGTGGACCTAGGTGAGCAAGCCCTGGCTGAATGTCTGCAGGAAATTCGCAGAGGGTACCATATACAACCTCTCCCAATATATTACAGATGGAATCATAAGTAGCGCGGAGAAGGGAGGAAAGATCTTATTTGGAAACATTCTGTTGACAATTGTGTTCTTGGAAATCGGGGTGTCGGATGCATCCGACAAGTTTGTGTGGGAGTACCCTACTGAAGATCCCTCGCCTACAGAGAGGTTTCAAAAATACACATGTGAATCAATGACAGGGGTACACAAGGCGCGCTTAGACAAATGGTATATGCACCTTAGGAATGCATTCGGGGCTGAATGGTGGATCCCTAAACAACTCCCCGCAGCGACCAAAGGAGAAGCAGAGTTCGCAGTCTACCAGCACTTCTATATTGGCAGGTTCATTTTAATCGATGGAAGCTAGAGTCCATGGTGCAAACTCCCATTTTCGTTTACTACCCAATTTTTCCAAGCGAGAGTAAACAGATACAAGGAGTTGAAGAAATTAGACCTTGACTTGTCTACCCTTGACAGATAGCACAGGGAAATGAGGAAGAAGTTGGTCTACCCAGAGAAGCGCGCGTACGTTGAAAGGTACGTATTGCAAGATGTGCATATTGTAAGGCCTTTGACCTTACCTATTGTTGTGAGCAATGCCGCAAGGATTTACGTACGCATAAGGCCAAAATTCGAAAAGGGCGCATATGTGGAAAATGAGATATCCATCCCAGACGACCCTACTGGGAGAAATAAGCCCACGCCAAAGCATAAGGAGAGGGAAGAGAAAGAGGAACAGAGGGCAGTGGAGAAGCAGGATGTAGGTACCATGGGGAAAAGTACCTACATCTGGAAGAAGAAGAGAACGGTGGTCAAGGAGAAGACCCCAGAACCTACGAAGCCACCATCCCCTGAGGAACCCTCAGATGAAGAGAAGACCACATCCCCGACTCCGGAGTTTTCAGCAAAGGAAGAAGAAGAGGGGATGGAAGAACTAGAGTCCAAGGATACAGATGACACAAATGCCTATATAGGCAAAAAGGATGATGATGAAGAGGAAGAGCTAGAGGTAGATCAGGAGTTGATTGATGTCCACGATTCAGAGGAAGAGGAAGTAGAAGATGCAAACGATGCCTTCATCTTTGCAAGGAGGAAGGGCACCCAAGGGGAGGAAGGCGCGCAAAGTGAAGAAAGGAGCGAGGGGGCAAGTACTAAGGAGCCAGATATGCCCAAGCTCACTCAGGAGGAGGTGGATGAGAAAGATACAAGGGAGACGGAGAGGATGATTAATGCCTTGGTCGATGAGGAATTGGAGCGCAGCGCAGAGCTCGTGCTTGGTGAATTCAAGAAAAACCAAAGGGAGAAGAGTGTAAGTAGCACAAAAGGCCCAACTCTTTCAGTAAATGTTCCCAAGGGCGTGCACACGGGAAGTAAACGCGCATGAGGGGGAAGAATAATGATGGGATATGTTAATGACCCCAACAAAGTTTTGCGCACGCATTTTTAGAGTACCGTGCCCACTAAGGAGCTAACCGCAATGGAGTCCTTTGAACCTGAGGGTGGATACCCACGCACAAGAAAAATGCTATCCTGGGCATTTGACTCCCACCTTGATGAGCCCAAGTTCGAGGTTAACCAAGGAGCGATACTAGCACTGTCTGAAGGAAAGGGGGACAACACCATTATAAACACACAACTATCGGATTAGCAAGTGTGTAACGCACTCAACAAAGTCTCCATGGAAGTTGAGGCTAGGATCTTCTATAGAAATGGCAGGGTTAAAGTCTTGGAGGACCTGATGGAGAAGAGGAAGGAAGAAATAGTTAAGCTAACAAAGGAACTCGGCCTTGAAAAGAGTATCAGTGCTCAACTACAATGAGAATTACAGGAGGAGAAAGCTAAAGTGTGTGAAGTTTCCAAAAAGGTGGAGCTCATCTCCCAGGATATTAACATGAAGCACCCAGACCTTAACCCTCCCACGCAAAAATATGGTTCCTCCCTGGAGTGTCTTGAGGACTTAACTCGGATCCTCACCATGGAAAGGTAGCCTTTGGCCTTGGAGTTGACAGAGGATGTAGCTGCGCACTTGGAGCAGGAGGACAAGTTGAAATTCGTCGTGCTCGTAGCTAAATACAACAAGGTGCTTGCTGATGTAAAAATAGTTGCACAAACCGTTGGGGTCGCATACGACCATTTCGTGGATCAAGACAAGGTGACAAACATACTGCTTGCTAGCGACGAGGCCAAGATGAAAGACTTCGGGTAAAAGAATAAAGGCAATAGAACAGAGCGAGAAAAGATTCTAGCCAAAGTAGAAAGAAAATATGAAGCTATTGAGATCCGTCAGGTATCAATCAAAACCTAGCTTAAAGAGCTCTACAAGGTCATTACGAGGAAGATGGATGCCTTGGAAGATCAAGCAAAGGAATTGGAGACTGCAGTAGAGACCATAAACATAAATGGGGAAAGTCATTGTGGTTTACCTAGATGACTTAACCATGTTCTCTAAACAGCGAAATGATCATTGTGATCATTTGGAGCAAGTGTTGGCCAGGTGCCGAGAACATGCGATTTCCCTAAACCCAAAAAAGTTTGTTTTTGGAGTCATGGAAGGGAATTTGCTAGGCCATGTGGTTAGCAAAGAAGGAACAAAGATAGATGCCGAAAGAGTTAAGGCTATTCAAATCCTTACTCTACCTACAAGCAAGACTGGTGTTCATTCTTTCTTTGGAAAGGTGAACTTTCTCAGGCGTTTTGTTCCTGACTTTGCCGAGAAGACCCGTCACATATTGAACATGATGAACGGGTCACCAACTTTCAGATGGAGTGAAGAGGGGAAAAGGTCATTTGAAGAAATAAAAGCTTCTGTTGCTCATGCACCAGTCCTGGTATGTCCAGATTTCTCCAAGGACTTCATCATGTATAGTTACGCATCTAAGCATACTGTGTCCGCAATCTTAATACAAAAGAACTCGGAGGATGTTGAATCTCCAATCGCGTTCATGAGTTCTCCTCTCAAGCCTCACGAACTAAAAATGACTCAACTGGAAAAGCATGCCTTCACCGTTGTCAAAGCAGTGAAGAATTTCAGGTATTACATTCTAAACTCGCACACGGTGGTGCTGGTCCCTGACACGGCGGTGAAATCAATTCTAACTCAGCAGGAGTTAGGAAGTTTGCGAGGAAATTGGATCGCAAAGGTCCAGGAGTATGACCTGGATATTAAACCAACCAAGCTGGTAAGGGGCAAGGGCCTGTGTCAGCTTATGGCTGAAAACAAAGATTCAGAAAACCCTGGTGAAAGGGGTGACTACACCGATGAAACACAAGACCGGCAGGAAGAGCTTGATTCTCTGCCTCTGGTTCTATTTGTTGCAACTAGTGATGAATGGTACTCTGACATCGCTTTCTTCCTTACCTACGGCGAATGCCCGATGCACCTAACTACAAAGGAGAAGCGCACTATAAAGCTCCAAGCGGCTAAATATGTCATCTGGGATGACGACTTATATAAACGTGGGATAGATGGCATCTTTTTGCGATGTGTTGACAAACCCCAGCAAGTAAAACTACTGGAAAGTTTTCACAATTCAGCTTATGGAGGGCATTTCTCTTCCTCCGTAACTGCACACAAGATCATTCAAGCCAGGTACTATTGGCTGACGCTCTTCCAAGATACAGCCACCTGGGTGGCAAAATGTGAACCCTGCCAACAATTCGTCGGCAAGCCCAAGTTGGCTGCCTTTCCCCTAAGGCCGGTCATTATCAATGAACCATTCAGGAAATGGGGAATTGATTTTATTGGCGCACTCAATCCTCAATCGAGTGCCAGACATAGCTATGTCCTTACAGCAACGGATTACTTTACCAAGTGGGTGGAAGCCATACCTGTCAAGCATGCCACTTCTGAGGTGGTTTGTAATTTCATTAAAGAAAATATCATTGTCAGGTTCGGCGTTCCAAACAAAATCATTGCTGATAATGCTTCTAACTTCTCCTCACGAGAGGTTATTAGTTTTTTCTATGAATATGGTATAACTTTGGCTCACGCATCCGACTATTACCCTCAGGGAAATGGTCAGGCGGAATCCAGTAACAAGAACTTGGTGACCATCATACGAAAGTTAGTAGATAAGAATCAACGAATGTGGCACAAGTCTTTGTACGACGCTTTGTGGGCCGATCGTATTACTCCTAAGAGATCTCTCAGCATGTCACCTTTTCAAGTGTTATATGGCACTGATGCCGAGCTTCCCATTTCTGCGGAACTTCCTGCTCTACGCTTGGCACAAGCTATCGAAGATGAAACTTTCCAAAGTTCTCTTGAAAAGAGAATCATGTATCTGGCAGAACTTGAAGAAAAGAGAGTGAGGGTGGTCGATAGGATCACTGAACATCAGAATCAAGTTAAGAGGCTTTTTGATAAGAAGGCCAAGCAAAGAGATTTTCAAGTGGGAGATCTCGTCCTTTTGTGGGACAAGTGAAGAGAACCAAAGGGCATGCATGGGAAGTTTGATTCCCTGTGGAGAGGGCCCTTCAAGATCAAGCAGCTCAATGGAGAGAATAGCTTCTATCTCTTATATCTGGATGGAACCGAACTCCTGCTTCCTTATAGCGGGAAGCATCTGAAGATCTTCAGGAAGTAGAGCTTGCTCTCTTCTTTGTACAGTTTGCTTTTGTTGTGTGTTTGCTTCCGTCGTGTGTTTACTTTTGGTTTGTTGTGTGTTTTCTTTTGCTCCCCCTCCGGTCACCCTTGTTTTTGACTCTATTACCCAATGGATAGGCACATAAGAACTAGGATTCTCTACTCCCGAGTTCGCTCAGGGATAGCCCCCAGAAAGAGCCAGTTGTTATCCCGTAAAATTGACAAGGGCAATTTTACCGATAACCATTCCGAAATTTTGTTCCGATCCCTCGTTAGGGATCCCTTGCGTTCGAAACGTTGTAAAATCCCTTCCCGGGAAATCTGGTTTTTCGAACTTAGTCTTTTGAGCCTTTTTTGGCTGGGCGCATGAAATTTCTATGTAACACCAACGTTTGGTGTGCCCCCTTTAAAACCTTTGGCGCGTGATTTTCAGTGTTAACACAACTTTCGGTGCGCCAAAGTGTGTTGAGCCTTCCCTGCGTGCGCCAAGGCGCATGCGCCTTTGTGTTGGCACAACGTTTGTTGCACCACTTTTTGGTGCGCCAAAGGGCGCACATAATCTTATTGCAACACAATGTTTTGGTGCACCAAAGGGCGCACATAACTTCGTGTCGACATAGCGTTTGGTGCGCCAAAGGCGCGCTTGATTTCCTGCTGTCAAATATTTTCATGTGAAAACGGGTGCACGCTTTTCCCTGTCGACAGCCACTCTCATGCGCCTTTCAAAAAGTGGGTGGTGCATTAATGTTCAGCCAGCCTATATATATGTGTTTGCGCACCCAAATGTCATTTTCACTTCTCATTGAGCACGTGATTTTTCTGAGCCTGTCAGCCCCTGCCTCGTCGTTTTCAGCACGTTGTGGACCCGTTCTCGAGCTTTTTTTATTTATCCGGGTAAGAGGTTCTTTTTCTCGTCCATGTGCTTTATTTTCTTGTTTTTGGCTTGCTGGTTGGTTGTGGTTTAGCAGTATTAAAATATCAAATGTTGAGCTAGCCCTCCCCTGTGCCATCTTTCCTTATTTATTTCCTCCCATCCCTCTTTCCAGATCTGCTGGTAGAGGGTGTTAGTTTGAAAGCTTGGTCTGAAACCCCTTTGGCTTGAACCATTGAATATCCCAAGGCAGCCTTAGAACTGAAAAGAAAGAAGGGTTGAGCCATATGAAAAAACACTGTTTTTCCCTTAGGCGCACCAGCACGTCGTGCAACATCATAAACAGTTGCGCCCCCATGGCGCATCTGTCCCCCCTGCAGCATAACTAGAACCCGCGCCAATGGCGCACCCATCATGCTTGTTGCATCAAGTTTTCATACGCCCTCAAGGCGCGCCTCTTCCACATGCTGCACAAGCTAAACTTGCGCCCCTTTGGCGCACCATCATTCAGTGCTGCATCACCTTTCCATGCGCCCTTGGCGCACCCAGCATCCATGTAACACAAGCCTTATCTGTGCCAAGTATAGTCATAAAAGCGCAGGCGCATCTCTCCTTACAGTAACATTCGTGTTTTACAAACCCTCCGTGCGCCGCGCCATATTTCCTTTGGCGCACGAAAAGTCCCTGTTACACGCTTTTCCCATGCGCCAAAGGGCGCACCAAATCCCAATGTAACATGCAAGGTCCATGCGCCTTTGGCGCATCCTGTCTCCATGCAACACGATTTTCTCATGCGCCCTTTACTAAAATGCACTCTACAGTATGCATGCGCCATGCGCCTTTGGCGCCGGTTTAATCTTTGCAACAGCCCTTTCCCGTGCGCCCTGCCTATTTAGCCCTGTAAGCTGCATTTTTCCTGCGCCCTGAGCCTAAAAATCTCTAACTCTTTCTTCTGCTAACATTCTAATGGAAGATCAAATGGCTAATTCAACTTTTTCGGATTGGGTCTCGCTTCTTCTTCATGCAGATCAGCAGATAATCTTAGAAGAACATATGTCTACATCCAGCAAGAGACCCACCAAATCAAAAGGGAAGGCTAAGCTTACTGAGGAAGAGATGAAGTATAAATATCAAAGGGTCAGAATGCCCGAGTCACAGGCCGAATGCAGCATGGATGTCAGAGACTCAGAATTGGGGCATGTCGACATGGAGGAATTCTGGGCCAGAACTCAGAAAGTTACAAGGAGTCCATGGATGGAAAAATTGATAGGCAGTGCCCTGCACTTCGCCGGAGGAATCCCCGTCAGCACAGTCAACAATGAATTTATGATGGTGGTTGCTCAGTCTTACAACAAAGACACCAGATGTGTCGAAAACAGCAAGGGCGAGGTAGTCATCAACCTCACTGCCCGTCATTTTGAGATGATACTTGGCATCCCTCACCACCGGCACTTCGTGGCCGTCAGCCAAGCAGAGTGCATCAAGGCCTGGGAAGACAATGAAGACCAATGCATGCAACTAATGAACGAAGTCTACTTGAAGAACAAGAAGGTGGTAACCCGGTGGCCCCAAATCATCCACCGCAGTGACTTCTCAGAAGAGCTCAGCGATACCATTACCTTCCTGAGTAGGGTCTTCGGGCTCTCTGACGCCCATTACTTCCATAAATGGATGTTGCGCTACTTGGAAACAATGAATAAGAATGTGCCTGAGCAACGCTTTTGCTGGGGGGAAATTATAAGCAGCACCATTTCCGAGCAGCTACAACAGTTCAGCACAACGGGAGTATTCCATATGAACTCCTACGTGGTCTACGCTGCAGCATCAGAGAGGGATTATCCAGGCCTAGCACGAAGTGGAGTTTGGCCTCAGGTCAAAATATATGAGTATTATCCAGAGTTGAAGCTAGAGAATAGCATCGCCCAATTCCCCAAAATCAATGATGCATTCTTTTATCACATCATCTGCCTATTGAGGCCAAATCTGACTCATGGTCGTACGACCAAAAACATAGTGGCAGCCACGGAGAAATGGGGAGCCCTGTTCACCCAATTTCCTACATTCACCTATCTGAGGGCTGCCAACTTTTTGGGAGAGCCAACCAGGCTACCAAGGTATGCCGGGCCTAAGCTGATTCTGCTGGAGCTGTCAAGGAAGCTAATCACATACCACGAAAAATGCCTGAAAAGGAAGAAGGGTGGAACTCCTTTCCCCCTCACAGTGGGCCAATACACATGCTCTACCCACCACAAGGTGAAGGAAATGTTTGCAGAGCTGGAGTTACTCAATTTGAAGCATGACTTCCCAGCCAGGCCCACCTTCGACCCAAGGGGCTGCCTGCCAAGAGCAAAGCTTGATCCAATCCACGTTCCTCAGATCGAGGATATTTATATTGACGTCCTCCATGAGGTAGAGCTCAGAAGAAAGGATCATTCTCACCTAGCATTGGCAGAAATTATCCAGTATGGGGTAGCCATTGTCCCCAAAGGCTACCAAACAACAGAAGATGAAGTGGACAAGGTATATAATGATACAGATGGGGACGATTGGCCCTTTCCGGCCATTGATAGAACTAAGGCTCCTCAGACAATTGAGGAGAGGGTCAAGGAAACTCTGCGTAGGACAGAGCACTGGTGCCGGATGAACGGCCTAATCTACCTCGGGGTAGATTTCACAACCTCCCCATTGGGCAACGCACCTTCACGGTCTAAAAAGTAGCTTAAAGGCAAAGGTGTAGAAGGTGAATCCAGCACCATTCAGGAAGAAGCCCCCGAGAGTCCTCTTTCCACAGCACCAGAACAGGTAATAACTCTGGATTCGCCAGAGAAATAAGCAGCAGGGGATAGTCCAATTGGCCCATCCACTCAGGATGTCGGCATTGCTACCACAACAGAGGTCCCTTCTATCCCTTCTTCTTCTCTTCCTTCCCCTCCTCGAGTGACTCAAGCGACCATCCCTTTGGTCGTGTCCTCCACCCCTTCTTCTACTCTTTCCCCTGCTTCTTCGTCTATCTTCTCTTCCCTCACTGATCTGTCCTCTTCCATTTCTTCCCTCATCTCCGGGCTCCCTTCCCTTCCTATGTCTTCCGCAGCTGCAGTTTCCCTTCCTCCGTGGACACTTCTTCGGCTATTCTCTCAATGCCGCCTCCGCGTGTCTCCACATTTTTCCCCTCTTCTACTGCAGCTGTCCCCTCCTCTGTTTCTGGTCCTTCTTCCATAGGACCAGCCTGGATCTCTCAGCAGCTGAGCCAGCAAAAGAGGAAAGTTCCCATCGCTCTGATGGACTTTTCAGTGATCCCAGCCAAAGGGGCAAAGAAGCTGAAGCCTGTTGCACGCTTCTCTAAAAGTGCTGCAGGTGAGAGAATCATGGAAATTGTATACCCCGATCCCCTCAAAGAGAAAAAGGATCTGTCTCCGACAGATTTTACCGTGACCCAAGTCACAATGGGGACATCTTCTGAAAGTCTCCAGGGGGAAGCTCTTTCCGCGGTCGACGCCCTCTGTCAAAAGCTTCAAGAAACAAAAGAAGAGAAAAGGCTACTAAAAGAGCAAAACAAATATCTGCTCCAAGCCTTACAGAAGATGGGTAGTGCGCCTCCCACAACTGCCACCGAAGCTTCTGAGCTTCTCAGCCAGGAGAAAATCAACGAATATGCAAAGATTGGCGAGCAAGGTATGGCTGTTTCTGCTTGGAGGAGCCAGATCCTCAAGGATAGTGAAAGAGTGATCGCCGAGTTTGTCAATTTGTATCTGAGCATCGGAAAGGTGAACAAAGAGCTCCAAGCATTAGCGGGGCCCATATCAGAAGAGCTAGATCATGCTAGACTCCAACACGAGACCTTTCAACAGATGTTTGACTGTTCAGTCGAAGATCTGGTCAAGTTCGGTGTCTTCGGCCATCCAAGGGCCCTCAACAAAACCATGTCCACTCTGGACTACTAGGTGGATCAGCTTGAATTTATTCTGGAAAAAATCGACAAGGTAAAGGAAGCAGCCCTGGATGCAATGCACCAAATGGAGCGAATTGTTCTCAACATGTCTCTAGGGTTGCTCACTCCTTCCTTTATCTTAAGGTCAGCTGATGAAACCATCCGGATCTTCAAGGAGATCGCTTCTCAAGGAACAGGGCCAGAGGTCACATTTGACACTGAATCTATCAACAACCTGCTGGCCTGTAGGGACTTCATCGGGTTCCTCATTGAGGCGGAAAAAGATTATTCCAAACTCCCAGAGAAGCTCATAGATGAGCGGGAGACTTGTGAGGCAATCAGTGAACTGCACAAGGATCCTTCTCAGGATCAATTTGGGCCAATGATTAACAAGTTTTTGGAATACCGCGCTCAGTTCCATATCTCATCACCTGAGCAGCATCAAAAGCAGGCTACTCCCTTTCGGCCGCAGGATGATGACGACGAGTAGCTGCTCCTTCTTCTTCTTCTTCTTCTTCTCTCTCTTCTCTGACTTTCTTGTTGGAATGTCTGAAGTATGTTGATGCAAATGATGACATCATCCATGTTGCATCATGGGATGATGTCATCCATCAAGTTGTAAAAAGTCAACATGACTTTTAGATATTTTGTAAATATCTTTGTAAATAGTTGTTGGCTCCTTTTTGCCTTCTTTTCTCCTCTTCTTCTATAAATACCCCAACACTTGTTGTGTTGAGGGATGGATGAATATCTTTCAGATGAGAAATAGGAGTAAGGAGAAAAGACTTTGAGCTTTTTGTAACAGAACAAATTAGTAATACAATATTTGGACTTTGTGCTGAATACCTGTGTTATATACATTAGATCTTTCTTATGTTAGATCTGTGTATTTATTCTGTTGGATCTGCTTCTATTTTATTGTCATTTATTTATCATCAGTATTGCTTTGTTTATTTATGCAAGTAGGTTTGGCTCTGTTTACTACCAACCCAAAAACATAAATCTTCTGACCTTTCTGCTTTGGAATTCATTTCTTTTCTCCCTTCGGACCTGTTCCTTCTTCCTCCTCTCTTTCATTCCTTTCTCTTCGCAGCCGGAAATAAACCTACTGGGATGAGATCCCAAACCCCTGAAGGCAGAATCTGTGAGACTTGCATAGATTCCTGCTGGTAGAATAGCAATAAACCAGTTTCGCTTTGCTGACTCAAAGAGGGGCTATGCCCTGCACACTGTTGGCTCGTTTATCCATAGATCTGCCCAAGCGACAGATTTTCAGACCAACAGTTTTTGGCGACTCCGCTGGGGAATCGAATAGATCTGTCAGATCTACGATGGTAGTAAGATAAAAAATCAGAAAAATCAGAAGATTGCTGCCTGTTTGTAAATCTGAACTTTTTGTTAAAAATCCAAAAATTTGCAAAAGTGCTCAAATTGAAAAATTTTCTTCTGAGAGTCATAGATCTGGTCCAGTTAAAGATCTTTAGTTCGCTGAGTTTTTACAAAAATCAGTATTTTGCCGTAGATCTGAGTTTTGACTGTTTGCAAAAAGTTTGAAACCCTCTGAAAAAAGTTAAAATCAGATCCAAAAATCAGCTTACTAATCTTCCCTGCCATCTTATCCTCATTGTTATTTGTCATTTAACCGCAATCGGTTTTCTGAAGAGGATAGTTTTAAATATTTAGAAAAGTATTTGCTGCTGGTTTTTGTCAGAAAAACCAGAAAATCAGCAAGTACAACCAAAAAGAAAGTTTGAATCTGCACCATAACATTGCAGATCTGGAAGGAACACTGGCGAGTGAACCTTTTACGCGCAGCAGGAGAGCCCGTGGAGAAGCTGATCCTACTTTCGATCTGCTTCAAAGGCACAATTTCAGCGTAACACCGGCGTGTTTTTCAGCGCTAAGCTCGGCTAGCCGGTCATCCAGGAGTGTCTCACCTTCATGAAGAAAAAGTCTTTTGCAGGGGGCATCCACATCCCTTTGTAGTGCCTTGCTACTCAGCGGAACCACACTTCCAGCTCGTGTTCTCTTTCCGGCTTTTCAGATGGCGGTTCCATGGGGAAACGTGATGGGTCCTTTGGCTTTACCACATCCAGTTCACGCGCTCCCTCACGGAAATCGAAAGAATTTTCCTAAATTTGACGGGAGCGGAAATCAAAGCACGGATTCCCACATATCTGCATTCATCATGTCATGCAGTATTTTGGATGTGACCCACGAAGATGTGTCGGTTCGCCTTTTTCTAGAAACCCTACAAGGACCTGCAGCTGAATGGTTTCAGCATTTGCCGGCCGGGTCTATTACCAGCTGGGCCACCTTACGGGATGCTTTCGAAGACAGATACAAGCCTTCAGAGGATGCATTTGCATTACTATCACGGATCACTCACCTGAAGAAGGAGGCGAATGAGACCATGCGCGATTTTGTCGCCCGGTTCAATGCACTAATCAACCGTGTTCCTGTTGCCATGCTTCCAACGCCGGAAAATCAAAAGTGTTTCTTCGTAAACGCTATGAGCTCGAAAGTTAGTTTCTTGCTCCTTCAGGAGTGAGTTGCCACCTTGATTCTCGCTCAAGCCGCTGCCATTCCCATAGAAGATAATCTGATAATATCCAGCGAATTAAAAAAAGGAATCAGCCAAGCCTAAATCTTTGGGCCCTTCGCCCACCACTTCATCTGATCTAGCATTCCAAAAGATGGCAAACGATTTGCTTGCATTAAAGAAACAGTTGGCCCAGGCCTCTCCCAGTTCCTCATACCGGGATATTCCGCGGAGGAATTTCGTTCCTAACAATGTTTCACAAAGACCGCGCTTACCTACAGCTGCTCCGCGGTTGGCGCTTGAAGCTCCTCCGGTCAATGCTCTGGCCGAGATTGAAGAAGAAGAGCAGTATTATGAAGAACCTTCGTCTCAAGGTGAAGATGATCAAGATGTCGGTGAACCGACTGGCGACTCTACTATCGGGTATATGGAATTTGATGAGGAAGAATCTGATGAAGAAGAGGGTACTCAGGGCTATGCAAGCGGACAGTCATACGCTGTTTTTACTCGCTCGCAAGGAAAAGAAGTGGAAGTTGCTGCCCATGTCCAGCAGGAGAAGGCCGTGTCAAACGCGCCTCTGATCATTGCTAAAAGAGGTAATCCTCTTCCTGCTCAACTCCCTGGCAAATCTTTTACAAGGAAATCTTTTCCCCCTATCTCTCCTCCAAATCAATCCTCTCACATTCCTACTAAGACCACCAATCCTATTCCATCATCACGAGGTGAGGGACTCATTCCTTTACCAACGCAACCCTTGGCCACGTTTGATATTATAGATCATGCAAAAAAGACCAAGATCCAAATGTCTGAAGCTGAGTACCTTCAGTCAAACCCCGAACAGCTTGTAAGATTGACTAAGTATATCTAAAGTCAAGCTGTTATATCTAATCAGGTTTCCCCAAAAGGAATCCTTTCCACTCCCCCTGAATCCCATATAAATGTAGCTTCAACATCTGTGTCAGGCAAGATAGAGCCTTTCTATCTCTCTCTACTGATCAATGGACACAAGCTGAGTAACTGCATAATTGATTCCGGGGCTTCTGATAACGTCATGCCGGCAAAAGTCACCCATGCTTTGGGCCTCACTCTTACCAAGCCTTTCGGCAGGTGTTATTCCTTGGAAACTAAGCAAGTTCCGTTGGTTGGCCAAATCAAAGACGCACAATTTGCATTTGCGGCCTTCCCGGATAAAAGAGTAAAAATGACAGTCCTCGTTGCTGACATTCCGAAAGCCTATGGGATTTTACTGGGAAGAAGTTTTTGCAGCGAAGTTGGTGGAGAAATTCATATGGACTGGTCTAAAGCTAGAATTCCAGTCAAAGGCGTAATGCAAACTTTGGAGCCGGAATCCCAAAAGAAGTACTTGGTCACTAGCTCTGAAGACCCCAAAGCTCAAATCCTTTTTGAATCATCAGGGATGGGGAATTACTTCTTATCTACTGAGACGGATAAAATGGGTGTCCTCGTTCAAGAAGGAGATCTTAATAAAATCTGGACATTGCAATTCGATGGCAGCTGTGCAACTAGTGGATGTGGCGCCGGGGCCGTGCTGATATCTCCTGAGGAAGAAGTCATTCCTCTCTCTTTCAAATTGCAGTTTTTCAACACTAACAATACTGCTGAGTATGAATCTCTCTTACTCGGTATGCAAGCCGCAAAAGAAAGAGGAATTAAAAATCTAAAAGTGCAAGGTGATGCTGAGCTAGTTGTAAATCAGGTCAAAAGGATTTACCAAGTGAAGAATGAAAGGCTCAGACATTACCGTAATGCGGTATGGGACAACATTGAAGAGTTTGATGCCTTTTCAATTGAATCTATTCCAAGAGCCCAAAATGACATGGCTGATTCATTGGCTGTTTCAGCATCTCTCATGCTCCCACACCCAGGTTTGAAAATGAACAAGTACACCATTGAGGTGGTTTTCTGCCCGAGCGTACCAGACAATTCTCAGCATTGGTAGGTGTTCAACGACGATAATCAACTCATTGCTTTTCTGGAGAAGGCAGAAAATTTTAAAGAATTGCACTTTGAAGGGTCTACTTCCACTTGCCGTGAGTCAGTCACCGACCAAGGCAATGAATCTGAAGGTAATGATGGCATATGTCAGCTCAAGGGAAATAAAATTCCAAAGGGCCTGGTTTCTCTGGAACGCCTGTTCGACAGGCATGACCGTTTTGTAAAAAAGAAGAAGCGGGACGACCCTAGCTCGTCCCCAGAAACCGAACCGGTCAATATAGGTTCGATAGAACACCTGCAATTTGTGAATATTGGCAAATGTTACACGCCCGAAGAGAAGTGAAATTTTTTCAAGTTGATGAAAAAATATATGGATGTATTGGCATGGTCCTATGCCGAATTTAAATTCCTTCAAGCCAAAGGACGTTCAACACGATATTCCGTTGAAAGACGATGTCAAAGCCTTCCGCCAGAAGCAGAGGCACTATAATCCCAAGATTTTGGGTACCATCCAGGCTGAAATTCAGAAGATGCTGGATGTAAGAATCATCTTCCCTATCCATCACAGCACTTGGGTAGCAAATATTGTGCCAGTACGCAAGAAAATGGTGAGATACGCATATGCGTAGACTTTCGAAATTTGAATCAAGCTTCGCTAAAGGACAACTACCCTCTTCCAATAATGGATCAGGTTCTGTAGGCAGTAACTAGATCAGAGATGTTGTCCATGCTTGATGGTTTTTCAGGTTATAATCAGATTGAAGTTTCACCTAAAGATCAGTTTATAACAGCATTCACTACTCCCTAGGGTACATTTGCCTACAGCAGGATGCCTTTTGGCCTAACTAATGCTGGTGCCACTTTTCATCAGGCCATGGACTTTGCGTTCAAAGGTATGATGGGGAAAGTCATTGTGGTTTATTTAGATGACTTAACCGTGTTCTCTAAACAGCGAAATGATCATTGTGATCATTTGGAGCAAGTGTTGGCTAGGTGCCGAGAACATGGGATTTCCCTAAACCCAAAAGAGTCTGTTTTTGGAGTCACAGAAGGCAAGTTGCTAGGCCATGTGGTTAGCAAAGAAGGAAAAAAGATAGATGCCGAAAGAGTTAAGGCTATTCAAAGCCTTACTCTGCCTACAAGCAAGACTGGTGTTCATTCTTTCTTTGGAAAGGTGAACTTTCTCAGGCGTTTTGTTCCTGACTTTGCCGAGAAGACCCGTCACATATTGAACATGATGAAGGGGTCACCAAATTTCAGATGGAGTGAAGAGGGGAAAAGGTCATTTGAAGAAATAAAAGCTTCCGTTGCTCATGCACCAGTCCTGGTATGTCCAGATTTTTCCAAGGACTTCATCATGTATAGTTACGCATCTGAGCATACTGTGTCTGCAATCTTAATGCAAAACAACTCGGAGGATGTTGAATCTCCAATCGCATTCATGAGTTCTCCCCTCAAGCCTCACGAATTGAAAATGACTCAAATGGAAAAGCATGCCTTTACCGTTGTCAAAGTAGTGAAGAATTTCAGGTATTACATTCTAAACTCGCATACGGTAGTGCTGGTCCCAGACACGGTGGTAAAATCAATTCTAACTCAGCAGGAGTTAGGAAGCTTGCGAGGGAATTGGATTGCAAAGGTCCAGGAGTATGACCTGGATATTAAACCAACCAAGCTAGTAAGGGTCAAAGGCCTGTGTTAGCTAATGGCTGAAAACAAAGATTCAGAAAACCCTGGTGAAAGGGGTGACTACACCGATGAAACATAGGACCGGCAGGAAGAGCTTGATTCTCTGCCTCTGGTTCTATTTGTTGCGACTAATGATGAGTGGTACTCCGACATCACTTTCTTCCTTACCTACGGTGAATGCCCGATGCACCTAACTGCAAAGGAGAAGCGCACTATAAAGCTCAGAGCGGCTAAATATGTCATCTGGGATGACGGCTTATATAAACGTGGGATAGATGGCATCTTTTTGCAATGTGTTGACAAACCCTAGCAAGTAAAACTACTGGAAAGTTTTCACAATTCAGCTTATGGAGGGCATTTCTCTTCCTCCGTAACTGCACACAAGATCATTCGAGCCAGGTACTATTGGCCAATGCTCTTTCAAGATACAGCCACCTGGGTGGTGAAATGTGAACCCTGTCAGCAATTCGTTGGCAAGCCCAAGTTGGCTGCCTTTCCCCTAAGGCCGGTCATTATCAATGAACCATTCAGGCAATGGGGAATTGATTTTATTGGCACACTCAATCCTCAATCGAGTGCCAGACATAGCTATGTCCTTACAGCAATGGATTACTTCACCAAGTGGGTGGAAGCCATACCTGTCAAGCATGCCACTTCTGAGGTGGTTTGCAATTTCATTAAAGAAAATATCATTGTCAGGTTCGGCGTTCCAAACAAAATCGTTGTTGATAATGCTTCTAACTTCTCCTCACGAGAAGTTATTAGTTTTTTCTATGAATATGGGATAACCTTGGCTCACGCATCTGACTATTACCCTCAGGGAACTGGTCAGGCGGAATCCAATAACAAGAACTTGGTGACCATCATACGGAAGTTAGTAGAGGAGAATCAGTGAATGTGGCACAAGTCTTTGTACGACGCGTTGTGGGCCGATCGTATTACTCCCAAGAGATCTCTCGGCATGTCACCTTTTCAAGTGTTATATGGCATTGATTCCGAGCTTCCCATTTCTGCAGAACTTCCTGCTCTGCGCTTGGCACGAGCCATTGAAGATGAAACTTTCCAAAGTTCTCTTGAAAAGAGAATCATATCTGGCAAAACTTGAAGAAAAGAGAGTAACGGTGGTCGACAGGATCACTGTACATCAGAATCAAGTTAAGAGTCTTTTTGATAAGAAGGAGGATCACTGAACATCAGAATCAAGTTAAGAGGCTTTTTGATAAGAAGGCCAAGCAAAGAGATTTTCAAGTGGGAGATCTCGTCCTTTTATGGGACAAGTGAAGAGAACCAAAGGGCATGCATGGAAAGTTTGATTCTCTATGGAGAGGGCCCTTCAAGATCAAGCAGCTCAATGGAGAGAATAGTTTCTATCTCTCATATCTGGATGGAACCGAACTCCCAGCTTCCTTATAGCGGGTAGCATCTGAAGATCTTCAGGAAGTAGAGCTTGCTCTCTTCTTTGTACAGTTTGCTTTTTGTTGTGTGTTTGTTTCCATCGTGTGTTTTCTTTTGGTTTGTTGTGTGTTTTCTTTCGTTCCCCCTCTGGTCGCCCTTGTTTTTGACTCTGTTACCCAATGGATAGGCACATGAGATCTGGGATTCTCTACCACTGATTTTACTCAGGGATAGTCCCCAGAAAGAGCCAGCTGTTATCCTGTAAAATTGACAAGGGCAATTTTACCGATAACCATACCAAAATTTTGTTCCGATCCCTCGTTAGGGATCCCTTGTGTTCGAAATGTTGTAAAATCCCTTCCCGAGAAATCTAGTTTTCGAACTTTTAGGGATCCCTTGTGTTCGAAATGTTGTAAAATCCCTTCCCGAGAAATCTAGTTTTCGAACTTAGTCTTTTTGAGCCTTTTTTGGCTAGGCGCATGAAATTGCTTTGCAACACTAACTTTTGATGTGCCCCCTTAAAAGCCTTTGGCGCATGGTTTTCAATGTCAACACAACTTTTCATGTGCCAAATAATGTTGAACCTTCCCTGCGTGTGCCAAGGCGCATGTGTTTGTGTTGGTACACCTTTTGTTGCGCCACTCTTTGGTGTGCCAAAGGGTGCACATAATCTTAGTTGCAACAAAAAGTTTTGGTGCGCCAAAGGGCTCACATAACTTCATGTCGAAAATGCTTTTGGTGCGCCAAAGGCGTGCTTTATTTCATGTTGGTAGGCATTTTGGTGCACCAAAGGGCGCACGCTTTTCCCTGTCGACAGCCACTTTCATGCGCTTTTCAAAAAGTGGGTGGCGCATTAATGTCCAGCTAACCTATATATATATGGTTTGCGGGCCCAAATGTCATTTTCACTATTCACTGTGCACGTGATTTTTCTGAGCCTGTCAGCCACTGCCTCGTCGTTTTCAACGTGTTGTGGACCCGTTCTCAAACTTGGTCAACGTGTTGTGGACCCGTTCTCAAACTTTTGCTATTTATCCGGGTAAGAGGTTCTTTTCTCCTTCTTGCGTTTTGTTTTCTGATTTTAAGCTTGCTGGTTTGTTTTTGAAATATCCAATGTTGAGCTAGCCGCCCCCCTCCCTCTTTCCAGATCTGCTGGTAGAGGGTGTTAGTTTGAAAGCTTGGTCTGAAACCCCCTTTGGCTTGAAACATTGTATCTCTTGAACCAATCCTTGGAAGTGAAAGAAAGAATGAAGAGATGAACCATATGAAAAACTCTGTTTTTCCCTTGGGCGCACCGGCGCATCCTTTGACATCATAAATAGTTGCGCCCCCCATGGGCGCATCTGTCCTCCCTGTAGCATAACTAAAACCCGTGCCAATGGCGCACCCATTTTTCCTCCAACATCATGAACTCTTGTGCCCTCAAGACGCGCCTCTTTCACATGTTGCAAGTGCTATACTTACACCCCTTTGGCGCAAAATCCTTCCCTACTTGCATCGCCTTTACATGCGCCCCTTGGCGCACCTTGTGTCCTATGTAACACAAAGGCGAACCCTTGGCGCACCTTGCGTCAATTCATATCTAAACATCAGAAAGGTGAACAAGGAACTCCAAGCATTAGCGGGTCCCATATCAGAAGAGCTAGAACATGCTAGACTCCAACATAAGACCTTTCAACAAATGTTCGACTGTTCAGTCGAAGATCTGGTCAAGTTCGGAGTTTTCGGCCATCCAAGGGCCCTCAACAAAACCATGTCCACTCTGGACTATGAGATAGATCAGCTGGAATTTTTTCTGGAAAAGATAGACAAGGTGAAGGAAGAGGCCCTGGATGCAATGAATCAAATGGAGTGAATTGTTCTTAACATGTCTCTAGGGCTGCTCACTCCTTCCTTTATCTTAAGGGTCAGCTGATGAAACCATCCGGATCTTCAAGGAGATCGCTTCTCAAGGAACAGGGCGAGAGGTCACATTTGACACTGAATCTATCAACAACCTGCTGGCCTGTAGGGACTTCATCGGGTTCCTCATTGAGGCAGAAAAAGATTATTCCAAACTCCCAGAGAAGCTCATACATGAGCGGGAGACATGTGAGGCAATCAGTGAACTACACAAGGATTCTTCTTAGGATCAATTTTGGCCGATATTAACAAGTTTTTGGAATACCGCGCTCAGTTCCATATCTCATCACCTGAGCAGCATCAAAAGTAGGCTACTCCCTTTTGACCGCAGGATGACGACGACGAGTAGCTACTACTCCTCCTCCTTCTTCTTCTTCTCTCTCTTCTCTAACTTTCTTGTTGGAATGTATGAAGTATGTTGATGCAAATGATGACATCATCCATGTTGCATCATGGGATGATGTCATCCATCAAGTTGTAAAAAGTCAACATGACTTTTAGATATTTTGTAAATATCTTTGTAAATAGTTGTTGGCTCCTTTTTGCCTTCTTTTCTCCTCTTCTTCTATAAATACCCCCAACACTTGTTGTGTTGAGGGATGGATGAATATCTTTCAAATGAGAAATAGGAGTAAGGAGAAAAGACTTTGAGCTTTTTGTAACAGAACAAATTAGTAATACAATATTTGGACTTTGTGCTGAATACCTGTGTTATATACATTAGATCTTTCTTATGTTAGATCTGTGTACTTATTCTGTTGGATCTGCTTCTATTTTATTGTCATTTGTTTATCATCAGTATTGCTTTGTTTATTTATGCAAGTAGGTTTGGCTATGTTTACTACCAACCCAAAAACATAAATCTTCTGACCTTTCTGCTTTGGAATTCATTTCTTTTCTCCCTTCGGACCTGTTCCTTCTCCCTCCTCTCTTTCATTCCTTTCTCTTCGCAGCCGGAAATAAACCTACTGGGATGAGATCCCAAACCCCCGAACGCAGAATCTATGAGACTTGCATAGATTCCTGCTGGTAGAATAGCAATAAACCAGTTTCGCTTTGCTGACTCAAAGAGGGGCTATGCCCTGCACACTGTTGGCTCGTTTATCCATAGATCTGCCCAAGCGACAGATTTTCGGACCAACAGAGCATACATGTATGGATCCAGATATGGCGCATGACTACGGTCTCCCCTTCTGTAATATTCTATAGTAATGCTATGAATGAATATCATAAGGTTACCATGATAATTGTATTAAGATCTTCTCTCTGTATTATCTGCATATTTCTATTATGTTTTTGATCTTGTATAATCATGAACCTTATTTGAATGTTAAGTTTATTTGTGGATTTACAACTTCCTAGTTCTGTTAATTCTATTAAGCGCTTTTACTTTTGACATGACTGAAAGGGTATAGAAGTTGTTCTGAGCTCTATAGCTTTTTTATGTCCTTTAAATCACTAATTCAAGACCATGAATTATGCCTTCCACTAAACTCACATAAAAGAGAGACTCAGCTCCCTCTCGTGCGCCTCAGGGTGAGCGTCTAGCACCTGCTAGGTGATAGGCTGGCACGCATGAGGTTCCCCTGTTCTTAGTGGGTGTAAGAATGACTACAATAGGCCAGCTGATTCCCATTCAAAACTAAACAAGAAATATTTACTTCGTGATTGATAACCCCTTTGTTTTCTTAGCCATTTCCCTGTTGCTATGCTTATTTTGTATAAGTAGACTCAATGATGGTTCTATGCATGAGACTAGGAAATATGGTCCTAATATTGTCATGCCCTCTTGTTCGAGTAGTTGGAAGCCATACTAGTCTTGTTGAAACTTAGTACTAATTACCCATGAAATCTAATTTTCCAGCTTCCATTTTATTTGCTCATCTTCCACGTCATACTGAATAACTGATTTGACATAGGAGCTTCCCTCTTCGACAACGATACATAGAATATGAATATGATCCTCAAGAGAGGAGATGCACCTGGAGAGGTCTCATCTAAGCCTATACTTAATCCCTAAACCCTGAACTCTAAAACCTAAACCCTAAATCCTAAACCCTATTTTTACCACCTTGAACCATAAACCCTAAGCGCTAAACCCTAATCCATAAACCATAAACCTTAAACTGTAAACCCTAAGCCATCAACCCTAAACCCTGAGCCTTAAACCCTGAGCCCTAAATCGTAACCCTTAAATCCTAAACCCTGAGCTTTAAACCCTAAATCATGTGCCCTAAACCCTAAACCCTGACCTTTATACCTTAAACCCTAAACCCTCAACCCTCAACCTTAAACCCCGAGCCCTAAACCTTAAACGTTAGACCCTAAACCCTAAACCCTTAACTCTAAACCCTAAACCCTTAACCCTAAACCATGAGCCCTAAACCTTGAGCCCTGAGCCCTGGGCCCTAAACCCTAAACCCTATTTTTACCACCCTAAACCCTAAACATTGAGCCTTAAACCCTAAGCCCTAAATAATATTCCTAAATCTTCTTAAATCGCCTCCAACACTTCCAAGATTCTTTGACATCACCTCCAAATGTTTAATATATTTCTTAAACTCTCCCAGAGGGTGTTTGATTAGCTCATAATGGTCTTTTTAGGCCTCCGAAGGAAGTTATATTTTATCAAGTCACACTGAACTCATCAATCATCTTATCCAATCATCCATGTACATTGAAATAAATTTTAAAAAAACTTTGTTAATAATTTCTTTTGATCCAGGTTGAGAGTAGTACTGAGGTAGGCTTGTCAGAGGAAGGACATACCATTGACCAGGAAGTGGAAGATGCATTCCCTAAGCTTGTAAAGTAGGTACTCATCCATAGTATGATTTTAGCATATTCTAAGTCAAAATTAGGGATTCAACTCCATGTTCATGGGAAAATTTATGAGTCCATATATTCGATCAGTTGTTGCTACCTTTAAGAGTTGTGAGGTTTGTAAATTCTAATTTTGACACATTTAACACTTGTACAAATGTCAATAACCAATCCAAAAGGCCCCAAAACCTAAACAATGACTATATTCTTTCACAAAACAAATATCGATGGTATAATTTAAACCCTAAAAGCTTGAACGTTGAACGTTGAATGCTAAAATCCTAAAAAATACCTATGTAATGACCAGATTAGAATCTAAAAAACTATCTTCTAAACCATGACAGATGGATCTGTGAGACTAGTTCCATAAGGTGTAGAGTGGCCCTAACTTTTTATATTTACTAAAATAAATTTAAAGTTTTTCTTTTATTAATCATTATACTTAAGTTTTTCTTTTATTAATATTTATACTTAAAATTTTCTTTTATTAATCTTTATACTTTATTATTTCTTATACTTAAACCATTTATTTCAGTAAATGAATCCCTCCCATAAATACATATACCACATACCAGACAAGAACGCGAGCGCATTTCATCTTGTTTGGATTTGAAATTACCAAACCATAGGCTTGGATTTTCCTTGGATATCCAAACTAAAGGTTTGGACTATGTAATCCGTGAATAAATCCATGATTTACAAAAAAGACAACAAAATGTCATGTGTACACCTGATAAAAAAATGTGCTATAACATAATATTCCAAAAAAATTATGCTACGACATCAAGCTCGGTTTTACCTTTGTGACGATATGATTCTTTCTAAAATCCGATTAGTTTAAGGCTTTCATCCATAAATTATTTTACTAGTGGCTTTTTTTCTTGCGAAAACCTATGCATACATTTTCGTGCACAATTTATGATTTTTTCATCTGAATGTCAAAAAAACAAACTCCTCTTCAAAACTCCATTCTACACGCATTAAAAAAAAAAAAAACTTTTTTTCTCAAAGTTACAAGGGTGTACATACAAATATTTCATTTTTCGAGATGTTTACACATTGAAAATTAATTTAAAAAATTATATATTCATCCAAAAATTATGAAAAATTAGTGGGACCTTGTACATGGAATTACCTAATTTTCTACCAAAGGGATTTGAAAAATAATTTATAAAATTCAAAAAATGCAGGGACACAATAAGTTCTTATCTTTTTTACGAAAAATTATATATACTTTGCATGCGCACCACATTTGACCCTCTTAATCTCCATCATTTTTGAAAAAAACAGTAGTTTAGAAACTAGATTCTGAGCTCTATGGTATTTATTCTTATCACTTTGTTAAATTTTGCGCATATGCATGCTGAATTATTAGATGAAATTCAGGTTTTGTTGATTTTAGGAAAAATGTGTCCCTTTTTTACCCCCTTTTGGCCCCCCATTTCCATGCACTTACCCAAAGGACAAGGAGATATTTCTTACCACATTAAAGCCTTCTATACCTCTTGCTTAATATTTTCTCATAATGATAAGTTATTACATATGTTATTTTTAAGGAGCCTGAAGGAGCATGCTTTCGAGTAGTTACATGTTTTACCATGCAAATCTATTTAATATTTTATAACCTCAAGTGATGAATTATTATCATATTTTTAAGTCGATATTGGTGTGAAAGTTATATTTGTAAAATTAGCTCAAGCATGCAGAGAGGCCTAAGTAATATAATCACAAAAAAATTACACATCTTCTTTGGTACTACAATAGTTTGGTGTCTTACTTTGAGTATATCAATGGAAATGTGCCTATATATGTGATGGAAAACATTGTTTTTCTTAGTTAACTTTCCCTTCATTTACTATTACATTTTCCATCCACTCCCTCTTCTTTGTATTTCAAATACATAGTAGCATGTCTTCTACTCCGTGTGCTACACCCCTCTTCCACCTCCAATATCTCAACTCTACTCATTCAACTTTATCTTATTCAATAGTTCTTTATCAACATCTCCACTACATCACTCAAGTGTGATTACTCATACTTCCCAAATCTCCTTGCAATGTGATGAAAATTGCTCTCTACCCAACACTCTACATGAATGAGATAACACATGGTTTGATAAAAAAAATGAAGGTATTCTCCATCCAATCAAAAGAGCGCAACACCTCTCTAACAAACAAAGAAAATTGTTGCATGTTAAAAGTTTGCATTCTTTAAAATTACTTGGAAAAAAAGGTAAAACCAAAAAATTGTAATTATATAATAGAGAAATATTAGTGAAATAAAAAGTTATACTTACATAGTATACCTAGCATATTGAGCAAAAATTTAAACATAGTTGAATTATATACCTAACATGTTGAGTAAAAATTTGACTTTACAAAAACCTTTTATGTAAATAATGATATAAGCTTAAATATTATAATAATTTTATGACAAGTGCATCCAAAAGATTCTCTCTTTTTATTGCTCCAAGGGGAAGGGAGAAAAGAATTGTGTATCCATTTCCAAAGCATCCATCACATGTGGAGGCAAACAAATCTCCAATTCCACACTTCCTCCCCCTTCCTTACCTGGAAACGCTGACATCTTCCCGTCGAAACGATTCGACGTCCCATTCCTAACCGCCACGGGCTCTCCCCACCCAAAATCATTCTCATACATCTCAAACCGCGGCGAACCCCCCATCATCAAACAGTTATTCTCAAACATATCCAATTTATAAACAACCGGTTTCTTTTCCCACATATCAATGCTTTGTCTGATAACCGCATCCTTGTGACCCACAATTATAGCGTTCAACAAACCGGCCGCGAAGGAGAGAGGCGAATCGTTAAGCTCCCGGGCACTAGTGGTAGCGAATATGCTCCGAATAGCGTTGCCGAAATACCAAGTGGGCAGCGGAGGAAGAAAGCGAGAGCGGCAGTTGATGGACAGCCGGAATGTCGTGGCCTCATCCGGGGCTAGCCCCCGGGCACGTGTGACCGCCCGCCACACGTGACCGCACAGCGCCTGTAATGAGGAGATTGTAGCCGCTGAATCGCGGTTGGCCCGATCCTTTAAGCGCCTGACCGTGTGGGCGCTGAAAAGGATCATTTTTACCCGCAGCGGTGGCGGGGAAAACCGCGGGATGTGACCGTCCGGGTCGAGGCCTAGCCTAATGGCGGAACCACCGTGGTATATAAGAGAACGGTCGTGGATGGGACTAACGGAAAATTTATTTCCGTTAGTTTTACAGAGGTGCGACCAAGAATTGAAGAAATGCCAGAAGGAAACCCCGTCGGCGACTGTGTGGTTCACCATGCAACAGACTGATATCCCGTCTTTCAGTTTAGTTACCTGCCGTCATCAAATTTGCAGTTTCTCCGTTAAATTCGTAAATTTTAGAACATACAAGGCTTCAAATTTGAGGACTGCCTACCTGCACAACAAGCAACGGAAGGCAATGGCCGTCTAAGTTAACGGCGCCGTGGAGCGCAAATAGTTCTTCCACGGCTGGCGTAACGTCCGGCGTGGCCAGATCCGCAATGCTCAGGTGTTCTGCTCCGGCTTCGATTAGGTCTACGCCGGAATCGTTGCAGTCGATGTAAACGGCTCCATCGGAAGAAGAAGTTGTTAAGCGGCCGGCCATGGGGTAAAACTCTACGAGCAGTTGAGACAGGGTTTCGGCAAGACGGTCTACTTGAGAGGAGAAATTGTCGGGAGGGGTTTTGTAGAGGAGGCCTTTCTGGATATGGTGGGCGAGTAGCATTTGCAAGTCTAATGGCGAGAGTTTAATCTGTAGGCGTTGAGATGGAGTGGCAGGTAACACAGTGCGATTGATATCCATAATTTTAATATTTAATTCTTTTATATCTATATTTGGAGGTCGGGCGGTTGTTACCCCGGTGGAGCTCGACCAGAAATGACCCCCTATCCCTCTATGTAGGCAACGAGGATAATGCCAATACATACAAACATTCATTCTTTTGTTGGAGCCCTAATACGAAAGAAACATGTGAAATAATAAACTCAAACATTTTTGTTGCAAATTTGCAATAATTTGCAACGATGATATTCCTTGCGAAGACCCTCATCAGGGGGTTAAATTTGACGGCCGTTTAGACATTTTTTGTGATTTTAGCCGTAAAATACTTGTAAATATTTTATCTAACCGTCACACGCGACTTGCAGATTTAAAACGCGACCGTCAATTTTTAATATAGATTTATATATAAATTATAAAAATATATGTAAATATATATAAAAAATATATAATAAATATAAAATAATTAGTAAAAAATAACATTATTTTGTGTTTTTGAAGTGAAGTATTGAAAAATTATCGTCCCCTGAAAATTGTTTGACAGGTATAGGTGGCCGTCAAATTTAACCCATGGGGCCCTGCCAAAGTGTCGTGACCAACGGTCAGTGTAACAATATTTGTTTGTATTTGATGTAAACTTGTATATGGTATTTGTTGACCGTCGATTAACTGCAGTTTCAATGGGCCATTGAGTTTGTAGATTGTCACTTATCTTTTCCTGAGTTTCATCACTCCCTAGACCTTAAACGTTAAAGTGTTGAGTCTTCTTATTACTTATGTTGTACATATGGTTTGAAATATAGATCACCATTTATTGCTGTAGTTATCAAATTTGTCTTGGTCGACATTTGTCAGGGGGAGTACATCATGGCCTCTCATGAAATAAAAATGAAGTTGATTTGTGTTGATCAATAGTCTCATCAAACTATTCTTTTAATCCCCCTAAGCGAAACGTTGCATGTAAATTGTGGCTAGCGTTAAATCCAACACCCATTAAGTTGAATATCGAAAATTAAATAAAAAATTGATAGTTAGGGAATTCTCATATTCTTTTAAGGTTGCATGTGTACAAATATGTGTCTTTCATTAAAAATTAAACATAAAACACATTAAATTCACTTCACTTCACCCCCGTTATCACTCTGCAAGCCTCCACCGTAATTCAAAATTGTGTGCCAATGAAGCATTCAATGTTGCCATTAACTGCTCCCCTTTGCATTTGGGAATGCGCACTAGGGAACGAGAAGATGAACATTGTCGTCCCTTTCCACCCTACAACAACACCGAATAGCTCTCAAAACTAGCGCTGGCATATGGAATCGTGGTGGTTTCCTTAACTATCTTGCTCTTTGTTTCAAATCACCAAGTGGGTTATGATGTGACTCTGTTTCCATATTTGTTTGGAACTTTTCTTTGCGGGTTTCATGCAATGAGTGTATTAGCAAGCAATACCAAAATTACAAACGTATATTCATTCTTTATTGAGTTGTTTTAGTGCATGTTCTTGTTTAATCTTTTGTTTGATGCAAACTTTGTTGATACAGTGTTGCAAATGTTCAAAAATAGAGTTTTTCCAAGCATGCACATAGAACCAATGTTTTTAAGTGTATATTCACTTATTTCAATGTATTTTTTAAATCATCCTCTTGCCACAAACTCTACTAATACAATGTAGTAACTGTAAAAAATAGGTTTTTTCACACACTCATCGAATAGGTTCAAAATACAATGCTATTATTGAATATACAATGTTAATATTGAATATATAATAATATTAGTGGATATATTTTTGAGTTTAGTTACCATAAATGACAAACAAGTTCTATTCTGAACTAATATTTTTTCAAGCATGCACGTTGAACTAATGTTTTCACTATATATTCACTTATTTCATAGCAGTTTTAACCTCCCTTCGCCACGAGCTTTGCTAATTTGGTGTAGTAAATATTAAAAAAACAAGGATTTTTCATGCATGCATCTAATAGTTTCATTATACACCAAGTTTTTGCAGTGCATGTTCTTATTTTTAGTACATATTGAATTGTTTTAGTGCACGTTATAAAAATATAGTGTTGTTATTGAATATACAGTACTATTATTTAATATAAACTTATTAGTAGATATAGTTTTGAGTTCAATTACTATTGCAAATAAAAAACGTGTATTGTTCTTAATAATGTTTGGATATTCATTGCATATGTGAAAATACATTGAGCGTCAGTCAGTATAACAGCTGAAAAATATTTGGATATACAAAAGTGTTGTTCTTTTTTCAGTAGTTGAACCCTAAATATATATTAGTGTTGTATTGTTTAAGAAATGAATATCTGCATATCCACTATTAATTTTCTATTGATTAGATGAATGCATACTAGAATTACTGAACATGCATTGAATATAGGTTTGTAACTTTTTCATTTTATATGATGCATTCAAACTTTTAATGTGTACAAAAATTATTGAATACAGTAACCGAATACACCCCATCCTAACATAAATTAGTTCATTGACTTCTCCTTGTACAATAAAGGTTTCCTCTCCACTAAGCGCTTCAATGACTTAATATACATTAAATATACCCCTGTAATTATGCCATGAAAATATGTGTTCAAAGGAAAAATTTACACGCATTTATTCAATGTACATTCAATAGTTTTAGTGTATGTTGATACTTTGTAGATACACCTAAACGTATTCAAACTTTGCAATCATTTCGCCCCTGTCACTCTGCATGCCTACTTCATCATTTTCAAATGCACACCACTGCTCTATTCAATTTTATCATTATTTGCTACAATTTTTTCATAGCACTTCTTGAGCCCTTTGAATCTGCAATGGCGTCATTTGGCAACAAAACCATCATATCTATGAGGGTTTCATTGTTTCTCTTTTTATTTTTTATTTTTTCGAAATACCAAGTGAGTCATCAAGTTTCTGTGGTTTTAATTGATTTTTTATTTCTTCTTTACATTTTTCATGCATTGAGCACATTCGCAAGCAACACCAGGATTCCATCGATATTTTCAATGTGTATTCAATAATTTCAATTTGTTAATATTCAATGATAAAAAAATTTAACATGTAAAGAATGTTTGTATGTACGTTGAATATATGTAAAGAATGTCCATTTATACATTGAGCATCAGTTAAAATTGGAGTCACAAAATCACACACTTACTACTATTATTATACTGTCAAGTATGTTGTTTTATATATGGATCTTGTGTAAGAAAAGTATTCACTATTGACCCATTCCATAGTCCAGTTGTTTGTTTTGTTGGTCATTTACCATTGTATGGTCTTATACACTTGTCACTCACTCACACAGTTTGGGCTCGAGTCTCAAAGATTTCTAGATGTCAGTACTCACTCATTTGTTATCTCTAGTCTCTGACTAGGGCACCTAGAGAGGGATTAGGGTGTCATGGGGTGCCTCAGTCCTAGATTTTTATGTGCACCCTGGTACCGTCATCACATATTGTCTTCGTTTTATACATTCGAGGTTGGTCTTTTCATTTTTTCCCTCTCATCTCCCTAGGTACTATTTGGCATGCTGGGTCATTAGTTTCAAAATTTGAGCAAGAGATTCCTATATAAACACAACATATATACTACCTTATGGGCGGACTATTTCTACTAAGGGATAGCTATTTACATAGAGTAAAGGACTGGATTTGGGCATTATTGTACATCGCATACACTGCATAGGAAGGGGAAGTTCATTTTATTCCATCCACCATTTTGCATTTTATCTAGCTACTACCAGTTATCTCTACGTCATTGGCACTACAACAACCCAAACACATTATTGCACACAAAATCACACAAAACTACATTGGGTCTGAGATATAGTGCAATGCTTAAGTTGATAAGTCCATCCATTGTGGCCGCTAAGGTTAGTTTGAACCCCCTTCATATGTATCTTTCATTTTTTAGGGTTTGATGTTTTGTGTGGGGTATTGTAGGCGATTATTCATTGCAGATTTATGGTGACATCAACGAACTAAGTGTGACATCCACGCAATCAAAGGTGAAGTACTACGAGGACCTAGCAACCATACCAAGATCATATTTTGAGTTATTCTGTAGAACCAGGGAACCCATATTTTAGATCAAGGCGCCCCCATGCACCCTCATCCTTCCCTAGGCACCCCAATCTGGCCAAATAAGTGCCTCCTACTGCAACTTTCTTAGGTTCCCCATGTTGCAAGGCTCTATTCTAGCCATTTCATCACTCTATTCAATCCCAGATCACTATGAGCTAAGTCCAATTACGGTAACTACCTTTCCCCTTTCATTTTATTTCATTTAAAATATCAAATAAATTACTTAGTATTTATATTTTGGTATATTTCATTTATTCCAATGTTGTACTCTTAGATTCATTATAAAATTCAGATTTTATAGAATCATTTTGGTGAACCCATAGATTAGAACATTTTTCCCTAGGATCCACTACAACCCTAATGGCTAAGGATAGCTCTTCTCCTTTTCGGATCATCATGTCTCATGTTAGCATCAATCCAATCTATGATGAGGCCATTATGGGTGAGCTCACGACTCTATATAACAATCATACCATGTCAGATGAGATTAACCAACAAATCTTAGCCATTGAACCCCATTTGCCTACTAGCTTTGAAAATTATACTATTGTCCTTGTTTCTGATGTGATGAGCTTCACTCGTTGTACACCATGTTATACGGTTAGTCATGATCCTCTTTCTGACATTTCAAAATAAGTTCTATATGATTCTCTTCTTGATTTCATGCTTGGTCTTGACGATAATACACATGTGCATATTTATTCTCCTCTTAGTCATACCATTGCTATAGATGTATCACATGCCTCTCCTATTTCTGATACTACTTCTCATGGTCCATCGTATATTATTTTGCATACTCATTCATACTATGTTGATGATCCCATTGATGATATACTTAATGACATTTTCATATCTGAGTCTCTCTCTGATTTCGACGACACAATTGATAGTCATGATTCTACTACTTTACATACTGTTGAGTGTGAAGTTGCTGCTCCATTATCATCTTCTTCTGAGATTTTATCTAATACCTTGCATGAGTCATCTCCATCTATTAGTTCATCTCCTCCTACCATTTCTTCTCCTAACTTACTATTTCATCTCCTATTATCGATTCATCTCCATCTGTTACTTCGTCTTCTCCTATCATCGCATCTACATCTATTGATTCATCTCCTAAGGGTGTTTCTGATGCTAGTCCTACCACTTTTATGGATGTTCCATGTCCCTCATCACCTATTGCTTCTTCAACACATACACCTAGTGTGCCCTTAGCATCGAAATCTCCTTGTCTCCTCTTTATATCCCTATGATTACTCACAATGGAAAATTACAACTGCTTAACACATTATTCCCATCCTCTACTATTCCTTCACATGACATCTTGTCTCTCATGCATGTTGTGGGTCAGTTACAATCTCAGGTCCAATCACTCACATTAGAGAGAAAGGCCTAATATGCTTCAATTGATAACAATTCATTGCATAATAATCATATTCCTAAGAAGATTCATAACTCATAATTTCCTAAGGATTTTATCATGCTTACCTTTTCATGTTTCGATGGTACTAAAAACCCTTTACTTGCATCTCAAGCAGTATCGTATGGCTATGAATTCCTATTCTAATCATCAAATATTGCTTAAAGCCTTTTGACATAGTCTTACTGATTATGTTTTACAATGGTATACTCACCTCCCATTTAGATCTACTAGCACTTATTATGACATGGAAGAAGCTTTTCTCCTTTGTTTTATCATCAACAACGACCTTAGAGTTACCTATGATCATCTACCTACTTTACATCAGGGAAAAACATAACCTATCATGGATTACATTCTTATGATTCAATGCTTTATATGCACCAATTAGTCTTTCCAACCTATCAATTTAGAGAAGTAATTTATCTTCTATCGTGGTTTGATTCCCGCATTAAAACAAAGATTACAATATGAACACATGTGAATCATTCACACTTCTATGCTATAGAGTCATTGATCTAGAACAAGACATCATTGCTACACACATTATAGATCCTCCACCTATTCTTACTACTACTACATCATCTAGTTCTTCTCCATTACCATCTAGTTGAGCATCCCTACACAATCTCCATCTGCTCCTTGCAAGAAAGTTCCTCTTACTACATCATAAAAGAATCCTCTTCTCCTACTCCGCGGAAGGCTACACCTCAATCTTCTACACCTGTTTCATGTGAGCCATTGCATTTCTCTCATCACACTCGACCACATGATGTGCTGTGTGCTTTTTCTTGACAAGTGTTTAATTCACTTACCTTCTAACCAGCACCATCCACAACATCACTTACAACGTCAGCATGATCGGCCCTACTATAACTATCACCATATCAATAGCCATAGGGACAGTGATTGTTTTTCCCTTCATGATCGATTACAAAAGTTAGAGGATAAGAGCATCATTTTCTTTGGCTCTCGCTCACATGAGCAGTCCATATCTCATATCCCTCATCAGTGAGTTATTACTCCAATTGAGTTGTCTCCTTCATCTAGTGCTAAGGTTGTTTGTTCTTCCATCGCCATAGGTTGTCACTCATATCACACTCTCCATCACATCCATCCATCGTTGCACCATCTCATCCATCCCATCCACTCACATCATTCTACTGCTCCACATTAGCTTCCACAGCCCACAACATTCATACCCCCCACCGCTGCTCCAATTGACCTTTAGTTTTGTTCATACACTCATGCTACTTTCATTCTGCATGCTTCCATTGTTTCAACATCGACCTCGTTTTTTTGGTTGGTGATTGCTATCACCTTGATCACCCTGATGATTTACTCATGTGTTCTTAAGGTTCTTACATGACTGTTGAAGGTATTTTTTATAATAAGAACATCTCTTCATGTGCTCTCATCGATGCATCTAACACACTTTAATCGAATCATTTTCCGATGACGCACTTTTTCTTTACATGGTTCATTCTTGAACTGTTGAGGGGTCTTATCTAAATGAACCTCATTATCTATATGTCTGTGGGTAATCTCTAATCTTTTCCCCCCTATACTTCATCATACATAACATATTATGACCACATCACACTTTTACACATCACCAAACATTCATCACAAAAGGTTATTTTTCAATCACACGTTATACTACCATCATCACATTACCCTACACATTACAAATCAAACTCAACAAACATGAAAAAATACTAAACACATCAACAGCATCATACACAACAATCATTCACAAATCAGTATATCGTGAATCACATAATCACATCAATACATAGCGAACTACAATTACCTTGTATGTCAATAAATCTATCTATATATATCAGAATATAATCATAGTTACAAAACATCTCATCACTGGGGGGAAACTCCCCTACATTGAATACACCAATATAAATTATATCTCATCATCAATGTCACTCTATGGTACTAGAAGTGATCTAGAAATCGACACCTCACCACTAATCCTCTGTGTCATTGATCACGACCTCGACATCTCTCCACTTGTCTCTGTAGTATGGTAACCTCTATAGACTACTCTGCAAACTGACTCTGTAACTCAATAAACCGTGTAAACACATCTTGCGCTAATGGAATACCACCTACCGCTTATATGGCTCTTTGTGTCTCCTCACCTGCCTCGTCCCTCTCTATCTCTCAGCATCACAGTACATGTCACTACTGCTATGGCCACTGGCTCAAAAAAATGGGCATGATCACCCACAATGTCGTCTACATGCTCCAACATCCCTCTGCCCGTAAGTATGTCAGTGGGCACATTCCACGTCAATGTGTGGATCAATGTATCCACAATCAAGGACCAATATGCATCACCTACAACCAATAGAACAACACATTAGACAACTATAACCATCACATACGCAAGTAACAAATCATAAAACATAACTATAAAGATACTCACACTCTAATATTTCCGGCACTACGTTGTTGGGGGCATGTCCTTGTTGTTAGAAATGACAAAGTACTAAGAGGAGGGGTGAATTAGTCCCCAATAAACTTTTCAATTTTATATTACAAATATCAAACATACACCCTTGTGAACCACATCCATTCATACTTTATCAAAATTAGATAAAGTTCATTAAGAAATGCATACATATCAAGAATATAAGATATACTCAGAAACCTTCTTTATTAATATTCAAATCAAATTGCAACTCTTCAAATCAGATCACAACCAATAAAAACTTCACCATATTTGATTCACTCAAATCATACTCATTAAACTACAACCAACTACTGTCCTAGAAAATAATTCTAGGGTTTTTGCTTTTCCGCATATTTTTCTTCAATATAAGATAAAGGGGGTTTTCAAAAATCAACTACACATAAGCGTAGACGATATTTTATAAAAATAAAAATTTCACAAAGATGACTCTTACACTTCATCTTTTTCTTGTCTCTTCAAGTTCTACCTAGCCTTGAATTTGAATTGGGGTTTGAATGGAATCATAAGAGGCAGTTAAAAACCAAATATTTCATCTTCATATATAAAATATTCCTCCTGCAACCTAAATTGACAATTATGACTTGCCTTTTGTAACTACCAATCAGATTTTGTCTTCTTCTCCAAGTGAGCTCATCTTTTGTCTTCTATCTCTCAAACTTGTCCAAAATGCTTCCAAATATTAATTCACGTGAAAAATGGTCCCACAAAACCAAATAATTCTCTTGTATTCTTAGAAACTCACCATAATAGCCAAGACATTAATTTAGGCTCCTAGGTGTGCTTACATCAACTTCTACAAATAGAGTTCTGAAAAAACCATCTAACTGGACCGCTTCTACTCATATTCATGACCCAATTAATATATAAAAAATTAATTTTAGGAGGTCTGATTTCATTAAAATTTACCATCAAGAGCCAACTCAAGACTTAACACATCAAGAAACACCACTTTGTAAAACTTGTCTGGCTGGTTTCAACATCTCTAAACTTGGTCTTCAAGAATTGAGCTGATACATACATCAATTATCTTCATAGTGAAGAAATTAAACTATAAATGGAAATATAATGAAGATAATATCTCATCCACTTCTCATACAACTCCAATTCATGGCATGACGCTTCCAAAATCTTGGATCTTTGCAACTGTTCTGGCTAGTCTTGAAGACACAAAAACTATTCTTCCACACAATGAGGTCAAACACCTTCAAAGAACCTCTATGAGATACCTATCACCTCTAAAACTTCAATTTGGATGTATAAAATATGTTCAAGCATTCAAAACCATAGGAAAAATTAATAAAGTCTCACCTTCATACTCATTCAGACATGCTTCTCAAATAGGTGTAATAGGGCAGTTTTGGCTCAATCACATTTAAGCAAGAAATGAACTCTAAAAACTGAACCAAGTAATTCCACACAACATATGAAACTTGAAAAGAGTTATCAATTCAAGAAACATCATTAATTCAATGCAATTCAACATGGTTACCTTCATTCTTCTTCACTAGCTTCTCAAAATAAGATCCTTTTGCCGGTAAGCTCAAATATGCAACCATTACTCCACAATTCTCAAAATTAGTAACCCAAGTGACTTCATTAAGTTTAATAAAAAATTAGCAACATCATCCACCTCAAAGTTTAGTAGGGGTTCCTTTGCAAGTTTCTCTTGTACAGTTAAATCTTCACAAAACACGTGTTTTCCAGTGGGGCCCACCAAGCATCATGAACTAAAAACATCATTAAAATTCTCCCTGATGAGTACTCTACATGTTCAAATAGTTTTCCAGGAAAAACGTTTGAGTTAAGACACCTTCCCAACTTAATTTTCCAAAACTGGCCCAAACTGGGGTTTGGAGGGTTACAAACATGCTCACAAAATGGATGGAACTTCTAAAATACTCAACCAATCACAAAAATAATTTTTGTAACATAATTTTATCCCAATTTAATCCATTTTTTATTTTATGATTTATCCTAAGGTGTCACCACAAATTTTCTTTACTACTAAGAAGTTTGGTGCTCAATTTGCATGCTTTGAGAAACCCGGTTTTGGGAAAACTTACACAACTTGAAAAATATCCATCCTCAGCTTTAGAAATGTTTCTCACACCTCAAGGACACATACCTATAACATCTCCATGTGATATTTTTCTCTAGTTCATCTTGCATCTTTCCATCCCATCTCATCTAGATTCCCTTTGGTATCTGATTCTCAGTAGTTGAACTATGCTAACCTGTAGAGGTGCCCAAAACACTTCAATAACTGCATGAAAATTCTTTTACACACCATATATCACCATTTAATACTCATACCATTTTTTTTTCATCATCACACCTTTCTTGCTTGTGGATTGGCTTAAGAAAGCTCCATACTAACTTGTTTCAGTCTCATGAATCTAGTTTTTCTCTTGAATCTCTTTCTACACCTATTGTACCACCTCATAGTGATCCAATCTTTCTTTCCCTGATTTGGTTTGAGTGAATTCTCATATTTTCTTGATTTACATGGTGTATTTCAACTAGGCCAAGGCATAGTGTGACTTGACTTGACCCATCCATTTCATGACTGGACCATGTGGACATGTTACACACTCATTGACACATATCACTCACCTCATGGACCTTTTTTGACCTTCATACCACCTTCGAGAGACTCAAGTTAGAGACCCTTAGATCACCTACCCAACCTACCTAGATCACCTAGGCCACAGTGAACATCAATGGGCTTGACATCAATGACTACACAAGTGACACACACTTCCAAAAAACTCCCCCTCTGTCTTTGATGGAAACCATCCTAGAAACATTGATGGAAACCATGAATACACACACACTTAGATGACCTCATTTGCATGTTTCTTAACTCTCCCCCTTTGACATATATGAAAAAGGTATGCATGTACTTGACATGGAAACCAATGAATCATAATGATAACGAAGCTCATAAAAATAAGAGAAAGGTAAATTACATGAACTTAGCTCCCCCTGAGACCATACAACTAATATCTCATTGATCAAGCAAAAATATTTGACTCATACCTTGTTTTCTTTCATTGAGAAGGACTAAATATTTTTGTCACAGACCTAAAACTTTGTTTCAACCTTCTCAACCCCCTTTCATGCTTTTTGTGAGCCTCAATTTACTAGACTCATGAATACATTCCCCTGTGTAGACCTTCTAAACTCAATACATAGACTTATAGCTTTCATTTCTCCTTATGACAATATCATCTTGCCTTTATAAATCTCCTAGACACATGATTTGTAGTTAACATCAACTCCCCCTACCTTTCTAATGGTCAACAAAGACCTGATATACCACCTTATTAGGATTTGAGTAGCCATGTAGACCACCTTACTTGTTTTTTACACCACTGCAATCCTTGGATAACTTCCCTAATGAGAGTTCACCTATCTTTGACAGTGATATTCAAACCTCAAGCCTTTACACCTTAGCTTTTCTCTATTTTGTCAATCAACCACATTGTATACACTTGTACAGGCTTCTTAGGCTAGTCTCATACCATTTCCAAACCAAATTTAAAACTAACCCAGGCTTTTAGCTCACTTGACCATAGACACAAGCTACCTAATGCTTGATGCCCCTACTTGACCATTATTGAATGGTTTTGTCATAATTTTGTAGCCTACTGAAATAGAGATGTTAAGATCATGAGACTACACAGTCAAGACACATATACTACCATTTGTACTACTTAGAACACCTGATTACATCTATTCAGCGCTTCTTCAATAATACTTGACAACCTACTTTGTCCTTGTGCTTGCAAACAACCTCAAAAAATTTCTTAACATCCTACTTACCTCTGTGACACTCATAACTCAGTATTCTTAGCATTCCTAAGCAAGCTCCCCCTATGTCAAAATTTCTTCTCAGACTTGTGATCCCTACTCAAGCCTACAAAGGCCTAAAACTATAACTTTTGATCTATTTTCTTGTAGATGAATGCAAGCATATATCCTTGCAAGTCCTTGTATTTTGGTTTTCTAGACACCATAATGTGTTAGTACCCTTTTCCACCTCACTTTTCCATACTGATGCCATCATCAATTAGATCCTAACACATCAATTCATTCAACTTTGACTACCATGCTCAGAAACTGTCATCTTTTGGACAACAACTTTCACTATACATCTTTAACTTGTACGAGTGCCCCATGTAAATCATCTTTTACTTCTTGCTTCTCACTTATTTCTCATACATTCAAGTATTTTTATAATGATTGTAAAATTACAGACCTCTTTTGCATCCTTCATCAACTTTGAACTTGATGTAAGTACGAAATTAAACCTCAATCATGAACTTTCAGAATTTTGTACCTTCTCAGCACTTATGATGGAGTCAAACTTGTAATATCATGATCTTGATTGTAACTTGAGATTTTCAAATATATCCGGTCATCACATGCATTCACTCTTTTCACTAGTTCCACTAACTTTTTATCATGTCTTGATACTTTCAATCTTGATAACACATTCAAAGTCTTCACATGAGATCTTTTTGAATAAATTCCATTCACCATACTTTCTTCAAGACAATACAAATGATCAATTGATCTTATCACAGTCTTCCCTCAAAGAATTTACATGTACACTTTCATAGTCTTTAAGAACAAGGACTTATTTAATTGATGACAATGGATTATGATTTTACCGTACATAACTTCAAGTTAATATAAACTTTCCATTTTCCTCTAAATTTTCTCAAAATTTTCACTATTTTCTTTCCTAGTCACTCTCTTTCTCCAGATCACCTCATTTGTATCAGGGCTCTAATGTGCTAGGTTCCTTTTACTCACAAATTCACTTCAAGATTTTATATATTGAATCACAAGACCACCTATTTGCCTTATCTAGATTCAACCTCACTGTATTCTCAGGTCATGTCTTTTGTTGAGCTTTCTATATCAACTTTAGTTTATAAAAAAGTCATCTCCATCTTCTGATTTACAACAGTTATATACTTCTTGACTTGGTTCTTTACAACCAAATATTGTACTCTATTCTCTATTCACAATCCTTCTCTTCTGCCTTGTTCTCATCTCAACTGTACCATCCAATAGGAACACACATCTTCTTTGTTTTTCAAATACTTTGTATTCTCAGTCAACATATTTCCATACTCTGCATTATATAGGTCACACACACTTGTTTACAAGCTCATACAGGCCACTCAATGTTTGTCTCTTGACTACAATCACTTCATATTCCTTTTATAACTGTTATCTTTTCTTACATTAGTTACATACAACTACGAATTTTGAACTCACAACATTTTAAATAAATTTTTCACCTCATAATTTATCAACTCATTTTTGAGTGTTTTCTAAAAAAGGAATACCACCAACAACTTCCAATAAACAATCTCCACTTTACTTCATCCTAACTCTCTTTAACTTCTCTTCATATCAACACATTCCTTTTGAAATTCCCCCTGATGTCATCAAAGAAGATAATTTTAACTTATTTATTCGAGCTATATAAGGATAAATAAAAGGATTTGTAATTGCCTAAAACATTTGGTCTTCTTCATGGATATAGAAAAAGGAGCAGCATCCCTTCAAATTCACAAAAATTTCCAGCAATAACTTATTATCCTTGTCAAAATTTCATTGACATGTTGTGGCCATAAAGGTTTGAACACTTCACCAACTTCTGTTGATATTTGAATGTGCATACTTCACCATTTGAGCAGTGTCTTAAAGGAGAAATACCCTTTTGCAGTTGACTGAGTCAAGGAACTCTGCAAGTTTTCAACCTCATCATTGTTGCATTTCATTCCTCTTCAAGCACATTCAAAATTAGACAGAGGATTTTCGAGCCTCCCTTGAATGCAATCACTCTTAACAATAGCTCTTAGATCTTTAGAGAATAAGAAACATCATTTAAGTAATTTTCAAACTGAAACTGACAACTGAAACCATGCACCTAGCTTATTGCTAAGAACTCAAAACATGATTGATGAATCAACCTAAAAATTGATATAACTTCATGGCAACCCTTTGACAAATTTTTGTATATATTTTCAGGTGAATTTTCTGTTTCGAGCTCCAGTTATTCTCAAAACCTAAGTCTGAGGGTTTATTGACTGTTGCACTAGCTCGAGATACTTCAATATTGATTTTCTTGCTAATTCTTAATGAACTTCAAAATATTCTTTTACTAGAGGACCTATGAGAATTTGAAGAAGATGCAAAACTTCCAACCTTTCATTGCAAGGGACAAAAATACTTCTAGTAACATGATTTGCAAAACAATAGGGTATAGAAATAATATCACCAACATATAGTTTCAATATTCTTAAATGAGTTGTTGTAGAGTGTTCCTACTAGTAGAGGCTTTTCTTACACTACCTACCATGATGAATAACATTTAAAAGGACTTGTAATGCTTTGAGAAATATACTTGGTAAAGGTAAGATCACCAGTGCTACTCAAAGATCAGTTTTCTTATGAGAACTAATGCAGGACAATGTTGGAGCATTGAAGATTTTTCAAAAAACCGCTTCAATCAGTTGGATGTGAGCATCAATCACTCATTTGTTACCTGTAAGAGTTATTCACAATATCTCCATAGTTCAATTTCTTGACAATGAATACTTGAAAACAATATTTGACACAGAAGCTTTGCACAAAAACAAGACAGTGCTTGTGTATTTTATTAATATCAAAATCAAGCATTACAAACAAATGAGAGAGCTGCAATATTTATAGATATTGGACAACTTCTCTCTCATCCACAATATATGGAAGCAAATCGCCTAATATGAGAAAATATGTAAATATAGCGTATTGCCCCTAACATCCCCTATTGTCCCTCATGGAAATCATCTGGGAACAAAATATGCAAGATAGAACATGATCCCACAAACGTTGGGTTGAGAACACTATCACTTAGTTAACAAACAACTAAAGATAACTTATACCTATTGACATAAGTTTAAAGTATTTAAATTAAATACTTTAACTTATTACATTTATTCAAATATCAACTAGTGATGAATTAAGCTATGTTTTATTCCTAACATCCCCCCCACCTTAATTCAGCATGGTCTCAAGTGAACAGGAGAGAAATTCTCTAAAACCCTCAAATTTACCTCGAGCAAGTGACTTTGTGAAGACATCTGCACGTTGCATTACTGTTGGTCAATATTGGAGCTGGATGTTGTTTTTCTAAACATGTTCACAAATGAAATGTACCTACATCTCAATGTGTTTGGTGCACTCATGAAAAACTAGATTATGAACAAGTTTTACTACTCCTTCGTTATCAACATGTATGATAGTTGGATCTTTCTATGGTATTCCCAATCCTTCAAATATACATCGGATCCATATCACTTCACAGAAAGCTCCACCTGCTACACGATATTCTAATTTTGTGGAGGACCTTGAAACACAAGCTTTCTTATTACTCCCCCATGATTTTTGTCCAGATCCCAAAAAGAATACAAATCCTGAAGTGGATTTCCTATCATCTATGTTTCCTACATGATCTAAATCTGAATATCCTATCAAGAAGAAATTATTATTCTTCTTGTATTCTAGGCCATAGTCCATAGTTCCTCTGATGTACCTCAGTATCCTCTTTGTTTCTTTCTAGTGAGAAACCCTTGGTTCTTGCATGAACCATGAAAGATAGCTAACTGCATAGCTGATATCCGGCCTAGTATAAGTCAAGTAGATGAGACTCCTGATCAAATGCTAATAAAGAGTTGTATTTACTTGTGGTGATGGATCTATTTGAGACAATTGAAGTCTTGTCTCCATAGGTGTGGAAAATGGCTTACAATCCATCATATTGAATTTCTTGAGCGTTGTCTTAGCGTATTTCAATTGTGACACAATTATATGATTTTATCTTTTCCAAACTTCAAGTCCAAGACAATAATGTAAAAGCTCGAGATTGGTCATGTCGAATGATCGTGTTAGATATTTCTTTGTTGACTCAATCATCCTCACTGATCCTCCAGTTATGACTATATCATCGACATATACTACAATGATCACTATCTCCCCCCTTGCTTTTTGATATAGAGATTGGGATCATATGGAATCCTATTAAATCCATGTTGAATGAGATGCTCGTCCATTTTTATGTACCATGCCTTGGGAGAGTGCTTTAGACCATATACTGATTTTATGAGTTTACATACTGTTGTATATATTTTCCCCCTCGGGTAGATATGGGAATAACAACCCAAGGCGAAGGTTGAAGGCGCACGTCAAAGAGTGTCGACATGAACATGGATGCGCCCTGGTGCAGGTAGAAAAGTGTCAACACGAAAAAGTTCACGCTAAGGCGCAAGTAGAAAAGTATCAACACGAAAAAGTTCGAGCCAAGGCGCAGGTAAAAGGCGCACGTCAAAGAGTGTCAACATGAACATGGATGCACCCTAGCATAGGTACAAAAGTGTCGACACAAAAAATTTCATGCCAAGGCGCAGGTAGAAGGCGCACGTCAAAGAGGGTCGACATGAACATGGATGCGCCCTGGCGCAGGTAGAAAAGTGTCGACACGAAAAAGTTCGCACCAAGGCACAGGTAGAAGGCGCACGTCAAAGAGTGTCGACATGAACATGGATGCGCCCTAGTGTAGGTAAGAGTATGACGACACAAACATGGATGTGCCATAGTGCACTTAAGAGTATGACGACATGCACATGGATACGCCAAGGCACACCTTCAGGAGGTGCAACATTTTGAGCGCTGACAGGAAGCAGACCCTGACCCAGATATTCAGACGGCCATAACTTTACACAGGGAGCTCAAATTCATGCAAGGTTGGACTTTTCAGAAAGCTTACAAGGTCCTCTGTCCAACTACGACTAGATATCTTTAATTGGGTGGGAACAAATTCTTAAAAATGCAAAATACAGTTCGCCACTTTTTGGGTTTGCTAGGGTTCTCACCTACCACCATAATGAGATGAATTAAATGCAACCTGGAGGTGGTTGGGGTAGATTTGGATTTCCTCTCTCTTCCCTCTCTCATTCTTCCTATAAATTGTAAGGAGGGGCTTCTTTCTAAAGGTTGGAAATTCTTGTTTTTCCCCTCCCTTCTTCTCTTTGGCAGGTGAGTTTGTGGAGTTCAAACCTCCCATTTAAAACTGTAATGCAACTTTGCCTCTTGGCATTTTGTAGTGTATTGTATCAATCTTTGGAGAAGATAATGCATGTCTGTGGATGATTCTCAACCCTCTCTGTGTTTATTTGCATCCTCCTAATCTTTCACTACAATTTTGGTTATCTTTGCATGATCTTGCATTGCATTTTAATGGTTTGTGTTTATTGGCAAGACAGGTGTTCTTCATTCCTCGGTGCATCACCTTTGTTAGTTTAGGTTTATTTTTATGCATATTCTTACCCTGTCTCCTTGGAAAGTTAGATTAGGTTTTTGAGTAAACCCTCTACATTTTTATGTGTGCATCTGAACAGAGGAATAGGAACCGGCCTTCATCCGGAGAGCTTTCCCGATTCACAAGGTCCCACACTTGGGAAAAGCTCCATGTTATGTAATCGCACTGAGAGTCTCAACCCATCGAGTTGCAGACATTCAGGGGTGCTGTGATTCGTAATCAATAGTTTTGGCATGCCCGGTGGGACCAAGAGGTCATTCCACAAGATTTGAAGGAATTTTCAAGAAATTTGGACTTAGAAATTGCAGGTTTTACAATTTCATATTTTTTTCACCTTCCAGGCTGGACTTAACTTGCTCAAAACAAGTCAAAATTTCACCAGTTGATAGATCGGGGGATAATATTCAAAAGGGTATTCTTAGATTTTTGAGATTTTGACTTTCAAAATTTCATGGTTTTTTGTATTTCGGGTTTTCCCAGTTGCCTTGCATGACCTGAGTTTCTTACCCGTACCTTTCTGGGATTAGTAGCTGCACAACAGGACCTGATAACCGAATTGAAGAACTGTATCTTTCGGATCCTTCAAAGTTTTAAATTCTATTTTTAATATTGTCAGGTTTGGTGTGTAACTTGGCAGATCCAGCATTTTCAGGCTCATTCTCTAACACATCTGGCGACTCCGAAGGGATAGAATTCAGTGGTATAGTCAGCACAAGTTTCCCAGGCGCATGAGAAGAATTCGAACCAGGTCTGATACTCGAGAAGAGGGGTTATTTTTCCACTTGCAACTATCACCAGGTAGAGGAAGGAGAGGAAGAGAGACCACAAAGGTCATCATCTCCACCTAACTGGACTTTGTCTACACCTCCACCTAGTAGACCTTTTCTCACATCAACCAGAGTTCTTAGGCCAATCATAATGGCACATCTACCACTAAATCCCTTTGTCAATTTCACTGGTAGCAGCCCACTTGCCCTCAATGCACAGAATCCAGTTCCAATTGCAGCATTGAAGAACATTCCATTTTTCACTAGAGAAAATCATACCACTCCTGGTGATCATGTCAAAGACATTGCTAACGTTTGTGCAATCCATGAGATAAATGAAATGGATGTTGCTGTCAAATTGCTGGCATCTTCATTCAAAGGGAAGGCATTGCAATGGTTTAGGAGCCTTGGAGCTGGTTCTATCTAAAATTGGAATCAGTTATGCATAGTTCTCCATGAGCAGTTTGGAGAAAAGGGAGACAATTTGTCTCTACTAGAACAATTGACAACTATCAAGAGAGCTCCCAAAGAGCAAATGACTAACTTCAACTTCAGATTTTGAAGGTCTTGGGATAGGATTCCAGTGGCCGTTAGGCCAACAGCTGAAGGTGCTTTTCTATATTATCTTAAGGCTTTGAATTTTGATATTTCTATGTTAATTCAATCTATGGGAGGCACAACCTTACCTGCTGCTTATAGCATTGCCATTAGGGCTGAAAACTGTCTTATTCAAGCTGGTAAGCTGGCTCCTAGGCCTCCCATGCCCTTGTATCCAAACTTAGAAAATCCAAGCACTAGTCAAACACCCACTTTGGCTCCTATTCCCACTCCTAGAAATCAAAGTTCAAATGAAACTTCTACTTCATCCTCTAGTGCTTCAAATGAACTCCAAGAGGTTATGAAACAATTGCAGAACCTTGGAAATGAGCTGGTGACTATCAAAAGACAGCAAGCTCAAAGTGCTAGACCGTATCAGCCTCAAGCGCAATACCAGGCTAGGCCACCATACCAGCCCAATAGGCCACCCAATCCAGCTGCAAATCAAAGCCAAGTAAGGCCTCCCGCCAATAGACCATTTCAGCCCTATAACCCCAATGTTGCATCTGCTTCTAAAGCATTAGTGCCAGTGTAAAACAACATAGCTCAAGAGTATGATTGGTGTTTCCCATGCAATGAACCTCACAACCAATCTATGTGCTTCAATGGTGCTTTGAACCAAGCCTTGATGGTGACAACTACTAGCATAGAGGGTGAAGTGAGTCAAGAAACAAATCAGCAACAAGGGACATCTCAGCAAAACACAGCTCCAAATGATACCGCACTTGCGAATTGGCAAGCTGAGGATTTTTGTGGCATGAATCAAACAATTTCTCAGAGTGTAGCAGCTAACACAAGATCAAAGAAGAGGAATATTGGTGAAGGGCAGTCATTGGCTCCAAGTGATCTACAACCTTCCATCACTCCACAAGGTGTTGGTAAGAAAAATACAGTTCCAAACATGCAAGGACAGCCCAAACCACCTTCTAAACCAACTCAAATGCCAGTTGTTGCTGCCCATGCACAAGAAAGGAATGTGCAACCTAAAGGACAGCAAAGAGATATTTCATCCCCATTTAGCATCATTGATCAAATGAAGAAGACAAATGTGAATATATCAATGTGGGAATCTTTATCCATCCCAGGCCAAAGAGATCTTCTACAAGCTGCCATGAAGAATTGGTCAACTTCGAACCAGCAGGTCCATATGCAAGAGAAGGTCCTCACAAATGCTACTCAACCTGAAGGGAATCATGGAGGACAACAAGGTAAAGTTTTGAAGCCCCCTCCATTCTATGTTTCATTAATCATTGGGGATAAACTAGTACACAATTGCATGATTGATTCTGGGGCAAGTAGTTCTATCATGCCCAAGCAAATAGCTGATCAGCTGGGTCTCCAATATGAAGTCATATCAAAGGGGGTAGTGTAATTGGATGGGACAGCAGTAGCAATGGTGGGAGTGATTAAAAGTTTGAATCTTACCTTGCATGCATGCCCCAACGTTACCGTTTTGCAAGATGTGTCAGTGATAGATTTGCCACCACTCTTTGCCCTATGCTTATCAAGGGATTTCACAGCTAGAATTGGAGGCTACTTATCTGTTGACTGGTCACACATGTTGTTCAGAACAAGATATGGTACTAAGGTCACAATCAGATCTGAACCAATTGCAAACTTTCATATTGAGCCTCATACTCCAAGCCAAATCAATGCCAACTGTTCAGCATTTGATCAAGAAGATTATCCAAGCACAGATGAAGCTGACACCAAAGTTGGAAGCATCCCAGATTTGACTCTTGATGAATGGGAAAGCAAGGTACATGCTTTTGATCCCTACCAAGAAATAGAAGAATCTGAGCTAGGAGTCTATTGCATACATGAAGAAAACCAGCCTATTCCTAGCATCACCAAACCAGACCATAAGGATGACAATGAGGTATGGCAATTATTTTTCGATGGATCAAGGAGTAGGCAAGGCGCAGGAGGAGGAGCTATGCTTGTTTCACCTCAAGGCATCAAATATTATTCAGCTTTCCGTTTCTAGTTTTCCTGTTCAAACAACACAGCTGAATATGAGGCCTTGATTCATGGACTTCATTGGGCCAGGAAAAAGGGCATAAAGAACTTGCAGGTGTTCGGGGATAGCAAGTTGATCGTCAATCAAGTCAGGGGACAACATGCTACAAAGAATGACCTGTTGAAGAACTACAAGAACAGGGTATGGGACCTCATTGAGGATTTTGAAGCTTTCAACATCGTGTCCATACCTAGGAAGAAAAATGAAGCCGCGGATAGGCTCGCAGCAGTTGGAGCAACGTTTGATGTGGTTGACAACATCAAAAGGGAAAAAACACAACCACATATCCATGTGATTGTGAGGCCAGCAGTTCCAGATAATAACACAAGTTGGTAGGTGTTTGAGAACGATCAACAGATCATCAATTTCTTACAAGAAGAGGTTGAATTCTCAGCTAGGAATCAAGATAGATTAGAGCAACAGTATGGGGATCAAGTAGTGCAGCTGCAGACAAACAAGCTTCCCAAGGGTTTAGTAACATTGGAGTCTATCTTCAACCCTAACAACCAGTTTCGTAAGGAAAAGGCTAACATGCAAGTCAAGAGAGAAGATTCAGAGCCAATTCCGGTTGGGGAAGGTAGAACACTTCAAATTGGTAAAGTGGCCACTGAGCAGGAGAAATCAGATTTCATACAACTTTGCCAAGAATTTCCAGATGTCTTCGCTTGGAGCTATGAAGACTTGAGAGGTTTCAATCCGAAGTTGGCACAACATACCATAGAATTGGATCCAGATGCTAAGCCCATCAGGAAGAAGCAGAGACCAGTCAACCCCCACATTGAGCCTCTAATGAAGAAAGAGTTAAACAAGCTAATAGAGGCGAGCATTATATTCCCGATCAAGCACTCAAGCTGGGTTGCAAACTTGGTTCCGGTCAGGAAGAAGAGTGGAGAAATCAGGTTGTGTGTAGACTTCCGAGACCTCAACAGGGCATCTCTCAAAGACCATTACCCACTTCCTTCAATGGAACAAATATTGCAAGTGGTATCCGGTTCGGAGAGATTCTCTCTCCTAGATGGCTACTCAGGGTATAATCAGGTAATGGTGAAAGAAGATGACCAGTTCAAGACGGCTTTCACCACCAAATGGGGCACCTATGCCTACAAGAAGATGCCATTTGGGCTATCAAATGTTGGAGCCACTTTCCAAAGGGCAATGGATATGGCATTCAAGGGATTGATCAATAAAATAGTTCTGATATATCTTGATGACATCACTATATTCTCCAAAAATGTAGCGGATCACCTCTTTCATTTGAGGAAGGTATTTCAGAGGTGTAGAAGATTTGGGGTATCATTGAATCCCAAAAAATGCATATTCTTGGCTCACAAAGGAAAACTTCTAGGCCATATTGTTTCAAAGGAGGGATTGACGATTGACCCAGAAAGAGTTGAAGCAATTCGAGCGTTGCCATTGCCAAGTCATAAGAAGGCTCTTCAAAGCTTCTTGGGAAGGATCAATTTTGTCCGCAGGTTTGTTCCAAACTTTGCAGCTCTCGTAAAGCCAATAACAGTTGATGTTGAAAAAGAGCATGACATTTAAGTGGACATCTGAAGGCAAGGCAAGTTTTGAGGCAATAAAAGAGGCTTTATCTCAAGCTCTGACTCTCGTCAATCCAGACTTCTCCAAGGATTTCACGCTATATGCCTTTGGTGGTGGAGACACAATTTCTGCAATCCTGGTACAGCAAAACAAAGAGGGATTAGAACAACCAGTTGCTTTCTTCAGTCAAGGCTTGGAGGAATACGAAACTAGGTACTCTTTCATTGAAAAGCATGTCCTTGTAGTGATCAGGAGGTTAAAGAAATTCAAGCACCTAGTCTCAAACAATAAGATCCAATTATTGGTCTCTCATGCGGGAGTCAAGGACTTCCTTCTAAAAAAGGATCTGAATGAGAAACATGCAGGATGGATCACTTGTGTCATGGAATATGACATCGAAATTAAGGTCACTAAGCTAGTACGTGGAAAAGGACTATGTGAACAACTAGCTTTGAGTCGGAAAGTTGAAGCAGGTGATGAAAAAGAGACTGTCTTGGTACTACAAGATGGTCAAGAACAAGAAAATGATGATGTGCCCACTCCTTGTTGGACTCAAAATATGATACACTTCCTACAAGCAGGCCTATGCCCTCCAGAAATGAGCAAAGCAAAGAGGAGATACTTTAGATTACAAACCATCCCATATGTGCTCGTTGATGATGTTTTGTTCAAGAAAGACATCAATGGAGTTCTATTGAGGTGCATTGGGATAGGTCAAATTGAGAGGGTGTTACGAGATTTTCATGATGGAGATTCTGGAGGAAATTTCACCCCATGAGTAACAGCTTTCAAGATAATGAAGGCAGGGTATTATTGGCCCACAGTGTTCAATGACTGTTATACATGGATAATAAAGTGCAAGAAATGTGCACTCTTCATAGAGAAAAGAAAGACTAACAGTGCTTCCATTGCACCCAATTTTGGTTGACCAACCATTTATGCAATGGGGATTGGACTTCATTGGGGTCATAAATCCAAACTCAAGCCAAGGCCATAAGTGGATTCTCACAGCAACGGACTATTTCACCAAGTGGACCGAAGCAGTAGCGCTCAAAGAAGCAAATGAGTCTAACATACTAGACTTTTATAAAGGAATAGTGACCAGGTTCGGTGTGCCAGCCACTATCATATCAGACAATGCATTGGCATTCATAGGTTCCAAGACTACAGAATGGGCTATCAAGAATGGAATCTATTTGAGCACCTCTTCAAATTATTACCCACAGGGTAATGGACAGGCAAAGTCCACGAACAAGAATTTGCTAAGAATCATCAGAAGGACTCTGGATGAAAACCAAAGGACATGGCATACCAAGCTAAAATCAGCATTATGGGCTGATAGGATAATGCCAAAGAGATCTACAGGTAATTCTCCCTACAAGTTGGTCTATGGGAAAGAGGCAGTATTGCCTATATCATTAGAATTGCCAGCATTGGAGCTCATGAAGTAGTTGGAGTTGTCTGAGCTCGAACCAATGGAGGCCAGGTATACAGAGTTGATGGAATTGGAAGAAATAAGAGAACATGTAGTTCTGATGATTGAAAAGGATCAAGCCTTAGTAAAAAGATGGTTTGATAAGAAAGCAAGAGCACGGACCTTCCAGGAAGGGGACCTAGTTCTGAAATGGGATGCAGATCGGGAAAAACCAGGAAGGCATTCCAAGTTTGATGCCATTTAGAGTGGCCCCTACATGGTCACGGGATGTAAAAGTAGTAATGCCTTCCAATTGTCTACATTGGATGGAGAATAACTCCTGATTCCGGTTAACGGAATCTACCTTAAACATTGCTACTAAAAGGAAAAGGTTTACCCTTGTAAATATTAGCCTAGATTTCAAATTCCTCTAAGTGCGTATGCACATTGTCTTGTTGTAGTTAGGTTTCAATTTCCCTAAGTGCTTCAGCACAGGTTTTGTTGCTCTTAGGTTGAATTTCTACAGTTCAACGTGCTCTCAGAAAAGGAGTTGCAGTATCAAGCTCGAGATTAGATATCGGGATGGTTTCAAGTTATTGCTTATGACTCCATGCCCAATGGATTGCTAAAAGGCCACTAATCTTCTACCTAACAGGTAGGTGATCCTGTTAAGTCACCAAATTATTGTAAATATCTTCCCCCCGGGTAGATATAGACAAGTAGAAGAATATGGAAATCAAATAAATTCAGAGCCTGATATTTATTGTGTCACCAACAGCCTAAGGCACATGTACAAGGCGCAGGTAGAAGGCGCACGTCAAAGAGTGTCGACATGAACATGGATGTGCCCTGGTGCAGGTAGAAAATTGTCAACACAAAAAATTTCACGCTAAGGTGCATGTACAAGATGTAGGTAGAAGGCGCACGTCAAAGAGTGTCGACATGAACTTGGATGCACCCTGGCGCAGGTAGAAAAGTTCGCACCAAGGCGCAGGTAGAAGGTGCACGTCAAAGAGTGTCGACATGAACATGGATGTGCCCTAGCATAGGTAGAAAATTTTTGACATGAAAAATTTTGCACCAAGGCGCACATCAAAGAGTGTCGACATGAACATGGATGTGCCCTGGTGCAGGTAGAAAAGTGTCGACACGAAAAATTTCGCGCTAAGGCGCATGTACAAGGCGCAGGTAAAAGGCACATGTCAAAGAGTATCAACATGAACATGGATGTGCCCTGGAGTAGGTAGAAAAGTGTCGACATGAAAAAATTTCACAAGGTGTAGGTAGAAGGCACACATTAAAGAGTGTCGACATGAACATGGATGCGCCCTGGCGCAGGTAGAAAAGTGTCGACACGAAAAATTTCGCACCAAGGCGCAAGTAGAAGGTGCACGTCAAAGAGTGTCGACATGAACATGGATGTGCCTATGGTGCACTTAAGAGTATGATGACACACAAATGGATGTGCCAAGGTGCACCTTCAGGAGGCGCAACATTTTGAGCGCTGACAGGAAGCAAACCCTGACCCAGATATTCGTATGGCCATAACTTTTCACAGGGAGCTCGGATTCATGCAAGGTTGGAATTTTCGGAAAGCTTACAAGGTCCTCTGTCCAACTACGACTAGATATCTTTAATTGGGTGGGAAAAAAATCTTAAAAATGCAAAATACAGTTCATCCACTTTTTGGGTTTGCTAGGGTTCTCACCTACCACCATAATGAGATGAATTAAATGCAACCTAGAGGTGGTTGGGGTAGATTTGGATTTCCTCTCTCTTCCCTCTCTCATTCTTCCTATAAATTTTAAGGAGGGGCTTCTTTCTAAAGGTTGGACATTCTTGTTTTGTCCCTCCCTTCTTCTCTTTGGCAGGTGAGTTTGTGGAGTTCAAACCTCCCATTTAAAACTGTAATGCAACTTTGCCTCTTGGCATTTTGTAGTGTATTGTATCAATCTTTGGAGTAGATAATGCATGTCTGTGGATGATTCTCAACCCTCTCTATGTTTATTTGCATCCTCCTGATCTTTCACTACAATTTTTGTTATCTGTGCATGATCTTGCATTGCATTTTAATGGTTTGTGTTTATTGGCAAGATAGGTGTTCTTCATTCCTCGGTGCATCACCTTTGTTATTTTAGGTTTATTTTTATGCATTTTCTTACCCTGTCTCCTTGGCAAGTTAGATTAGGTTTTTAAGTAAACCCTCTGCATTTTTATGTGTGCATCTGAACAGAGGAATAGGAACCGGCCTTCATCCGGAGAGCTTTCCCGATTCACAAGGTCCCACACTTGGGAAAAGCTCCATGTTATGCAATCGCACTGAGAGTCTCAACCCATCGAGTTGCAGACATTTTCATCTTTACCTGGTATGAAAAAACCTTATGGTTGAGTCATGTAAACTTCTTCCTGTAAATCATCATTAATAAAGGCACTTTAAACATCCATTTGGTGTATTTTCCAACCAAATTGTGCAGCTAGAGAAAATATTAACCTGGAAGTTTTAATCTTAGTTGTGGGAGAAAAATTCTCCTCACAATTAATGCCTTCTTTTTTAGCATATCCCTTAGCAACTAGTCTAGCCTTATGTTTATTAATTTTTTTGTTTACTTTGTACTTAGTTTTGAAGATCCATCTGCATCCAACTAGCTATTTCCCTGGTGGAAGATCTATAATTTTCCATGTATTATTTTTCATAAGTGACTTATATTCTGTATCCATAGCATCTTTTCGAGGTTTAGACTGTAGGGCTTCTGAAACTGAGGAAGGATCAATAGTTTCAACAACTTTACCCATTAAGGCCAAATTGACCTCATTTCGAGCCATACTGCAAGTCTTCATTCCAGTGGTAGATGTGTCGGGGACACTATACAATTTTGCATCTCTAATCATACTTGTATACCATTTAGGCATACATTTTTTGGTTCCTCTAGAAGGTTGAATTTCATTATCTTCCCCATCATCATTGTCATCATTAAAGTGATTATCTTCCTATGTTTTCACTGTAGGGATGATTTTTTCATCATGTAAGTGTATGGAAGGGGCATCTACTTATTTCTTCTCAAATAACTCAACATCTCGACTAGTGTATACCCTTCTTGTTCTTGGATTCATAAGTCCATAGCCAAGTGTTTCATCACTGTATCCCAAGAAGATGAGTTTTTCTGATTTCATATCAAGCTTAGTTCTTTGTTTCTTAGGAATGTGCATACTTTCTTTACATCCTGTTGGTTGGATATTTTATCAAGTCGAAATATGAGGTTCAACCACAGTACATGGGATTAAATCCCTCCTCAAAGACAGGTGAGGCTACCTGTTTATTATTAATCTAAAACACAATAAAAATAATGCATACAATATTCACACTAATCTAATCATTGGGGTTGGGATAGAATCCTGAAATCCATAGCCACACTATGTGAAGATGTTGTTTTTATAAATGGACTGGGTTGGAAATTATTACAATGGAAGAGGCATAATGGAAAGGAAATGAGAGGAACATATTTTCTTTCGAGTAAACACAGAGCATGAAATAATCATACGGGATTCAGATCACAAATATAATGTTTAAAGTTATTAGAATCGTCAAGATGCTAAACAAGGAATAGCTTAAGATCACAAACATAAGAACAATATCTTAAGAAAAACACATCTCACAACACAAAGTTTGCAAAAATAGTATCAGTTTCTATTCCTCTAATGATTAAAAGAAAACACAAATTTTTCCTTCTTCACAATAGCTCTCAATATTCCAAAAATCTCAACCCTTTGGAATGTAGGCACATCCCTTATTTATAATAAAAATAGTTGAGAGAAAACAGGACAAACCCTATAAAATAGTTTGTTAGCAAGATTCCTATTTTGCTTGACTCTCACGCAGGAGAACAAGTCAAAATATGATTCCTATGTGACGAAACAGAAATGAAAAAGACATGTCAATTTCAATATTGAAATGACCTGTTACATCAAGACTTAGTTTGAATCGTCATCTTTTTCTTCCTCATCTTTCTCTTCCATTGTAATAATTTCTGGCCCAGTCTATTTATAAAAACAACATCTTCACATAGTGTGGATATGGATTTCAGGATTCTATCCCAACCCCAATGATTAGATTAGTGTGAATATTGTATGCATTATTTTTATTGTGTTTTAGATTAATAATAAATAGGCAGACTCACCTATTTTTTAGGAGGGATTTAATCCCATGTACTATGGTTGAACCTCATATTTTGGCTTGACAAAATATCCAACCAACATTTTTTGGCGACTCCGTTGGGGAATACGGATTAATAGTATAAAGCTTATCCTCTTGGTGTCTAGAGACTCTGTATTTTCCTTATTTTCAACAAGATTTTTTCCCGGTTCCAGCTGGCCGGAAAGATCTTCACTCGATCCCGCCGAGCCCGGGGTGAAATTGATCCACTCTTTGAATTGCTACAATGGCACAATTTCAGTCTTCCCCCAACAACGTTATTTCTAACTAAACCAAAAGTTCTTCGCCTGTTCAGAGAAACCAGATCCCTAAAGAATGAGGTGTGTCTGTAACTTGTCACGTGTTATTCTTGTCCAACACTCAGATCCCCATATGCACTCTTGTCAGAAAGATGGCAGCACAACCTGTGCCCTGGGGCGCAACTATTGGTCCTCTTTCTTTAACTCCACTGTTGCACATGAGTTACCACATGGATCATGTAAAAACATTCCCAAGTTCAATGGGGATGGGAAGCAACATCCTGATGAACACATTACATCTTTATTCATAGCGTGCAGTGTCCTTGGAGTATCTCATGAAGATGTCTCTGTTCGAATCTTCATTGAAACGTTACACGGTGCAGCAGCTGAATGGTTTTATCACCTTCCAAATGCATGCATCACAAACTGGGCTACCATGAGGACCAGATTTGAAGCACGTTTCAAACCAGCTGAAGATTCTCATGCTTTGTTAGCACAACTTACCCATATGAAGAAGGAATCGCATGAACCCATGCGGGACTTCGTGGCAAAATTTAACAAGATGATCCGAAAGATTCTGGAAATAGCTGTACCAACTCCAGAAAATTAGAAATGCTTCTTCATTAATTCTCAGCCTCCCGATGTGAGCTTCCTATTAAGAAGGTCAGCTATCCCAGATTTGGCTATCACTCAGTCAACAACTATTGAAATAGAGGATGATCTCATTTTGGCCAGGAGAATCAGGAAAGATGTACCCAAACCTGAAAAATCAATGTTCTTCTCAAGGTAATATTGACCCTATGATTCAAAAAATGGCCCTAATGATTTGATTTCTTTAAAAAAGAAGATGTCTCAGTAGGTGAGTAATGTTCCGTATCAGGATATCCCTAGACAGAATTTCAATAACACCAATGGTGTGCCTGCAAGAGATAGGCCGCAGTTAACTCTTACTCAACCAAGACTGGCAATCAAAGCTCCTCCCATTAACACGGTAGTAGAAGTAGTTGATGAAGAGGAAGAACCTGAAGAACAAGATTCCCCTGAAAATTTTGAAGCCTCAGGATACACTAATGAGTCTTATGACGATTCAGGTGGTGACTCCAGCATTGGGTATTTAGAATACGAAGAAGATGAATATGCACTAGATGGCCAGTAATTTTCCGTCTTCACTCAATCCCAATCTCAGAATCCAAGAAAGCCTCTTGGAAGCCCCAAGGAGAAGAACAAGGAACCTTCCATCGCCATAGTCAAGAGAGGTGCTCCTATTTAAGCGCAAACTGAAAGAGAAGTTACCAATAAGGTTACAACTTCTCCTCATTCTCTTTCTCCTAAGGTCAGTTCCCCAGCTCAAGCTCATGAGATCAGAACCGAACTTACCATCACCACTTCTTATACTGCTTTTGACATTATCGATCATGCAAAAAGAACCAAGATCCAAATGTTAGAAGCAGAATACCTTCAGTCAAATCCTGAATAGTTTGAAAAACTTGCCAAATTCATTAGAAGTAAATCCACCATTCCCCCACCTTCCAAAGGTCTTATTCCAAATCCTACTCAACCCCCACCTCAGAACAATCTGACCTTTGCTTCTTCTTCAGGAAAGATTGAACCATTTTATTTGTCTTTGCTAATAAATGGGTTTAAACTCATCAATTACATCATTGACTCAGGGGCCTCTGATAATGTTATGCCCGAAAAAGTAGCCCATGCCCTTGGGCTTAATTTGACTAAGTCATATGGATGGTGTTACTCCATGGAAACCAAACAAGTTCCCTTGATTGGTAAAATCAAAGATGCACAGTTTGCATTCGTTGCCTTCCTATAAAAGAGAGTGAAAATGACCATTCTAGTTGTTGACATTCCTGCATCTTACGGTATCCTCTTGGGTAGAGCTTTTTGTAAAGACGTCAAAGGAGATATTAATATGGATTGGACCAAGGCTAGGATTCCAGTCAATGGGATTTATCATGTTCTCCATCCCGAACCTCAGGTAAAGTATTTGGTAACTAAATTAGATGACCCCAAGGCCCAAATTCTTTTCGAAGATGCTAGTTTTGGAAATTATTTCATGACATCAGAAATACCAGCTGTAGACATCAAGAAAGAAGATCCTAATGCTATTTGGACCCTCAAATTCGATGGTAGCTGCTCAACCACCAGATTGGGTGCTGGTGTAGTTCTTATATCTCCTAATTCCGAGATTTTCCCCTCTACTTTCAAATTGCAGTTTGATAATACTAATAACATGGTTGAATATGAAGCTCTGTTACTAGGATTAGAAATGGCCAGACAGAAGGGAATTTGAAACCTTAAGGTTCAAGGGGATGCAGAGCTAATTGCCAACCAGGTCAAGGGAATCTATCAAGTGAAAAATGATCACTTGAGACATTACAGGAATAAAGTTTGGGATAATATAGAATGCTTTGATGCATTCTCCATTAAGGCGGTTTTGAGATATTGTAATGACAAGGCTGATTCTTTGGTCATGTATGCATCCCTCCTTCTCCCTCATCCCCAGTTCAAACAAGATACATACACCATTGAGATTGTGTACCGTCCCAGTATCCCAGATAATGCGGCTCACTGGCAAGTGTTCAATGACGATTAACAGGTGTTGAATTTTCTATAAAAAGATGACAATTTTAGTGAGCTATACTTTGAAGGTTCGGAATCAGCTTTCCATGAATCTATCTCAGATCCATATCAAGAGGTTGATGGTGAGTTTATTCAGCTTAAAGGCAACAAGATACCTAAAGGCCTAGTTTCACTAGAGGGTTTGTTCGACAAGCATGACCATTTTATTCAAAACAAGAGACAAGTTGAAGGAGCTTCTTCCTCGGAAGTAGATCAAGTCAATCTAGGTTCATTTGATCAACCTCGGATGGTGAATATTGGGAAATGTTGTTCCCATGAGGAGAAAGAAAAATTCACTTCACTCCTGAAGAGATACATGGATGTCTTGGCCTGGTCCTATGCATATTTAAAATCCTTCAAGCACAAAGACGTACAACACAGTATTCCTTTGAAGACTGATGTAAAACCTTACAGGCAGAAGCAAATACATTACAATCCCAAGATCTTAGGGACTATCCTTGTGGAAATTTAGAAAATGTTAGATGCCTGAATTATTTTTCCAATCCATCACTCCACCTGGATTGCTAACATTGTCCTTGTCAGGAAGAAGAATGGTGAAATCTAGATTTGTGTTGATTTTCGGAACCTAAATCAGTCTTCATTAAAAGACAACTATCCCTTGCCTATCATGGATCAAGTGTTACATACCATTACTAGATCAGAAATGCTATCCATGCTCAACATATTTTTAGGATATAATCAAGTTGAGGTAGCTATGGAGGATCAACACAAGACGGCCTTCACAACCCCATAGGGGGACCTTTTCTTACAAGAGGATGCCTTTCGACTTGATCAACGCCGGAGCCACCTTTCAGTGAGCTATGGACTTGGCATTCAGAGCCCTGATGGGAAAAGTCATAGTGGTTTTATTTGGATGACTTTACCATTTTCTCTAAAAAATGGAGTGATCATTATGATCATTTAGAGCAAGTACTCTTGAGATGTAGGTGTCACGGAATTTCATTAAATCCCAAGAAGTCCATGTTCGAAGTGACCAAAGGAAATTTTTTGGGTCATATTGTGACTAGAGAAGGAACCAAAATTGACCCAGAGAGGGTAAAAGCCATTTAGAGCCTTACCCTACCCACAAGTAAAACTGGGGTTCATTCGTTCTTCAGAAAGGTCAATTTCCTAAGAAGGTTTGTAGCTGATTTTGCTGATAAAAATAAGGATATCCTTGGGATGATGAAAGGAAAAATTCCATTTCGATGGAGCACTGAAGGGAAGCTTGCATTTGATGAAGTCAAAAAGGCAGTTGCTTTTGCTCCTATCCTAGTATGTCCAGATTTCAAAAAATATTTCATCATGTACAGCTACGCCTCTACTCACACAGTGTCAGCTATCCTAATGCAGGAGAATGGGGAGGGCATTGAAGCTCCCATCACTTTTATGAGCTATCCATTGAAGGAACATGAGCTAAAAATGTCACAAATTGAAAAGCATGCTTATGCAGTGGTACGAGTGGTGAAACATTTTAGGTACTATGTGTTGAACTCCCAAACCCTCGTTCTCATTCCCGACACTACCGTTAAATCCATTTTGACTCAACAAGAGCTGGGGAGCCAATGAGGTACCTGGATAGCTAAAGTTAAAGAGTATGACTTGGACATTAGACCTACGAAGTTGGTACGAGGAAGGGGCCTATGCCAATTGATCACGAAAAACCATGCTGAAGTAGAATGTGAAAAGACCGAAGATACCTCTTCAAAGTTTCCCATGGTGCTTTTCATGAGTACAACTGATAAATGGTACACAAATATTGCTTTCTTTCTGACTTATGGGGAATGCCCCCCACAATTAAGCCAAAATGAGAAGAGGACAATCAAGTTAAGATCTACAAGATACCTCTTGTGGGATAACGGTATATATAAGAGAGGTATTGATGGTGTGTTCCTACGCTGTGTTGATAAATCACAACATTTAAAGTTGTTAGAATCCTTCCATAGCCTAGCATGCGGAGGACATTTCTCATCCTCTATAACAGCTTATAAGATCCTATGGGCTAGGTACTATTGGCCTACTCTCTTTCGGGATTCAGCAGAGTGGGTGTCCAAGTGTGAAGCTTGTCAACATTTAGTTGGTCATCCTAAGTTAGCAACTCTTCCCCTGAAGCCCGTAGTGATTGAAGAACCTATCCACTAGTGGGGAATTGACTTCATTGGAACGTTGAATCCTTCCTCTAGTGCCAGAAACAATTATGTTCTGACCACTATAGACTATTTTACTAGGTGGGTGGAAGCTGCGCCAATCAAGAAAGCAACCTCAGAAGTCGTGTGCAAGTTCCTTAAAGAAAATATAATTGTCAGATTCGGTGTGCCTCACAATATTGTGGCTGACAATGCCTCCAATTTATCATCGCATGAGTTGACAGAATTTTTCTATGGATTTGGCATCACCCTAGCTCACTCATCTGATTATTATCCCCAAGGCAATGGGTAAGCTAAGTCTAGCAACAAGAACCTGGTTACCATAATTAGAAAGCTAGTAGATGAAAACCAGAGGACATGGCACAAAGCATTGTATGATGCGTTGTGGGCTGATCGGATTACCCCAAAGTGAGCTATAGGAATGTCTCTTTTCCAAGTACTGTATGGGATTGATGCTGAGATACCTATCTCAGTAGAGTTGCTAGCCTTACAGTTGGCCAAAGCAGTCGAAGATGTGACCTTTCAAAACTCTATTGAGAAAAGGGTTATGTACCTAGCTAGGCTAGAAGATGAATGGAGCAAGGTGGTTGATCACATTGTAGATCATCAAAGCAAAGTAAAGAAATTTTTTGACAAGAAATCAAGGCAACGTCATTTCCAAATTGGAGACTTGGTGTTGCTTTGGGATAAGAGGAGGGAGCAAAAAGGAATGCACGGAAAGTTTTATTCTTTGTGGAAAGGACCTTTTAAGATCCATCAGCTAAATGGTGAAAATAGTTTCCATCTATCATATCTTGATGGATAATTACTCCCTTTTCCTTTCAGTAGCTAACATCTAAAGTTGTTCCATCATTAATGCAAGATTCTCTTTTGCATTGTACATACTTTAATTTCTGTTGTGTGTTTGCTTTTAGTCTTCTTTCTTTCCTTGTTTTGTTTTTTCGGTTTTCTTCTTTTCTGACTCCGTAGCCCAATGGATAAAGCCAGAGATTCTGAGTTCTCTTCCTTTGATATCACAAAGAAAGTCCCCAACTAGAGCCATTTGTTATCTCATTTTTGAGTTTACGCCAAAAATGAGATAACCCTAAAAAAATTTTTTGAGCTGGTTTTCCATAAATGACCTTTCAGAGAGATAATCGGGTTTTCAAGTCTCAATAGCAAGACAACATGTGTTTTTGATGCTTCATGTCATGTGTTCCCCGAAACCCAAAACCCGCATCAAGTAAGTATTTTAGTTTTTCGGGTCTTCCAAGCATCGGAACATTCCTTCGTCAAAACATGCTTCATGAGTGTCTTCCGATCCCCGAAGCCCGATTTACTCCTTTGTTTCGGGTTTTCGGGTCTTCCAAGCATCGGAACATGCCTTCGTCAAAACATGCTTCATGTCACGTGTCTTCCGATCCCTAAAGCCCTGATTTACTCCTTTGTTTCAGGTTTCCGGGACCATCAAGCATGATGCTTCATGTCGCTTGCTTCCCACAACCTAAAACCCGAATTGCTCTGAAACCCTTTGTGTCAGGTTTTCGGATATCCCAAGCATGTTGACATGGCATTAATGCTGAGTTGTCAGGTAGTTGGCACGTGTCAACTGAAGTGTATTAAATGTGAAATTTCTTATAAATATTTGGATTTCCATGTCATTTTTACCAGACGTACTTTTTACCTCGTGGATTTTCGTGCATGCATCTTCGACCCAAAAACCCGACTCACCTCTGTGCCTGATTGCATTGCTCATTTTTTATCATTTCTTGTTCTAGTTGAAGGTATTTTTCTTCATTCTTTGTTTTTGGTTTTTGTGGAATAATTATGTAAAGAATTCTTCCAAGTTTCTATCTTTTTCTTTTCAGGGTTGTTGGGGTTTTATCTTTTCCATTTTGGGGGTTGTTTTCTAAATCAAGTTTGTGTTTTAGGGTTACCCCTTTGGAATGCTCACTTTGTTTTATTCCCTAGAATTTCATTGCAATTAAAAATATATTTGGGATATCAATAGTGAAGAAGAACTTGCATGTTTCAACCTAACAATTTCCCAATTCCCTCTTTTCGGGTTTCACAGGTTGCTTTGCAGTGTTCAAAACCCACAGTGTGTCGGGTTTTCCAAACTTCTGGCATCCTCCTATTGTGTCGACATTTCCTGAACTTTCTGGACATCCTCCCAGTGTGTCAGGTTTTCTGAACTTTCTGGCATCCTCCCAGTGTGTCGGTTTTTCCGAAATTTCCAGCATCCTCCTAGTGTGTCAGGTTTTCCAACTTTCCGACATCCTCCCAGTGTGTCGGGTTTTCTAAAGTGTTCAACACCTTCTGATCTCTGACACTCTCCTCCTTTGAAATTCCTCATGTCAGACCCTGGTTCATCACAAGATAAGACTGAAAAATCAGGGAGGATGAAGTAAAAATTTAGGAAGGTGGAGTCTCCCTCCTACATTGATTGTAATTACGACATCCGGGATACAGAGCTCGGAAACATAGATATGGAGGATTTTTGGAATAGGGTCAAGAGCTCCTCCCAGACTCCTTAGATGAAATCGATAGTTGGCAGTGGTCTACCTCTTGCAGCAGGTTTCCCTATGTCCGCTCAGTGCCCCAAGTTCATCTTAGCCTGTGCTTCGAACTATGACTCTGCTTCTCGTTCTGTGAAAAATTAGGCGGGAGAAGTTGTAATCAAGTTGGACGGAGGTTACTTCGATGACCTTCTCAAGCTGCCTAATTTTGAGGAATATGGAGATGTGGATCTCAAGTCAGCCCAAAAATCTTGGGACAATGATCAGGAGGATTGCATCAAGCACGTGAATAAGAAGTTCCTAATCAAAGCCAAACCAGTTGTTTCTAGGTTCCCAAGACTTGTTCCTAGAAGTGATTTCATTCAAGAAATCAATGATATCATTACTCTGTTGAGTCAGGTTTTTGGTTTCCCCGAATCAAATGTTTTCCAAGGATGGATGTACCAGTTCATGATCATTATTAAGAAGAATCAACAGGGAATTGATTGGGGTACTCTTATCAGTAACAAGATAGATTCTCAAATGACAACAGTCCTGTCTACAAGGAAGTTTTATATGTCCTCGTATGTCACCTATGCAGCGGCCGACATGAGGAACTATCCCAGATTGGACACCAAGGGGAACAAGACAGTGGAGCATGTTTATCGGTATTTTCCTTAGCTAACAAGAAAAGGGTCTGAAGACCAATTCAGAAGGGTAAACGATGCCTTCTTTTATGAGAACATCTGCAGGTTAAGCCCCGAGCTAAGGAAAATGAGAATTTCTGATGAGGCATGGGCTGAAGTTTCAAAATGGGGTTGTGTCTTCTTGCAATTTAAGAAGTTCACATATCTTCAAGTAGTCATGTACCCAGGGGATCCTTTCCATTTTCCCAGATATCCAGGGGACAAACTAATCTTGATGGAGTTGGTCAGGCAATTGTTGGATTTTCACAAGTTCCAACAGAGTAAACACAAGGCCGCTGTATCTTTCCCAATTTCTATTGGAAGGTATACTTGTTCAACGGTGGTGAAAGCCAAGAACATTGTTCATGAGCTTCAAGATAAGTTGAAGAAGCACATGAAGCCCCGAGATGGGTTTGATTTTTGAGGAGTCCTTAAGGCATATGGAACTCTGCACCCGCACACGTGCCAAGCATAGAAGACATCTGGATTGATTTACGTGATGAGGTTGTTGTCTGAAGAAAAGATCATAGCAGGTTGACACTTGTTGAGATTCAGAAACTTGAGCTCGCTGACATACCAGAAGGTACTGGTGATAATGAAAGTGTTCTGGATCCTTCCTATGATGGATTGAATGAAGATCAATATGTTTTCCCACCTATTGATTGGTCTATCGGTGAAAAAGCCTCCATTACAGATAGATCGGCCTTGATTCTTGCACGCACCAAAGCATGGCTCACCTCTTGGGGAATGAGTTTCAAAGAAGATAATTTTTCAAAGTTGGTTGCTGCAGAGGCGGGGCCCTCCAAAAAGGGAAAGGACAAAAGCTCTTCTAAGGGACCTATAAAGGTCAAGTTTTTCAAGAAGAGAAGAGAACAAGAAACCTCTTCAATTGTTACTCCAGTTGAAATGGTGAATGTGCCAGAATCACCAACACCACCAGAAATAGGAGAAATTTCTTTGGAAGGAGAAGTAAGCCAGCCCCTAGTTTCACCATTTGTTGACTGCCCAATTGAAGTGACCTTATCTCTTGCATCTCAAGCTTTGGCATCAGGATCTGTGTTTCCTCCTTCACAACCACTTCTACCTCCTCTTTCCTCATCTACTTCATCAATCATGGCTAGCATTTTCTCTGGACTCTCACCCCTCTTTGTTGGGACCAAAGTAACTACTAACATGCCCCCTCCTATGCCTCTTTTCATTGAATCTACTACCACATTGGTAACTATCCCCACTCCACCAGTGGATCCCTCTCCCCCTAAAAGTATGATCCCAACTTCTACAATAATGGCAACTCCCTCTGACATGCCTCAATGGTTACTCAAGCAAACCCCGAGGAAAAGGAAGGTGGTTGTACCCATACCGGCCTTCGATTTTAGTTCACTCAAGGCTCCTACTGCTAAATCAGCCAAGAAACCCAAAATAGTTTCAAGGGTTTTAGTGGACGCTTCGGGGCATAAGTTTGCAGAGATCACCACTCCCACCACTGAAAAAAACAAAGGGGACATAATGGCCTCTGACTATCAGATAACCAGGGTGGCTCTAGGAGAAGTGACAACAGAAGGAGCACAACAGGATGCACGAGATGCTATGAACGTGCTATGCCAGAAATTGAAGGAAACAAAGGACATCAGAGATGAGCTTAAAGAAAAGGTGGAGCAGTTAACTGAAGTGTTACTTAAGCTCTCAAAACCCCTTGAATCCATACCATCTTCCTCTGTCCCTATCGGATTCAATTTCTCATCAGTGCCTATAATTGAGAAGATTAATGAAAAAGGGAGAATGGTCGATGAATGGACCCAAAGGCTGCTCCAACAGGGGAAAGAAGTGATTCAAGACACCGTGGAAGTCTATCAATCTTTGGGGAATATACAGAGTGATGGGGAAAAGATGGATGATGATTTCTCCCAAGAAATTGGACACCTTGATTTGACTTTCGAAGCTCTCCAGGTGTTGAAGAAAATTCCATCATGCATCTTGGTAGAAGAAGGTGTCATCCCACATGTGGATAAGCATTTCCAGCTGACCAAAGCCATCAGGTTCAGGGTAAAGATTCTCAACGAAGCTTGCGGTAAATTGAGAGAATCAAGAGATCAATTGATTGATGGCAAAAGTGACCTGGAAGAAGAACTGCTAAAAATTTGTGCAAAAGTGTCAGTTGGAAACTCGGGCATCCTACCAGCTAATGATCTTTTCAAACAAATCCAAGAATCTATTCAGCATGAACCAACTCACGGATTTGGTATTGAAATCATTGACAGGTTTGTAAAGATTGAACATTCTTTAGAGGCCTTGAGAAAACTCAACAAAAGATTGAGAAAGCTTCCCGGTAGTGCCAGTGACACTCACGAAACATGTGAAGTCTTGAGTGATCATTCCACTGCGCCTGACGAAAATGAGATGCAAGGTATAATCCAGAAGTTCCAAGAATTTCGAAACAAACAGGATCAGTTAGAGGAAGAGAAAGATGAGGAAGAAAAAGATGACGATTCAGACTAAGTCTTGATGTAACGTGTCATTTCAATCTTGAAATTGACATGTCTTTTTCATTTCTGTTTCATCACATAGGAATCATATTTTGACTTGGTCTCCTGCGTGAGAATCTAGCAAAATAGGACTCTCATTAACAAACTGTTTTATAGGGTTTGTCGTATTTTCTCTCAACTATTTTTATTATAAATAAGGGATGTAGGTACATCCCAAAGGGTTGAGACTTTTTTTGGAATATTGAGAACTATTGTGAAGAAGAAAAACTTTGTGTTTTCTTTTAATCATTTGAGGAATAGAAGCTGATACTATTTTTGCAAACTTTGTGTTGTGAGATGTGTTTTTCTTAAGATATTGTTCTTATGTTCGTAATCTTAAGCTATTCTTTGTTTAGTGTCTTGATGATCCTAATCATTTCAAACATTATATTTGTTATCTAAAGCTCGTATGATTATTTCGTGCTCTGTGTTTACTCGAAAGAAAATACGTTCCTCTCATTTCCTTTCCATTGTGTTTCTTCCATTGTAATAATTTCTGACCCAGTCCATTTATAAAAACAACATCTTCACATAGTGTGGATATGGATTTCAGGATTCTATCCCAACCCCAATGGTTAGATTAGTGTGAATATTGTACGCATTGTTTCTATTGTGTTTTAGATTAGTAATAAATAGGCAGCCTCACCTGTCTTTGAGGAGGGATTTAATCCCATGTACTGTGGTTGAACCTCATATTTCGACTTGACAAAATATCCAACCAACACATCCAAAAAATATAAGGTGTGAAATAGATGGCTTATGCCCTGACCATGCTTCATGTGGTGTTAATCCATTAAGATGTGCAGTGGGAACTCTATTTAGTAAATAGACTGTCGTTTTAGCTACTTCAGCCCAAAATGTTTTTGATAACCCTACATCATCAATCATACATCGCACCATATCTATGATAGTATGATTTCACCTTTCAACAACACAATTTTGTTGTTGTGTGTGAGGAGGAGCCATTTGAAAATGGATGCCACGTGTTTTCAAAAAATCATTGAACTCATTTCTGGTGTATTCTCCCCCTCGATTTGAGCAAAATGTCTTTATATTTCCTACTAGACTCTGATTTTAACAAGGGATTTTAACTTTTTGAAAGTTTCAAAAGCTTGGTCTTTGGTAGTAAAGATAACATATCCACATTTTTCTCGAGCAATTATCAACAAAAAGCATGAAGTATCGAAAACCCATAAGTGGACTAGGTCTCATTGGTCTGCACAGATCAGATATGCACTAAATCAAGTGTTTGATGTAGTACGAAATTGTACTATGTTTAAATAGGTACTCTGATTTTGTTTTCCTACCAAATAATGTTGACACTTATCTTTACCCTTTTTGAGAGGTGGGAAACCCCCTCACCATGTTGTATCAACAAAGTGTGTCGAGATAGACAAAACCTGACATGTCCAAGTCTTTAATGCCAAACCTGATGTTGAGGTTGTGTCCTTAACCAAAAGGGCTTGAGCATCCCATTGAACAAAATCCAATTTAAACATCCTACCCATATTCAAAGATTTTGCAACAATTTTTGAGTCTTCGTGATTTATCTCTAATTAGGCACATATTTTTTATTGCCTTTACAATCAAATTCAATTTTAAGATTGTGATCTAATAATTGACTTACGGATAATAGATTTTTCGTCAAACCATGGATATATAAGAACATGTATAATTTTTACAAATTATGTTTTCCAAGAGGTAGTGAAATGGAACCAATTCCTTGAGCATTGTATGGTGGTAATCATCACACAAATAAACTCCTAGGTTTGCTTAAATGGGCTGTGTACAAACTCAATGTTGAAAAACCATCTATTTAGACTTCTTGTTATGTGGTGGTTCATGTACCTCAAATCAACATACCAGATTGCATTGGTTAGAAATGGACCATTATTTTGATTATGCAATATACAAGAAGTCATCCATCTTCATATTGATCTTAGCTTGTTCAAGAAACATTTCCTTTTTGAAATGGTTTCCTTGCCAGTTTCTACTTTCCTTTGATTTTGGTCAATGTTTATTTTATTGTCGGCCTTGATTTAGATTGTTACCTTGTTAGTTTTCTTGCCATCTTGATGAAAGTAACCTTTAAATGGAAATGTATTGAAGTACCAACATATCATTTAACTCGTGTCCTTTTCAACTCCAATTCATGGCATGAGGGTTTTTTAATCTTGTGATCTTTTGGCAACTTGTTTGAGTTGGTTACCTTGAAGACTCTAAAGGCTAGTCTTCCACACAATGAGGTCAAACACCTCCAAAGCACATCTCTGAGGTCCCTATCACCTCTAAACTTCAATTTGGATGTATATAATTTTTTTAATTATTCAGAACCATATGAAATATGAATAAATTCTTGTTTTTGTAGCATGATTCAAACATGCTTATTCAAAAATTGGTTGTTTGACCAATTATGGAATTTAATGTGGTCACAAAAATTCTATGATGCAAGGAGGTCAAGTTCTCAACATAATGGGCACAAGTGATGTCATCACCTACTTCTTCTTATCAAAGCTTGAAGCGATGATTTATCAATGTTACAAACATCGTCAATTACAAAGTAATTCAACTTTATTCAGTTGGTTGCATTTTTAGATTCAACAATTGACTTATGGAGATGAAGTAAAGTGTTCCTATTTGCCGATAAGCTCATATATGCAACCATTACTCAAATTTATCTCCAAACTTTGTAAACCAAGTTTTGGCCTCTCGAATATGAGGTTGATACCTCATTAGACAACATAATCCAAATAAAATTATTAGTAGGGTTTACTTTTTGCAAGTTTCTCTTGTATCACTTAATATGCATTGTAGGAAAACATCATGTTTTCCGATTGTGCCCACCAGTGTACCATTGAACTAAATATATCATGGAAATGTGCCCTAAGGATTCCTCTACAAGTTAATTTTAGGTTTCCATGCAACATACCATTATCAGTTCAAGACACATAGTTAACTGAATTTTCGGGAAAACTGGTCCAAACTTGGGTTTGCAGCCATTTTGAACAAGCTCAGAAAAATGAGAAAAGAAGAGAAATTTTCAAACACTTCCCCAATCAATGCAATACATTTTTGCACCCCCGGCCCCCCCCACAAATGAATCCAATTTTTATCTTGTGATTTATCCGAAGGAGGCTCCACAATTTTTCCTGACTACCAATAAGTTTGGTGCTCAATATGCAACCGATTTACAGAAACCAAAATAAATTGGCACTACTTGACGCAATATTACAAATTTTCCATCCTCAGCTGGAGAAATATAGCTCACACTTCTCATTTAAAAAAAATTGAAATAACATTGCAATGTGTTATTTAATTCTCTGGTTCATCTATGGCCTCTTTTCATCCTTACAATGGAATAATCCAGATTCCCTTTGGAAAAATAAATCTCAAAAAAAAAAACTATAACGAACTTCTTTAGAGCCTGCTTTTATCATTTTTCAATTTCTACATAAGAATTATTGTACACACCATTTCATACTGCAAACCATTTTTATTTTTACCCTTTCTAGGGGTTTCACCTTGGGTCAAGGATTTAGAGGGATTCTATAGCTTGTTTGGGGATTGTTTTAAGAAAGCTAGAAACTGACTTGTTTAAATTTAATGAATCTAGGTTGTCTATAGTATCTCTTTCTAAAAATCATGGACCAGTCTAAAAAGTGCTTGGTCATATGTACTTAATAAGCTAAAAAGTATTTGTGACAGTGAATTCTCAAGTTTTCTTGATTTACACCGTGTCTATTGCATTGGGCCGTTATGGCCTAAAGTGACTTGAGCTTGAGCGTTATTTTTGGTCATGACAAAACCACTTTGGAAAGCATCTTAAAGTTTGGATTGACACATCTGACTCACCTCATGGATCTATGGTTTAAATAGCCATTGCATGTGAGTGAATGGATTTTAGAGACTCCAAGGAGGATACATAGGCATGTTTGGTCGACCCCTTGACCTACCTAGCTCTTAACATGCCTTACAAAATGTGCACCTAACCAACTGTGAGCACCCAATGGAGCTTGACAATTTTTCAAAATGAAATATAATAATTAATACACAATCCCTACGAGGCGTATGAAACATGTGACCTCTTGGGGAGAGGCATCCTACGCCCATCTGGTAATGGGCCGAATGAGTGTCCTCACACTTAGAACAGCTATGTAAGTAGAATTGAAACTAATACCTAGTGGCTTCAATACAATGCTAAACTAAACCTATGCATCATCATGCTAAGAGCTTAAGCAAATCTAACCTATCAGCATCTCTACATTAGAACATGAAATGAACATTTTAAGCTAAATGCCACTGCTAAACAAACATTAACTTCTATCTCTTATTAAATGCTAAATGAGATGAGATTGAACCTATGTAGATCTCTAGAAATCAAAGAGTTGATTATGTGCTTGAAATCCAAAGGTTTCTAAGAATGGAGTCTTGTCAAATAATGGCTACAAGACCACTTGACATATCTCCATATGACTTCAAAAAATTGGGTGGATGAATGCAAGAAATGGAGAAGGCTAGCTCTTCTAATGGAAGAATGCTCAAAGATGATAAAATGGCTATAATGAATGCTCTATGCTCATTTAGGTGTAAGAAGAAAGGTAGGAGGAGGGATCTTTATATATCCCAATGGATAAAAGAAACTCTAAATCCCTCTTTATGTGGGATATTGGAGAGGTTGGGTTAGTTGTGGATAAAGGAGGTTTAAAAAGGTTTAAGTCAACCTTAGGAGAGTTTATTTTGTCCTTTAGTGACTCATGGGGTTTGAGGGGATTTATTAATTAACCAAAGTGATTAATTAATAGGTGTGTAAACTTATAGAAGCTTTTAGAGGAATAATTAGCATAATTTAGACTAAGAGAGGGATTTAATCAAATAAATTATTGATTTATTGTGATTTAATTAGAAGAATCAACCCTCAAGCTAATTTGAATTAATTTAGATAATTAATGAATCTAGATAGAAAGGGGTAATTAATTAATGGAAAGGTCATTTAATTGGTCGTTAATTGGCGTATTTGTTCGATATAAGGGTTAATTAACTAGTGTAATGTAGCTAATTAACGGTGATGGAAGAGGAAATGTGCCATATTGACAATATATCGTCAACTTGTGGGAAAGAGGATAATTAGCACAATTTAAATATTCAAATTGGGCTCAGGTTAAATTATAGGTGTCTACATTTTCCCCGTTTTGGTGTGGCGTCAGTGATGCCACTTCAAAGATAGTAGACAGAAAATTTTTGAAGGCGTAGAAGAAAAATTAGTAGAAGTGAGAAATGCCCCCTCGAGTGTTGATGGGGTGATGAAAGAAGGCGATTAACGATAAAAAAAAAGTGAGAGAAATGGATAGAAGAATGGGTAGGGGAATAAATAGGAAGAATAATGTTGATAGGAGAATGATGTAGAGGAGGAATGAAGATGGAAAGAAAAGAGCAAGCTTTCATCCAGTGTATTAAAATTTAACTTTATTGTCATCATATTGCCAAAGATCTATGTCATCGGTCCTTATTAAAAATATAAGCATACGAAAAAAGTAGAATGACATGAAAATCCATACTACAAACAATTGTCCATTACTTAAAAATACCCACTCAATGCAACATACAAAAAACAATGAAATATGAGAAGGAAACAAGTTCATTTAATAGGGAAAACAAGTACAAACACACATATTCCAACCAACAACTGGTCAAGATGGTTGTACAAATGTTTTGTTATCAAGATGAAGATCCCCAAATGTTCATGATTGATGAAAAGGGTTAAAAAAATGATGCCCCGAAGAAAGGATACATGCAAGGGGAAGATGATGAAGGACACCGGGTCCAATGAGAAAGTGTAGTGCGCTACGAAACAATACCAGGCTACTATATGTTCCCCAAAGTACTGACGAAGCAAGTAAGCTAGGTTTTTAAATGGTTGTAAATCTAATGATCTGTGATTCATTTGATCTATGAAGATGTGAAATTTCCAACAAGATAGTGAAAGAATACCATGCGCCAGACACAATTTTCAGCCGTATGAGCTGGTTTACCTAGTTTTGTGAGTTTTACAATTTTTAGGATTTTTGGAGAATTTTTGAAATTTTCTTTATTTGGATTTTTATTATTTTTATTATTTATTTATTTATTTTGACAGTTTGGATTTGTAGAAGAAAGTAGAAGAATCAGTAAGAATATCCCAAATGCAAAAGAAATTCCCCAGGGAGAAGAAAGAAGTAGCAGGTGACAAATAATGCCCCAGCACAATGGGAAAAATTAACATAAGAATTATTTAATAATAAATAATTATTCGATGGAGTGTGTAGAAGAAGGGATATCGCCAAGGAGAAATAAAATTTCCCTAGTGAGAAGAAATGAGTACCAGATGGCAAAGAATGCCCCAGCACGAAGAAAAATAATTATTTAAAATAAAATAATTATTCACAATGAGAAGAAGAAAAAGTTAAAGCAACAACGGCAGTCAAAACAGTATTCCATGTATAATGGCCAGTGAGAATGGTTTAATATACCCCACCTGGGGGGTAAAATCATCATGACCAATTCATTTGTTATTGACCGCTGCCAAAATTTTACCATGAGACCCCTGGTAGCGAGGAGGATGGTGGTGAGAGGACGATCCCCTCAGGAGACGCGCCGACTAAGTTCGGGAGTATGCCCAACATGCAGATGATTACTTCTTCATGAGGAGCTTGACCTACCTTGTCAATTACGCATTTAATATTGTAATCAATGCTTGAATTAGTAGGGTAGACGTAGGGTATAGCGCATGTGCACATGCATGGGGGCGCAAGTGCCCCTATGGTGGCGCAAGGTGGCACCCCTTGAAGTGTATGCGAGCACGTGCATGTACATAAAAACATGTGCATGCACGTGTATATGCCACAAAAAGTGTATGCATGCCCGTGCACATGCATATAGCACCTGTGTGTATGCGTAAACATAAAAACCCTGGCACACACACAACACGCACACTTGCGCACATGCACAGGCAACATAAACACGATACAAGGCACCCTGGAGGTGGATGCTCGCGCGTGCGCACCAAAAGGGGGGTGCATATGCCACAAGGTCCGCACATGCCCAAAAGGGGGCGTAGGCACCAAAAAAGAGACGAATAGGAGTGGAAAATGCCAAAAAAAATGACACTTGGAAGAAAAATAAAAGTTAGCAGAGGATAGAAGAACAATAGAAGAACTTAGAGAATTGTTAGATGTCTAATACATGTAATGTTTTATAGAGACGGTTGTCAACTCAGCAGACAGCGAGAGCAACACACATCCCATAGCCAAGATAGAGGGCAGCATGCGTCAATGAGACCATTGTGATATGTTGGTATTACTAGAGGTGGTCGGTTTAGGTCATGTAGCACAGATGCCATCGATCACACTATATCATGGCCTACTGACCACTTTGATTGAGTAGTGACACAGTGAGATCCAGTGCTTCAGGCTCCCCACAGGAGAGATGACCATCACATTGGAGGATGTGTGGTGGATTCTACATGTTCTTATTTTTGGGTCAGTGATTGAGTACATGAATGACTTCGGTCAGATCATCGCGGTGGTTAGTGAGATATTTGGTTGTGATGAGATGCCCCACGAGGGTATGAAGTTGCTTGTTACATGATTGTATATCTGATCCGACCATTCATCAGGGAACACTCTACTTGATGGCTCTTATTAGTGGGTTCTTACTCACTGATAAGACAGGGACACTGTTTTTGATAGGATTGATCACATTAGTTCACTGTATAGTTCAATGGTGAGTGATATTGCTAGGGCTAGTGCATACTGACACATTTATACTGGGATTTGCACTTGATTACTTACCACCATCAAAAGATGGTGGGGTTGGCATCTTTGTTATAGATATGGTCCTGGGACCATATAGCGATTGGGTGCCCCGTAGGTGCATTGCACACCTAAGCTCCGAAGGAGCTTACATATATGGCATGGGTCTATGTGGGAGATGATGTATGAGGGCACCTAGGTAGTATCTATTATTATCAACGAGAGTTCGACATGAGCTGCTAGAGAGAGATATCATCTAGAGGCCCTATAATGCACATATAGTGGCCTGAGGATGGAGTAGAGCTTAGTGTCTATGCGGTAGAGGAACTTTATTCTTGGCAGTTGCAACATACATTATAGAGATATACAGGGTAGACCGGGTGTTAGCAAAAGTTGGGAAGGACTCAGGGCGTCCCTCAAACCAGATATGTGGTATGCTCTCCATGCGATGCAGAGAGGCAGCGGACCACATATTCAGGTGGCTCGAGCTAGGGATAGTTTCTTACAGGTGGTACCACAGGTTTGGGCCCTTTCCCGACAGGTTAGAGATCCTAGGCACCACACCAGATTATCTGGCCTGGTATGTTACTATCTTGTAGTGACGATTGACTATACCTGATGGGGCATATGTAGCAGGTGTCTGGGCACCCATCAGAGATCCCGTACAACAGTGATGAGGGTTATGCCGCAGGTGGAGGTCACGCTGATGATCCTTTTGATGGTTAGAGACATGATGGTGGGGATGACCAGGAGGGTCAGGCTCAGGACCTAAGATAGAGATGGCAGGGACAAGGCCCATGGATAGGCTCAGGGACTAGGATAGGGACACAGGGCCCGACAGGACAGGTTCAGGCACAGGGACAAGCCTAAGAGTATAAGAGCAGGGACAAGCTCATGGAGTACAGGCAGTAGGGACATGGTTTAGGGTAGGCCTCCTAGGTTACCCCGAGGTTTCTCCAAACTCAGGGTGGAGATGACAAGGGACAACTAGTTTCCTTACGGTAGCAGCTGCAATAGGTGACAGTAGCAGAGAGAAACCATGCTCGAGCTCACATTTAGGTTATGTCAGCTGAGCAGGACAAGGCCAGAGCCCAGGATGACCAGGGAGGAGATGGCTCTATACATTTTCAGCAAGATACAACAAATGGGCACCCAGATGGCTCAGGTGCCAAGCTTATTACAACAGACTCAGACTCAGATACAACCAGTGATAGCTGAGAGAGATCGGCTTTTGCAGATTGAGCAGGTAGTAGGTCAAGTCGAGGTTACACAGATATCTGATAGAGGTAGAATCCTTCTGACACACAGATGGGATAGTGGTGACAGCCCGCACCCACAAAGATTTGGTAATAAAAGATGGCATAGCCTCATACTATCGGTCTTTATATTATGAGGTAGTTCCAGCTGGTCAGTGGGCACCCACCTATAGCCAACAGTCGAGTGGATTGATGAGATCAGAGAGGCCTCAGGCATCAGTGGAGCAGCCATGAGGGCATCCTATAGGACTGTGTGGTACACAGGTCATATGTCCTCCTCCATCTCGTAGGCTATCCAGTCCATCTAATGGTTCTAGTCAGCCATGAACTTCATTGTATCGATTGATTGTACTTGTATTATTATATACATGCCTCTTATGAAGGTGTTATCATTCTTGACAGATGCATACAATGTACCATTTTTTGATGTACGCCTTTTATGAAGGCATTTATGATCAATGTATAGCATTTTTTTATGTATGCCTCTGATGAAGACATTTATGAGTTGCGCCCTTGATGCCCCATTTTGTATCGATGATGCATATCCTCTATGAGCCAGAAATTTGATACTTGTATATATGGACATTTTGATAAGGCACAATTTTTATGAGATGATGGACTTTATTGTTTTGATGATTGATTACATGGATTATGGATGTGGCATGATGTTATATGGTTTGATTTCACACTTTTGTATGTATCATGATGATAGTTGAGATGTTTGTACCACATGTGTTTGATTTTGATATGATAGATCCATAGATGATATCAATTGTATTGTACATGTGATGTTTTAGATTAGTGGACGGGATGACATGATGATATTGGCACGTGGGGGGGGTAGATTTTTATAGTTACTATCCCTCTTGCCCCCATTTGATGATACGATATGTAATGATTAGCTTAGCATTCATGTATGATGTATACTTAGCTGTTTATTTATATGATGTATAGATGATGTTAGATGTGATGATATTGATGGAAATATGATGATGTGATAACAAAACTATGTACATGTGACAAATAGACACAAGCAAATGTTAACAAACCTAATCACACATACAGTGCTAAACAACATGAATTAACACAAATATGTATAATTATTTACAAGCATATAAAAATACACTTCATATGCACAAGTAAGAATAAATCTAATCTAAGAAAGAAAAAATGAATCTTAACAAAGTATGTCTAAGCAATAAACTATACAACTGTACAAACAAGCAACAACTATACAAGCAAACAATGTACACAAACAAAGCAAGAAACAAGATAAAGTAAGTAAACTAAAGTTATGTTTTTGCAAAATTATTTTGTGAAACACTTTTCTACTATTTTTGTGGTTTTGTGAAAAACAATTTTCTATTGTTTTGTGCTTTTGCGAAAAAAAAATCTTTTTTTTTGTGCCTTTCTAACATTTTAAAATGTTTTTTGTGATTTTCTAAGGTTTTATGAACCTATGCACAGGTAACTGGGAAATGTGGATGCCCCCAGAGTTAGACGGAGAATATACAAGGGCAGGTTCCATGCATTTATAAACATGAAGGTGAAGTTTTAGAAGTTCCCCCAGCGTTAGATGGGGAATATAAAAAGACCATCTCTTCACCGATTTATAAGAGGAGAAAAAGTCGGATCAAGGTTTGACTGGATAGTTTCAGAGGGAATCTCATCTATAGGTGTGGAACTAGACCTAGGCTAAGTAGAAGTACCCTCCAGATACAAGATGCTTGTGAACAATGAATCCTCCCAAGGCACCGGAATCTAGTTTTCACCAAGGGACCTATCCAACATGCCACAATTGTGTGATTTTCACATATGGATGACCTATTTTTCTTTGTCTTTTTCTCTTATTTTAATATTTTTTTGTATTTTGATCATTTTTACTCTTTGTTTGGTTTGTTTTTCTTATTTTTGTGCCATGTTTAAGCATAGAACCGCTTAAGTTACATGGCATTCATAGGTTCATGGAGCTCATCACCATTGGGATGGGAAAGTTTGTATGCTCATGTTCCATATTTGGCCACAATGACGTAAGGTCCTAACCAATGTGGTTTGAATTTGCCTTTCTTCTCTCTTTCCACCCTTGTGTTGAACTGATTTTATTTCACGACCAAATATCTGACCTCAAACTAATGAGGTATGATCCTTTTGTTATAATTTTTGGAGACACTATTCTGATACACCTTGAGATGGTTAAGGGCGTGGATGCACTTTTCATCCAGGAGTTTTAATTTTTCCATCCTGGCCACTGTGTAATCCTCATCCTTGTCCAGATAATCCGTAAGATATATTCTTAAGGAAGGAAGCTTGATCTCCAATGGGATGATGGATTCGGTTCCAAATACTAGGGAATAGGGTGTCACACCAGTAGGAGTGCGAACAGATGTTCTATAAGCCTAGAGGGATGGGTGAATTTGTAAATGTCAGCTATGACTTGTCTTACTCACCATCTTTTCCATGATTCGAACCAAGATTTTGTTAGTGGCTTCAACCTGCCCATTACCTTGTGGATAATATGGCATAGACAACTTCAATTTTATTTGAATTCAATGACAAATTTCCTTCATTGTCTTGTTCTTGAATGATTTTTCATTGTCAGTAACTATGGCCGCAAGAATGCCATACTGATAGATAAGGTGATTCATGATAAACTTTGAAATCTGAGCTCATGTAACATAAGTTAAAGGAACAGCCTCCACCCACTTAATGAAATATTCCGTAGCTGTGATGATGTGAGTATGACCATCAGATGAGGTAGGGGTGAGATTCCCTATTAAATCCAATCCCCATTTGGAAAATGGCCATGGGGTTGTGATCGGTTGCAACGGTTGTGATGCATAATTATTTGATGTTTTTGGGAGGAGGCATTTTAGTAATGGAAGTAAATTTAGCTGGGTCTACCTAAATCCCTCTTCACGATACAATGAATCCAAGAAAATTTCCTGACAGTGCGCTAAACACACACTTCTTTGGATTTAAACGGACCTTGTATTCCCGCAGACATTCAAAGATACACCACAAAATATCAAGGTGATCTGCTCTTGTTTTGGATTTCCCAAGGATATCATCCACATAGTATTTCATGATGTCATGAATCATTTCATGGAAAATCACTATCATCGCCCTTTGATAGGTGGCACCTGCATTTTTAAGGCCAAAGGGCATTACCTGATAAAAGAAATTCCCCAGGGAGTTGTTAAGGTTTTCTTATGTTGATATTCGTTGACTATTTTGATCTTATTGTAGCATGAAAATCCATCCATAAGAGATAGCATTTCATATCCTGCAGTTGAATCAATAATCATATTAATATTAGGCAATAAGAAATTATCCTTTGGGCATGCCTTATTTATGTCTCTGAAATCTATATAGATTTTGATCCCAATAGGTTTATTTTGTACAGGGACTATATTTGATATCCATTCGGAGTAATCAATAGGTCGAATGAAGTTTGATGCAAGAAATATTTATAGCTCTTCTTTAACTAGAAGAGCCACCCATGGGTTCATCTTTCTGAGATTTTATTTGATGGGCTTGGCATCTGCATGTACAACTAGGTTGTGCACTACAAAATTTGGATCCAAGCCCGACATATCTTTATAGGACCATGTAAACACATCTACAAATTCCCACAGAAGCATGGTGAATGTTGTATGTTCCCGTGATGAGAGCGAAGCTCCCAACTTGACCATTTTTGGGTCATCTTTTGTGCCAATGTTTACATCAATGGTCTCTTCTACCAGTAAGTTTGACAAATCCTCCATACGCGTAGGATCAGGAGGAAGGTTGTGATCTTCTTCCAAGGGTGTCTCTATGAGATTTTCACCCTTGGCGTGGTCACTTTTCTTGTCCTTTGGTTTTTTCACTTGTTTTTCAGCCCACGCCTCAAAGAGGTTTTCACTATGTGACTTGGGATTTTGTTTTTACCGAGGCTTTTGGTTGGAACTTTTGCCCTTGATTTTTCTTTAGTTTTGTTGACCACGAAGCTTAGCTTTCTCTGCAAAGTAATCATATATATCTAAATTAATGTAGAAAGACTTCTTATGGTCTCTAATCGGAATTGTATCTCGAATGCCCATGAATTTTACAACGGCTTCATCATTTTCAAAGAGATCAAGTGGTACGTGATGTTGTTGGTCCCATTCAATAAGGAAAGGATAAACAAGGTCAATTTTAGGTTTAGTAGGGGTTATGACAAGAACAACGGTATCCATGAATAGGTTTGTGGAGGTAAGATCCTTGTATTGGCTACAGTGGGAATCTGTGTCACTATCTAAATAATCAGAGCTATCGTCATGCTCAGAACAGGTGGAATCTTGATCATTGGGGTGCGATCCATAGGGTCAAATGTCGATACCATATATTTTTATCTTGAAATGTGGGAGAGGAACTGGTTCTCTCGGTCCTTGCTCATTCTTCCCACATCCTAGACCCTTTTAGCCCATGAAATACATCATTCGGCTAGAATTCTCATACTCAAGGATTTGGTAGCAAGTTGGTCGAGTATCCTCTCGGACCTAAGTCGTAGGACCCAAGTCGTAGGTGGGTCCAACAATTTTTCTTTAGTGAGTAACCCCCCAGGTAAAAATGACCCAATAGTTATCTCATCTCTATTCCATGTGAAATGATAGTTGGGTCGGCCTCTAATTTTAGGTGAAAACGATAGGTCTGAAACCAAAAGATATTATTGTGCATTATATTCTCCACAATTGTATTCTAGAACCTTCATCTCCTATGAATCACAATGAGAAGTTGATGTAGAAGCCTCACGGGCGTAAGAACTTAGGGAATCCGAATCTACCCATGACTTCATGGCTTCAGATTGAAGAGGAATAACTATATCAACAGAGGCACACGTATAGGCACCCTTACGTGTAAAACTATTGAGAGCTCTGCAGTGAGTGAAGGGCTATGGATCTCCTTGTATTGTGACAGTGTGTCCTCATGTTTCAATTTGATGAGCTGATGGAATGTTGACGGTATGGCCTACATGACATGAATACATGATCGGCCAAGAAGCATATTGTATGGAAGTTCCAAGTCCAAGACACAAAACTTCATCTGATGACAAGTGGGTCCTAATTCCATTAGAAATGTGATTGTGTCAGTTGATTCCTTTTCCATATTGTTGTAAGAGGTTATGGTAATGACATGGGACTCTAGATCTTCTTCTGTATGTCCCAGTTAATTAATTTCAATGTGCATATATTTAGCCCTAATTCGTTGTCCACAAGCAGTCGTTTTAACTTTCGACGGGTAATAAATACCTCAATATATAGGGGGAGATTATGTGTAGGATCTTCAATAGGGACCTCCCTATGATTAAAGGATATTTACTCAGTTGGTGCAATGTTTTCCACCGCAGCTTGAAGATGTGAAGGGTCTACTTCTAGTGGCACTCCTGAACCCTAGAGAGTTTTATACAATATTTCTTTATGTACATTCGATATTTTAAGAAGATCTGAGATTGAAATCTTGACAAATGTCTTCTCAAGTTGTTCTAAAAGGTTGTACCTACCATCTTTTGGGGTTGACGGAGAAGGTTCAGGAATCATGAGGCAGGCGTGCCTTGTTACCACATCCCAATCCTTTCCCTTGATCTAAATGTTGTTCACACGGTCATTAGGAGAACAGATACATCCAACGAGAGAATCATAATGATTATTATCCTTCTTAGTATATAGATAATTCACCTCTTTGTAACTTTGGGATGACTCTCCTCGTTCCAGATTTTTCTCATCTAACTTACCATGTTTAGGGAATGGTTCTTTGAATATTCCCATCTTTTCGTTTGGCGTATGAGTTTTCTCTAAGGTGTCAACTTCTATCTCCCCATTGTCAATGAGATCTTGGATGTAGTGAAAAATTCATAGACATTTATCTGTTTTGTGTCCCTTCACATGATGTAATTCACAATAATCATGCTCTTTGTACCATGATGGTTTTCGAGCATTGTCATCAAAGGGTTGTGTCGTGGGATAAGTCACCATGTGAGATGCATCCAATTGCTTCAATATTACTGACAAAGTCTCATTGAGAGGAGTGAACATTCTACATTTAGGTGGTGGTTGAATAGGCCCTTTGGTTAGTTTAAAATTTTGACCAGTTTGAACCGTTTGTACGCATTTGGAATCTATCGTTCTGTCTCCCACCATGTTCTTGTTTTTGTTAAATATTTTTGGATTTTCTGTGGGTTTTGCATTTTGGTTATCCTTAGAGTGTGATTTAATGGTTCCTTTGGCAATAAGGGCTTTCTCTATTTGAATGCCCTTTTCAATAACCTCTTCGAAGGTGCAAACACAATGTATTTGTAGATGAAAAGTGATGTCTGGGTTGAGATTAGGCACAAAGATACTCACCAGCTATTTTTTAGGGAATGCACAAGGGAAACGACTGGCTATCACTCTCCATCTTTACAAGAAGCTAGTGAATGTCTCGTTGGGATGTTGTTTAGTGTCACACAAGTCCGCCATGGTTATGTCACTTTCTATGTTATATGAGAAGTTTCATACAAACCTTTCTTCCAATTCAATCCATGTGAAAATAGACCCACAAGGTAAGTGAGTGAACCATTCGAAGGCTTGGCCCCCTAGACTCTTTGGAAAGAGTTGTATGAGGTAATTGTCACTGTAGACCACTTCTTGACATGTGATGTAAAAATATTTTACATGGTCTTGCGGGTCACCTTTTCCTTTATATTTTTCAAATTTTGGCATGTCGAATTTTTTAGGGAAGGGTTAAAGCGTCATAGTTTTGTCGAATGGATGGAGACATAGTTCTTTGTATTGATATTTTCTGTTATTCCCCACATTACTCTCTTGTAGGTTTGTAAGTGTCACTTTCATAGCTTGCATTTCTTGCATGAGAAATTGTTCTTTAGTAGGAGAAGCAGGGATATATATGTGATTGTATTCCATATTGTCTCCTCCTTGACTATTCATTTGAATTTCACTAATTTTGAACTTAGGTTTTGTCTTTAGTACATTCTTGTTTGTTTCCTTTTGTACATGAGATGTTAACAAATCTAATTGTACACTAAGGTTACAAATTTGTTGCTAAATAGTGACTTCTTCTTCAATAGGTTCCTCTTCTTCTTCATGATGTGGAGGTTTTTCAACATTTTCGTGTTCTATTCTGACTTTACGTGGTAATTTAATGAAAGGCATTTTCTATCCCCCTACATTATTGTTTCCCACATTAGAGGTAAAATCATGTCCATGTGTTAAGATATCATCCATGTTAATGAGAGGTCGCTCCTCATCATTAATATTGTTTGCAGGTGGGATTATATCTTGTTCGATAGGCATTCTAGCTCTTAACTCCACAACGCGTGCTAGTACCCAATCCTTGTTTCTAAAAAGGAATTCATCTAATAAGGTGGGGTTGAAATCAAATTCCGTGTGTGGTGATTCTAACTCGTCTCCGCTATGATTTATCATTTCTTCTACTTCTTTCTCTACAGAGAATAAAGGCCCAAGATCACGGCCAATAAAGGGGTTTGACCCTTGTTTGTTTGAGGCTTCCCAATCTTTTTTTTTTCTTTCTTCCAAAGCCTGATTTTTGAGCCCTAATCTTTTCTAAGGGGCCATGATGTGTAATAGTTTCACTAAGTTGTCTATGAATGTGTTCAAATATTTTTATCAAACCTAAGTGAAAAAAATAATGTCAAGAAATCAAGGTATATTATGAATGTCGAAGAACCAACGTGACACAATGATTGCTCTTAAATGAACGAGTTAAGCAAGATTCAATCACACAATGTTGAGTTTCAAACCAAATAATCAAATGAAGTACTTCCTAAATTTGTTTTCAAAAAGGTAGTTTGTGTCGTATGATGATTAAAAAAATGTTTGTACTTATGTCAAGTTCAAATAAATGAATAAGGTGTAAGTAATAACAAGAAGTTAACGCGACCTCCAAACAAAGTATACTAGAAGAAATCCCAAATTCAATCAAGACCTATATTCCAGAAATTGTCAGTTATGATTGTGAATGACACAACAATTTCACCAAGATATGTTAACCAAATCTTGCGAGAAAGTAAGGTATTGATATCAATATGATATTGATATAACACGTACAAGTGGTAACACTTAACACTTTTCAGAATCAAGGTAATAATTGGAATCAAACTAAAGTGATAGTATACCTAGGAATTGTTAAAGTGTATATAGCGTAACCTTACAATATAGATATGTAGGTCAAGTTTATAAGAAACAAGACGTAAATACCAAAATTGTAGTGACACAATATAAACAAGATAACTGTTCAAAGGAGAATCAAAGTGATGAGCCAATCCTAACTACGATGATGATCTTGACTTAGGTATCAAGATCAAAAAGGATACTATACGTACCCAAAATTGCAAGGGTATTGTGCTGCCAGAATGATGTTACACATGCCCCAATGATGATATAGGTCTCCTCGCAAGGCGTTCGGGATCCAGAAAAGCTCTCCAAGTATACGTTAATATCCTGCATGTCCCGCTTAGCCTCCACATGCTTTGTTTTTCTCTCTTTCCCTATTTTCCTTTGCATTTTGTCTTCAGTGACGAAACCGCCACCCTGCCTGGACAGTGGTCTCATGACCACCGCCCAGGAAGGGTAGCGGTCCTGTAACCGCCCCCTGCTCAGGGCAACAGTCCTTCACGCATTTTCTAGCGTGCTTTTCTGATCACGACTTACATAATTTTTAACTTTTACCAGCTTTCTCATCCGTTTTTGCTTGTATTTATGATTTTGGTTCCCTGGAATAGTGTTTCTTCATTGTTTATAGTAAAAGAGTCCTAGTTGGAGTTACCTTTGGGTGAATGGGAATTCTATAAATAGCTGGTTTGATTACAAGCAAATGGCCCCTAAAAAACTACCCTTCATCCTCTCATTTCAATAGTTTAGTCTTTCAATTCTTGCTTAGGAATTCTATAGTTTTCATTTGTTGCATGCATGGTTAGTTTTATTTTGTTGTTTAGAAGCCACATGATCTTCTTGTTCTAGTGTTACCACTGTTTCATATATATTAAGGTAGGATAGTTTCATGTTCAGTCTGAAGCCATTAGAGTTGCAGGTTTTGTTCATCAAGAAGGATAGTTTCAGGTTCTAGATGTTTTGTGTTGCATGAATCACAATAAATCCTGCTAGGAATTACATAAGCCAAGCTCTTTTCTCTTGCGCTATCCCTCTCCTACTCACATTGTATCCACTCTACATCCAAATCTATCATTGTTCCAATACCTACTCCTATTGATGCTAGCATTACACGCTTTTTTGGATTCACGTGAGCACAAAGGGACGAGGAGACCACAATGAGGGCACAAAGCCACACACTACTGGATTTACCACTGTTATGCAAAATCCAGGTTCAAGCTTTCAAAGTTCTAGTTAAATATATACCAAATAGAGTAGAGAATTACTTCATTTTAGTTACATTCATTTTTGATATTACCAGGGAAGCCATGGGGATCAATAGTTTATGAGAAACTATGATTCGTTCCTCACTTCTGAGGCAGGATCGAAAATCTTTCAATTAAATTAGATCAGTTATTTAGTTATTTAGACATAGACTCACAACTGCACAGACAAGTAGCTATACTCAACTACCTTGTTTGTTTTTAATCATGTTATTAGGTTAGTCTTCGTTTTCTAGATATATTAAATAGTTGTTATCTTAATTCTATTAACTATTCTGTCAAAAATACAAAATAGAGAATTTATATATATGTTGTGGATATACTTTGCATAATTAGTTTACTTTGCTTTAGTTAGATTTATATTGTTTCTTTTGTATGACAATCACGGGACCTAGGGAGCCTAGAGAATACGTATTCAAGCCAATCATGCCTCAACCCAATATTGTTGCAGCAATAACTGACATAGATCAAAATCTTAGAATTCAGGTCTTCCAAACAACAACAGACCTACAAGAAATTAGCTCACAGTTAAGAGGATTAAACATAGAAGGCGACAAAGCGCATACGTTTTGGTCAAACCAGTGAAACTACATATTGCCCTAATAAATATCCGCATGACTGTAGAAGGGCTTGAAAGAGAGTAAACATTCGGTTGTGATCCTTTGGTCCAACATCCAGATGTAGGAGACATCCTCATTGACATAGACACTAGCTTAAGATTTCAAGTTGCCAAAACACCTGTAAGGTACTCTGAGAAGATTGCACAACTTTTAGTTCTAAACATAGAGGTTGAAAAGGCATACGACTACTGGGTATTAGGGATTAGGGATTGATTCTACACATGACCATAGGAGGCCCGTAATGACCATGAACCTATGGTTGTGATCCATAGGTCCCACAACACAACGAGCTCACAGGTCAATCAGACGTTGATGCTGATTTACACACATTAGTATTTAGATCCTCTCCACTTCCACCAATCGTTATCGCACAACTATCCTCACTAGACATAGCAGCTAATCAAGCTAAGGATTTCTGGACTAGACCATAGAATCGCCCATAGAATCCACCATACATCCATCATCCATTTTTCATGACCCTATCGGGGGATATCTACAAAGCACCCACAGGTTATCTTCCACGTATCCCACAACCTATAGATCGGATCATGCAAGAGCTCAATATTGATTGGAGCATTCGAGCATTCATTCTCACTGAACGATCTATCATGCTAGTTCAAGTTAGGAGGGCATTATTTTCCTTAGATTCACATATTCCATTAGTGTGCATCGAAGACATAAGATTGCCTAACTAGTTTGTCTGTGCCCCACGTATATTCCATCCCCACCAGCTGTCTCGGCATGACCTCAGGAGGTCGGGTGCGAGGAAGAGTTACTTGTAGATTCCCATGCTCGCTTGTCACTTTTTCATCATAAAAAATTGGTGAACCCGACGTGAACAAACAACTTTTCATCTTTTCCACCTCATTAGCCTTCACATCAGCTTCACCAACAAAATTGGTGAACCTGACGTGAAAGGAACAGTTGCATCACTTCCACCTTTTCCCTTTTAGTGTTTCATTTTTCTTTCATCCATCTTCGCTTCTTCTCATTATTCTTGGAGTATTCATATACCCCCCGAATATGTCGAGATTCGATGCATATGGCAGACATCTCCTAGGTCTTGAAGCATACTATGATCAACTGAATAGACAACCATCACCCTCACTCTCAGCATAGGGTGACAACTATTCAATTAACCGGCTTTCAACACAAACTCCACCTCAAAGGAATAGATATAGTTCTTCTTTCCAAATAGAGGAGTTGGATCAGCTCACTCAAACACAACAACCAAAGCCTTCAAGCTCGAATAACATGACGCTCACTGGAAAATCTGGTTCATCTCCTCAGGTGTTGTTTAGACCACAAATCAGCAGACAATCAGATCCATATCTATTTTGAGATGATGAAAATTTAGCGTGTTATGCTAGGATTGAAAAATGCTCTCAAAGTATGTACCCACCTATAGGAGGTTTGCAAACACAACTCGAGGTCTCTTTTCAAGAAAACACCTCCATTTCTCCACCTATAGGAAATACCCTTGGTGAAACTTGGCAGGGCACCGATCAATTCATAGCCGGGTACCATATGCCTATACAACCTCAACAAACACCACTAAGGAAAAATACCGAATCTTCACCAAACGAGGTCATCTTAGCCTTAGTTGAGAAAGTTAGAGGTTTGGAACTTTCTCAAGCAAGTCAAAATTTACAATTCATACAGGCAGGAAATTCCAATCCTCCAAATCATCCTAGCCAAGTAGACATCCTCACAGGAACAGGCACGTTGGGCATGCCTCCTCAATATTCATAACAAATGCCAACTAGAACTGTGTTCTCTAACGCCGCTCCAGTGGAAAATATGATACCCCCGGTTTAGTACAAAACAATCCATTTCTGAACAATGTTCCTCCATATTTAAACATATATTCCAAGTCACCACAGGGAGATATGTTATCTTCTCCCGGCATGTTTTCTCAACCACACGGATTTCCTTATGTCCTTGTAAATGCATACGCTACGCCATATCAACAACCCTTTCCACCTCCGCCCCCTCAGCAGGCATCTTTGATGGTCGAAACCTATGCGATAGGGACTTATTCAGAATATTTGAAAGAGCCGTTAGACTTCACTATACGAAGCGTCATGCTTCCAAGACCTCTTCTTTATTTTCCCAAGTACAAATGGGAGGGAGATCCGAATGCACATATTAAGGTCTATGCCACAGCCATTCAAGAACTGCTCCCTTGGGATGGAGTTGTTGTTAAAATATTCCCCAAAATTTTAGAGGGTATCGCCCTCGATTGGTATTACAGAATACCTGAAGCCTCCATCCATTCATTTAAACAACTTTTTTCAGAGTTCATCAAGGCGTTCGACATCAACAAATTGTTGAGAACGAGAATCAGGGAATTCTTGCATATTAAACAAGAACACAATGAATTTGTTGCTCATTTCATCGAAATATGGCGTACAGTCCTTTATTCTTTAGCAAGCGCTCCAAACATGGATCAGATGGAACTATGTGATTTATTCCTTCATTATCTCAGCAGAGAGATAAAGGAAGAAGTCCAGAAGTTCCTGCTAAGAACTTATGATGAGGTGCTCGAGAGCACTCTCCGAATAGATCAGGTTGCAATAAATAGCGGTCGTAAGGCATATGCAACAAATGGGAGGTTAATCATCCCCAACCAAAATACTATGACTTATCCTACTACCACAAGCACCAATCAAGGACCTAAAATCCTTAACAAAAACCGTGGGGTCACAACAGGTGGAGTAATTGACCAAGCCAAAAAGGAAAATGTTGTAAATGCTCCACCACCAATTAACAATCAACGAAACAACAATTTTACCCCAACAATCAACGCGGTGGATTTTAATCATCCACAACAACAACAATAATGGCAGATCCAGACATAGGGTCCAATTCAAAACTCAACTAGATATCAAAACCAAAGGCAACAAACGTAAAACTTTAATCCTAATAGTCAACGGTTTAATCAGATTTTTGGACCACAACACGTGCCAAACCAACAACCTAGGAATTACAATCCCAACTCATATTGTGGTTTCCAAAAAATTCGAGGCCATGACACTAGGACTTTCCATGACTACAATAAATTCATGCAACGTTTGCTAGAGGAACAAAGACAACTTTTCACAGAGATGTTCTTAGCAGATCCTAGATCACCTGTGCCAAATACTTTCACAGGGGTGGTCTCCCCTCAAAACGCACCCCTCAAGATCTTCAATGATCCGCTCCCAAATCAAAATAACAACAAATTAAATCCAAATGGGATGAACAAGGGTGTAATGATAGGAAATAATGATCATGAAGCCTCGACTTCACTAAATCCACCTGTTGCACCACAATTAGGAAATCAACCACGAACCAAGATAGTCGGTTTAGTGGAATTAGACACTGAGCTACACATGGAAGCCATAACAAGGACACGAGAGTATTCCTCTCAGCCAAATCCAAGTTACCCACTAGAGCCAGATAACATTCAACAAACATTAGTAAAACCCGTAGGTGCCTATGATTTAATTAATGACCTAACAAAGACCTTCTCTCACATCTCCTTTTTAGACTTGCTGAAGAACTCTCCTGCCCATAAGGCTGCACTTTTAGAAGCATTAGGTTTAGGTAATTTAATTAACATCACTCCTCCTCTCAAAACATAGGTAAACCATATAGACTTTGATATCCACCCTCTGGGGCAGCCGGATAGGGATAACGAGTTTATATTTGACATAAGCAAAATGCCAACAGATGTTTAGATTGCACGCAGAGGTGATCCATCCTTACATTTACAAGTGTGGGTTTATAACAATTACGTTAAATGTGTAATGGTTGACGATGGGGCAGTAATTAACATAGTCCCCTTCTCTTTCCTTCAAAAGATAGGGTATGAAGAGACAAACTGTTCCATGACTCGGAATGCACTAAGAGGCTATGATAGCCTTAAAGCCACTTTGATTGGAACTATAATACTACCAGTCACCTTAGGACCCAAAAAAATCCTCACTGAGTTTTATATTATAGATCGGGAAACCAACTATAATATGATCCTCGGCCGACCATGGATACACCGTATGAAGGCAATCCCTTCTACATTATTTCAGGAAATAAGATTCTTGCACTTAGGGAAGATATTCGTAGCAAAAGGTGATCCGAAACCACTCGATATACACCTAGCAGACCTGAAGAAAAGGCCATATGTTCACTCTGAGTTTGAACTCCCAATAAATCAACTTAACAAACCAACCAACTCAAAACCAAAAAAAAATTAATACGTACAACAGAACTAGAGATTACAAACCTAGTCGAGATCATCCCAACCCTCAAGGATGAAGCTAACATTGTAGAAACAGTGTCATTAGGAACTACTGCAATTTTTTTTGAGTTGCTAGAACAAGATCTACCAATTTTCCTACCATTCGATTCCATAGGTATGGGATGTACCCTAGGAGTTGGTTCTCTTCCAGCAGAGGAACTCTGCATGGTAGAAGTAACCGAAGCAGAAGAAATAGACATAACGAATGTCCCAACATCCATCTTCCCAAATAAACATTGGACTCTCCACTTTGATGGAGCTAGATGTCTTTATGGGGTTGGGGCAGGTGCGATCTTTACTTCTCCTAAGGGAAAGATCCTACCGTTCGCCTTTAAATTAAATTTTGAATGTACAAACAATGCCGCTGAGTACGAAGCCCTCCTCCTTGGCCTCATCATAGCTAAAAGGCTCGGTGTTAATGACATCAGAGTGTTAGGAGACTCTCAATTAGTAGCAAACCAAGTCTCTGAGGTGTATGAGACTAGAGCTGAACATTTACAGCTCTACAAAACAACAGTATTAGATTTGAGCAAAGGATTTAACTTCATATCAATTGAAGCAATCCCGCGAGAACAAAACCTTCTCGCAGATTCGATAGCAACCTCAACTTCACGTTTCACTCCAAACAGTGAGTTGGAAGACACCTGTTTCATGGTATCCCTTCGTACTGAACCGTTAGTAAAGAAAACGTCAACAAACCCTCTTCTAATGCACATAGCTGAGAATAAATCTACTATCTTAAATCACGTTGACAGTGATAGAGCCACTCTTGATTACTTAAATTCCTATGCAAAGTTACATCTCACCCATCACATGGTAGATTTGTCCTTAATCCCACATTCGTCTTCTTACTTTGGAAATCCCATGGTAGAGCTTCCCCCACAAAAGGAACTCGACATATACGTGGTAGAGAATGAAGAAGATCTGGAACTACCTCCAGCCCCGCCTGAGTTTGAAGAAGGTAACGCTTCTTTGATAGAAGAAACCATTGATATAAACATCGGAACAGAGGAAGAACCAAATATATTGAAACTAGGATCTTCATTAACTCCAGAAGAAAAAGAAATACACACTCGAATCCTCAAAGAACATCAAAAGGCTTTTGCATTTAATTATAAAGAAATGACAGGAATTGCACCACACATCACGGTACATAACCTCATCACCAAATCAGATGCAAAGCCAATTAAACAAAAATCGAGACCAATGAAACCCAAGGTAGCTCTCATGGTGAAGGAAGAAGTAATGAAGCTTCTCTAGGTAGGGTTCATCAAACCAGTCGATTACTCTTAGTGGGTATCTAATATCATCCCCGTTCTCAAAAAGAATGGGAAGATATGCATCTGCATAGATTTCTGAGACATTAACAAGGTGTGCCCCAAGGACGACTTCCCATTACCATCCATTGACGTCATCATTGACGCAACAGCTGGATTTGAGATTTTGTCCCTCATGGATGGGTTCTCGGGATACAATCAAATCAGAATATCTGAACAAGACCAAGCCAAAACCACGTTTATAACTCCTTGGGGAACTTATTGCTACGTTGTTATGCCATTCGGTCTCAAGAACAGTGGCGCTACATATCAGTTGGCAATGACATACATATTTCACGATCTTATTCATAAAATCATGGAATCCTATGTAGATGACTTGTTGGCCAAGGCCAGGAAGTGTCATGATCACCCGGAAGTGCTCTGCATCATTCTTTCACGTTTGATCAAATACAGAGTCACGCTAAACCCAAAAAAATACGTATTTGGTGTGACAAGAGGGAAACTCCTAGGTTACATTATATCATCACGAGGGATCGATGTAGACCCAAAATCTGGGTTGTTCTTTAGATGATCCCACCATCAGACGACTCTATAATTAGATCATTTCTCGGAAAGCTTGGTGCAATCCGGAGATTCATTCCGGACTTAAGTTTTGTTGTACATCCGATCAACAATTTGTTGAAAAAGGATTGCTGCATTATTTGGACAAAGGAATGCCATGAGGCCTTCAAAGCAGTTAAACACTTCTTACTATCTCCTCCCACGTTAATGCCACCTAGACCAGATCATCCTTTGATCTTATATTCACGAGCTACGAATGTCTCGCTAGCCTACATGTTGGCTCAAGAAGACGACGATAAACGAGAACATGCGGTCTATTTTATTTGCCAAACATTGCTCGATTATGAAACACGTTATACGTAGGTAGAATGAGAATGCCTTGCCATAGTCTTTGCAACCAAACGCTTAAGACATTACATGCTAAATAAAGAAACAAGGGTCATTGTAAAAATAGACCATTTACGAACTTTCCTCACGCAAGAGTCTTTTTCTAAAAAGGTTGGATGCTTTATAACCATAAGTCTGTTACGGGACAAATCATTGTAGATTGGTTAGCCAACAACCCGTTAGACGGAGGTGATCTAGTAGATCTAGATTTTCCCGATGAATGCATATATTACATCGAAACTAGACCTCCCATCTCTAAATGTCCTTGGTATGCTGTTATTATCAATTTTATCATGGACCATATGTATTCAGAGGGTGCTACACCACAAGAAAGAGGGCGGTTATGCATTATTGTAGATAAATACGTTATTATAGAATAAGTTCTCTATCATAAAGCTTTCGATGGAATGCTTCTAAGGTGTGTTGACATAGAAGAATCCAAGAAGATTCTCTACGAATCTCACAGTGGAATATTTGGAGGCCACTTCGGTGGTCACGCTACCGCTCGCAAAATACATCGAATGGGCTATTTTTGGCCCTCTCTCGAACACGACGCAGTAGAGTTTGTATGCAGATGCCATAAATGACAAGAATTTTCCCACGAGATTCACATGCCGGCACAAGCTCTACAACCAATCACGACTCCATGGCCCTTTTCTACATGGGGCCTAGATTTGATAGGGAAATTCTCTCCCTCATCAATGGATGGCCATAACTTCATAATCACGGCCACCGAATACTTTACCAAATTGGTGGAGGCCATGCCTCTTACCACTGTACCAAGAACCGTGATCTCCAAGTTCATTTTGAACCAGATCATTTATAGGTACAGTGTCCCACAAGTCATTATCTCAGATAATGGAACGTTCTTTAAAAATGACGAGGTCCATGAGCTATGCAATAAATTTAAAATAAACCATCATACGGCCTCCCCGTATTACCCCCAAGCCAATGGACAAGCTAAGGCTATGAATAAAACTCTAAAGTCCATTCTCTTAAAAACCGTAAAAGAAAACAAACGGGATTGGCATTTAAATTTATATCCGGCCTTGTGGGCCCACCGAACCTCAATAAGAACACCAACAGGAGAAAATTCTTTCTCATGGGTATTCGGAGTAGAAGCAGTTCTCCCACATGAGGTTGAAATACCCAGTCTCCACATCTCACTACAAAGGATTATGGGTGAGGAAACTTATAGAGAGGCACGCCTCTCCCAACTAGAAAGCCTAGATGAGTCCAGGTTAAATGTTGAACAATGGCATAGAGTCTATGCTGACCGGATGTACCGGAAGTATAACAAAAGGGTCTATGAACGAGAAATATATGAAGGAGATCTAGTTGTAAGACTATACAGCCGGATCAATAAGAAAATCGGCAAGAAGAAAGTTCCGGCCCAAGTGGTTGGGCCCATATCAAGTCATGAAGGACTACGGAAATGGTGCGTATCTCTTGTGCACACTAGAAGGTGAGGAATTTGGTGAAACTGTCAATTCCTTGTACCTTAAACAGTTTTACACATGAAGCATCGGCACTATTTGTATAATTATGTCTACATTGCATCTTCATTTAGATAGGTTCATTTTGTTCGCTCGTTTCATAAAATTTGGTGATCAAGGGACTTATTCTTAAGAAATTCATTACACACTTCTGATGGTATTGGTAGAAGCATTCAAATCATACTTCTTCATTTTCATAACATCATCAATTATTTCAGAATCATGTCATCAATTAAAGCTAGATATGACAAAGTCTTAACGGTAGCCATACCAAGGCCTACATGCTTGTTCTCACCTTTTTTTTCTTCCTAGGATAGGTGTCTTGCCTATGGTCTATTCTAGAAGCTTCATGGTGTCACATATATCCCGTATATAGATCTCTTTGGAAATAAGAAGATACTGACATTTTGCTCAAATAAATAAGTTGAATATAGATCAAACATAAAATTTTACTTTTACACGTTCCCTTGCCCTACCAACCTTCGGTGATGAACTTGCACCTCTTACTAGTGTCGTAGGGTTGGGAAAGGATGGGAATTCCCTTACTCGCATGTACCTTGTCCATCGTGATAATTCCATGCTTCCTACTAGTAGCATGGGGCAAGGTGTAGGGGTTCCTCTTAACAATAAATGTTAAAGGTCATAAGAAAATAGTTCAAATAAACCTTTGAAATCTTGAGTCAAAAACAAATGATCAGATGTCCAAAATTCCAAGAGAGTTCAAAACCCTGAAAACCAGATTTTGTCAACCAAGTGGCCATCTACAGATCTAAGTCTAGATAAACTGCAAAGCAAGTCGCATTCTAAACTATGGAGTCACTTGAGTAGGGTAGGTTTGTAACGTCCTAATTTGGTTTCACCAACTCTTTGTCTATTACCCATTATTACCATTTCAACACACCTCATAGCTTATGCCCTTTCTAGCTCTCGGTGGTGAGCCCTCGCATCTTACTAGTTGCGTGGAGTTAGGAGTGGGGCAAGTGCATCTGGTCATCGTACCAGTTCATCATCACATTTTGTCAAAACAAATATGAAGTACCAGAAAATTGTTTATAGAAGCTAAAGTTCAAGGTCACAAGTTCATTTGCATCATCATACATCAGCATCACAAAATACAAAAATAAAGAAAGCATTTGTGTCATTTGTTCTCCATTGCATACATTCTGAAAAGCATATAAAAACAAGAATTCTAATAAGCATCTAATATACATGTGGAAATAAATCACAAAATCCTAGACACCAAGAGTCTGATCCAAAAAGAAGTGTGTGTATATATATATATATATATATATATATATCAAGTTTTATGTACAAGGCCATCATGCGCTAGGCATGGTCAAAATGCTCAATGAGCCCGGAAATTACAAAATGAACGTACAAACAATCTAGCAAGAGTCACTAAAAAAAGAGCCAAGTGGCCTCTCAACCCCTATGAGATCCCTCAGAAGGCACACGACCACATCTAGGACTCTGGCTACGCCGGTGCTCTGAGTGCACTGAGGGCTCACGGTCCCGAACAGTAGTTGTAGCCTCGCTATGAGAGTTGCTCCTCATTAGGCGCTCTGCAGTCCTATACATGGCTAACTCGGTATAGAGGGAAGTCACTATCTTGGCCACATGCCAAGCATGGGAAAAGACATCGCTATGCCTACCAGCTATTGAAGGCTCCCCTGCATCCATGGATAGCTCGGCGCGAGTCATCTCCATGGGGAGCATCAGGGTATCAGTACATACCCAGCGAATCAAGTCTCACCACTCATCAGCAGTCTCTGCAAGCAAAGGAGAAAACAAATTAGAAAATAATCAAAAGATAAAAACAAAAATGAAAAAAAGGAGAGATATCAACTAAGGAAATCCTAGCTAAAAACAAATATTAAAAGAAGAGTGAAAAATCACTTGAATCTCCGGGCCTCCAAGAGGGATCCCTAGGATCAGCGCCTGCCACGGATGTCACTGCTGACTGATGTCATCCTCCTATGTCTAGGGCAACATAGTGTCCTACTACAGACTCGTCCTCTCCACCTAAGTCCTGAGAGGGTAACTCCTCTAAGACTAGAGTCACCCTCTCCGCACTCTGCTCTGCCCTCTTGGCCTATAGGATCTTATGTTTTTCATGCCACTCAGGATCACTATCCTCCTCTCCACCCGACTCGCTGGCCTCCATGTCATCAGTAGTCAAGGAAGCAACTGGCTGGTGGGGTGCTCTAAGCACCGACATCTCTGTCCATCTAGCTCCCCTCATAGCTCTAGGATCCACCACCTCTATGCCTCTCCCATAAGGGATGATATGCTCATAGACCCAGCTCATAACGAAGGTCAGATGGCTCAAAGACTGTCCCTATAAAAAAACCACCCTATACAAGTCATGATAGGTGGTCCCAAGTATATCGGCTCCCCAGGCATAAATCCGGCCATGTGCCTCAATTTGTGCAATAATAGGGGACCAGCAGTAGAGTAAGGTGTCCCCTCCCTTGTCCTCGATCAATCTCGAGGCAAGGATCCCCATAATGGCCTGACGAATCAAAGGGATAGGCAAGCTAGGAATGGAACGGACCCTCACCCCCTTCTTCGAACCAGTGGAGACAACTGCATCTCCCATATATGTAGCCCACTGAGCTATCTGAGCCCGCAACCCTAATGTCTCAAGTGTAAGTCGTCTCCCGATGATTGGGACTCTCAAGATGTGGTAGACAACCTCCACGGTGATAGTCCACTCACCCCTGACTCCTGGAAATTGCAAAGTGTTCCGATCAACATCCCAATATGAAAACAAGTCACATAGTATGTGACTAGAAGGTGTGACATGAGGAACCCATGATATACGTAATATACCAGCCCTTTGAAGAGTATCTTACTCGGCTTGAGAAAGTGCATCCAACACTACTGGAAGCCAATCACACTCTCTCTCACGGCTCCATCTGATGTACTCTTCCTTCTTCTACAAAACACACAAAAAACACGCAAAAAGGAGTAAGTTAGTACCAAAATCACATTGGAAAAAATCATTAAAGCAAGTAAAAATACTAAAATTGCAAAAATGAACTCAAATTAATGTAGTTTTAACATTCTGAAGAGAACCACCGCCTTGAGCAGGGCGGTGGTTTCGTAACCACCGCTTTGAAAGGTGGCGGTCCTATAACCGCCACCCTGCTCAGGGCAGCAGTCGTGTCCTGCATTTCCAAACGGGTCACGTGCCCTAAAAATGCTCAAAAAAACACAAAAAGGACCATTTTGACCAAAATGAGAGCCTACCCATTAGGCGTCCCCCCTAAGGACGCATTTAAAACTAGAAATTTCAAAAATTACCCCCCATGGTGAAGATTTCATCATTTTTACATTTTAGGTATAAAAACGGTAAATCGAGAAGAACTAACTTGAGATCTTGCGGGTCGATGTTCCGCTCGCAAAGGCATGATCACTATCTCGTCATGAATGTTTCAACTATACTCTCGTCAAAAACCATCACCGTGGGTCCCAGAGCTCAAAATCAATCAAATCAACACGCGTAAATAAATAGGAAAATGGGCCCGTTTTTATATATATAGCATTTTGACTCGTTTTGGATGCCCCTTTTCGCAGGTTTGGAGCGCCGACGAAGGTAAGTTCTCATCTCCGTGTAAATGGTAAGTCCTCACTTTGTATTATTTTAGTATTTATTTTTTGATTTATTTTATCTATCTACACTTGAGTCCTCTTTTCATTTTGCAGGTAGCGGGAATTTTGGATGGCGTCATTTCGACACATGGAAGTGTCGGGTATAATTTCTAGCTTCCCATTTCAGGACCGCCATACTCGGACCCACCATTTTACGCCTCTTCATGGCTAAAACACTTCTCCGAGGGGGCAATATGTACATACCCAAAATTGTAAGGGTATTGCGCTACTAGAACAATGTTACACATGCCCCAATGATGATACAGGTCTCCTCGCAATGTGTTCGGGATCTGAAAAAGCTCTCCAAGTGTACATTAATATCCCGCATGCCCCGCTTAACCTCTGCGTGCTTTGTTTTTCACTCTTCCCCTCTTTTCCTTTGCATTTTGTCTTTAGTGACGAAACTGCCACCCTGCCTGGGCGGTGGTCCTTCACGCGTTTTCCAACGTGCTTTTCTGATCACGACTTGCATAATTTTCAACTTTTACCAGCTTTCTCATCCGTTTTTGCTTGTATTTATGATTTTGGTTCCCTGGAATAGTGTTTCTTCATTGTTTATAGTAAAAGAGTCCTAGTTGGAGTTACCTTTGGGTGAATGGGAATTATATAAATGGTTGGTTTGATTACAAGCAAATTGCCCCTCAAAAATTGCCCTTCATCCTCTCATTTCAATAGTTTAGTCTTTCAATTCTTGCTTAGGAATTCAATAGTTTTCATTTGTTACATGCATGGTTAGTTTTATTTTTCTGTTTAGAAGCCACATGATCTTCTTGTTCTAGTGTTACCACTGTTTCATATATATACATTAAGGTAGGAGAGTTTCATTTTCAGTCTGAAGCCATTAGAGTTGCAGGTTTTGTTCGTCAAGAAGGATAGTTTCAGGTTCTGGATGTTTTGTGTTGCATGACTCACAATAAATCCCGCTAGGAATTGCATAAGCCAAGCTCTGTTCTCTTGCGATATCCCTCTCCTACTCGCATTATAGTCAGTCTACATCCAAAGCTGCCATTGTTCCAATACCTACTCATGTTGATGCTATCATTACATGCTTTTCTGGATTCATGTGAGCACAAAGGAACGAGGAGACCACACTGAGGGGACAAAGCCACACACTACTGGATTTGCCACTATTCTACAAAATCCAAGTTCAAGCTTTCAAAGTTCTAGTTAAAATATACCAAATAGAGTAGAGTATTACTTCATTTCGGTTACATTCATTTTCAATATTACCGAGGAAGCTGTGGGGATTGATAGTTTCTGAGAAACTATGACTCATTCCTCACTTCTGAGGTAGGATTGAAAATCTTTCAATTAAATTAGATCAGTTATTTAGTTATTTAGACATAGACTCACAACTACACAGACAAGTAGCTATACTTGGCTACCTTGTTTGTTTTTAATCCTGTTATTAGGTTAGTTGTCGTTTTCTAGATATATTAAATAGTTGTTATCTTAATTATGTTAAATATTCTGTCAAAAATACAAAGTAGAGAATTTATATATATGTTGTGGATATACTTTGCATAATTAGTTTACTTTGCTTTAGTTAGATTTATATTGTTTCTTTTGTATGACAATCACGGGACCTAGGGAGCCCAGAGAATACATATTCGAGCCAATCATGCCTCAACCCAATCTTGTTGCAGCAATAACTGACATAGACCAAAATATCAGAATTCAGGTCTTCCGAACAACAATAGACCTACAAGAAATTAACTCACAGTTAAGAGGATTAAACATAGAAGATGACAAAGTGCATACGTTTTGGTCAAACCATCCAAACTACAGATTGCCCTAATAAATATCCGCATGACTGTAGAAGGGCTTGAAAGAGAGCAAACATTCGGTTGTGATCCTTTGGTCCAACAGCCAGATGCAGGAGACATCCTCATTGACATAGAAACTAGCTTAAGAATTCAAGTTGCCAGAACGCCTGTAAGGTACTTTGAGAAGATTGTACAACTTTTAGTTCTAAACATAGAGGTCGAAAAGGCATACGACTACTGGGTATTAGGGATTAGGGATTGATTCTGCACATGACCATAGGAGGCCCACAATGACCACTAACCTATGGTTGTGATCCACAGGTCCCATAACCCAACGGGCCCATAGGTCAATCAGACATTGATGTTGATTTACGCACATTAGTATTCAGATCCTCTCCACTTCCACCAATCGTTATCACACAACTATCCTCACTAGACATAGTAGCTAATCAAGCTAAGTATTTCTGGACTAGACCAGAGAATCACCCATAGAATCCAACATACATCCATCATCCATATTTCATGACCCTATCGGGGGATATCTACGAAGCACCCACAGGTTATCTTCCATGTATCCCATAACCTATAGATCGGATCACGCCAGAGCTTGATATTGATTGGAGCCTTCGAGCAGTCATCCTCACCGAATGATCTATCATGCTAGTTCAAGTTAGGAGGGCCTTCTTTGCCTTAGATTCACATATTCCATTAGTGTGTGTTAAATACATAAGATTGCCTAACTAGTTTGTCTGTGCCCCACGTATATTCCATCCCCACCGGCTGTCTCAGCACGACCTCGGGAGGTCAGGTGTGAGGAAGAGCTACTTGTAGATTCCCATGCTCGCTTGTCACTTTTCCATCATACAGATACCAATGATATAAAAACATCTCCACACACTTTAGATGTTTAACAACCCATCTGCAAACATGGATGGGTGTAAATAGACAAGAATTTGGTGAAAACAATCAATAGGCAACACAAGGGTAGTCACTCTTCTTTTGATCAACAAAGTGCCAATAGAAAGTGAAGGAAGTAGATCAATTGGGGTTGAAAAATGTTGGCCTCACTTTGGTAGAGTTTCACCATGCCTTAGGGCAAGTGAAAAACTAAGAAAAAGTAATGCTTCACACATTTCGTGATGAACAATAGCTTTCAACTCAAATTGGCTTTGATATGGTCCAAGTTGGCTCTTGGTCAAAGATAGCTTCTTAGGTGGTTCACTCAACTAGTTGTCACAATTCATCTAAGAGCGAGCTCGATTTACCAAGAAAAGTCACACTAAATAATTCTTGGAGTATCTCAGCTTTAATTTACCACCTTCAAGCACAGTGGGTAATAAATGTTTCCATCTTGTACTCTCACTGGGGTCACGATACGGAAGACTTGTGATGCTAAATCTCACAAATGGTAATACTAGTCAAGTAGGTTGTGCGGAGCACTTCCCATTTCATCCACAAGGTTCCCTCTTGTGTGGACTACTTTGGGGTTCCTACGACCACCCCCATTGTTTTAGTTTAAGGCTTATGCCAAAGGAGTTATGTCCTAGTTTTAAGTGGACAGGATGTACCCTTATCCAAACCTACAAATACAATGTGAGATTGTGGTGTGTTTTTTTATCTTTTTTTTAAATGGATGTGGTTTTCTTGAACATCTTTTGGCAACCTGCATGGAAAATGTATTAGTAGTTTAATTTTGTTTCAACTCCACCTTTCTTTGACAGGCATTTTTGGTTCTGCATAATGAATTAGTAATTTTCCATGAAAATAATAAATGGCGTTTCTGATTCTCAAGATCATCCTAAAATGCAAGAGAAGAGCATACACAATGCAAAATCCAAGAAATCAATAAATGGAAACACTTAATTCAAATGCAAAATATATATCTTTGCTCAATTTGAACATTCAACACATTCTCAAAGCAATAAAAGATATAATAATTGTTTATGATTCCCAAGATCGCCCCAAAAGACACGAGGGAAGAGCATAAGTGATCTCACTCTTATAATTAAGCATGCAAGGTTTATCCAATGTCTATTCTAGCAAAAGCATGTAAACATGCCCATGAAAAAATAAAACCTGCAATGATGTTAGCACTTTAGGAAACAAACCTTTGGAAACCTAGACTTAATTTTTCACCTCAGACTGAAGCAAATGTGCGTGGGTTAGGGCATGTGCACGTCAGTTAGGGAAGGTGTGCCCCTCTATGTAAATTTAGGTCCGCAGGGCACTTGTGCCACCTGAGAGATGCCTACGTTAGGATATGTGTGTGCACGCTAGGGTATAGGCGTGTGCACCAAGTTTAGCAAGACTAAGATAGGGCATGTGTGATGGCTGAGAGATGCACATGTCAGGATATGGGTGCCTATGCCACATATACAAACATAGAATGTGTGTGCCATCAGAATGGTGTGCGCTAAGGTTAGGGTGTCTGCGTTGAGGTTAGGGTGCCTGCGCCATCGTGACAGGTTTTCAACAGCAGCAAAGGTACTTTATGGGAGCAGAGAGTGTGTGTGTTAGGATGTGTGCATGCGCCTAGTTTAGTGTGTCTACACCTAGGTTTGTGTACATGTGCCTATCCTGCAGTCAAAATACGGCCAAATGACACAAACAAGTTCAAAATGCTCTAAATTTTAGTATGTTATCTCAAAATTGACAACAACCCAATAGAATTAAAGTTCTAAATGAGATTCTACACATGTAATATTAGTAAAATCATAATAAATTTAACATTATTTCACACATGTGCATATCAAGGGTTAGCCAAATGCTTGAAATAACAATAAAATTAGAGCTATAATGTTAAGGGACTAAGGACCCGTCCCACTAGGCGTGCCAAATGTATGCACGAATTAGTTAGCTATGTAAGTAGAATTGAAACTAACACCTAGTAGCTTCAATAAAATTCTAAACTAAACCTATGCATCATCATGCTAAGAGCTTAAGCAAAGCTAACCTATCAGTATCTCTACATTAGAACATGAAATCAACATTTCAAGCTAAATGTGCTAAACAAAATTAACTTCTATCTCTTATTGAATGCTAAATGAGATGAGATTGAACCTATGTAGATATCTAGCAATCAAAGGGTTGATTATGTGCTTGAAATCCCAAGGCTTCTAAGAATGGAGTCTTGTCAAATCATGGCTACAAGACCACTTGACATATATTCATAATACTTCAAAAACTTGGGTGGATGAATGCAAGAAATGGAGAAGATTAGTTCTTCTAATGGAAAAATGCTCAAAGATGATAAAATGGCTATAGTGAATGCTTTATGCTTTTTTAGGTGTAAGAAGAAAGGTAGGAGGAGGACTCTTTATATAGCCCAATGGATAGAAGAATCTCTACATCCATTTCCATGTAGGATAATATAGAGGTTGGGTTATTTATGGATAAGGTAGATTTAGAAAGGGTTGATTCAACCTTAGGAAAGTTTATTTCGTCCTTTAGTGACTCATGGGGTTTGAGGGGATTTATTAATTAACCAAAGTGATTAATTAATAGGTGTGCAAGCTTATAGAAGCTTTTTAGAGGAATAATTAGCATGACGTAGACCATGGGAGGAATTAAATCAAATAAATAATGATTTAATGAGAGGGGAAGATAATTAATTAATAATAATTAACTAGTATAGGTAGAAGGGAGGGCTAATTAATTAGGAATAGATAGAAAGGGGGATTAATTAGTGGAATGTCGTTAATTGGCGTATTTGCTGGATAGAAGGGTTAATTAAGTAGTGTAATGTAGCTAATTAACGGTGATAGAAGAGGAAGTGTACTATATTGACGATATGTCGTTAATTTGCGGGAAAGAGGATAATTAGCACAATTTGAATATTTAAATTGCTTGGGTTAAATTATAAGTGTCTACACCACCGAATCTGCCAATACTTTAAAAAAACAACAATCGATGCACCACCCAACATGCATGATATGTCTCCATACGCCCTGCATCATCTGTGTTTATCGCCTCTATCGCTGCATCGGCCTCGTTTGGCATGGGAGGTACTAGCTACTCTCCTATGGGCCCTAGTCTAGTTTTGTCTCTTCTTAGTGCTCTAACATCTCTAACCTACACATATGGATCTAGGAGCACATCATGGGCCATACCAAAATGTCGCAATACCAGCTCTACCTAGAATAACTCGATCACCCCTAGATTCTGATCCTCCAACCACATCATCTTCCATATGTATTGTATCTCTACCGCATCCTCTGACCATCCCCCATAGCCTCGGTATGGCTTCTATGTCACGGCATCTAGCCCCATCCGATCTATTAGTGCTCTATAGGTATAAGTATTTATCTTCTTCCCATGCACACCAATCCATCTCTTAGCAAATATGGCTAGCCTAGCCCACTCTTCTCGCAGACCACCAACTTGCCTCAATATTTCTATATTCTTGTAGGCTCATACATGCAATAAAGTAGTCTATCCAAACCCACCTCCATGTTCCTCCTGTGTAAATCTCTAAAGATATCTATGTAGGTGGGCCAACACACATCATGCCCAAGCATACCTAGTACTCTCCTCCTCTATATGATGGTAAATATTGTGGATCTTTTATAGATGATGTAATAGATGATGTAATAACCACATCTATAAACTTCTGCAAGCACGGAACCGTTGATCTAAAAATCACATCCAAACTAATATGGGCCTCTCCAGGCACTGGATTCCCCAAAAAATACTGCCTAGTGGCCCTCATCTATATCTCTCCATGTTCTCCACAGCCATGACGTGTACCCTCTCTCCAACAATGGGTAATCACAATATGTGATATACATCCTTTAATGTGGTTTTCATCTCACCTATACGTAGCCAAAATGTGCAAGTGTCTACACACCATCTCTCACACAATGTTGTCAACATAGGCATATTATGGGGCACATCCCCCATCCTTGATATGTGCTGCAGGCCAACACAATCCATAACTACCTAATTGTCATATGATAAACCTATCCCAAGCAATGTGCTCAAGTGGCGGCCACCACAGAACTCGCTTGAATGGATATCCCTTTACACAACACCAAACACAATGTTAGAACACCATACAAACACACACATGCTTACTCATGACATCATTACACATCACGAATCACATTAACACCACTCTAGAGTTAAATCACACTCTCTGGACATGCTCGCCCAGAAGCAGGATTGGGGCACCTAGGAGCAGGACACTAACGCCCATGTCTGGGAGTTCATGTCCCGAAGGCCACTAATGCCTTCACCGTATTTTTCCAGGTCCAAAATTGAAAGAAAAACAAAAATAACATTTTTGTAAAAATTCACCATAAACGACTACTATAAGTGTTTTTTTTGAAAAAAACATTTCACTTACCAACTCTGTCATCGTACATGACGCCACCATCTCGAAACATCTAGGTTGCATTGCTCTAACTTACGGCATCCTTACACACTTAGAGCTCACTATCACACTCACACAAAATTTAAATGATTTGACTAATCACTTTACCACATTACTATTTATAGTTACTTTTCATTACCCATTCTACTATGGTTATTATTTCACAATCACTTTCCCAACTAATGCATGTCACACAAATTAGCTCATATCTTAAGCATCCTTACTCTAATTTCTACCCTGTTTACGACATTATTTTTGGAATTATTGCTATAATCTTATCATACACATGAGATATGTATTATTTCTCCTCGACATTGTCTTTCAATCAATCTACACACATTTTGGTGATATCTATCATACATTATCTATTACTAGGCTTAGTTTTGGCTCATCGTTTGTTCTCATTATCACTTCCCCTTTTGCTAAAATGGGAGCATACAATTGGGGTCATCCTATAATTCCCCTTACACCACTACGTGATCATTCTACACTTCTAATAATCATTTTTGAACATTTACTAATATACCATGTGACATTTCATCACTTTCTATCGATCCCCCATAATGACCTAACATGGGGGAAACCAGCATAAAATCTCTTTATGAGTAAAACAATCAATCAATTGTAACACCCCACATTTTACACATAGAAGAATAACAGTAAAATACCTGGATAATTTTTTTTTTACTTACATTGCTGACTACACAACACAGCAAGGGCTCTAAATATAGAAACTCGACATGCATACAACAATTACATAAGTCATCGATTCACATAGACACATGAAAACAAAATAGGCATGTCGATGCCACACTTTTCGCAATGAATGGATACTAGCAATGACCCAACCACAAGAAAAATGACTCAAGGATTGGCAAACCCAAAACACATCATTTCTTTAATTGCATCTTAGTTATGATTAACATTCTAAGAACATTATTGTGCAAGGATAGCTTTCTCCTTTTTCCATCTAAAAAATCTTAAGTTCATTCCATATTTAATTTATAGTTCAAACATTTTAAGTTGGCTTTTTATGCATAATGGAAATTTCCATAACTTACTTGCTTATTTGGCATAATTCAAATCACATATAAAGTACTTACTTATCTTGTTCTTATGTTAAGAATATGCTTCTCAAATGTTTATTCAATGTCTACATTTTACCCTTGCAACTCAAGAGAATCTGACTTGATGTCCAACAGGCAATATTAGTTGATTAAGGAAGGGGTGGGGGTTTAGATTCAAGATACATTTTTCCCATAAACATTCTTCGATCATGGTATCTTTATTTCTCAATTCAACATTCTCCCAACAAGAAATTGTATTTAGATTTTATATAAATATCTTTTGTTTTTTTCTCCAAGTTTGATCTCACCAAGAGGAAACTCATATTATTTGTAACGCATCAATATTTTAATTGAGTTATAAGGACTCCAAGAGTGGCATTATCCCTAACCTCAAAACTCATTTTTACTCTTCTATCCTTTACTTTTACATCGCATTATGGTCTCATTATTACCATCACTTTATAACAAAAGTGTTACGAAAGTATCTGACATCTTAAAGAAGTACATGGTTATAAGCATTATAAACTACACATGAACCACAAGTGATTTGTGTTCAAGGTAAGATCCCATGTTTCTGCATCTCACGATTCCACATGTGAAATACCATTTATTTCTTAATGTCATAAAAGGACATAACAAGGGATTACAGGACAAGATTTTGGTTTCTTGGGTTCTCTAAAGTCAACATCTTTCAAAACAACTTTGTTTTGCAAAGAGTTACTTATAATTTTCTATCCACATGTTAACCACCAAAATAACTAAGGTTAAGCTTAATTCCAATTTTCACCCAAGGCTTTAATCCCTATTATAGATTTGATTAAGGTTAAAATGTATTTACTCTATAAACCCTTCGTGAGAGTTCAAGGCACTATATTGTCACAAGCCAAAGATAAGACATTTATTTGCGAGGGACTAAAGAGTTCACTAACAAGAATGCAAGACATAGAACAACTATATCACAATCTCCATTTATGTCCTCTAAATCCAACAGGGATTTCATTCGATGAAGAAATTTAATTTTATACATATCTTTGGAAGACAAGGTAGTCCACTAGGATACGAAGGAACAGATAGCTCTACTTACTCCGAATAAAGTTTGACTATGTCACTCCTATCATACAGGTTTATGATAATGTCACTAAACATACTGACTAAGGCGATAAACCCATTCTTGGGCTCTTGTTTGCTCAAACTAGGAGGTTCCATCGAGTGCAAAGTTTAATTTCATTCTATAGTTTTCAATGTCTTCTATGGTAAGGGGTATCACACATGAAAACAAGTTATGCTCTGATATTATACAAGGGGTAGAGTGTTTCGATTAAATCTCTTTATTACATTGGCAAAGTATGAATGCACAAGATGACTATTTCATCATTTATTAAACATTGAGTATGCACTACAAGATATTACTTCAAATTCTTTTACATTATATATATATATATATATATATATATATATATATATATATATATATCAAACCTTTTTACCACGTGTACTATGAATAAAATTGAACCTACTATTAAATACACATTTCCTAGATATCCCTAAAAACTAGCATCTCATACATATTAGCAAATTATCAAATATAACCTTCTGTAACATGAGACTGCATTATACATATATTCATTTTACAATGAACTATATAAATTACAATGATAATTAATGAATTAGCATCGTCTTTTTGCCATCATTCCTGCAAAACCACGTGAGCGTGAAATCAACGATAAATCACTGGCATGGCATCCACCCTAATCTAACATAATTAACATTTCTCAATTTCCCATTTACATATAATAATAATTACAATTTACAATCGAAAGAAAAGGTTTAGAGGCATGTAATTCATTACATTTCATTTCACTTCATTTCGTAACCCAGGAGAGAGAAAATACCATTTTGTCAAAAGTTCTATTTCACACAACAAGTTACACTATAGAGTTTTTAAACAGTTATTTATATGTGTCAAAAGTTTCCACGGTGGTTTGGCAACCCGACGAGGGTCCCACAACTTTCTATTTTTACATTTTCTTACTAGCTACAAAAACATTCAAATCGGGCTCAGAGGCTAAGAAACCACTTCCAAAAGTAGTCTTCCGATGAGAACACACACCACGATTAAATTTCAACGTGTCCACTTATATACCAAGAGTTCATAGCAACTGATGGAATTTGGAACTAGCGAATGGTTTACGTTTGGCGGCTAGTTTTTCGAGGCCACTAGTCGTAGTTGGCCCAGTGCAAATGAACAAAAGTTAGCTCGAGGGCTCAGAAAACCACGTCCAAAATTGACGTTTGATGGATGAACGTGCAACGAGAAACTTCCTACAAATTTCCCTATATAAGGATAACTCAACAGAGTCGACAAAACTCAGAACTAGAAAATAGTCTTCAAACAGTGACAAGTTTTCTGAAGCCACCGGTCCTAATTGGTCTAGTTTGACCTTGTCAAACTATGACCAGAGGCCTACAAAATGCCATTGTCAAACTATCCAGAAAAGTGTTTTTTCCTAAACTGAAGGTTCCATGCAATTTTCTAGTAAAAACACTAGAGGTTTGCGAAGACGGATAATAATTTCTCTATCCAGGTTTCAAATGGTGGTTCAAAACGAAAGCCAACTTTCTAGATTTAATAGCTTTCTACTGCTGTAAAACAATGTAACAGTGCTCCTATAAGAGCGTCAAAAAGATCACATATGTTCATTCGGGGTCAATCCAAAGGTTAAGGTGACTCCTCAAATAACAAGGTACATGAATGAAGCTTAGCATCTCATTTTCAGAGTTACGAAGGGTACTTAATGAGTCTCTGAAAAATGTAAAAATTATCTATTTAAACAAGGAGATGGTCAACATTATTACTGGGAAATCAATTTCGTCTTGTCGATAAAATAATATTGTATTGATCTAGTTGGGTAGGAGTTGTTATCCAAAATTCACCCCTCAAGGTAATTTTGATAACATGCATCAAATTCTTTAGTCCCAAGCAAATAGATTGATTTAAGGTTTGAAATCATTTTTTTGAGGCCCCCTCGGCTTCTTTCTAACTCTCCCATCCAAGAAGAAAACCCAACGAGTTAGAAAAGGTGAAAAAATTGCAAAAAAAACCAAGCTTGGGGCCGAAAAATGAAGAAAATCGGCTAAGTCCTAGTCAGTGCAGCAGTTGGGACAGTTGGGACGTCGGGGTGCGAACTGGCCAAAAAGCTGCCAGGCAGTCTACGCAGCAGTTGGAGCATCCGGGACAAAAGTATGTGTGGGACGCAGAAAGCCGAAAGAGCCGCCAACGAATGGAATCTCGCCACGTGTCTTCACCTCAAACAAGAACAAGGAAGCCCGAATCGGCCGAAGCAGAAGATTTTCGTTTGGGACATCCAGGACAAAGGTATGCGCGGGACGCGAGGGACGCGAAAAGCTGAAACAGCCAACAGCAAAGAAGAAAAGTCAACGTTTGACCTGTGAAACTTCAAACGGCCATAACTTTTGACTCCAAGCTCCGATTTTCATAAAATTGGACTTTCTAGAACGAGCACGACGTCCTCTACGCCACAAAAATTATATTTCTTATTTTTAATGAGGGTAGATATATTTAATTAAGAAAAACATATTCGGCTCCAGTCAGTTAATGCTCATTCCCGTCAAATGACAGAAAACGCCTGCCAGACCCAAAATAGTTGCCCGCACTCAGAAGGCCATAACTTTTGCATTTCTCAACGAAATCGCACAAAATTGGTACCGTTGAAATCATGGATCCGAGCCCGATGCATAGAAATCAAGAGATTCTAGATTTGATGAGAAATTGGTCGAGATTTTTTAGAAAACGTGGCTGGGTTCATAACAGTGTTTCATTTGGTGGTTGGGAGTACAATTAAGAGGTATGGTCATCATTCTTTCTCTGCTGAAGCACCTGGGATAGTATGGGGAGCCTTTTGCAAGTAATATATAATCATTTTACTCCATTTAATGCCTCTTACAAGTGGTTGAAGGACAGATTTCAGGATTTTTATTTTTCCCTTCTCTTTCTCTTCTCATTTTTCTATAAATTGGAGTGTTGGGATCATTGTAAAAGGGGGGAGTTTTCATATAGCAAAGCTCTATCAAAATTGCTTTGTGAAGCCAATGTGCTGCAGACCCTTGTAGTGGACTCCTTTTATGGTGATCCAGGCCCTTATCTTGTAATAGATTGAACTGTGCATATCATGAAGCAATAAAATATCAGTTTGTGGATGTATCTTCCCCTGTTGTGTTTTCTTGCATTCTTCTTGCCCCTTTAATCTTTCTACAAGAATATTGTGTCTATTATTATGTTCTTACAGGGATCCATTATCATTGTGTATGCTTGGAATATCATTGTGAATGCATTTTGCTAGATTATGGAGAACTGTCATCACCTCTTCTAGTGTGCACTTTGCTTCTGTATTTCACGCATTTGGAGACTACTCTCACACCCTCCTTTTCTGGTGTATCACCGCTTTAGTGTAGGCTTTCATTTTATGCATTCTCTCTCCCTGGTCCCTTAGAAATTTAGATTAGAAAATTTAGTTTCCCCCTGCATTAGAGTAGATTGTGGAAGGAAGTTTAGGAGCAAGAACCAGCTTTCTCTGGAGGTCTATCTCAAGTAGCAAGTCCCACAACTTGGAGATAGTACCCAAGTTATCCAATCACACCTTGAGTTAAGGTATATGCGCTCGTATAAACATAAGGGTGCTGTGAATTCGTGATAACAGGAGTTTTTCTAAATCACCTCATAATGAGGGTTGAAGTTCATGGTTTAATACAAAAGAGTTATTTTGATTTTTTGTGAGTTACGATACGACATTTTATTGTTTTGTAACAAGTTAAAATAAAACAATTAAAAGTATTATAATCCTAATATTTTAAAAATTATATTAAGTTGCAAAAGAAAAACTAAAGTACAAGAGTTATGAAAGATAAGGGGAGATGAACCATGCCTGGAAGGAATGGAGTCGGTCAAACCCGCAAGATTCGGTTCAACATCTCACTTGGGCACTTCGTCAACCAGTTCACGAGCCTTGATCTAACCTCCACAATGTCACACAAACTTCCCGATCACTTGAAGTTTTCCAATAGAATATGTTTCCCATTATGTTTTTTAGCGGTTGTCTAGGGCCTGCTCAAGGCTCCATACTGAACATGAGCTAGGAGAATGTTGGCAAAGTTGTATGAAGCTTCAAAACACATTTATTTCAATAAAATGAAACTTTTGACTGATTGTGTTGTTTATAAAGAAGGGTTTGTTTCTTCTGAAGTCAGTTTAATCATTCATGTTGTACATCATTAAATATTGTAACATTTACATTCGCTTCTTGTTGTTAAAGCTCCACACACAGTCTCCTATTTTCCATTGTTGTCCATCTGATTGAAGCATATTAACAAATAGCTCACTTGCCTCTTATTTTAATATATATATTCTCCCATGCCTCTTGAAAATGACTTCATTGGTAAGGATGACACAACATCATTTCCCACAGCACCCAGCAAGCAAAACACGCCTAACACCACAAGCCAACAACTATAAAACAAAATAACCATTTTGTGCAAATCCTGAAATCAAATTTCAACATTTCACCTCTGCCTCAAGAATGGTCTCACGTATGCACACATGTCTAAAGAGAATTTGCAGCTAAAAAATATGCTAAGATTCCTCTAGTCTTTAAAAGTTTTTAGATGATCACAAACTGCTCTCGAGGCCCCCCTTTTGATGCAGGTTGGGAGGATGTGGAAATGGCAAGTGACCCTGCACCGACGAGAGCATTAGCAATAAAGTTTTTGGGCCTTTTTAACAAACCCATTCTATGCATAACCATTATCGCCATTGCATTTGATGAGGCCACATTTTTCTAAGGTGTCTAGTTGAACAGTTCACATGTGAAGTGTATGCATCCACGTTTTGCATTCACGTATACCAGTTCCTATTCAAATACAACATCTGACAAATCTCCTTGCAGAACGTCCATAATCTGCTATAGAGCTTGGATTTTGGCACTGGCTGGGAATACGTGTCAAGGGTGAACTGATCAGGTTGGAGGCCTGTATGTTGCCAAAAGGAAATGGTGTGCCTGTTGTGAGGAACCCACATATTTTGATTTTGCATACAGCAATAAAAATGGTAGCAACATCAGTAGTTTCATTTTCCTCTGAGAGACAAACAAACTTAGAAAAAGGATGCAAAAAAACAAAAGATCTGAGTCTATAACCACTGCAACTATCCAAACACAAATAAGTTTTCCACATTAACTTGGGTTTTAACACGATTAAATCCTTGGATTCCAAAATAAAGTGCATGTATTACTGTGAAAGGAAGATGACAGGTCTAAAGTTTTTCCACCATTCCCATGCCCTGGCCACCTCTTACCACATGCCACCCTGACACCACATCCCCATCTCACCAAGCCCAACCACCATTCTCCCTTCTTGGAAAACCAACCCCACGTCCCTTCATGTGCCTTCACGTGCCTCCCAACAACTCCTACCAGCTCTATTAACTGCTCCCTCTTTTTTTTAATTTCTTTTTTTTTTAAATTTCGGGCACTACATCAATCAAATAAATATGTTCAAGTCTCTAAAAATTGAAATCATACCATTCAATAAACACAATACAAAACACTCGGCCTCCTAGATGACCTAACTTTGGAGTTACATTCGTTACTTTCCTAAATGACCTAACATGGGAAGTTATTCTACATTTCATGTTTGCTTCCAGATGACCTAACTTGTAAGCTATCACATACATTGTGGCGACACCCTTGGAGTGGGGGCAATGAGACATCATTGCCTTTCCCATACTGCTCCTATATGGGTCAACTTGTTTTGATCCAAATATTTAGATCCAAAATTACTAAAAATTTGATTTGTGTCCATCTACAGTGGCTAGATCTTAAAGACGTAGTTAAAGGTTGGAGAATAACAAACCTTTCTCCCTACACTCTTCCTCTGGGGGAAGGATGCCCAAATCCCCTAGTTTTTCATACACAAGCAATCAGTTTGGGAACTTATCACTCCCTACCCCATCACATTGTCATCATACAAATTTTGAAATCACCAATCATTCAAAATCACAATCATCACTCTCATTTATTGCACTTCATCACGGTATCACATCTCTCGTTATGATGCATGGATCAACACGTTAATCCATGATTCCTTTCTCTATATGTTTAATTTTTAATGCTCTTCTACCACATATGCACATTCTTCTCCAGCATGGGCTTCTCCGGACTTCTCTCAAGTATGCATCTCTAACTACTTTATGTTACCAAGATTTCTCTCACCAACATAAAGTATGGGAAAATGTAGTCACAAAATCATGCACTTAATAATATTATTATATTTCCAAGTATGTTGTTTTATATATGGATTTTACATAAGAAAAGTATTCACTAATGACTCATTCCATAGTACAATCATCTATTTTGTTGGTCGTTATTATTTTTTGTCTTGCACATTTGTCACTCACTCACATAGTTTCAGTCGAGTCTCGGGGATTCCTAGCTATCAGTTTTCACTCAGGTGTCATCACTAGTATCTGACTGGGGTGCCTAGATAGGGATTAGGGTGCCTAAGGCACCTTGGTCCCCGTTAGACTTGGTTTTGTAAATTATACATTTCAGGTCAGTCTTTTCAGTTTTCTCTCTCATCTCCCTAGGTACTATTCAGCATGCGGCTCATTAGTGTTGAAATTTGAGCAAGAGATCCATATATAAACACAACATACATACTACATTATGGGAAGACTATATATACTAAGGGCTAGCTATCTACATAGAGCAAGGGACTGCATTTGGGCACTATTTTGCATCACACACTGCATAATAAGGGGAATTTCATTCTATTCCATCCACCATTTTGCATTTTATCTAGCTATTTCCCATTATCTCTGCGTCATTGGCGCTAGGGAAACCTAGGCACATTATTGCACACATGAGCACATACAACTACATTGGGTCTTAGGTGTAGTGAAATGCTCGGTGATAAGTCCATCCATTTGGAAGCTGAGGACAGTCTGACCCCTCATATGAATCTTTCTTTTTTAGGGTTTGATGCTTTGTGTGTGATTTTGCAGATGATTCTTCATTGTAGGTTTACGGCGACATCAGCGAACTAAGTGCGACATCCATGCAATCAAAGGAAAATTATAACGAGGACCTAGTGACCATACCATGATCAGATTCTGAGTTCTTCCATAGACCAATGTGCCTATATCTTAGACCAAGGCACCCCAGGCACCCTCATCCTTCCCCAGGTGCCCCAGTCTGGCCAGATCTTCCTCCACAACAATTGTTTGAGGTTCATTGTGATGCTCTGTTATGCCATTTCGTCACTTTATTCATTCCCAGATCACAGAAGTAATTCCAATTCAAGTAAGTACCTTTCCCCTTTCATTTTATTTCATTTAAAATATCAAATAAATTAATTAGCATTTATATTTCGATATATTTCATTTATTGCATTGATGCGCTCTTAGATTCATTATAAAATTTAGATTTTATTGAATAAAAAATAAGGTGTACATGGTTATTATTTTAGTATTTATTTGAGTATACACTGGAATTAATGAACATATATTGAATATGTGGGTGCAAATTTGCATTTTTTAACTACAAATGTTTATCTTGGTATTGCCTACAAATGTGTTAATTGCTCATGGGTTATTTTTTCACATATTGGATGACAAAATAAGGTTTACAAAGGAATTTTTGATTGGGATGACATGAGGTAATTTCACAAATGTGTCTTTTGACACCATTAATCTATAGGAAATATTAAGGCTTATTTCTACATGTAAGGTCATTTATGACCTTACTTAGGCCATGAATTTTTTTCCTTTGTTGTCATATTCTTGAAAAAAATGTACACAAAAAAACCATAAGAAGATAATGCATGTTTATACACATTGCAAAGACTTTGCTTATATGGACGTATAAACAAAATATAGGAATAAAGATAAATATCATCTATGATCTTCTGCATTAAGGTTCTAACTTATTACATTCAAAAAAGGTTACATATATGGATACCACTCATATAAAAGGTTGTATAATTGAATTACGTGTACTGCATACATCTAAATTGCACCAAATTTGAATTCTTTTTCATTTCGGTCTATGGTATCACTTCTTTTGTTCCTTTATCTTGTTCAATTCTCTATTTACAAATATTTAAAACAACAAAACATTCAAATAATCAAATAAACAACCAAAATATAAAAGCAATTCCTACATATGACTTGATTTGCTAGATTTTCACTTGACATATCTTATTTTTCATGTATCCTTATAGACAACATGTTTTCTATATATTCTTTACACATATGTTTTCATAAGGTATTTTGAGCTTGATGTAGGACACATATACAATTTTACATGATGAAAGGTGTTGGCCTAGGTCCATCCCAGTGCATTTGATAATATTTGTAAATCTCCTACAATATTTGGGTGATTTTGTTTCAATATAGTTACTTTCATTTCCTCATTGGGATTGATTTCTTATATTGTATTTTATGTCATTTTAATGAATAATGTGACTAACATGTGTCTTGTACAATGCTAACATCTCTTTATCTATGTGCCTTTGGGATATTGTATTATATTTTATTAACTTGATTTATTTATTGTATAATTAATTTCATGTCTACAACCTACAACCTTTACTATTCAATTGTGCTTCTGACACTTTAATGTCCCTTGCTTGTGGACTATATTGCCTTTGATCATGCTTGTTATGTGTATGAAACTTTTGTGTCCAGGGTTTTTTAGCCTTTTAGTCCTTCTTTATGACTAACATATGTGACATTTCTTGTGTAATTATATGTTTGATTTCCTACATAAATGTTTCTTATTTTACTGTTTGATTTCTATTTGTTTCATGGTTTCTATTATGTAGGAGCATCAATAGGTGGTTTATGTTCATGATGTAAATATCCTAGTTTGAGTCCATTCTTGATGTAAGGGTGTTTTTTAAAGTTAATAAGAATATTTTAATATAAATTGAATTAAATATAATTGTAGATTAACTACTATAATCAATGATTTATAATGGAAAATCCACAAACAAGAAATAATATGAAACCTTAAGCAAGTGAGAGGGAGAAGGTGACTTAGCTAATTACACATAACCTAGATATGATCTGGGAAGGTGAATAGCTGAAACAGTTTGGAAGCAAAGTCGTGATGGTTCACTGGAGGTTCTAAGACCTAGAAATGTGTAGGAAAGAAATGCCCATGGGAGGACGAGAGCGCTCGAGTGCTAGTGACTGGATCTAGGTGCTAGTGTCTTCCCATATGCTTTGCTTATGATATTTTCTTTGTAAGAGGATCTTCACTTTTAGTCTCTATTTTTTCTTTGGTTTATGAATTTGATCGCTCTTTTAATATGCAAAAGAGATACTTAGCTACACATACCCACAAACCACATCAAACCTAATAAAGAAGATGCAGAGTGGGGAGTTTGACAGACCCTGACGATCACCCAAAGAGTAAACTTAGTACCAAGAATTGTACTACATTTCATACTCCATGTAGTTATTTGTGTAAATGTGTGTAATAATGCCCCAGGATGCCCTTGTGCAAGTTGCATAATAATAGCAGGCTAGATCTATAATGTAGAAAATGTATGGAATGTGTGGGATGGAATAGAATAGACTTTTCCTCCTATGTTGTGTATGCAAAATTAATGAAACCCTTGTCCCTTGTATGGATGTGCTAGATGGATGCTTTTGATTCTCTTTGTGCCTTTGAATGTAAGATTAGGTGATGATAGATAATGCTTAAGCTTAGCCCTTTACTTGAGAGCTATAACTATGTATATATATGATTCCCTTGTTTGAAATTTTTAATTGACAACTGGAAGGCTGACCCAAAAGTATAAAATATTCCCAAGAAGTAAAAGAGACCGAAAAGAGTGAGAAAAGGGGATAAAGGGCCAGGAGCGCCTAGGAGGGACAAGAGCGTTTGGGTGCTAGTGTCCTAACTGGGCACTAGTGTTCGAGGCCATAAAAGATAAATCAATCAAAAATTGAAAGGGGTGTAGGGTGTGTAAGGTAAATAAATGTATAATAGACAAAACAAAAGACCCAAAATACATTTTCAATCAATAGTTTTCTTGCTTATGAATCATGTATATATTAGTATGCTCTAGGACCTTGAAATATACCCAAGTGCATAGATTTTGTCTACATTTTCCCCCACTTTATGTTGTTCAGTGAATACTTGATAGCATAAAGTAGATAGAAGATGTGTACCTTGTGATCATGTAGAGAAGAGTGTAGCTGATAGTGTGCCAAGTGGACAAGTGAAGTGTGGAGACTAGGAAGGGGAGGTAGACCCTAAGGGTGAAGCATATGCGTGAATTTTACCTATTGTTGTGAGATTGTACTTGTTGATGTAAGCTTCTTCTTGTTGCATATCAATGATAAACCTGCAAAAGAAAAGTGATAATGTAGTCAAAGTTCTGTATATGAAAAATCAGAGTAACACATGTATAAGTATGCAAAGAGTTTAAAAGTGTGTAAACGGAAAGTGTGTACCTGATATGTAAGAGAGTATGAGATAAAAAGTTGTCCATTTTTCTTGGAGTTATTAGATTTGAATGCCAATGGTGAGGTTTTTTGGCAAGATCATGCTGAGGGAAAGTTTTTTGGGTGATCTCACGCCAAGAGCGAGTTTTTTGGGTAATATCACTCCAAGAGTAAGTTTTTAGGGTGATCTCATGCCAAGAGTGAGTTTTTTGGGAGATCTTATGCCTAGAGAAGAGTGTTGGGGATAGAGGTCTAGCTTTTCTCTCCTTCCATGGTTCTTTCTAAATAAGCACCATTACAAATGGCATGTCCTAGATTTGTTCCGATTATAACTGATTATAGGTGATATAATGCATTTTGTAACTGGAGGCAAGTTCCTTCTATTGGAGAGCTAATCTAAAAACTGTTGTGAATTGTGATGAAGCAAGGAAATGATAATTTTTTCCAATACATTAGTGCTTAGGGGGACACAAGAAGTCACCACTATTGTCTAGGTTTGGGAACTAGTTTCTCCTCTGTGTTTTGAACCCATGTTTGATTCTGGGCCAGTCTATAATTGAGTTCATGTGTTGATTTTGTATCGTGTTGATCTGTGCTAAAGCCATGAGTTGATGTAGGGTGATTTTTTCACCAAATATATGCCCCCCTCATTTAGGGTGCATACAAAGATTGTAGGAGAATGCGATCTAAAGGAGATGACCAGATACCAATATACATATCTGAAGTGGCTACCTACATTGGGTAGGGTATGTGTGTGGTAGAAACTAAGGCACATACAAAAAAAGTAGGCTAGTAACAATAGTTAGTAAAAATGAGCTAGCCTGCAATAATAGACAATGTAACAAACAAGTGTGAAAAGAAGATGGACCGTGAAAAATGGGTTTTATACATGGGAAATCACTCACAATGTCACAAGACAATCAAAGCCGAAGTGACCATAAGCAAACAATGAACACTCGTGACATAGGGCATAGCCCGCAAAAAATAAAAAACAATAGGAAATAAGAAGTGACAAATAACCATGGTTGTATAGATCCTGTAAGGAAAATGCTACACATGAAGCACCTGTTAGCATGTTAGAAAGATAAATAGTATGTCAAAACATGTATATATCAGTGAAAATTAAAGTGATAGTAATGATAAGTAGTAAAGAATGTTAAAATAGAACCTATGATATGTGGAGTGTGAGATTAGTAAAGGTAGATGCCCCCAGGGGCCTTGGAAGGACTAGTAAGAGATTCAGTGTCGAGCATCATACATCATGTGAGAAGGTGTAATAGATTTGCATTCACTTCCAGAGACCAAGTGAACACACATGTGTATATAGAAACAGATAATGACATACTAAGAATCTGGCTAGCATAGTAAGAAAAGTGTGACATGTAAATAGTATAAGTGAATAAGAGTAAATGCAACCAAGATATGTAGATGTTGTATGAGTGTGATGATGTAGTGTGATATGCAAGATGTGTAGATGGTGGGATATTTTTTTACCCCAACTAATGTGTGTGAGATGAGGTACATTTAGAAATTCTCCCTCAACAGTCAAGAATGAACCATAGATAGAGAGTCTATCATCAGGAAATGAATGTGTTATGTGAAAGTATAGGCTAGAAAATATGTATAATGAAGCACATAGTGTAAAATGTATGTGGTGTGAGGTTCATGGATGAAGTATGCCCTCAACAGTCAAGTGTGAACCGTAGTACAAGAGTGTGTCATCAGGTAATGATGGTACAATGTGTGTACTAGCAAAGTGAGTATGCTTAGAAAATTTAGACATGCATCGTGGAACGTGAAGTGTAGTATTAAATGCTAGAGAAAATTGATAGTGATGGAAGGGGGCAGAAATTACAATGCCCCCAAGTGTGCAAGGGGGTAAGAATCAGGTAAACTCATCAGAAGATAGTCAATGCCGGGGTTGTAACTGATTGGATTTGGATCGGAGACATAGTAGGCGAGAGTATGAGGATGATCATAAAGAGAACCACTGCAACTTAAATTATACATACCCATAGCATATTCTTCATCAGTAAAAGGAGGTTGTGGACAATCATGTGCATACTAGTGAGTCATATTTGGGGCATAGCCAAGGAAAGAGTCATTGCAAATGGTGATGCGGCGAAAGGGCATGGGAAAAGCAATATCAGTATGGTTGGGGTCAAGAGTTCCACCAATATAGTCGATCCAAGACTGTCTGAGGGTGAGTGGAGCATAACAGGGTGTACGTGTAAGAAAATTTGACAAATGCAAGACACGGAGGCCATAAGTAGCAGTAATGAGAACATATCCATGATACAGGTGGGGGAATGGGATGGGGGGAGGAGATCATTGAGGGTGAATCCTATTTGTGTTAATCCTTCATGTGTGAAAATAGTGTCAGGGAAAGTGAGATCGAATGGGATATGAGGCCAATAAGAGTCATGTATGAATAAGGTACATGTAAATGAAGTGGGCAGCGGAGCATATGCGACCGGAGGAGAAGGGATGAGATCTAGTGCATGTATAGAAGCTTGGAAAGGGATCATGGATATAATAGAGGGAGGAGGTTCCTTAAATTGATTCTCACCCAAAACAATAACAAAAAAAGTGTCTTGGAAGTATGATTCATCTATTTCAAGAGTAAAGTTGAGATTGCGTAATTTTTCAACGATAAGCTCGACGACATCAACCTCATCATCAGAATCATTAATTCTTGAATTATCTTGTTGGATAGAATTATCAAGGATATTAGGAGGAGTTGAGCTAGATGTAGGGTTGGGAGTAGTATTAATAGGTGGGGTAGTGGTAGTGATAGAGGGAGATCAAGTAGGTGATATAATATCATCGGTATGCGTAAGGATGGAAGGGAGGGGTGTGGAGGTAGAATAAGTAGTGGAATCACTAGGTTGACCAACATCGTATGTCCTGATACTATGGTATGGAGTAGGATGTAGCAGAGGTATCCACATGGCACTGACGATATCTATGAGATAAAACTTGAATGGGTCAGGATAAACAGAAATAGTATGCTCATATCCATCATGTAAGAATTTAACACACTGATGAATTTTATAAGTCCAACAACATGCATAGTGTGAATCCACGGTCTACCAAATAAGAAATTGAACTAAAATGATGTGTTAATTACATAGAATGGAGTGGGAAGGGTTTTAGGTCCGACTTGTAAAGTTAAGGTGATGGTGTCGATGTATGTGTGAGTAGTGGAATCATATCTGCGAACAAAGGTAGAAGATTTAGTGATCAAACTATCAAGAATTTGTTAGGAAAATTATATAGTGCTCACATTATTGGGAAATAAATATGAGTATAAAATAATATTAGGAGAATATTATTATTGTGAGTTGTTTTAACAACTTACATATATTGGAGTTTGTGGAGAGAATTGTGGGGTAAGTTGTTTGGATAAGCTCCTTTTTATAGGAGTAATTCTACCTATATAATTGTATGGCTTTCTCTAGTTAATTAATGAAGAATAACGAAGTATTTTTCTGAGTATAACTCTGTACCAAATTTCATTTGGCATCAGAGCAAGTGCACTCTCTTTTCATACATAGCTTCATATCATGGCTATCCGAGTTAAATACTGTAGTTCATATATTAAAGTCTTTATTGTTATTGCGCTTAGTCCTCGCCATAACACACAATATAAGGCTCAATGCCTAATAAGTAGCTACAAATTTGACATCGTCTAGTTGCACAATATTAGAGGCACAAGGTTCATCCAAATTCATTACTGCTCTGTCTTGGAGATTTTATGTTGAAAATATATAGACTAATTTGATGGCTCGGGAGAGTACTTGAAATATTACCTTGGTAGATGTAAGTCGACTAATCTTCTGGAGCATTACAATCTGAGAAGATTACTGATTTCTGAGGGCGTATCACATTCCTATGAAGGATGATATAACTTGTGCAATCTCTGTTAGACTTTATATATTATTTGTTATCTACTATCACGTGTGCATTTTTCTAATTTGCATCCATTCACAAATTTGATCATCCCTCTATATATATCCACCCTATATGCGTAACAGATCATTCAGTAAGGTTATGGGAGGCCATTAATGGTCGAATTGATTACAGTTATGTATACACATATACCTCGTTCTACCAACTGGAGTTACACTACCTTTTTTCTTCCATCTCTGTTTCCAACGTCCTCACAACCGTTAGTTCCCAAGCCATAGATAATACTATATGATGTAGTAGTGGCAGATCGGTCAAAGATAGATGCACAAGATTATATATGCTATGCATTTATGAATATTACCTCAAATCTCTACGCCTGAACTACCACGTTCAAATCAAAGAGCTACTTTTTCATCAAATATAACCACAATTTTAAAGTCATTTTAGTTTGTTTTAATGGTCGTTGCGTTTAGGTTTTGTCATTTACTTCTTTTTTGCCTTAATATAAAAAAAGAGTTTAGTTTATTTGATAAATGAGTCTTTAATATATTCATTTTTCCATATTATCTTGGCAATATAAAATAATTATAAGTGAATATGTCATTAGTTGTTCTTGAATTCTTGATTTTTAATGTTTTATTAAAAGAGTCTTAGTATTGTTAAATAATTGTGATGTCATGGTCATTGGTCCACAAAGCAGGTGAATATAGTGTTATTGTCAAATTTTATAGTCATCGTCAAAATTATAAGTCAACAAAATATTGTATTGTTAAGAGTCATTGTGTGTCAAGTGTAAAAGTCAAAAAGTTGTGAAAATTAAAAAAAAAATCCTCGGGGATGCATTATCGCTAGAACACAACGTCCAATATGAAAACTTGAGCTTCGTGTTCACATTTCGCTGAGCTAACAACATCGCATAGGAGGTAGGAGGAAATCGGAGGTTGGATGTAAATTAGTGACCTCTCATCAGTCACCAATGACAGGGCCGCATTAAGGTTTGGTGACATGTACTTGTTTGCAGTTTGTATAGTGTGTTTTCCGTTGTGTTTTTCAGAGTGCCTGTTTGCAGTGTTCCTATTTTCAATAAGTGGAAAGTTCACATTGAGTGTGGAACATAATCCAATGTTCCATTTCTAGTTTCCAATTTGTGTGTACAATCAATAGATTTCAGCAGAATTTCCTATGTTATTCCCTGTAGTGAAATGTGATGAGAGCTTATAATAATACTTGACACATCATGATGTGGTTGTCGGTAAACCACTTGAAAACCTTCATTTTTTATTTGTGGTACTACAATTGAAAACAACCATTTTCGGTAACTATGGTTAACCATTTGAAAACCATATAACGGGTTTGTGATCATCATGGAAAAGTAACAAGCAATAATATAAAACACCTAATTAAATGAGAGTAGATGCAAGTGACTTAGATGGTTTTCATGTAATCTTGAGTTGATATAGACTAGGAAAATGTTGGAATGGTCTAGAAACAGTGTCATCAAGCCTCACTGCAGGTTCTGAAACTTAGTAATGTGTAGGATAGAAGCACCCACTGGAGGACAGGAGCGCTTAGGTGCAAGTGATTGATCTGGGTGCTAGTGTCCACCCAAATGTGCTTAGGTTATTGAGTATTTTCTATGGTTGGAGGAGCTTCACTTGTTGATACCTCTTTGTTTACTTTGGCATTTACTCCCAATATAATTGTATAGTTCTGCACTTGTAACCTAATGTAAGAATAACGAATACTTAGCTGCACATATCCACAAACCACATCCAAATACCTAAAAATAAATTGATGTAGTAGTGGGGAGTCAGACTTATGACAAAGCCTGACAATTAGTCACTCGAAGAGTGAACCGTTAGTAGCAGTGATGAGAAAATTCTGTACTAAGATCTCAGAATCCATGTAGTTCTATGTGTAATGTGTGTAATGATGACCTAGGATGCCCTTGTGCAAGTTGCACTATGATATCGAGCTAGATCTAGAATCACTTGCAAATGTATAGCAATGTGTGAGATGCAATAGAATAGACTTCCCCTCATATTTTTGTGTATGTAGAAGTGATGCAACCCTTGTCCCTTGTATGGATGTGCTAGATGGATTCTTTGTAATTCTCTTATTTCCTTTGGATGCAAGATTAAGTGATGAGTATGTAATGCTTAGTGCACATGGCCTTCATTACTTGGGAGCTATAACTATGTATATGTATGATTCCCTTGTTTGAATTTCATGTAATTGACAATTGGAAGGTCGAACCTAAAAGTATAAGAGATTCCCAAGATGTAAACGAGACCCAAAAGAGTGATAAAATGGGGAGGAAGGGAAAAGAGTGACCATAGGAGGGACATGAGCGCTTGGGCGCTAGTGTCCTAATCTGGGCATTATTTTCCAAGGCCATAAAAGATAAATCAGTCAAATACCGACATGGCTGTAGGGTGTGTAAGGAAAATAAAAATACAACAAACAAAGCAAAAGGCCCAAAAGACATTTTCAATTACTAGTTTTCTTGCTTAGGAATCATGTATATATTAGTATTCTCTAGATCTTAGAAATATACCCAAGTGCATAGATTTTTTGTCTACATGTGACATTTCTTGTGTACTTTTATGCTCAATTTCATATGTGTGTGTTTCTTATTTTATTGTTTGATTTCTCTTTGTGTCATGGTTTCTATGATGTAAAAGCATCAAGAGGTGGTTTATGCTCATGATGTAAATATCATAGTTTGAGTTTATTATTGATGTAATGGTTTTTTCCAAATTTAATATGAGGCTTTTCATGAGCTTCATTTGTCTCTAGAAGTCCTAGTCTATTTTCCCTCCAAAATGGAGGATTTGAAAATTTGTAATGGATTGTGAGAGATTGTAAGGATTGAGCGATTTATATAGGGTTTAAAGCATTAATAATGGTCCTAATAGATATTTCTATATTCTAAAATGGTATTTTCACCATTTGTAAAAGTGGATCTCATTTCAAATGTTTTCTAGAAGACTAGTTCTATGTTGGGAGATGAGGGAAACCTCTTAGCTAGAGATAAGGGAGAGATTCATGGTATATTTTAAGACTATATATCAAGTTGAGACCTATTATTATGTAAAGGTGGTGGTGGATAAAATTAAATGAAGTAAATAAATAAGGAAAATGTCGAATGAAGTTTAGATATGTGAGTATGAAAGTCGTAAAAAAGGGATCTAGGTCTGTATCTTATAATAAAGACTATGTGAGAAGAAATAAAGAAGTTATTTAAAGGTTAGGGTATGTTGCACTACAAAATAATTTCCTAAGTCATCTACAAAATTCTATTCTCTATTTATATATTTTTGTTTAAGTTTTTACAAGATCGTGATCAATAGAGTTATATCTCATGCATGCACTATTCTTCATCTATGGTTTGTGTCCTGGTTCAATGGTAAAGTTTGTAGTTTAAGACAGTAGGGGCATTTTAAACACATGTTTATAAAGAATAAATCTTCTCCATACTATCATAGAGATTTAAGGTTATAGTTCTTGACTTTAAATCATTAACAAGAAAGATATTTTGAAATTATCATTCTCGAGTTGATTGTAACCCTTGAATAGGGTTTTAAGCTAACTTTTTTTTATCTTGGTCAAAACATAGTCCCCTAAGCTAAAGATTGGAAGAAACCATATAGAGATAGTCTTCCTTAAGATCCAAATTTTTTTATGATATTTCATGCCTATAGATGGAAGATATTCCTGACAGTTTTTTAGTGTCATATTTGTTCTCTCTAGAGACCTAATTGAAAAGGGTAAAGAGTGAGCTGGGAAAATCTTGTATTAATTAATCCCTAGAACCTTGTGATATTCCTAAACTAGATAAAGGGTATCTAGAAATCTTATAAACTATTTATTGTGATTTTCAGTCAGTTTTTAAAATACTAAAAAACTCAAATAAAGTAGGGTTTACCGATACTTGCGCCCAAAAATGCAATGTCAAGATGATCGAGTACATGATCAATGTAAAAGGATCCTCATTTCACCAAGTGAGAATACGTGCATGCAAAGACAACTAAATAAACAAATATTATATAAAGACTTAACGAGTTGCTAAGAAATTCCGATCCTAGGAATCCAAAGGGATTCCTTCAAGGGTGTCAAATCGTGTTAATACAATCAAGTGATATAATATGATAAAATAGATGAAAAGAATTTAAAACTCAATAGGGATAAGAAAATCCTGCTTTGTGAGGTAAGAAACCCAGGAAATGGCTACAGTGATATCCAAGTCCTGGAATTAATTGAACCAAAATTGTTTCGCAGCGTCATGTTCTTCTTGTATGATCTCAAATTGATCCTCGATGTTTTTGACTTCTAGTGTAAGGGAAATGACGCACATACTCATATCATGTGTGATATCAAATTGTTCCCTCACAAAAGCTTGGTGGATGATTAGAGCATCATATATGTTGGTGTTAGGATGTGATGGACCTAGAACAATCATCAACAAAGACTACATCTTGCAAGACAACATATCATATTAAGACAGATTGTTGAAACCATGATAAATTTATGATATCTAATAAAATGAATAAATTGACTGAGATCATTGGCGATCCACATGGAATTGCAGGTGACCATATCAATCACAGGAGATCATATGATATTTTGATAGGATGTTAAACTAATAGATAACATAGACTAAAATGACTTATTTAACTTTATATTTGATGCATGAATAAAGAGGAAATGAAAAGGGATTGATATATGCTTACCATGAATGTGAAAATGTACTAGTAATCTTGTAAATACTTACAGGAGCTTGTGGAAATTTTGATGGCTTCGTGGGTGTCTTGAGGATGTCTAGGTTCTCATAGCAAGGTCATCTAGTTTCCTAATGCAACAGAGATTCAATGTAGTGCTCCCGGATCCCTAAATCAGGAGCCTTGAGGTCCTATTTATAATCATTAGTGATCATTTCGAATCTTCGGTGATCCAAAATTGTAGGGAAGGCAACTTGGAAGTGGTTTTAACCACCTCCAAGTTGGGATTTCTCGGATGGGGATGTGAGGTAATGTGTTTGGGATGTTAAGAGGTTGGATAATGGGGGTAAAAATAGGTTTTGATGGGTGGTATATGGTTAAGGAGGTTTTAAGGAGGTTAAGTTAGGTAAGTAAGGTTTATGGGGAGGGAGTTAAAATGTGATTTTTTGAGGATGAGGGTAGTGACTTAGATCGTAATATTTTCAATTATTTAATGTGTGTGTGTGGGTTACCTATGGTGACAAAAACCTAGTGTCTACATTTTCCCATTTTTGTCAAGTGGTTTGTGATGGAAAAACTTCTAGACAAAACAAGTGAGATGATTTTATGGATTTTGGATAGTGGTCGCCCCTCAAAATGGTGATTATTGTGATGAAGTAAAATGATCACTGGTGTGAAAAATGTTTCTTTGATTGGATAGGTTTGTATGATGGTGTGTGTGTTTTAAGATGCCCCAAGACTAGGTATGAAAACAAGATTGCCATAAAGGTGAAATTGCGCTACCATGGAGTCAAATGATATGGGAACCAAGGGGTTCTCAACCTATATACATATGACTCATGTGTAGTAGAAGCGGGAAATGATCCTGTATGAGTAACATATCCAAAATGTATCATGAAACTTAGGCTTTGATAAATTATATTACCGCAACGGTGGGCTTACGTGGCTAGGAAATAAAGTGATAGGGGAGCCAATGGGTTCATATCCTATAGACATGTGACTTAACGACATCAAAGGAAATTCTTTCTTGAAAGGGCCATGAGGTCCAAGGTGGATTTGATAAGGGCAAGCTTTGTATAGATTTGTTGTTTCTGATTTTTTAAAGAGGCCTGGGGGTTATAAAAGGGAGCACATAAAAAATGTGCAATGTTTGACAAGGGATGATGAAAATGATGATTTGATAATGTCTAGGGACCAAATTTTGATTTTGATAAAAGATCGTCAGTGATTGAGTAAATCTTCGGCAGTCACACAGATCTTGGGCGATCTGGGGGAGGGAAGAATTGAATGTATAAGGGGTGCGGGAGGTTCATTTGAATCGTTGTTTTGTGAGACTAAGAAACTCATAGTGTTATTTTTGTGATTTTTGAGTTTGATTGGGTGAGATGGAGGTGGATGGGGCTAGACAAAGATGTCGGAAACCCACGATAGTTGAGGTAGGTGGTGTACTTCAAATTTTTTTATTTATTATTATATATATATATATTTGGATCTCAGCTATGGGATCGTCAGTGATTTCATATGAAATTTATAGCAATCCATAGGATCGATAACGATTGGGATGGGTCGCTAGTGATTTGGTAAAATCATTGGTGATTGGGTTGATTTGGATAGATAGTTTCTAGATGTTTGATTTTTATTAAATTGTTTTGATGATATTTGATATTGTTTTATTTTGTGGATGCATGCTCGAGATCGATTGACTACATGGGACAGGGTCCCAAATATTCTTGACAAGGTCTATGAGTAGTTATCAGATGAGGAGTGGAGACACCTACATGATGTGGGTCTAGGTGGGATACGTCATTACCAATGTATCCATAGGGATGTTGGATTGTTTTTGTATTTGTTTGAGAGGTGTGACCTTGTTACATGCACTTTTTGGTTACACATAGGAGATATGACAGTGACCTTGGAGGATGAGCACCGGATTCTATGCTTATCAGTACTAGGTGAGAAAATTTACACTATTGATGAGGAAGGATGAGATGTTGTGATGCAACGTTTGTATGGAGATGATAGCTTGAAGGTTGTGTTCTATGTTGGAGGGTTCTCATATGGGTCCTTATATTTTGATGAGGAGGATTGTGCTTTAGTGACCATGATGATGTTGGGTATCAGGTGTTATACCTTACTAGATTTGAGAAGGGATGATTTTTCATGGATGTTGATAGGAATGGTAGGAGATATACTAGAGCATAGGATAATGTTTTCTTCACATTCTACTTTTTTGGCACAATTTTACAGAGAGTTGTGGTCCTGGAAGATCAAATGCATATTTGGTGTTGATGTGTCATTTTTGTTTGAGTATTGGGCTTACGAGCATATTGCAGTGGCTCAAATGAGAGGACTTCCATGGATGAGATGGGTGGATTTAGAGTATCCAATGGGTTTCATGAGGTGGAGGTTAGATCATGGGGCTACAGGGCCTGTCAGGGATGAGGAACACTATAGGTATCTCCTGGATGTCTACAATAACATAGTGTGATTTAGAGGCCGTATATAGGCTTTCTATTATGGCCTTATACAGTGAGGGAGATGGTGGTGATGCAACAAGAGAGGTGGATGTAGGGTCGGAGGGAGGGTGAGTGGGAGGTGGTTATATTCGGCTGTGTCAGACGACAGTTTGGTTTAGTGTAGGATATGCTAGAGGCAGCAGTGGTCTATGAGAGGGATAATGCTGAGATAGATATTACACTGCCAGTTGTTCGTGAGGTAGTGTATATGACAAACAAGGAGGGAATTGGTGTGGTAGTGGACACTCAGGGAGTAGTGATGGGGTGTGATTATGTGGGGATAACAGAGGCCTATGTTGAGTGGTGGAAGGGGTAGATAGGTGGTTTTGATAGATGGGTGTAGGCTCGTGTAGAGGCGGCACCTCAAGAGGGTGGTGGTGGTGGTGACAAGGGTGGAGATGGGGAGGATAGGCTAGAAATTTTGGAGGCTATTGTAGCTTTTTTGGGGGATGAGAATTATGCATTGGTGGCTAAGAGATATGGGCTGAGTTGGCAGCTCATTACAGTGCAGGGGGAGCTTGCTCAGGTTATAGTTGATCACAATCGATATCATCAGCAGAGAAAGGCCTTGCGAAAGGCCTTTAGGGTGACTGATACTCTTGTTTTGGGGGCTGACCTATAGATGGCAAGATCTTAGAATAGTGGTCATATGGGTTCACCTGCAAGTGCGAGTTTGGATTACTACCAGTTATTATGTGAGGATGTAATGGTATTATGAGGAGATAGTACGGCATAGGTTTCCAGATGAGCCTCGTTACGCGGTGTATTTGGCACGGAGATATGCGGTGATGCTAGGTAGTGTTATGAGTGTTGGTCAGGTTCCAATAGGACTAGATAGAGGACGTGATGGGGGTCATGGTTGTAATCACAGGAGTAGTGCCCGAGGGAGTATCTAGTTGTTAGACATTCAATTCACTCAGTATTTATATATATATATATGATGTATGAGGATAATTTTGAAGCCATTTTTGTATTAAATTTCTATGAGCTATATATATGATGATTTTGGATTCATGTGTTATAGATTTATTTTGTTTTTATGTTATATATGAGTTTGTGATGAGATTTTTAGATGTTGAATAGATTAGATGTATTGATTATTATATGTGTAAATGTTGATGAGATGTTAAATGTTTGATGTGTTGTGACTTAAATGTGGTGATCTGATGTATGTTTCAAAATGTATTTTATCATGGTTGAGAATATATGTGAAATTTTGTCTTTGGAACAAGATTTGATACATATATGATATGATGGTAACTTTAATATGTATGACAATGCACTTGAGGCCTTGTAAAAAAATAACATATAACTAATAATAGTTGGTCATATGTAGGATCATAGATATACGTGAAAATGAGTTTATATACCTTCTTTCGAACATGAGAAGGGTTCATGTGTATTTTTTATGGGGATATTGGGTTCTCCTTAGATGTATTGTATGATTATGCCCCAGTTACATTTTTAATTGCAAAAAATGATCAACGCGGGAAGTTTTCTTATGATGGGAAATTTGATCGATGCGGGAAGCTTTCCTATGATTCTTTTGATAATTTGAATTCGATATGAAGGATTATCAATGTGGGAATCATTTTTGTAATGATTATGGGTAACCATCCTTCGAGGGAGTGGTATACAATTATTGATTTTGAATTTAAATAGTAATCCTGTGAGGGATCTATCTATATTTTGAAAACAAAAATTATCAAAAAATGTCCTTTGAGGGATCAGTTTGTGCATTTGATAATATGATTCATAATTATCATTTGAGGGATCAGTCTATATTTTGTATAGTATACATCCATGCATATATTTTTGAATTTATATTGAGTTTAGGGCATGCCTAGTAGACTATTTGAGGAGGGGAGAAAATGTGTACAAACTACTCATGTGTGCCCCTAGCATGTATTTAATTGGTAGATAAAGGATATATGAGAGTAATGATTATGGGGTTCCTACTTATGAAGAGGAATTTATCCATGTGGAAAATACAAAGAAAATATCCATGGTGCTCATCTTTAATGTCGTAAATACAAGATACTGACGAGAGACCGCATAATTCTAAATCATTACGATAGTGAATGATAGGTGGTGTAATGAGATATTTTAAGTGACTAATATAATGAAAGTAGACATGTTAACAATAGAAATTTCACATGTGCAAGGAATTTAAAATTTCCTTTTCAGGTTTACCATTAAGGGAGACCAAAAGATAAGCTCCTAACCCATGCTTATGAGTGATGACATATAGAATGATCTAATTAGTAAAAAATCCACATTTACTCCATTCCATATTAGTGACATTTTGATTTTATTTATGGAAAAGATCACCAATGTTGAAGTCACGTTCTTTGACATGTTTTTTGTATGCTCGGTTGATGCATTCTTGATAGACATGATGACGTTCAAGGGTTGTTCAACAACATTCATCTAACACTTCAAGTTAAGCTAAGCATTCTTGATGATAATCCTCGTCATAGATAAAATCTCTTAGGGATACATAGAGAGATGGAATTTGAACTTCAAGGGGTAGAACCACCTCAGATCCATAGACTAAAGATAATGGCATAGAATCTATAGGAGTATACATGCTAGTAAGATAAATTCTAGTGAGGAAACAAAATTTGGAGATGTCAATTTCTGCCTACTTGGTCAACGGTTTTCATGAGGATTTTGTTGAGTATCTTGTTAGAAGCTTATGTTTGATCATTTTATTGTGCATAGTAAGGGGGTGAGAAGATAATTTTGATGTTGTAGGAGTTGAAATTTTTTGAATCTTTTTATTTTTGAAATATTTACCATTATTTGTGATAACCTTGTGAGGAATTCCAAAACAACAGATAATGTGATTGTGGATGAATTTGATAATTTTATCATCTTTAGTAGAGATAAGGGGAATAAATTCCACCCATTTTGTGAAATATTTTGTAGCAGTGATGATAGAATGATGTCAATGTGATGAGAAACTGATGAGGCTAATGAGGTTAATTACCTATTTTGAAAAAGGTCATAAATCCTACACAGGTTGTAAGGCATGACTAGGAATGTGAGTAAGGTTAATGTGTTGTGACATTTAACACATTTATTGACTTATGGACAACAATATTGATTGAGGGTAGGCCAGTAATATCCCATATGGAGAACACATTTAGTAACAACCAAACCATTGAAGTGTCTACAACATATGTCGTCATGGAATTCTTGGATATCTCTAGTGGATTCATGAGATTTGAGGCATCGAAGGACGAGGCCATCAAATCCACATTATTAAAGGACACCACCTATAATGACGTATCAGTTGGCACATTGAGGACAATATATTTTATCATTCTTAGATAGGTCAAAGGGAATTATAGATTGAGAGAGATAGTCATAGGTTTGAGTTCACTAAAGGTCTATTTGATTGTCTTTGATAAGGGTAAGTTCACCAAGCTGGGGGGCCAAAAATATGCTTTTTGGCCTTTTTGGCCATAATGTGCTCACATTATTCCTTGGTCGCTTGATAATGTGAAAGAGGAAATTCAAGGCCACATTATAATGCGAGCACATTATGGATCGGTAAATATGAGCCAAAACGCACTCGTGTTTCGAATTTCATAAATCAAAGTCAAAACCCAATAGCAATTCACATTGAAAAAAACAAAGAAAAGCTAAAGAGAGAGGAAAACACGAGCGTTGAATAACAAGAATGCATTTTTTGGCATTAACACCCTATGGCACCTCAAATCAACAATGGTGATGAGCTTAGCAGATTGGCCATTTTTTATTTTAGGTTTATTTTCCTTATTAATATTATTGTTTTGAATAGTTGTTGATTTGTTATTTATTTTCATTTTCAGATGTTTCTATATATTTAATTAAAACCCCTCATTCACTCGCAAATAGAGATGAAGAATAAAACATCCTTGAAATACCCCCTTCAATAGCAAGACATCCTCATAACACCCAACAACACATTTTGGGGGAGATTGAACAAAGTTCAAATTGAGGGTTAAATTGAAACCTTTAGAAACCCTAATACCATAAATGCACATTTCCAAAACCTAGTTGCATCATTAGGATCATTATTATCTAATATTAATAGTGTGGTTGGAAAAAAAAACACATGGGAGAGTTTTAAAACTAACTGCCACAATTTTTATACCGACAAGTTGTCTTATGATGTAATGAAGATGAAAAAAAACACAAAAGAGAAATTGTGTGCATTGTTTACAGATCTTAAAACTAATTCACCATTACGATTGGATTGTAAAATATTCCCCATATACTGGTGTAATTATGAGGGGATAAAAATAATTTTTAGGATAGGTGGTGGATGGTTTTTGACCAACCAGTCCTTGTAACAATTTTGAACTGCCACAATATTTATTGAGGAAACTCTATTGTGATTTCCTCCTCAATGAAATATTTAACTATTATGACATTAGAAATTTACAAGGAAAGAGGAAAATCCTCTTCATAAGATAGAGTGGGGGCACAACGGTTGTAGAACCGCCCATCTAGACCCATTTCTCACCCACTTATTCATCATATTTCTATGCATTTTGTTGTGAAGGAGACATTTGAGGTTCAAACCCTTGATTCTATCAGGTCATTGACATAGTCATTGCTTCAGCATGACAATCATCTCTTCCAAGGTGATGAGGTTGGTCCTTCTACGAAACATACATCATATACCATATAGTTTCATGGTTGTGGGAGTATAGGCACCTACGTTGGTTGACGTGGCATATCCTAAACCTATCGACATAGATCTATAGCTTGCGAGGCATCTCCACAACCTCATGAGGTAGCTCCACAACCCGGTCAAGATATTCCATATGCTGAGAAGAGTTTTAAATTGGAGGAGTCTCATCATGATTATGTGTTAGAGAATATCATCATCACAGATGATCTACTAGATTTAACCTTTGGTATTGACCAGTAGGTAATTTTACATGAAATGAGTTGCAATTTAATATATTGAAAAAAATCTTATAATTAACAATTTTAATCAATTGTGAATGAAAATTAATCATGTGTGTTTTTATAAAATTAAAGGGTCAAACTATATATCCAGTATCACATTCCCCTTCTTCAAAGTCGTTTGTGGGAACTTCATCCCCTCAGGTATAAATTAGTAATAAATTAGTAAATATATTGTATTATCATGTTTTCCATATAGATATGTTATCCCTAAAATTACATTTTGATGTTGAACAGGTGAATGTTGGTACAAGTTCACATGTTGGAAAATTTACTATTTTTATTTTTATAATTATTATTATTCATCATACACATGAAGAGAATGAACTATAGTTAACTTACAAATTTACTAATTTGATCCTTTATTATTAGTTTAGTTGATGATGTCATTATAGTTTCCTATCAAGATTCTACAATCATTAGACATTGGATTTTTTATGGGCATAGCTTATGTCGTGCCTATTACACAGGTATGTGTGCTAGTAATTTTATTTTCATAATGAATTAATTGTATTAAATAATATCATGTAGGAATAACTAAAGTAACATTCATGTGTATTATAATTTTTGTCATCATGGTTACAATATTAGGAGTTGACTACTCCAATTTTTGCACCTCGTACTAATGTTGTTGATGATCTTGAGAGGCAAAGGATGTTTTCTAGTGATCATCATATTGCAATAAGTATTTAATTTTAAGGTAGTGTCATTTTATATCTCACTACTTGTATGCTAATGGTTATGTTGTTTATTTATATTAATATATTGAGTTACAAGAATTTTTTGAGCGTAGGAGTTCTGAACGGAATATGGGACGTTCCATTGATGTGCCTCTAAGTCATATTCCCGATTGTGACCAAAGAGAACTAGATTATTTGATGATACCCCATAACTCAGATGTATACAGATGTTTGTTGTCTTCCTTCGTGGCATATTGCCATAGATTTATATTTATTTGATGTGTATCAATGTCTATGCCTACATGGCTTTGTTAAGACATTGGTTTTTTCTCAAATTTTGTATGCTATCAAGGATTTTTGAATCAATATAATATACGAGAAAAACAATTGTTTTAAAACTTTTATAGTAGATGAAACATGCTTTATACATGTATCTAAGTCCACATTAATTTGATATCATATCTATGTTATGTTAATATGTATTATTAGTGTTAATCTTTTATGTTCTAAACATGGGAATTAAAATATATGTGTAACTAATTCATAATTTTCCCATTGTACTATAATCATTCAATGCCATCAATTATAATAATATGATCTCAATGTCAATGTCCATACACTTCATGGAATTTTAATAATTCAAATGAAACATATGTAATGTGAGACAACACAATATTAGATTAATTCTAATAATTAAATTATAACTACAAAGATAAAGAGATAGGGAATGCAAGAAGGATAGACATAGAAAGAGAGAGTGGGTGTGAGAGAAAGAGAGAGAATATGAGAGAGAGAGAAAGAGAGAGAGAGTGCGAGAGAGTGAGAGTGAGAGAGAGACAAAGAGAGAAAAATAAAGTGCGTGAGAGAGAGAGAATGAGAGAGTGAGATAATAAGAGAAAGAAAGAGAGAGTGTGAGAGAGAATAAAGAGAGACAAAGAGCTATGTTGTCAGGATACTTAAGATTTTACATTGTATATGATATATAAATAGTATATTATTTGTGTTTCATCCATTTCCTTTGAGATTAATTTTTTTTTTACGATGGTGGCCATAAAAGATGTATATATGGAGCTTCTGAAGGACCTATTTAATAAGGTTGACTCTAACCTACCAATCATAACTAAAGAGGTTAGTTCAATGGCTAATTCTTATGCATTCATATTATCCAAAATAACCTCCTAATCCTCATAAAGGATGCAAGAAGGATTCAATGTCATGCCTTTATAGTTTCTAGGATAGGATGCTCTTTGAAACTTTAAGTTGTGTAGTTTGCAGTTCCAAGTTTTTCTACTAGTATTGAAGATCACCTGAGATTTGATTTCATAAATAACTTGTACAAAGGCTCATATATATGTCCAAATTTAATTGGATATCTTATTTCCTTGGATAATTGTAATGATCCCAAATAATTACCTCAAACATTCTTGTTATCTTTTGAATATGTTCTCTTCAATAAACTAGAGGGATTTTATCCTTTGACGTAGGCCAGCACACCAAATACTAAAAAGCATTGTTTCTAGAGATTAGTAGGCATCACAATGAAATATATAATACAATAATTTATCTATTTATTAGTCAACACATGTACAACTTGGATTTTGAATGTCAAGGATCATTTTTATAGTTTAGGACTCCAATGTTGAACATATCTTGTGGTAGTGACCATATATGTCATGCGAAATGTGAAGTTTGTGGTGTATGCGAATTCCTTACTGAGTTAGTGAGATAAAATAGGAACTTTCAAGGTAGAAGAGGTTATTTTGAATATGAACATGTATCAGAACAAAATGGCTTGCACAAAGATTGATGTGTTCTCATCCCACCTTCCAAACTTAATCATGAAGGTCCACATTTGCACACCAAGAAGGTAGAGGCTATACACTACTATGACCCAAGGTGTCAAGGATGTGGTTATTTTTCCAGCTTCCAATGGGTCATCCTTACTTGCATAACACCATACATAGAAATATGAGAAATGTGAAATTTGTTTCAGAGTGGGAATAAATTGACATTCAAGAGCACAAGTATATGTGGGGAGAAACAGGTTTGAAAGAGATGTGTAATATGCATTAAAAGGAACAAGTTAGAGGCCATATCCATTTAGTTACCTGTGCCACCTCTCATAAACAAGGTAGTTGTATAAGAAGACTCAATGATGGTTCTAGGCATGAGACAATGAAATATGGTCCTGATATTGATATTCCAAAAGATGAACTCAGTCATGAGATCTACTGGAAATATATGAGGTTTTTCGATCCTTGCACTGTAGAAGATTAAGAGAAGATTTCACTTTGTAATCACTATTGTAGATTAGAGGAGCATGATAACTCCTTAGATGGAGGGATTCCTATTCAAAAATAGTGAGAACAAGCGAGATAGAATGAGAGAAATAGTTAATTGGTCCTCTTGTTGTCCTATTGTTTGTAAAGCACCGAATATTCCAGTTTGAGTCAATGTAAGGTTTTCCAATATTATGTTTTGTAAACAAAAACTCGTGGAACCGAATTGGCTATACACATAGATTAGGGATCCTGGTAAGAAACGCTAGTTAATTAGTGGAAATCACTTATTATAACAGAAATGGTAAGAATGAGAGTGATTTGTGTTCTTTTAGCAATAAGATTGCAATAATAGAATTTAGGTGTCTATAGTTTCCCATGTTTGAGGTGAAGTAAGTAACTTCTCTTCAAATATAGTAGACAAAAATAAACAAGTAAATTTTTGAAGAAAATGATGCCGCTATAAAAAAAATTCCTCCTACCAATATCAAACAACTGCAAAGTTTACAAGGAAAGATCCAAGCCATTAGAAGGTTCAGTTCTCAGCTTGCAGACAAGTGTCATATATTCATGCATCTTCTCAAGAAATATGTTAGTTTTCATTGGTGATCAGAGCAACATCAAGAATTTTCTTTGTTCAAAATATATTTGGCTAAACCCCTTGTTCTAATACCACCCATGACAGGTGAACCCATTCTACTCTACATCTTTGCCACACACTTTGCAATTGGGGCATTATTGGTCCAGTATGACAATTAACAAATATAATAAGCTGTGTACTATTTAAGTAGAACATTGATAGCTTATGAGCTCAACTATCTAAAAATCGAAAAGGATTTCTTGGCCATAGTTTTTGCCTTTTAGAAGCTACGTCACCATTTACTCAAAAATAAGGTCAAGCTTATTTCAAAGGTAGATCCATTAAAATAAGTTTTTTCAAATCCCACACTCACAAGAAAGATGGCTAATTAGATCATCTTGCTCAGCAAGTTTTATATTGAGTATGTACATCAAAAGTCAGTGAAAGGACAGGTTATAGCAGATTAGCTAGCAGAATCTCCACTACCAAGTACTAAACCTTTGAATCTGAAACTCCCAAACGCATCTATGATGTACCTTAAAGAATCTATTGTATAGCAACTATAATTTGATGGATCCTTTACCTTTCATGGTTTGGGTTCTGAAGTTGTGTTGATCACTCCTACAAGATACTTGATCCCTTAGGCATTTTGACTCGGGTTCCCATGCACAAATAATATAGTGGAGCATGAGGCCCTTATTATGGGGATGAAGCTAGCTCTTAAGTGGGATATCAGACAAGTAAATATAATTGGTGATTCCATGTTAATTATAAAATAGGTGACAGATGAATATAAAGTAAAAGATGAGAAACTTCTTCCATACAAAAGAATGGTTGATTCTTTGAAGGAGTTCCTCGAGCAGGTAACATTCTAAGAAATACCAAAATCCCAGAACATAGTATTAGATGTTGTGGCTATAGTGGGGTCCATGTTGAATATTCCACATGCGAGCAACGATATGCCATTTTTTGTGGAGAACTTACGAACACCAATATATGACATGCCAGAATCTTGTTTGGTGTGTGAATTTGTTGGTCCCTTTTCCTTTTGGTACTGTGACATCTTTAATTACCTCCATGATGGAACCTTTCCCACAAACATTTCCCGTAACGATAAATGAAACCTAATCCAATGTATATCCCACTATACTCAACTCAGGAGCACCCTCTTCCAACAAGGCTATGACGAGAATCTATTGCGCTTTCTAAATTCAGACATGTCCATCCTAGAAATCAAAGAGGTGCACGAAGGCATCTATAGGGATCATACTAATGGGATTGTATTAACAAATAAAATACTCAGAGTAGGCTATGATTAGCTTACCATGGAGAATGAATATTGCAAACATGTGAAGAAATGCTTGGATTTTCAGAAGTATGGAAATATGATACATGTGCTAGTGAAATCAGAAGTATCATGACACCTCAACCATTCTCAAAGTGGGTTCTTGATCTTATAAGTAATCTTAAAATTGTCTCCTTGGATGGACATAAATTCATTATCATTGCTACTGAATACTTTACAAAAAAAGTAGGGGTTATTCCTATTACCTATGTCAAAGTCCCTCAGATATATAAATTTATAATGAACCATATTATCAGTCGATACATTATCCATTTTTCCATTTTCACTGACAATGGTAAGCCATTTAAAAATAAAACTATGAAAGTGTTATGCAAACGTTTTAAAATATCTCTCAAGTTTTCAACCCCCTATTACCTTAAAGGTAATGTGAAATCCAAAGCTTCCAATAAAAACCTCATTCATATTATGGAGAAGATAGTGAATACAACAAGACGTGATTGGCATTTATAAATTTACCCTGCCCTCTAGGCATTCAGAACGTCTATCTACCCTCCTACAGGTGCCAATCCATACTCCTTAGTATTTGGCACGGAAGCCATGCTACCCCTAGAGATCGAGATCCCCTCTTTGTGTATTGAGCTTAAAGACTACCTGAACGAAGAAGAGGACTACAAAGTATCTCAAATGACAGAGTTGGAGATATTAGATGAGAAATGACTTCACATGCTCAATCATCTTAAATTTTATCAGGATCAAGTGCAATGAAGCTACAATAAAAGAGTAATACGTCGTCAATTTTAGGTAGGATACTTGGTGTTAAAAGAAAATTGATTCAACACCACAAATTATTGAGAAAGGAAGGGAAACTTTGAGCCTAATTGGCTAGGGCCATATGTTGTGGTTTCCAAGTTCAGTTCAAGTGCCTATAAGCTGGCCTATTGAGATGGCCAAAATATTTGAGATCCCATGAATGCAATGCATCTTAAGCATTTCTATGCTTAGGTGCGGGGTCCCTAAAATATCAAAAAATGACAAAAAAAAGTATAAAAATAGAAAAATAAAAAGAGAAATAAATAGGTGCATCCAATAGTGAAAACCACGCAATGGTGGCACTTTGGATAAAGTCCTTTGGTGGAACCGGTTTTCGGCAGCATTGGAGGGTCCATTGTTCACAAGAATTTTAGGTCTAGGAGTATGTTAGCTTTGTCTTAAGTTGGTCTTTACCTTCTTCTAAGTCCCTTGCGAGCATGTCCCTCTTTTCCCTGATCTGACTGATCCTACCTTTGAATGCAGAGAGTTTGACTTTAAATATTCCCATCTCATACTGGGGATAATTTCGCATCGTCACTTCTTACACATAAAACATAGCATTTTGCCCTTGTACATCCCATATAATGCTGGGGGCATCCACGTTTCTTTGTTTCCTTACACGCTCACTTCGGAAAAATTCTTAGAAAATATAAAAAACATTCGTATAACTTTTTGAAAATCCTAAAACATATAGATATGCTAGTTGAAAATAAATCAAAACTTTCAAATCCATTTCATAGAAAACTCCAAAAAATAAAACATTGTCTCGAGATAATGCCCAAAACAGTGGAAAACATCCCAAAACCTTCCCACAAAAATAAAGTAGTAGTTTTCTTACTTTTAGTTGTTGGTTTTTACGGTTTAGTTGCATTGCTTTTTCGTATTGTGTAATTTAAATTGAAATAATTTTCTTACTTAGATTGATTGTTACTTTAATCTATATTGCATTGCATTGAGTTCATTCTATCTTGCATACTTGTAGATAGTTGTGTGTTTTTATTAGATTTGTTTAACTTGTGCTTGTTATTTTACTTGTAGATTTTGTTATCATTTCAACATCATATCAAATAAATCATCACATATATCCATCATATATTAATAAAAGCTTAGTCTACATCACACATGTATACTAAAGCTAATCATTAGTACCAAATTATCAATGGGGCAAGAGGGGTTTCGCATGATCAAAATCTATCCCCCCAACCAATATCAAAAATAAAAACATGTTTTACTCAAAGTATCTCATCAAAATGCAATATGACATCAGCTAAGGATATCTCATAAAACTAATAACATGTGATACAAACATAAACATACAGATTAAACATGATATCTCATTAAAAAAGTGATACATTAGTCATCCATCAATCATCATATATCCATAAATATCAAATGTCCGTGTATGAAATCAATGTGTCTTAATGCATATCAGATACAAAAATTCATCATGGGCATGGATAAAAATGTTCCTTCATCACGAGGCATAATAAAAAACAATACATACATACATCTATATAAAAATGTGCCTTCATCATGAGGCATGATAAAAAATAATACATATACATCCGCATAAAATTATGCCTTCACATCGAGGTGATATACCAAAAATATACATCTAGTATATCAATAAGAGATTCAACCACGACTCTCACCCTCTCCGGGACTGCCTAGTTTGGGTCTGCCAATAGGCGGGGGAATCTGAGGTGTTGGATGTGTGGAAGGCACTGCAGCATGTTGTTCTGACCCATACTGCTCTAAAGCCTACTATCTTGAAGGACCCTATATGGAGCACACCGATTGCGATGACCTCTGTGATCTAGACTGAGACATATTGCCAACTATCTGACTATACTCATGAGATCTCTACTTGGCTGGAATGACCAGATGATACTACATCCTGTAGTATGTAGCCTCAACTGCTAAAGAGGCACTCTGACCAATCAACATATGCACTCCTGAAGCAGTGTCTACTTGTTGAAGCATATCATGCTCTACTCTCACGGTAGCCAACCCTCTCCTCCTACAGTCGTAGTCTCTCTATGATCACTTGATATCTCTCTATTATAAGTTTTAATATCTTTTTCCTGGCATGATCTCACTCTGCCATGAGTTGATTCCTCTCTACGATCACTTGGTCCCTCTGTTTAAGGGCTTGGTCCCTCTTAGTTGTAACCTGAAGTTGTATGGTTGTCACCTACTGTAGCTATTGCTACAAGGAATCCACCTGCCCACCCTATACATCCTCCTCCATATCCTCTCCACCCCTTCCATATCCTCCACATCCTTGTGGACTATGTGGTGGAATTACAAGAGGGGGTGATGGAGGTACTTGCAATGGTGCCCATAATGGAACCTGAAGGGGTATCCATGGGGCCAATACCTATCGTTGCACCACTACTTATTGCTACACTAAAACCTTCTACTAAACTAGCACCTGTTGTGCTGGTACCCCTATCTGTGGACGTATCTGTGGACCTTCCTATGCCTATCATCTAGGATCTGAACCATGTCCCCCTGTTCTCTTGCATCCAATACCTCATGTTTTGTGGTCAATATTTGTGGCATCATTGTCGCGTACCACCCTGCATAATTTGAGGTCGTCTCAGGATCTAGTATATGTGCTAACTTCACCAAAGGCTATGGAACCACTTGTAAGAAGATGATATGAGCTCGGCCTATCCTGATCTGATGCCTCATGTGAAGGTCTCTCTATATCTCTTCCCGTACCACATCTCATCATTAGGAATCCCTTGGATGAGACAAAACTGTTGTTAGACCCTATCCACTCTGTACCACTCCATGATATGACTCTTTCTCCTAAGGAAAAAATGATCTACTATAGTTGTGCTCAACTCAACTGCATCTTGAGGCCATTGGTATAACCTGTATGGCCGCCATGTAATCATGTGGGGTTGTAGCTTGTAAACAACACAGTTGTAGTAATCGGTGTCCCCCATGTGACCATGAATGTCTTCTCCATCTAGAACACATCCCATGATAAATGAATCTCCAAGAACCCGAGCTCTCAATGCTCATGCAAGCCATTGAATCATAATGTGATCCCAAGCCCATATTTGTAACAAAGTGGCAGGACCCACAAACCTCTTTCTGTGCTATGCTTTCAAATGAAAATATGCATATAGGTGGGATAGAATGCAATGTCCCTAGTATTAAACCTCTCCTTGGAGGAGGCCACAGATCACTCCAATAAGCTCCAAAAGAAATTGAGCACCAGTCTTGTTAGGCAACAATATGTCGTTGAAAAGAGCTAATAGAAACACGGGAACCGATCCCAGTCGTTGATCGACAAAACACCTACTAATATTAGTAGTCATACCCCAAAGTGGTATATATAACACTCCAAACATCTCAGTTATGCATCATTCAATACACTCCTGGTGACCATCGTAGGTAATCATCCGACCCTGGATGGGAGCTTGTATAATCCATCATACATCCTTTAAATTGATGCTCATCTCACTGGTAGGAAGACAAAATGTCTAACTCTCACTATGCCATCTCTGAGCTAAGGCTATGATCTAAAGTAATCAGTGGCACATGGGCCATGTGTGCTAAACCGGACACCTCCAGTGTAATCTCTAGAAAAATCTGGTCCTGTCGCCTGAACGACGCTTCGTAGGCCCGGAGTTGCCCATGTCGCTCCCGCATCTCTAATCACTCTAAATCCATCTACAAGGTTAATCAGATCATTAATTATGATTAAATTTTTATATTGTAATCCAATTCTTCTATCTTATCATTTTATTCTTCTATTTTTACCATTTATCCTACCATCTAGGTTTTCCTAGAAACCTTCATTTTCTTCTAAAAGTCATCCCAAAGTGTCTTTTTACGCGCTAGTGCCCCCTTAGTGGCCCTAGCATGCCCCCTACTGAGTCAGTGCCCTTAAAACATAGGCACCCCCTTTGGCACATCAATGCCCCCACTTTTGCACCAGTGTGCCCTAATTTTCCCCAACCCTCTTACACGCGTAAGCGCACCTCCCATGGTGCCAATGCATTTTATGTTGCACAGGTGCAAAGGCATATATGCCTAACGACCTTGCATACATGAACACCCCATCTTTGGCACTAGCACAGACATGCCCTTGTCGTCTTTAGCACTAGCACAACCTTATGAGAATAGGTGTGCCCCAAGAAACATGTTGGCATGTTCATGCGATTTTTCTACCCTATCTGATGCCCTAATAAATATGATTTTAACAAGAATTAAATGCTAAAAACTAACGAAGGTGAAAATTTCACATTTATGTACCTACAGGAAATCCCTAGGGAGTCTCATGTAGTCTCTTACGTGATCTGCATGGTGTTTCTGGTTATGCACCCTCATCATCTGCTCCCGTAGGTCAGCGCTCAATCAGTAGTAAAAAGGTAAGTGTGTGTGGTAAATGAACTTGTCGTGATGGTTTATATACCCATTTGTACCCCCCGCGACGTGCTTCTCACCCTCAAGGCACCCTGAAGCCATCATGGTTCATCTAAATTCTTCTTGCACTCACTATGATGATTATTTTTAAAATAAATAATTATTTTGTGCCCATTTTTACTATGTTGGGGCATATTTTTGCTTCCTGACAACCTTTTCTAATACCTGGGGCATATTCTTGCCTTAGGGTGACTTTTGGCAATGTCCCATGAATTTTTTATTTCTTCTACAATATCTTCTTCCTAAAAATTCAAAAATTTAAAACATCATAAAAAATTTCAAAAAAAAACTCTAAAATTGGTAAAATCATTAAAAATCCAAAAAAATTGCAAAAAACCATTTTTTTTTCAAAAATTGGTAAACAAAATGCATTCAGTTGAATCTTGTATCAAATGCATTGTCCTTGAACATCTAAATTTGTCCTACAAAAACATATTTCTTAGGTTCTTGCTTGTTCCTGTCTCAAACGACTTGCAGATCATCATGATCTATGTAACAACTACATAGTTCATGCACACTAGACAACACAGTAAAAATATAGGATAATTTTTTTTTTGACCAGCTTAAAGATATTACGACACTACACGATTTCTCAAGGGAATACAAACAACTAAAGACATGCTTTTCACAACACGTACCCACACTGGAAACAAGTAAACATGAAACACACGCTTAAGACACAATGGTTCATCCACCATACACACTCACAGATAGGGTCTTCCCACAATATAAAATATTTTAAGGTTACTTTGTTACTAAAAACGTCTTTCAAAACTTGACATACAATCTAGGAGATCCATTTTATGATTCGTGAAATTCTTCTTACAAAGGTGAACTTCTTTCTTTTATACCATTGACTAATTAGCCTAAGATCAAGTTTTCTGAAGAAGGATCATCTATAAAATGTCAAAAACTTGCTTAATTCATTTGATAAGAACATTTCATGTTTCTCACAAGGTTATATATTCATACTCAAGCTATTAAATCTTGTTTCCTATCTCCCTTGCACAAGGTGATGACATAAGCTATAGTTGAGGGAAATTACCGCTTAGTTTCGGTACTATAACCTCCTTGTGCAAGGATCAACTATTTATCAACAATAAGAGAAGATTACAAAGCACTTGGAAGAAGCTAGAGGAAGAAGATAGAATTGGATTCATCTTTAAGATCTCATTAGTTATCAGATAGGATTTTGTTAGGGCTAAGATTTAATCCAGAGTGATTATAACTTTTACTAGGCTTCACTTGACGAATTTGACAAAAGTATATAATTTACGTTTCAAACAGGAGAGATAGATTGCATAGTTCTTAAACAATTTCCTCCTACTTATTATAACCTTATTATCTTCTAAAATCTAACCATTTATTTCACCTTAAGATCGTTTAAGGACTCACCACAATAAGGATAAGGGTTTATTAGTTTATCTTGGGGAAAACAAGGTATGTGTTGTTTAAAAGAAAGATAGTTTCCTTTATGATCACCTAAGGACCCAAATTTTGTCAAGAATATCACATCTACATTAATTTACTCACATATATATTTTATAAATTTTAAAAAGGATTACCCATCCATCTTACTATGCTTAGAATTGCATTATTACCATGTCCTAGAAAGGTTTACAACACAAAATTTTATCCTAGGAGAAAAATTTACCATTACTTCTTTTGAGAAAACTACACATGGCTACATCAATTCTTTCCAACATGATGCACAAACCAAAGGAACAAAACAATTCTATGGAATTATGACTGGGGAACAAGAAGGCATAAATATTGATCAAACATGTTATCCTATTCTTAGAAATTTTATAATACATTAAAACCACTCTTAACAACTCGGTGATCAAATTTATCTTTCTCCACGATAGTAAACACAAGCCAAGGTTTCAGTAGTTAAGACAATAATACTCCAAAAACATAATACTAAGGCACTGATTCACTTCTAAAATTCCACGAAACCCATTCCAAAGTTATACAACATAATAAGCATTAGTACAAAATTATTGCATAACCAAGACTGGAGCAATATTCTACAAATATTTCCTTCATCTACTCGCAAAAGCTATCTGCAAAAATTACCAACCTGAGTCAGTTCATGAAAACTAAGCATGACAAATAATACACAAATAAATATAATGCTATCATTAACAATATCATAAAAAGAACCATTTATTTCATAAAAAGGAGCCAAGCTCATAAAACACTAACAACGCCACTAATAATGCTAGAAATCTATACCATATCCAGGTTTAGAAGGAAAAAAAAAGAATCCCATTATGAACATGCTTTCAAGGACAACAAAAACATAACCAACATTCAAGTAGGGTCAATGAACTGATAAATTCAACACAAAGTGTCGGGCATATTGAGTTTTTAGTCATATAATCGCATAGATTATATGATTGAAATCTAATACCCGAATATCATTCAACTTAAAAAAAAAACTAAGACATAGGATCCAATAGATTTAAAGTTAGAATTCCATCATCAAGTACTTAACCTCCATTTACCCTATTCGAAAATAACCCTACCATAACTTAACACTTTATTACTAGAAAAGAGCCTATGAAGTAAGTTTTAAAAGACAAGTTCAAACATTATATTATCTTGCCATGCCAAGCACAATAGTAATACTATACGGTAAAAGAAGTAACCCGTATCTAACAAGTCAAAAATTAAATCTAATCTAATGCCACGGTCTTACTAATTTTCTCATCAATAAAGCTACACTAGGTTTAATACAACTTATATACACACTACCAATATTAAACAAGGATTCCATACAAATCAACTACAACCCAGCTACGTGCCACTAGAACTAGCAAAACTATCTAAGACTACATAATGACATGAACGAAGGAGATAGGAATTCCACAAGATTACTGATCCATATCTCAAAAACATGGATTTATTTTACATCTCATTAATATTATATTAAGCACAAGGGACCCAAAATTCCAACTACAACATTACCAGGGATGTATCCCTTTTACGGTTGAAACTAGGAGTCAACATAAAACACACTCCCCTTTATAATCCACTACATTGCAGATCTAAATCTCAGAATAGTTTTGTAAAAATATCTTTTTATAGAACAAGAATAACTCAGTACAAACCCGACCTTAAAAGTGACCGAACCTTATAAGTGGATAAGGGTTATATATATATATATATATATATATATATATATATATATATATATATATATATATATATATATATATATATATATATATATATATTCATTTAAAACAATCATATGCTAAGCCCCTACTTCCAATTGACCACAAGGTCAAAGAGTGAAACAAAATGATCGTAGCTAACGAGGGAGTTAGGAATTGCCCAATTCAGTTTGTATACCAAAAGAATACACATTACATGGAAAATCTAAGTGATTTCTCTACCAATAGCTAAATCAAACCAGGTTTAGACCAAGAGCTCAAGGTATCACCGACATAGAAGACATGATTTCGAAAGGGTATTTATAATAATGAAATGAAGACACCCATGAGAGGGTAATTTTTCCTTAGTCAGCCAAATAATAGCATAAATCTAGAATTCAGGAAACACACTATTCAAGCCAAAGCCATCTCTATCAACAAAAAACATCGAGATCACTATTTACAAAGGAATAAAACTAAAATCATGTATCTTCCCTTTCTAGTTCCTAAGAATACCCAGCTACCAATGAAATGCAAATGAAAGCAAGAATATACATGATCTCAAGTACAAATCTGTATTCTGTCCATAAATTGTAAGGAAACTTGTTTAGAACCATCAAAGAAAATAAGGAGAAATTAGAAGTATAGCCTGAAGAATGAAAGAAATGGCATAACAACCATAGAGTTCCAATCAAAATACCATTTCAGAAAGAAAAATTAATTCATTTTATGGTATGGTTAAAGGTAGCATAAAAGTCAGACAGTAGTATTTATCATGCCTATAAAGAGATCCAGCTTCGACTAGTCACATGGACACCTCACAGACCAATAACAACACTCTTCAAGTCGAATCTCCTCTCTTGTAATGGCTGAGTGCTTGAACTACATTACCATCCACACTTAGCACAGGCAGGGAACTCCATTTTTCAAGTGAAATCTAACAGAAAGAACTGTGGGCTCAAGGACTACCATGACTGTAGTAAATACGCCAATGGGTTTATTGAAAAAGGCCTAAGAACTTCAAATACACATGAGGTAGGGGGTGTAAATCCAAACTCCATAACCATGCAAACATCCTCCCAGCCAGCATAAAAAAGGAACGATCAAAGCAGGACAAGGACATCCATTGAAGCACAAAGGAAACCATTTTCTATTCAGCTGTAGTCGTAGGATCCTAAGAGGCCACATATGCAAAATGTATAAGTAAACACAAGGCAGGTAAACTACTTGACAAAATGCCTCAAGGAGATGTGGTCTCAAGGAGATACCACAATAGCATGATAAGCACAAAAAGGGAACAACAAAACCAAAATGACATGTTCAGATCACCCCAGTGAGAATACATGCAGCCAAAGATAAGAACAAGCTTAGGAATAGGAATGGACATCCATCGAAGCACAAGGGAAAACGATCCCTTTTTGTCAGCTAAAGTTGTAGGAGTCTCAAGAGCTTGCGTGTAAAATGTGGGAGTCTTCCACGAGGCAGGTAAACTACTTTGCAACATGGTAAGAACATCCACCCGAGCACGAAGGAAACATATGTTAGAAGATGAAGTTATAGGAGCTTTGACACAGGTAAGGACGTCCAACCCAGGATAGGAGAAGAGACTTTTCCTCATTTCAGATGCAGGCACCATGGGAGGAAGGTATACAGTGAGGGGAAAAAATTAAATGCATTGAAAGCACTGGCAGGAGCTCAACCACTCACACCCACCAAAAAGCACACAATACAAGAAATTGGAGCCCCACAATCCATGCCAAGCATGTAAATTAATTCACCTTAAAGAAATATGGAAGGGAGGTAGGTGTCTCATCCAAGGAATCTCCACGCATTCACATGCTAGAAAACAAGGAAGAAAGGAAAACAATAATCCTACACAAACCAAGAAGATTAAATTTCATAAAGAATGACAAGTTGGAGGAAGCGAAAATCAAATTCTCCTTTAATTAAAATGATTAAAACAACATGCATACAGGCCTGATCGACTAAGGGGAAAAAAAAGTAGTGATTGATGTTTCGAAAGTGAACACGAGACAATGACCAACCATGGTGCCATAATAGGGTAATCCCTTCTTTAGCACAAAACAAGGCTCGATCTATAGGAGCGATCAAACAATACAAAAAAATAACATAAAGATAATTAATATTAACATCGATAACAATCGACAGTAAAATAATAATAAAATTAATCGTGATCAACAATTAAAATAATAATATTATTATTATTATAGCTCAAAATAACTATTAACCATAACAATATTGACCAATAGACAACTTGAAAAATAATTATAATAATCAAAGATCGAAAATTAGTCAATTGCCTTCATTTAGACAACTTCTCCAAATACAAGCCAATATGGCTCAATTAGTCAATTTCCTTCCAACGGGTTCTTGGGGCACCACACCCCCTCCTTTACCAAATTGGCCTAATGGGATTCCTATCACCCAACCCATTATCCAAAACAAATTCCTAAGGGAAATTCAACAAGAACCTTTACTTTTAGCACCTTATATCACTAACATGGACATTGGTGGCATTGTTCCTTCTATCTCTTACGATGGGTCTACTAAACCCACTCTTCACATCAAGGATTTTCAAAAAATTTACAAAGAATCAATCAAAACTAACTCATACACTGCCACTAAAATCTTAGTTAAGACCCTTACTAAATATGATCTAGATTGGTACCATATTTTTCCTCCTAATTCTATAGTTGAGTTAGAGTCCTTAGTAAGAGCCCTAGTGAACGAATTTCAATATCACGATCTACTTGAGAAAAATATTAATGCTTTTATATATTGTCACAAATCTGAAAATAAATCAACGTAATATTTTATCAAGCGTTGGAAGACCCTATCCACTTGATGATCTGTAAACAAGTGGGAACCCCTACTATTTTATTTTTTATGAAAAGGTCATTAGAACTTATCAGTTTGTAACCTTCATCAATTGGAAATGATTAAAAATATGATTCAAATGTATTTACAAACTGATTTAAAACTAAATTTGATTGCTAAAAACTCACTCATATTAGTTGTACATTCAAACCAATCAGATTTCCAATTATATTCCCAATTTTACTAATTTTTCATAAAATTGTTGTACTGATTAAAAATTGTATCCAAACTGAAATTTGATTTTAAGATCTACAAATAATCTAAAAAACTAAACGTGAAAAGTATGAGAGACACACATGACACCAGAATTGTTTATGGGGTTTGGAAATTCCTACATCCCCAGTTTTATACGAACCAATCCATTAATGTTTAGTTTTACAAATACATTCAAATAACTTACAAATCAAATAATGAACCTTTACACTTACAACAGAAGACCCTAAGAACTTGTGAGTTCTGAAAAAATTAAGTGTTTGTTCTTCATGTTGGTTCTTGTCTTTGCAAGGCAATCTTCCCTTTGTTCTCTATCAAAAGTGACACAAAAGGCTTCAAATTTATGGATTAAGAACTCCTATTTGGGAAAATGATTACACCACAAGGAGCGTCTTTGAATTTTGAACACTTTCCTAGTTCACTTCGAGACCTGAAATTGCCCCTAAGTAGCTTCAAAATTTTGATTTCTCAAAATTGCCTTACTTATGGCTCTTACACAAGGTCATCTGACACTTAACTACTTCAAATACCAAGTGCCTCCATTTATATAGTTGTTGACCACTTGTGGTGTGGTGGTGAGTGTTATTTTTATCTAATTGTGAGGTTAGGGGTTCAAGCCCCTCTAACCTCCCACCAATGTTCATCTTTACCCACATTGGGATATAATCCCACATGTCATCAGGGGTAGATGGTAGTAAGTGCTGTTGTTTAAATTTGGTATGGTGGGTAAGCCAAGTGGCTTTGGGCCACATTTTGTCTGGGATGGTCACATGGTAAGGCCCGCTGGTATGACTTGGTGGCTAAGTTTGATGTTTCCAGGTTATGTTGGTCTATATGGATTGTATGCCAAGTATGGCTCCTGGTATAGGTTACCAGAGAGTTGGAATAAGTTTGGAGTCTACCGTTGATGTGGGTTGACATCGGAATACAGTTAGCTCATGCTTTAGATCAATATGGAGAGAGGCTAGGTAGGCAATCGGGTGATAGGTAAGCTCATGAGTTTGTTCGAACATCTCAACTTAAGGTAGAGATGTAAGAGGTGGGTACACCACATGGCAGTATGAGGATCCACTTCATGGTGTTTATAATACATTAGACATATAATCCCACATCCATGGTGTAAATACATTAGAGGCATATATATGTGTACAAAAAATGTGGAAATAGTAAAATGAAATAATATATAGAAAAGGCACTCCTCTATGAAAAAGAGTGTGTCAACCTAGATGAGGGATCCCAAGCCAAGCAAATAGACGGGGCCCACCCATCTATTAAATGAGTGTCAAAGACTGGAGTCACAAAAGAACTTTTTTCCTTTTTCACCATATCACCTTTTAATTGGTCCAACATGTCGAGTGTGCACACTTCCATTGGCCAATTTGCCGCGCTACTTTTTCTCCTGCCAAATGGAAACTTCAGTGGAACTGCAATAACTTACTCTAACTAAAGTCCATTTTTTCACATTCAAATAGGTGACAGAAAGTATCTCTATATTCTTCTACCATAATGTAATGATCTTGGGATATTTAGGGAAACTATGTCCACTAAATTTGATCTCCAAATCACACCTCCCCATCGAGAAGGATTTTGTTCCATTAAAAAAAATTCCAACCACAAATGTTGTTAATCATCTTCCTGCATATCAAAAACACATATATGATCCATAGAAATAGCATTTTGGACAATATTATTGCAAATTGTTGAAAAGCTTATAAAAAAAATCGATCAGTTTTAAAATAGACAATTGTTTTGCCAAAAGAGGAAATTGTCTCATCTGATACTATGTGATTCTACCAATCTTTGCAAACAACATAAATCAGTTTTAATAAAGATAAACAATACTAATAACAGGTGAATGCCTAACTAAATCCCTGTAATCTATCAATTACCAGTAACTGTGTAATTGTCCATCACAAAAAATTGAGTCAGTTTAAAAATAGGCAATTGTTCACCAAACAGAGACAACTGTCCAACTAATACTCTGTGATATAGATCATCACTCGCCATAAAGGAAAATTCCACCAAAATACATCAGTATACAAAGCCAATACATGCCAATAATCTACTAGTGTCCACTGACCCTGTGAATGTATCACTGTAAATATCACAACACGAGTCCATAATATTTATTACCATATTCCAATAATAGACTAGTGTCACTGAATTATGTGAATACCAATGAGATATCTATCCCAACATTATGTCACTGTAAATAGGATAGATGCTTTGAATGTTCTACACAATGTTAATTACCAAAAAGGATAAAATTGTTATCCACTGGAAAAGATCACTAAGAATAATTTGTAGACCAGTTTGTTAGTGTAATCAATGTACACCCTAATTGTAACTGCATAGGATAATTACAAATAAATGCCCAAAATAAGGGACTTAATATATGTGCAAATAACATGTGTGGACACAACAAGTTTGTATATTAATTACAATACAAAATGGTGCCCAAATGGATCTTATAAGCATCCATAATTTTGCACGATAATATCAACAACAAATACAATGAAATGCAAGTTTCCAAAAATAGACATTTTTAACATGCCCTCTAAACCTGCGTACTCTACTATCAAATCAAAATGGAATTTTTCAACCTTAAATGTGAGAAGTAGAATCTGAGTATGTTAAACCTATCTCTTAGCTCTTACCTACAGATGACACCATTATCCATAGTCAAAGCCAATATGAATATGGGAAAAATTTATTTTAACATTCAACAGAATCCCACAAAATATGCTCTAAAAAATATGCATGCTAATCAACAATATCAGCTAGGCAAACATGAAACTAAGGAATTACTTACTAACCAACTTTATCAAACTATCCTTTTTGGGTGGTATAATTTCCTTAATGGATACCTAGGTATCTGCATGGGTTATTTTGAAAATTGTTTGTTTCATAAAGCTTTCCTTTTAACAACTCTCCATTGTTGTTTTAGAAAAAGATGCCAACACATGTTAACCTCGTGACCTTTCCTGTTACAATGGGTACAATATCATATGTCCACTTTTAAAAGGAAACTTACCTAAAGTTTCATTTTTACAACCTTATGTAGGAAAATGTTCTTTCAAAATTATACCCAACATTGATTTCCTTTTCAAATACTTAGCTACACAGTGGTTAGAAAATCCACAAAACTACATGGATAAATGTACCACAAATTTTGTGTATCTAATCCATAATTAAAATGAACATGGGAATATTTACGTTGTTTTAAATCAATGCTTTTAGATTTTTTCCCATTACCATTTTTACCTTTCATGGGATATGGTGGAGGTTTCTCCCTTGCAGTCTCAACTATCCTAGAACATTCACCTTTTTCATTCTAACCACCAAAACTGAATCCCAAACCTACACATTGAGGCCTATCCTCTACCTGAATGGGGTTAGCAATTCCTTGGCCTTCTTTTCCAAGGATTTTCCCATTAAATACCATTTTAAAAAGTAACTTTGAACCTATTCCCTTAGTATGTTGTTCAAACTTACAAAAATCATTTTCAACTGATTTGCAATGGGAAGATTCAACAACTGGAGGGATACTTACAGTGCTTGAATCAACTTGTACACTTGTGGGAGAGGAAGGTATTGATTGTAAAACATACTTGTTTTTCCCCTTCATGTCACCAAAATTTTGTAACTTTTCCAAGATCTTCATCCTTGGCTTTCAAGTCTATTTGAAATTTCTCACATTCCTCTTCCAAAGAATAGTACATTGATCTCAGGAGAACATTGTCTTCTTGGATCTAGTGGTTGAATGCCTCAAGCTCATCGAGATTTTCAACATTTAACAACATGCCCATAGTGCACCTATACCTGTCTAATCACATTGAACCTACCATAAAATCTGAAGCAATAAATTATCAAATAAACCATCTCTGATACCAAACATGATCCATAAACAGGTAGGAATCCCCTATTATTTTAAATGTTTACGAAATGATTATATAAACTCATCATATTCTAACCTTTTTCAAACTAAATATGATTTAAAATATGATCCAAAATCTATTTTAAATGTGTTGAAAAATTGATTTAAAACTGAATTTGATTGCTAAAAACTCATTCATATCAGTTATACATTCAAACCTATCATATTTTCAATTTACCCGATTTTTTTGATTTTCTGTAAAATTGTCATATTGATTAGAATTGCATTAAAATTCAAATATGATTTAAAATTATGTAAATATCTGAAAAAATGAATGCAAAATTAGAAAACACACATTACACAAGAATTGTTTATGAGGTTCAGAAAATTTCCTATATCCTTGGGTTCATACGAATTGATCCATTAAATTTAGTTTTGCAAGTACATTTAAATAACTTACAAATGAAATAATGAACCTTTACACCTGCAACATAAGACAATTAGAACCCACGAGCTCTGAAAAACTTCAGATTTTTCTCTTTGTGTTTGTTCCCTCTTCACAAGGATATCTTCCCTCTTTTCTCCATAAAAAGTGACACAAAATGCTTCAAAATGATGGCATAAGAACTTCAAATTGGGAAAATGAATACACCACAAGGAGCGTCTCTAAATTCTGAACACTTTCCTAGTTTACTTTGAGACTTGAAACTACCCCTAAGTTAGCTTCAAAATTTCTAATTTTTCAAAACTTCTTTCTTATGGCTTTTACACACTATTCATAGCACTTAACTACTTTCAAATGATAAGTCCTCCATATATATACATGTTGAGTGCTTGTGGTGTGGCGGTGAGTATATATTTTATCATTCAGTTGGCTAGGGGGTTGAGCCCCTCTAACCTCCATTGACATTTGTTTTACCCACATTAGGATTAAATCCCACATGTATCAGGGGTATGGGTGGTTAGTGTTGTTTAAATTTGGCATGGTCGGTAAGCCATAGTGTGGATTTAGGGCCACATTTTGTTTAATGGCCACATGGTGGTCAGTATGGTTACTTGTTGGATTGCCTAAGTGGATGGTTTAGTGGAGTGTATGTTAAGTATGGCTCGGTGGACTGCTAAGATATGGGCTCGGTAGGCTGGTTTAGAGTCATGATGGCAAGAGCATTGTGAGTCGGGTTGAGTCCCAAGTAGTGAGCAGGCTATGGAGAGAGCTGGAAAGTTGGCTCAAGAATCGTGGCAATGAAAGGTAGGTTGATAGTTGAACCACCAAACTAGTAAGCGGCATACCCAATGCAAGAGGTGGCAGACCACGTGGTGGCCTAAGGACCCACCATGTGGTGCTTTACAAGCCCACTACATATAATCCCACATGTATGGTGAAAATAAAATTATAGGTACATATACAAAAATGTGGCAATAGTAAGCTGAAGTAATGGAGGCAAAGGCACCCCTCTATAAAAATAGTGTTTCTACCTAGGTTGAGGGCCCCTATCTAGTAAATAGTGGGTCCCACTCATCTGATAACGAGTGTCAAAGACTGAAGGTGCAAATTTTTTTTGCTCAATATCACATTGCCACTTTGCACTATTTAATTGGTCCACATGGCGAGTGTACACACATCCATATTATTTCGAACCAAGGTGCAGTCACTTATGCGGATGGTCAGATTGATCCAACAAAAATTCAACGTGCAATACATTTTGCATATGACCTCCATTTTTAGCGTTCAAGATATCATCTTAGATATCAACCTACTCTTCCATACTATAATGGATATCTGGGAGATTTAGGGAAACTTTGTTCACTAAATTGATCTCTAAATCACTCGAGCATAACATAACATGCCTAGTAATAGCCTCTTCCATCTTTTCTTACGATTCTTGTAGCCTCACCTTCAATACAAGGTGAGGTTATTTTTTCCCACTTCCCTAGAAGAGTCTTTTAAACAATCCAAAAATGTAGGGCTATCTTATGAGGGAATTTGAGAAGACTCCTACTAAACTACAAGCTAACAAACAATTCTAAATCCTTCAACGATCTAAGAACAAAAACGTGATGGATGAAAAAGTCTCATATGCTCTTCCTCTTGATGCTTCTTCAAATAATACTATTCTCAATATTAACCAACAACCTACTAACAACAAAAACAAACCTAACTATCATCAACCATTGAGTAAGGAAGAATTGAAATGTCGCTTACCCAATCTGTTTACCATGATCTTAGAGCCTTCTCGACCTGTTACTCATTGGAATTATAGACACCTAAATTCCACTTTTACAATCTTATTGCCAAAAGCACACAAATCACTCTCATTCTTACCATTTCCATTATAATTAGTGATTTCCACTAATTAACTAATGTTTCTTACCATTTTGGTCAATTAACAACGCATTGTTGATTGCCTAACCTCTTTTGCATTTAGGATGCCAATTTATGACAAATCGTAAGTCAAAATCCTCTTCCAAACAGACAATTTGTGATTATTAGCTAATTAAGCCTATTTTACCCTTGTTTTGGTCAATATACCCTATTATTGGCTTAAACCTCTCTTCCAACCACTCAATATCACCCCACTTCCTTCCATAACATCTCAGAAAGATTCAAAAGCTTATCCTAGCCTCCTAATTGACCCTAAGTGGTTGATTAAGGCTCCTCACATCCTAATCACTTGTTAATTCACTAATCATGATTAGTAAGCCTTAATCAAGATTAGCAATTCTTAATCTACTTTTTGCTTTTAGTCCCACATGCACCAAGATGCAAGTTTTCCTCAAAGGAAAAACTATAAAAAGGACTAACCACATACCTTTAAACTTTACACCATGCTTTGATTTGCATATCATATAAGAAATGTGATTAATAGCCAAGCTCAATCCCTGCCTCAAGCCTTTAATGGGGTTGGTAGATGGGTATCCAATATGATCTTGTAGTCATTGTTGGAGAGACCATCTCACCTTCCTTGGAGTAGCAACAAACCCCCAATTTGATTGCTCTCCTAGATCTATTTAGGTCTAAGTTAGTTAGCAATTGAATATTACTAGTAGGCATGGTTTAGCTAAGATAGAATTGATATATCATGTTAGTTCCTTTCAAGCATTCCATTAAGCTTTTATCATTTATGTAACTATTGTTAGATTCAACAAGAATTTTATCAATTAGACTATGTGGTGTTAGTCTTGTTATTTTAGCTTTTCTTGGAAGTTTTAGTAGTCTTCATTTGGCACGCCTGGGAGCATGGCCCATTGCATTCACCATCCCCATTGCAATTCTTAATATTTTAACTTAGTTTCAAAGTTTTTAAATTTCAAGCTTTCTAGATTAGCTTCAATCAATTAGTTTGTTTTAGATTAATTTCAAGTTTTCTAGATTAGTTTCAAGTTTTCTAGATCTACTTTAAAGCTTTTCCTAGATTACTTTCTCAAGCTTTTAGAATAATTTCAAGTTGATAGAGTAATTTTCAAAGTTTTGTAGATCAATTTTCATTTTGATAGTTTCTAAAGCTAGATTAGTAGTAGATGTTGCATTTTCATGTTCTTTGTAGGATACAGGGATTGAAGTGTTGTCAAAAATAACCCTCAAAAGGCCAAATTTTGATCTTTCGTCAAATGATTCTTGTCAAAATCTGTATTTTGATGACCTACACCAAATCTCCTGTGCCTACACTCAAGGGGTGCGCCCACTGCTTGCGCATTCAAAAAATGCTTCGTGTCACTACATTTGTACAAAATCTTTGTGGATGTGCCTATGCGTTATCTGCAGTACCTCCTTGCATCATTGTCAACTACTGTATGTACCTATGTCTTCAGTGTGCCTTACTGAATCCTGTGCATCACTGGATGGTGTAACTTGCAAAAGTGTGCACCCATGCCTCTTCTGGCCACGTGCCTATGTCATTGGACTGTGAAAATTTGAAGTAGAAGGTTCACGTCTGTGCATAATCTGTGATGTATTTTTTCTTCAAGGGATGTGCGAATGCTCTATAAGATGTGATAATGCACTAGGAGGCGTGTTGACCCGCACTCAGGTAAAATTCACTTTTCAAATTTCAAAATTTCAACATTACTTTTTAAGTGTTTTCTGTCATTTTCTAGGGATTTTTAGTTGTTGTTACTATCAATTTTATGATTTTAGAGCAATGTTTTTCAAACATTCCACTTTCGAGCTTGATAATGAATTATATAACTATTGTCTTAGGGTTTGATGAGTGATTTTTTTTTTATGCTTTGTATGAGTTTGGAATTGTTAGTGTTAGCTCTTCTTGGTTTTAGTGTCTTCATTTCAAAAGCACGCTCTGAGAATACTTCTTGCATTTATTTGATTTTTCACTTGAGAAGCAAAATTCAAAACCTTTTTTTTGCTTAGAGTAAGTAGGAATTCAATCTTTTATTTTATGCTTCTGGAATAAAATTTCATTTTGGCATGTATCTTTTAGTTTAAGAGTTTTTCATTTGATAAATAAAACTAAGGTTTGTCTATGCTCTTAGTTTTACACCTAGTGTGATCTTGAGAACCAAAAACAACCTTAGATTTTTCAAAAAGGCACTTGGATTAATTGGGAATCAACCAGTTTTGTAGATCAATTTTCATGGTTTATTTGTTTACCAACTTTTGATTACTATCTAGATGGATTACTTGTTATGTGCTCTTCTCTCACATCTTTGGACAATCTTGAGAACCCCGTAAAAGCAAAGATTTAATCCTCTTTCTATGATATTGTAGATCTGTTTTGAACACCTACAGGAAGGTCCTAATGCCTACGCCAAAGGGGTGAGCCCACGCTCTTCAAAGGTCATGTTTGAACTGGATAGCTACCATACCTACGCTTCTTCAGACATGCTTATGCCTTACTAGCCGCGTCTAAGCATCATTGATTTTTTAACTGTATGTGTAATCTGCGCTCTTGCTTCAAAGTGTGCGCTGACGGTTTCTCAAATGGTGGTCTATGCCAAATTGCAATATTGTTGATTGTGAATATTTTGACAGAGGTGTGCATGTGCATAAATGTATGTGCTTCTACTTTAAGGGATGCACTAATGACCTATAGGCATAATCCTTAAGCGCTACTTTGCCCTAAGAGGTCAATGGTGCTCCTCAGGTAAAACTCCAAATCTTCCAAGTTCAAAATTTCAACTTCTGGTTTCAGTACTTTTATCACTTTCTAGGGGTTTTTAGCTATTGTTACTGTCAATTTTCTGATTTAGAGCAGGTTTCCTAACAAAATAACTTAGGATTTAATGAGTGATTTTGTTTTCATACTTTGTATGAGTTTGGAATAGGGTTGTAGTAACTCTTCTAATGCACTTTGGCGGATCTTAGAATCAAATGCACCTCTAAACCTTCTTTTTGCAATTTTGGAGTAACTAGGAAAATTTGCATCATTCCTCTTATGCTTAAGGGAATAAACTTTCATTTTGGCATGTATATGATAACTTTTTTGATTTAAGATATTTTCAATTTGATAAATAAAATAAGGTTAAAGGCTTGTGTATGCTCTTCTCCTTGTCACCTAGTGTGATCTTGGGAAGCAAATAATAAATTTATTCTTTCATTAAAAATATTTGGATTAATTGGGAATAATTGAAAATATTTTTAGTGGCATTTTATTTAGATTTTGCATTGTATTTAGTTGGGTTACTTGTTGTGTATGCTCTTCTCTCATGTCTATGTATGATCTTGAGAACCAAAAACAATGCTTAATCCTCTTTCTATGATATTGTAGATATTTTTGAACTTCTAAAATTTTGTGAAGGAAATGCTACTCAAAGAAAGAGAACTCTTTCAAACTTCTAACATGCATGTGTGATGTAGGTTGCCAAACGGTGGTCTAGACCAAATTTCTTAATCCAAAAGATAAGAAAATACACCACTTTGTAAAACATTGTATGTGTAGGTTTGGTTAAGAGCTAAATCTCTTCCACTTAACTAAGAGAAAATTCCTTTTGAATAATCCTTAAGATAACAAGAGGAATGCTCCTAGGAACTCTAAAGTAGTTCACACAAGAGAGAACCTTGTAAACGAAATGGGAAATTTCTCCACACTACCCAATTGATTAGTATGCCTTGAGAGATTAGAGTCAAAGCTACTTCCATTACGACCCCAGTGAAAAGACAACTGAATGTAATTTTTTGCTCATTGTATTGAAGGGGGTAAAGTAAATCCGAGATACTCCAAGACTAGTCAATGTGACTTTCTTGGTAAATCGAGCTTGCAGAGGTAGTTTGTGACAACCTAGGTGAGAGAACTAATAGGAAGCTTTTCAGATTGGAGCCAATTTTGTCTTAGCTATTATACTTGAGAGCTCTCACAAAGTGACAAATTTGTTGGATTCAAACTCTTGTTTTTCGAACAAGGGAAATAATCTCTTAAAGTTGAAACCACGTGACATTTCATCACAAAATCTATTTAGTGTTACTTTGTCCTAGTTTTTCACTTGTCCTAAGACAAGGCAAAACTCTGCCAAAGTTACACCAAGTATTTTTCATCACCACTTGGTCTACTCCTTTGTTTTCTTTTTGCTCATTTTGAGACAAAATAAGAACAAACATATACGGATACCTACTAGAAATAATCATGTCCACCACTTTTGTAGTCTACTTGCATGACTAGGTTGTAATGTCGGAATGCAAGTGTTGAAAGTGTGAATGGTACGTCATCAAGTTCTAGTAGCCCTTTTGTCTCAAACCCATATTGAGACTTATTATCATTGTAGTTTGGTTGTCTTATCACTAATTTCTTTTGAGTTGTTACATTGCCTGCATTATAGCCATACAATTGTGATATTTACATCTTGTTTCCATTGTGAAACTTGGCCTAAATCTCTAGATTGTATTGTTACGCTACTCGCACGCATAGTAATTCCTTGATATACTTACTTGTCTTGAGTTTTGTGAGTGTTGAGGTTACTTTGTTAGCATCGCTATAACATCATTTTGATACTAAAATCTTGCTTTCTTACAAATTTTGATTAATGTGTCCAAATAGCGTTGTTACGTTGCTCACATTTATATCATCCGTTTTACAAGACTTAGACTTTGTTAGTGTTTAGAAATTAGGTTTTAGTATACTTTGTTAGAGGATCACATCAACACTCTTTAGCATTTAGGTCTTGTTTGTTTCAAACTTGACCTAACCGGTGATATTGTGTTGTCACTATTTATTTTAAACCTATCTCAAAAACATCATAGGGAGTAAACTTTTTGTTGTGACTAGATTTGAGTTTTATACATTATTGTATTATATTAGAAATCTCGTGTCATATATTACCTTGCTAGAGTAGATCATTCTTTATTCTTTATCCTAGAGCTCATAAAGATCTATTGGATTCCTAGCTATTTTATAGTCACCACTTTTTGTGACAACTTAGCATCGTTATGCTGCAAAATTTTACCTAGGGTCCATTTTTAGTAAACCTTATTGGAAACCTTTCACGTTGTACCCCTTATTTCAAGTATGCCTACTATGAGAATGGGGTCACGAAAGTTAGAATTCGATCTCTTTGGAGGTGACAACCCTCTTTTAGAGGATAATGTCATGATTGACCATAGTGGTGGAGAGGAGGATTCTCCTTAGTGCGGATATGGAGCTTCATCCCACCCATATTGATAATTACTTGTTTCACAAAAAACATGAGGTTCTTATGCATGTTGTTGAACTTAGGAGCTAAGTTACCTTCCATAGTTGACCCTTCTCTTATCACCAGTATGGTTCATGGAGAAGAAGAAGTGGAACATTGTCCTCATCACAATGTTAATGATATTTTAAACCCAGGACACACCTCTACTTCTGGATGACAGAATAATGAGGAGGTACCTTTTGAAAATGATGGAGACTATCATATACCTATGGTTAGAGTTCACTGCAAAGATCATGAAGACCATGCTCATCATGAACAACCTCCTCGTGAAAATCGTAACAAAGTACCCACTTGGGACGCAACCTTAGAAGAAAAAGTACAAGCTCTCACTCTCTAGTTGGCCAGTTTAGCCTCACATGTAAACAAAGAACAACTGAAACTATTAAAACAAGATATACCAAAGGTAAACCTAAAGCTTCATTTCATGAGTTTCTAAAAAAATACTCCTCGACGAGAGACACAAAAATACCCTTATGAAAGATTTCTTACAGAGAATAGAGGTGGGAATACACCTAGATTTAACCCTTCATATAGACCTACGCCACCCACACAAGACCCACTCTTCAATCAAGAGTGGTCCACTATGAAGAAATCCCTTCTAGCATTGCAAGAAGGAAAAACTTGTAATAACAACAAGAAATACCAGTTCGATGAATTGTGCCCTTATCCGTTTGATAGAGCCATATTACAAGTACATTTCCCATGACATTTTGATTGTCCAAAGTTTGATAAATATAAGGGAAAAGGTGATCCCCAAGATCATATGAAATATTTTTATATGGCATGTCAAGAGGTCGCATATAGTGATAACTATCTTATTTGCCTCTTCCCCATGAGTTTAGGAGGACAGGCACTAGAGTGGTTTTTACACATCCCCAAGGGATCCATATCTACATGGTTGGAACTAGCAGAACATTTTGTACATCAATTTTCTTTTAATATAGAGAGTGATGTCACCATGCTAGATCTATGCAATGCAAAACAATGAAACAATGAGAAATTCGTTGCTTTCCTACAAAGATGGAGAGGGTTAGCTAGCCGCTTCCCTTGCTCCATGCCTGAAAAATAGTTGATAAGAATATTTGTTCCCAACCTCCACCCTGAGATCACATTTCACTTGAAAATGCATTGTGGAAACACGTTCAAAGAGGTAATTGAAAAAGGGAGTCAAATTGAAAAAAAGCATTGTTAGCTAGAGGGACCTAAAACCCTTTTCACGCGATCATAACGACTCCAAAACTAATGACAAGACAAATTTTATACCTAATAGTAACAAAAATGTTATATGTGATGGGATAGTAGACGATAAATGAGTACAAGTTGTTCAAAACCACGCTCCTTTGAAACTTACAAAGGAACTCCGCCTACAGAGGATAAACATCATGATTTTACCCCTCTATCTGACTCAATATCATCAATACTAAAGTAGTTAGAGGCCGTCAATATGGTTTGATACCCTAAATCACAACCCTACGGGATGACGCACCTAAGCCATCATGGTTTAGGGAAAATGAATTTTACATATTTCACCACGTTAAAGGTCACAAAACTGACAAGTGCTTGAAACTAAAACATTACATTCAGGACTTGATATTGGTGATGTAGAAATATATTCTACCACCCCTACCAAAATCTCTAAACACAAATATGGGGATTTTCAAAGAACCTTTCCCCAAGCATGAAGGAAAGAAAAAGCAGGATCAGGGACAATTATCTCAAAATAAGAGTACCAACTATGTATCAAAGACAGACCATTTTGATGCCTTAATAGGTTGTGTTGATTCTCTTGTTGAGCATATCAACATGATCAAAATCAAAGACAAGAGAGTGCATCATGGAAACGTGACAACGATCTCACCTTGTTATCTCAGAAACATCCTCCCCCTCCTCCTCAAGAGATTCATTATGATGTATTAGATCAATTAGAGAATACCACAACTAATATTTCAATCTTAGACCTTCTAAATATTTCTAACATCTATAAGGACATCCTTTGCAAAACCTTATAGGGATCGGGAGTATTCGTTGATATTGACCCAACACACTTACAAGCCATGGTAGTGCAAATCACTCCTTTAGAACACATAACCTTCAGTCTGACGGAAGTCTTAGTAGAAAATATCTCCCATAACCCACCCTTACACATTGAAGTAATAATCAAACATAAGAAGGTCAAGAGAGTGCTTGTGGATGACAGATCGGGTCTAAATATTTATACTCTTAAACTAGTTTGACAACTAGTGTGCATGGAAGCTGACTTGGAGACAAAGTTCATCACCATAAAGGCATATGCAAATGAAGAATGATAATCAACTAGAATGATCACTTTCTCTCACTGGAATTGGGTCCTATAAACCATGATACAAAGTTCCATGTCTTATACTTAGAGCGACCTCATAACATCTTACTCGGCCGCCCATGGATTCATGTCATGCAATTCATACCTTCAATGTATCATCAGTCTTTAAATTTGCACCATGAAGGATAAACACTTATTATACAAGGAGATCCCTATCCATTCGCTCATTTCAAAGTATTGTCAGGCTATTTTCCTACCATCTACAAATGTCCCTGTATGGAGATCATTGTTCCTGTTCAATTGAAATACCTTGCTTCACAAGTGGATCAAGATACCTTGTCTACCAATGAAAATGGTGCTTCCACCTCAGAAAATCCTTTCGCTACATGATAGATCAAGGTTAGACCAAGAAGTTTTGGAGAATATGATCCGCAGTAGGCCCTTATGGTTCAAAACATTCCCCTATCTGCCAAAGCACACGATAGGCTGTGTTACAAGTTGCAAAGATCAAGGGAGAACTGCCCCTTTGAAAATTTCACTCCAGTTAGCTTACTAGAAGATGAAAGGATACTCAACGATATTATTTTTTGTCCTGAAGATGATGAAATGGCTTTATGTTACTAGTCACTCAAGTATGTTATTCCTAACTGAATAATGCTTGTTATGGGATATAAAGGACGTGGTTGTGGCCATCAAGAACAAGGTTCATTGGAAGCTCTTCCAATACCTCATCGTATAATGGGTACGTTTGGTATTGGAATCCATCTGTATGAGTCTCACCCCTCAGATGATGAAGATACATTTTCTGAATGTGAAGATGGCCCATTTGAAAATGAAATTGAAACAGATTCCCTATGTAGACATAAACATTTGTATTTCAGGAGGATGATCAAGAGTATCGTCATTCTAGATTACTTCTTCTTCATCCTCGGGTGGGAAAATGTGGAGGGTAGAAGGATTCTTTTTAGGTGCTCCTATGATGCAATAGTCCATACAAAAAGGAAATTTGGTTTTAGGATGTTAGGTTTCTGGAAATTACTACACAATGTAATCAGAGGATCCCATGCCAAGATACTCCATGATGAAGTAATGGTCTAGCCAGAAACATGTCCGAAAATAAAGGATATAGATGAAATTTTCCCTGTAAGAAAGTGTACATAAGGGCTAAAGGTTTCTTCAGGAAGATATGGAAGGAAAAATAATATCGGCCATGCAAATGGGTCTATACTGGGGCCAAAGGTGTTCATAAATGTGTAAACTAAGATAGACAAGATCACCCAGGGGCGATGGTGTCTGCACATATGGGTTTTTGAGATTTTGTGGGTATTTGGGTACTTGGATGGATTCAAAATTTAATATGGTTGCTTTTAATGAGCTATGCTCGATTGAAAGGCCTCTAAGATTCACGTCAAGTTTAGCAGAGGATGTATGTGAGCCAAAATGTATCTCAATGTCTTACACTCCTAAATCATACATTCTACAAGGATATTGAGGCAACGAGTGAGAGACACACATGTATCGGCACATAAAGGGGTAGACTTAAAGGGGCTATAATGAGTGCTACGGTCACAAATATAGAGGGATGTAATCCCTAAACTAGGTCAACCTAGGGTTTCAGAGGCCTGTGCTCAATCTAGAGGAAGGAACCCTACTAAGATATCAATAGTTGGGTGTGAGAAGGTGTAGATTAAAAATAAAATCAAACAATGTGATGAAAATGGAAGTGCGGATAACTGAGGAGTTGATGGTGGATAAGATTAGTATGCTAACTAGCATATAAAAATTTAAAATACTAAGCTAACATATCACAATGAGAAAAGAAAGTGAACTAATCTATGAAAAATTCCAAGGAATGGTTAGAGCACTCACTTGTACATGTACGGTGGTCAACGATGCATCTATCTCCCTAGGGAAGAAGCACACTGAGAGAGAATCACTATTAGGTGGAGTAGGGTAAAAACATTCCTATCCTAGACTCACTATATGATGACCCAATAGTGCAAGAAATCATCCAAGAAGAAGAGTGTCCAATCCAATCCAAACAAGATGTCAGATGAACTAAGAGATGAGCAAGCAGATGTGAAGATAGTTAAAAAGAGAAGAGAAAAAGTAAATTCAGATGATTAATTTCCTATTTCTTCTCTTTTGAATGTTTGGATGTGATGTATGTATATATACCCGACACAATTGCCCGCAGGCGATTATGTCAGCTAGGGAAAATCAAATTTTGACACAATCACCTTTGGGAGATTATGTCGGCCATGGATGATAAAATGTAATGTGAAGTAAAAATAAGTGTCATGGGTCACAAAAAAGGATGGATAAGGTGCCAAATGGGTGGAATAGAAGCAATAAATAATGAATATGATGTACATGAGACCTAAGAGGACAAGGATAACCAATGCAAGGAAAACTACAGATGGGACCAAATAGTGACACTCTCTTTGTGTACTGATTCTAACCCATAATGGTTACATGAATAACCATTCCCCATTATCGGCAAGCCCCTTAAGGAACCCTCTCAGGAAATAGATGCATCAGTGGCCCTTATCTACACGAGGAAATTGTTATTAATATGTATGAAAGATGAAAAGTGAAAAATTAGGTGTATACAATAGGTACGATCTACAAGGAGGAAGTTTGAAGTTGATGTTGGAAACATTAACCAAAAACATTCAAGAAACAAATTATTTTAGATGCATTTAGTCAAGACATCTCATGAAGATATATTGGGATAACATAGTTCTTAGTTCAGTTATAAATTTGCATGAACATATCATAACAATCACAATATTATTTATTTATTGTTTTTGTAATAGATCTTGATAGAGAATAAATGAAGACATATTTCAAGGTGGGTGTGCATCATTGTTCAATTTCTTAAGATCATTTTTGTAAGATAAATTAGAAAAGGTTTTTTCCCTTGTGTAGATATTTGTTGTGACCTTATGAGGAATCTACAGGATTTTGAGTGTATTAATATAGATTTTTAAAATGAATAATCTATAATATCATGCTAGTAGCATGAGTATGTTATCAGTTTGGTATCAGAGCATGGTGCTCTTGATAAATTGATAGTTGTGCTAATGTTGAATTGGGTTAAAGTAAGCAAGTGATCAGTGAATGCAGGTATGAATTGATTATCTCTTATCGAGATGATTGAAAGGTTACCTTGAAAAATCCCTTTAATGTTTAGTGTAGACAAAAAATCTATGTACTTGGGTACATTTATAGGTCCTAAAGCATATTAATTTATACATGACTCCTAAGCAAGAAAAATAGTGGTTGATAACTCATTTTTTCTTTTATCTCTTGCACTTTACTATTTCTGAGCTTGACTGAATATACTTTTGGCTTTACACATCCTATAACTCTATCAACACTTAACTGAGTTATCCTTTAATGGCCTTAGACGCTAGCACCTAGTTAGGAAAGAAGTGCTCAGGTGCTCCTGCCCATTTTGGGTACTCCTATTCTTCTTCTTACTCCTTTTGGGTCCTTTTTTCTTCTTGGGCACCTTTCAATACTTTGGGTTGGCCTTTCAGTTGTCAATTTTTGAATTCAAACAAGGGAATCATATATATACTTAGTTACTTCTCTCAAATAAGGTGCCAAGCACTATAATAATTATTCATCACCACCTAACCTTACAAAAAAGGCACAAGAGCACTACAAAGTATACATCTAGCACATTCATAGACTGGACAAGGGTTGCATTGATCTACATACACTGCATAGGATGGGGAGTTCATTCTATTCCATCACACACATTTTACATACTTGGGACAAATATAGATCTATCTCGTTATCATTGTGCAACTTGCATAAGGGAAACTTAGGGCATGGGACATGGATACACACACACATGCACAAATAAATACATGGATTATGAGATGTAGTGCAATGCTAGGTCATAAATTTTCTCTTCAGGTGACCTTCGGGGTCATTCAGATTCCACATTCTGCATCTTTTTATTAGATTTGATGTGATTTGTGGACATGTGTAGGTAGTCATTTGTTTTGTAAGTTATAGGTGTGATCAGAACCCTAACAAAGAAACCAAAGTGACAACTTTTAGAGAAAGTAGGAGAGAAGATCTTCCAACCCAGAAAAGACCAAATTCTAAGCATCTGAGAAGACACAGGTGCCCAGATCAGCCACTAGCACTTGAGGCGCTCCCGTCCTCCTACGAGTGCTTTTGTAATGTGTATTCCTAGGTTTCCAAACCTTCATCTAGAATTTTTGACATTTTATTCATCATATTCCAGTAGATACACAGTCTTGATCATTCCCAAGTCCCACAAAATCAGCTAAATCATTTTTCTTTCTCATTTTCTTAGGGTTTTACATCCTTGAATGCTTATTGCTTGCACATTACTGTACTTAATTACTTGAATATCATTTTTAATAGTAGTTAATATAAAATTAGATTTAACTCAAATTATATTTAATCATTTGGTGAACCCATTCAATCATACCTTGCCTTGCTTCAAGGCCTTCTTTTTTATGGCCATCACCCGTAGTGGTTGTTTTGGTCATCTTGAGCACATTGAGCTTTCCTCATCTAATTGTAAGCTCATTAAACTAATGGGTAACTTTGATAACCCCTTGATTAACTCAATCCACATTCCTCTTGAAAACATTGAAGCTTCTGATACTGAATACTCATATGATGAGGACACTAATGTTGATCAGGAACAACTTAACAAGCTCACTAATTTCCCTTCCACTTTATGCAATCACCCCACACATATTCCACATGTCCTAAATGGTCAAATTGCTACCAAAAATTCTTGAGATGATACTAGACTTCCCCTTTTGGTGTTCTCCTCGGCCACCAAAACTTCTACCCAACCTTATACCATTCATGTTTCTATTGCTACAACCATCGCTCTTCTCATCCCTCCCAATACTTCTTATACACAACATGGCTTCTCTTCAGGCACTCATGACCTTCCCTCATTATACTATGATTTACAAACCCAAATTCACTAGTTACAACAAACCTCTTCATCCTCCTCTCCATCTATAGATTCCTCAATCCTCCTTCATAGCCCTTTTACACCTGTCATCTCCTTTTAGCCGTTACCTCCTAACTTTGTCGCACCTAAAATACATATCTTAAATGGCCAAGGCAAGCCTCAGGAACACCTTCACTCCTTTCATGTTGCATGTCTTGACTATGTTGATGACCTTCCACTATTGGAAAAAATGTATCCTCGAAGCTTACATGATTATGCTATGTCTTGCTTCTAAGGTCTACATGTTCATTTGGTAACATCTTTAGCTGATACATTCCTTGCTAATTTTCCTATGAATATCGGCACTAAGATATCTTATGTACAACTAGCTAAAGTCAAACAAGGATCTAATGGACATCTTGCGAACTATGTTATACGGTATAAGAACAACCTTTCCAAAATGACCAATGTTCTAACTGATTTGGAATCGCAAGATCTATTTATTCAAATCTTTTTACCTCCACTCTAAGAGTGTTTCAATTTTTACACTTATCTTTATCTTGATCAATTGTGTCACACCCTCAAATTACACAAAAACAAACTACTATCTATGGGAAATTGAAGTATTATGATACTTCTTCCACTTCATCTTTCAACAAGTTTCAAGCTAAATTCATATTCAAACCATCCACTATACCTACTAATTCTAAAGTTATTGTCAACATTTTTTCCACACCCACCAAGCTTCAATTGTAATCCATGAGGTGCACCTTTACTAGGCTACCTTATGCACCTTGGCTTCTATTACCGCAACTCATTGAAAGTAATTTGATTACTCTCCCTCCACAGCTCAATCTAGATCCTTCTTGACCACATGGACATAATTATGATGAAAACACACACTATGATTATCACCAATGTAATGGGAAATATATTGATCATTTTTTTAAGATCAAACATCTCATTCAAGATCTTATTGACAAAAATTCCATCAAGCTTCCAGAGACATCTCCTTCTAAACTAGTCTATGATAATCAAAATCTTAAAATTTTAAATGACCCATTACCAAAACATGACAAATAAGCTAATTATTCCTCTTCCTATCACACATATCATGTGGCGCCTCCTCCCTCAACAACACCGCTTGACTTTCTTATTGCTACTACTGATACACCACCACCAATTATTACATCCTTGGATCATGACTACCATGTTATATTTTCCTCTGATTCACTCATGTTAATGCATCCATTGGTGCTCGTCAGTTCAATAATATTATGGTCCATCCCTTGGACCTCTTTAATTCACACTCTTTGGTACTCTTACTAGCTATCAACTTTCCAATCTCTCAAATTACATTTCCAATCCCAAATTCATATGGACATGTCATCCTCCTCATTACTATTGGGTTCCTTACCATAGTAACGTCGTTCCTCGTTACATCTAAAACCAAGCGTGTCACATGGTTTTAGGTATCCATTGGCTTCGAGATGTTAATGTTATCACTTCCATGCTCCACTTATTCCTTAAGTTCATTCAACAAGTTGTCACAATTAAATGTATTCCACCGCGCATGCCATTTCCTCGGCCTACTCTCCCTTCTACTTCATCCCTAGTCATGACATCTAGGCCTCTTCCACCTCTCAAGTCTAAATCTATCTCTGCACGTGGCTCTCACATTCATACACGAGCTACATAACGACCCCATCATCCTCATCAGTCCATTAGTCCACCCCATTGGCCTAAGTCCCCTACATGGGAAACCCATTCCTATCGATGTTCCATGTATCTTTTACCCCATCAATATCCCTCACATACACATATTTAATGTCCTACACCATCGGTCCTAGACCATGGTCACATGCCTTCTCCTTCTTGGCTACCAGAAAAGGGGCCCTTGTCCTTCACTATCATTGGATAACTCTTTGTCACTCACACACTTTGGGGGCATCACACTTTCTCCCCCCGTCACTATTGGATGTCTCTATCATCTACCATACTACAATTAATGCTTTTTTCTTCACGATAAATATTTTATAGCATCTAGCACCAATCACATGTGATATCTTTTCCACCCAATGACACACTCTTGTTCTACAGTTCATATTTGATAGTTGAGGGTGAAATTCCTAAATGAATCTCACACCACACACATCCTCTAGGGGATAATGTGGCCCCTCTCACCTACACATATTGCATATTACAACACATTATCACATTCACATGATGCCTTCCTATCTTGGTTGTATTTACTCTTGTTAGCTTATAATACTTATATGTTGCACTTTGTTTCTTGTTCTAGTTGGACTCTTAGTATGTCATTATATTTTTCTATACATGCATGTACGTTCACATGATATCTTGAGGTAAAATCATAACCTTTATATATTGTTACATGATGCTCGACATTGCTCTTTACCAGTCCCTTCAAGCCTCTTGGGGGCATCTACCTTTACTACTCTTATACTCCACACTCACAGGTCCTATTGGTACAATATTTACTAGTTATTGTCATTATCACTTACTTTTCGCTGATCTATACATGTTTTGACATACTATTTATCTTTCTAATAGGGTAACGGGTGCTTCATGTGTAGCATTTTCCTTGTAGGATTCTATACAAACATGGCTATCTGTTACTTTTTGTTTGTTATTGTTTGCGGCTATTTCATATGTCTTGATTGATCATTGTTTGCTTATGGCCGTTTCATCCCCGATTGTATTGTGACATTGAATGATGTCCCATGTATGCAACCCACTTTTTGTAGTACCTCTTGTCTTCATAAGTTTCTTGATACATTGTATTATATTACATGTTCTCTTGTACACTAACACTTGTTTTTATCCTATATTATCTGCATGTGCCTTGGTTTCTACCATACACACCCCTACTCCCTGCATGTATCCAATCTACAATATGCATATCAATTTTAGGTCCTCTTGTTTAGGCCACCTCCTCCTACAATCAACACGCACCCCAAATGAGGGGGGGAACTATAGGGTGAAAAAATCACCCTTCTAGAAGCACAAAACTTCATAACATAACATCATAGTACAGAATTAGAAAAGCACATAATTACAAAGTGATCCACAATCAGACTTAGATCACAAACACAAAGAAAACACTAGCACCTAGTAGCATACAGTAACAGTGGGCACTTATGTCCCACCTGGGCACTTGTGTCCTGGGGGGAAATTTAGATAGTTTCTCAGTTAAACACAATTTTGAGCAGTTTATAGTATAAATCTACAGTATTAGACACTTGGTTTTAGCTACAAAATTTGGTGATGCAGTTACAATTTGGTTACAACTCAATTATAATATGGTTACAATACAGTTATAATTCAGTTACAAATCAAGAACGTGTCAGTCTACAGTGGCACTTATCATTTGAGAAGCATCATAGAAAGAGAGAGAAATATACCTCTCTCCCTAACACTCTTCTCTTGGTGTGAGATCTCCCAAAAAATGTGTCCTTGGCGTGAGATCACCAAAAAAGTTTCTCTTAGCATGAGATTTCCTAAAAACATCACCCTTGGTGGCAGGATGCTCAAATCTGCAACATCTCCAAGACAAACGAGACAATTTTCTATTTTATACTCTCTCATACCTCAAGTGCACTCTTTCCTTAGCTAATACTTTTACACACTTATACATACGTTAGTCTGATATTTCACATACAGGACTCTGACTACTCTTTTTCTCTTCTTTTGCAGGTCCATCCTCATATGCAACAAGAAGAAACTCACATCAGAGAGCACAATCTCCAACAACACAATACTACATATATGCTTCACCCCTAAGGTCTACCTCCCCTTCCTAGTTTTCACACTTCATATAACAATCACTTCACATTTTTCTTGTTCATGGCACACTGTCGAATACACTCTTCTACGGATTACAAGGTACACATATTCTATCTACTTTATGCTATCAAGCATTCACTCAACAAGATAAAGTGAGGGTAAATGTAGACACAAAATCTATGCAGTTGGGTACATTTGTAGGTCATGAATAATACTAATGTATACATGATTGCTAAGCAAGAAAACTAGTGGTTGATAACTTCTTTTGGGCCTTTTACTTTATCTCTTTCTCTTTACTAGTTATCTGCTTGACTGAACTTCCTTATTGGCCTTACATATCCTACAGCCCTATGGGAACTTTATTGATTTATGTTTTATGACCTCAAAAATAATGCCTAGTTAGGACAGAAGCACCGAACTGCTCCCATCCCTCATGGGTGCTCTTGTCCTTCTCGTTATTCTCCTTAATCCTTTTGGGTCTCTTTTCACTTCTTGGCCACCTTTTAAAACTTTGGGTCAACCTTTCAGTTGTCGATTACGAAATTCAAACAAGGGAATCACCTATATAGTTAGTTATTTCTCTCAAATAGGAGACGAAACATCATAAACATTATCTATTATCACCTAAGCTTTCACAAAAGGCACAAGATCATTACAGAGCATACATATAGCACATCCATACAAGGTACAAGGGATGCATTATTCTGCATCAATTACATAGGAGAGGAGTTCATTATATTCCATCACCCACACTCTACATACTTGGTACAATCTATATCTAGCCCGCTATCATTGTGCAACTTGCACAAGGGAAACCTAGGGCACATGACACAGATAAAAACTCACACACACAAAGAACTACATGGATTCTGAGATGTAGTGCAACGCTCAATTGTAAGTTCACTATTTGGGTGACTGTCGAGGTCATTCTGACTCTCCATTTTACAATTTTTTTTATTAAATTTAATGTGGTTTGTGGGCATATGCAGGTAGTCTTTTTTTTCAAGTTACAGGTGTGATCAGAACCCTACTAGAGAAACCAGAGTGACAAAGAGTGAGTAGCAGAGAATATCTTCTAACCCAACATAGACCATATTCTAAGCATTTAAGCAAACATAGGTGCTCATATCAGTCACTAGTGTCTGGGGCGTTACTTTTCTCCTGTGGGTGCTTCTTCACTGTGTATTCCCAGGATTCTGAACCCTCATCAATAATTTACAACATTTTCTTCATCTTGTTCCAGTAAATACATAGTCCAGATCATTCCCAAATCGCACAAAATCAGCTAATTCATCTTCCTTTCTCATTTTCTTAGGGGTTTACATCCTTGAATGCTTATTGTTTGTGCATTATTGTATGTAATTACCTTAATATCATTCATTACAACAGTTACTTTGAAATTAGATTTAATTCGAATTAGATTAAATCACTTGGAAAAGTGAGAAGAAGCATAAAGATTAAGTCCAAAAGAGAGGAGACGAAATACGAAAAGATTAGATGAGGTGAAGAAAGAATCCTACGTGAGTTATTAAGAAGCATCAAGGTGTGATAGACTTGTTGAATGAAATAAATTCACATTGAGTCCTAGAAAATAAAACAAAAGCACATTGGGGCTCAAGAGAATAGTAAGAGAATGGGAGAAGAAATTAAGGGCTTAGTTGATGGAAGCCAAAAAAGAAAATGAAGTATAAGAAGAAAATATTTGGTTTCAAAAAAGGAGGTAGTTTAGTTAAGAGAGAGAATTAAGAGGATGAATTTTGTGTTAGAAACCATGATGGAGGAAGAGAGACAAGGTTATTGCTAGAAACTAAAGAGAAGAGTGAAGTGGCCAATAAGGCTACTTGTAGAAAGGAACAAGAGGAAAAATCAGATTGCCTTGATAAAAAGAGATTTAAGGAGACAAAAAGAGATGCAGGTGAAACAAGTGAGTGAAAAAGAGGTAGTAAAATAGAATAATCAAGATGAAGAAGAGATAATAGAAGCATTCTTGGTTTCTATTGATGTAGAGAAAGAGAGTGAGAAGGATGGGATGAATGAAGAGAATCAGTTTTATAAGGAATACTTTGAGGCACTAAATGAAGAAGAAAATTTGAATTCTAATATTTTTTGAATCTATGGATATAGGTATTAAACATGAAGTGGGTTTAGCATATCAAAAGGTTAAGGACAAGAGTAAAGAAGAAATAAAATACAAGAAAATGCCAAACATGGAGGCATTTGTGCGAGCAATTTGGTTACTTTGTTGTATGAATTGTTTATCTATTCATGTTGCTCATTCACTCACATAACTAATTACATAAAAAATTAGTATATTCCTCCCATGAATCATTCCCAAACTTTGTAGAATCTCACAAATTACATGTCCATGACCCTCTATCAGGGACCAAACCATCTAATGGATTAAAGTATATGGTTTCATCTCCAGCCACCCAACTGTCTATTTTTTAATTTGACATATTTCATGAGTTGGTTCATATATTAGACATTGATCTTAATACAAAATTAAACCTATGAAATCCTATAAAAACAAGTCTAACTCATCTATTTACCTCACCTAGCACTTTCAAGATAATACTTGTAAAATACATTCCAAAAGCACTTCATGCTCTCCTAAATCCCTTCAAAATAGAAACATAATCTAGGAGCATGCCCCATATAGGTTTTAAGCATTCACAACTAGGTTCAAGAGCTAAGCTTCTCATCTTAAGTGTTTCAAACCATTTTTTATCATTTTCAAGTGATCAAGTTGCAAAACTAGTTACATCCATATATGTATCACATGCTAGGTGGAGAACTACATGCAGTTTGAATCCTCTTCAAAGTATTTCGAATGTAGGCAGTGTACGAATTTCACTTTAACCTAATTACTAACATTTTTGTAGGGTATCCTACTCGTGGTTAGGGTTTTTAAGTTTTTTCACATCGTGTAGAGAGAAACATATGGTTTCAGAGTAAATTTCATCACAAATATTCACAAGACCATAAAGGTTATAGAGCATCAATGTATTGCTATACGAAAACTTTCTGAAAGGGACCAAACCATCTGGAACTTCCGTACATGTTGAATTACTTTATACTTTCTCAAATTTACACTCTAGTTTAATAGCCAAAGCACTTCTAGGTCATTTTGATTCTGCATAGTCATTCCACAATGCCAATTTAGCTATATGTCTTTGTAATTAGATAAATGTTTTCACTTCCTTATGTTTTAGTAATGGTTTCCATGTTCTATCTTAAAAATTTATAATGATATTATATTTTGACTTATGTGTTAATCTTTATTAATTAATTTGAATATACCACTTGTCGCTAACCCTTTAACCCTTAGATAAATAACCTTGTTTACATTTCATTTTATCTATTTTAAGGGTCAAATGACACATATAACCAAATTTCCACGTAAATTCTTTATTTCCTCAGCATGGATACCATCCCACTAGCAACCAATGCATATGTGTTCCAAAGAAACAAGGATATGGTTGCATAGCACCATTCATTATTTCACCTCCTCTTCGCTAGATGCATGTATATTAAAATGTTTTATTTATTTATCAACACCCCCAAATGATTAAAAGAAGAAAAACATAGCATAAACCGTACTATTATCTTCCAACAACATTAGCCAACATGTTTACAAAGAAACTTACCCTTTGGAGATGGCTAACCTCATTGATATAGTTACAGGGGCCTATCTAACACATAAATATTGTCCAGGTACTTTGTTAATTTCCCAAAGGAAGGTGGTTATTTTCATTTTTATTGAGGAAGTATTTCTCTTCGTATTCATGAAATGATTTTGGCTAAAAAAATCTCAGTAGTCTATATATTTCATGTGTCTATGGCTAACTCCATACTATTTGTTGTTAGGTTGTGGAGCCTATTTTCATGTGTGAATGTGTTGAAGACTATACACTAAGAGTACTGTACACTTTGCATGTATCCTCGCCAGGGTTCAGGGTTGGGCCAAGCCCCAAGCGGGGGTCTGGGGGCAGCAACCCTCGGTAGCAAGGGTTCGGTGGCACAGCCCCCGAAAAAAAAAATTGGGCCTTAAAACGTGCCCGATATATCGGGAAATGTGATTTTCTCATATGGGCGGGATTTTGACCCATAGGTTTATGGGATGGTTTTTTCCCATGGTTTTGATACCCATAATTTTGTAAAACTACTTAAGCAGTTATCTATTTATATGGTTTTATGCATATGATAGATGCAGGAAAACATTACAGATGTGCTTTGAATTCAGGTGTGAATTCTGTAGAGTTTGTTGAGCATAGCTCCAAACAGATCTGGGTATTGTATTGAGAGAGTGGTGGCTTGTAATAAAATCTGAGCACGTGATTCTTGGTGGATGTAGCCCAAATTGGGTGAACCACGTTAAATATTGTCTCTTTGTGTTGTGTTATTTTATTCTGCACTTTTATTTGAGATCTTTAATATTTTCTGCATATTAGTCTCTACTATTGCGATTCTGTGAGGGATTATTCCGCATATTTTATCCCTTATTTCCTAACATTTGTGCACATTGTAGGTATAGAGATATGGAAAAGCTATCAGATTCAGAGCATGTTGTACGTGATTGAAAGCTTAATATCCTTGCCTACATAAATCCCTAATTGATTAAGTTCCATCAAACATTTAACATATTTATCAAACCTTATTATAACTATTAAAGTGAGCTTATTATGTATTGTTTAAGGAAGGCCTATGAACATTTTTCCCAAGTTTGATATCTCTAAGTTATACAATTTGGGATTTTAGTTAGAAACCCCATGTGAAAACCAATCGTGCGGACCAATAATTCGTCACTCCCTTGAATGGAAATCAGCCCATTTGCATAAATATTGTCATTATACAATTGGAACCTACTATTTCCTTCCCCAGCTTTGGCGACCCCATCCGATTGATGTTCATCACCTTTAGAGAAAGTTTCATAACAAACTTCACCAAATATCCTCACAATATAATACAAACTAGTATAGATATCTAAAATGCATCTATCCAAAATACACCGAGAGATATCAATCACAAGGCACCTATCTAACTATGCAAGTGTAGTATAAGTATACCAAAAAAGTAACAATTAAAATAAATATAACATGTATATTATAATAAATGTATCTATATGAAATACATCAATACATATCAATTTCAAGGTTCTTAGGTTTGATTTTTTACATGTACCTATTTAATCAACAACTTCATTACATTCTCTATCAATTTCCCATTGATTTGTGGCAAATGGAATCATTTAACTATGCGATTATGTTTGTCTTAAAAATATTTATTCAAGAAAAAAAAAACCCAAACATTACTACATAACCAAGAAATTACTATTTTTTGATTGACTTCTCTAAGAAAAATAAACAAAATTATTTAAGTGACACCCCAATAGAAGTCAAATTTATGAATGAACTACCACATGACGGTAAAATGAACGTCAAATTTAATGTCAAGAACAAAAGTGAACAACACAGTCCATTACATCCTTTCCTACCTTGTAGAACACCTCTCAACATAACTAGTACTTTTCTGGTACTCTACATGAATGTGATTAAACAAATTCTAGTAAAGGATGAAGGTATTCTTTGTCCAGTCAAAAGAGCCTAACATTTCTCCATCAAATAAACAAAATTAGCAGCAAGAAGAAATTGGATGGGAACTCATCCCCGATACGGCTCACCCTAGCTCTGGCTAGGGAGATAAGCCGGACAATCCTCCTCCTTCGCCTCTTGCCACCATGTTCGTTGTTGCGGCCTAGGTTTCTGGCTTCGGCCTTGTTTTGTTCACCCTCTTTGTTTATTGAGGTTCACACTTGTATAATGTTTTGATTGGCCTCCTTCTCAAGGCCATATTGGCTCGATATAATTGATATTCTGGGGTGTGATTGTGTCCACCCATCTTTCATACGATCGACGTTGTAATTACCTGTTTATTTTTATTAAAATGCACATTTCAATTTTTAAAAATGTGCATTCTTACAAATTAATGTAAAAAGATAAACCAAAAATTATTATTGTATAATACATAAATATTAGTCAAATAAAAAGCTATAGTTAAACATTTATATATAGTCGAATCATATACCTAACATGTTTTGGAAACATTTAAATATAGTTAAATTATATACCTAACATGGTGAGCAAACGTTTGTTTGAAACATCCCCAAAAATTCAATCTTATAGGAAAGGAATAATTATATAATCCTTAAATATTATATCAGTTTTATAACAAGGCCACAATGTGATGAGTATTACTGTAATTTTGTAAAATTGAATTGTTGAATTTTAATATGGTGATAAAATCTAGAGTTTTAAATTCGAACGCGTTTTTTTGTGTTTTATGTTTACTTACATATATCATTTATTATTTGATTTGTAAATGATTAGTTGTGGTGATCCTTTTTATCATCAATGTTACCATATGTAAGAATTGAATTTGTTACAAGCATGAAATTTGTTGTTTGTTGTTCACATTTGCATGTTAGATCATGATAAGTCAACAATTGTTTGTCTATCCAATTATAGTATCAAAAATTTGGTTCAAAAACAATCATACATGAACAAAATCTAAAATTCAATTCAGTTATTGTTAGTGGTGGTGGAGTGTTATAGATTTAGGTAAGAGTGTAATGGTGTTTGGTATAAATAAAAATGGGAGGGGGAGGAGAAGGAAGAGGAGGAGGATTATTAGAATGATGACGACGACAATGATGATGAGTAGTAGTAGAAGTAGGAGGAGGAGGAGGAGAATGATGATGATGAGTAGTAGCAGGAGGAGGAGGAGGAGCAGGAAGAGCAGGAGAAAGAGGAGGACAAGAACAAGAATGAGGAGGAAGAGAAGGATAAGAATAAGGACTAGGGGAAGGGGTAGGAAAAGAAGGCCGAGAATGATGATTATGAGGAGGAGCAGCAGGAGGAGGAGAAGAATGATGATTATGAAGAGGAGGAGAAGAAGGAGGAGCAGCAGGAGGAGGAGAAGAATGATGGTTATGAAGAGGAGGAGAAAGACGAGGGCTAGAACGAGGAGGAGAAGGAGGAGAAGGACAACAAGGAGAAGGGGAAGGAGAAGAAGGCCCAGCGTGGTCAGTTCCGCAATGCTGAGGTGTCCTGCCGTGGCTTCAATGAAATCTACGCCAGAATCGTTGCAGTCATTGTGAATGGCTCCATCGGAAGAACAAGTTGTTAAGCGGCCAGCCATGGAGTAACATTTTACCAGCAGTTGAGACAGGGTTTCGGCAAGACGGTCTTTTTTAGAAAAGAAATTGTCGGGAGCGGATTGGTAGAGGAGTTCCTTCTGAATATGGTGGGCGAATAGCATTTGCAAGTCCAATGGCGGGAGTTTAATCTGTTGGCGTTGAGATGGAATGGCGTGGAACAGAGTGCGTTTTCAATGCAGACGGATCATTTTGATGTTAAAAATATGGTGAACAGAGGGCTCTGGTCTGCAGAAGGTTTTCAGTAGAGCACGAAATGGGTTTACATAGAGGCTTCAGATTTAAAGTGGTTATGGTATCGGTGTGTGTGTTGTAGGTGGAACAGTTGTGTATGTCTCCATTGAAAATTACCTTTGTTTTACTTGCAAGGCACGGTGCAACAAACTTGTATTTGAATTGATTATATATACGATTTGAAACTGCAACTGAGAAATCCTTTACATGTACACCATGCTATGCTATGCTATGCTACGCTTTCATCAGCTGATCTACCGAACTTACATCAAGTAAAAATGAAAGTGCGTACTGATTGCGGACTTGAAAGCCCAACAGATAAGTGCCTGTAAAAGGGGAGGCCGTATCAACACGGCAATTAAATTACGTTTGGACTGTTAGCGTTATTTTTTCGGCGTGAGGTTTCCCACAAATTTCAAAAGGTCGGCAATTTTAATGATGGGGTAAGACATACAAAATGGAGATGTGGGTTATAACTTCATCGGATTGTTAGCCAAAGCCGCCCCACATGAAGCTCGGGCACCTAGCGAGTGGTCTCCACAATTTTGGTGGGGTTTCAAACCTGCACATTTCACTCTATAAACTAGCAATCGCATGTAGGGGGTGACGCAAAGGAGATGTCGATAGGGGAGGCTATAATTAGAAGTCAAAAGAAGATGTGGAAAGGATATTGGTGTCGGGAGAGAGATATGAATGACCTAACCACATGTGTAAAAGTTTAGGAATCGGTGATGAGTTGTAGAGCAATAAAACACCCTTCTTATTTTTTAATTTTGATATACGGCCCAACAGATGATGGTTTAGAGGGCGTTAAGAGGACGAAGTCTTGACATTGTTGTGAAAGTAAGGCCTTGAATGATTAGTTTCAAAGGTGGGGAGTTATTCCCTATGAAGTGTTGAAGAGCAATATCTAATGTGAGAGGTGCCTCATGTAACAAAGGACTCATAGTTGTTGAGGCGGAAGAACAAGAAATTTCATTCTTCCAACTAAACAGGAACATGCCCATCGAAGAAGTTGAAGGAGCGAAGGTGAAGCATTGCAGAAAGAAGAGAGTTGATGAAATAGATCCCATTGAGGGAAGAGAATTTAAGGGGTGGGGACCTTGTTGGAGGGATTGTATGAGATCTGTGTCCTTCTTTTGGGAAGTCACATATAGACCCACGAGGGGTTCACTTAGTAAAAGTATGGTATATCACGTTCGTTCGAAGGGTATTAAAGAATACCCTTAATGTTAGTTTTTACCTCCAATTATTATATTAATAATACCCCCGCTTGTTATATTATTAGAATGAAAATACCCCCTATTTTTTCCATGTACCTTCCTTACCCAATTTTCCATTACAATTTTATTTACTTCCTTTTTATTTCTACCGTAATATATCAAATAGAAAATATATAATGTTTTCCACTCAATTATTATTTTCTTAATCTTTTCTCTAGAAATATATTTCGAAGCCATTCAATAAATATTAACAATTACATTAATGTTAAAATTTAATCATTTATTAATAGTTATTCAAATAATTAAGATGGTGAAATAATATCATTTGCGTTGAAAAGCATACTCAATCCTAGTTTTCTGCAATATTATTATTTCTTGGTTAAGAGACTCCTAATTGATATTGCCTTATTCAAAAAAAAAGATTATAATCTAACTTCATGAAAACACTCCTTTTGCAATTTTAAGGTATTTATTTTTAAAAACTAGGGGTCAAATATTTTAGTTTAATATTAAAATCAACCCCGCCTCTCCTTTGGCCCACCTCTCTAACCTACCCCCAATACTTAATTCAAAATATTAGTAAATTAAACCCTTTCACCCCCTAATGTCTACCAGTATATTGACCTTGATTTTATCAATTTTAATTACCTCAATATGAATGCACGTGCTAGGGTATTGCCTAGCTAATAAACCCCCCGTATATAGACCACACACCAATTTTGTGAATTGCTTGAAGGAGAAAGGGGGTGTGATGCATAGATCATTGAGGTAACATACTATCGAGATAGTTATGAAAGTTAGCTCTTATCATTCAATATTCCCAATTTCACCGGTTGTTTGTTACAATGTCAACATTTGTGTTTTGTGGATAGTTAGAGCCTCATTTTGGGGGGAATTCACTTGCACTTTCCACAGAAAATCATATCCCATCTTAGGTCAATGCAATTAGTGAATTTGATAGCCACAAAACATGACATGTCAAGTGGTTTAGCACTTGATTTATAAACAACATATTTAACTTGGTCAATTACACCATTGATAAGTCAAGGCTCAACCCATAAGTTAGCAGTAAACATAACCTTTTGGTCCTTACAAATAAGAAAATTTTCCTACAATTAACATTGAGGAATGAAAAACATATCTTTCTTTTGAAGAGAAAATGCATATATTTTGGGCATAAGGGCCTACCTTTATGAACCAGATTCATTTTTGGGAGGACATTCAATCAATTACAAACATAATGATGGACACCCACAAATATCTTGTGAGTTCTCACGATGGCCACACTTAAAGATGACTTATCCACTGCTATCGCCTCTATGGTTAAGGTTTGAACATGCGACCTGACATCATTCTTATTATTTTGTCACTTTTTGGTCCAATTCACACACTTGTTTACCTTTCTCGTGGACGAGCATTTTTTGTGAACTTAATCTACCACCTACGAATGGTTTTTCATGTGAGACAGAAGAATAAGAGGATCTAAAAAGCAGTTGTATATGATTCCTTTATTTAACGTCGCTTCTCTTTCTCTATTATATTACAGATGTAATAAGGGATTGCTTACAGAAAATGGCAAATGGAAAAGGTGAAGACTGCATCTATAATGAAAGGCATGTGGAAAATGTTGGTGCACATGAGATCAACAGTCCATATCCTGCACACTAACATCTTCCTTCCAACAACAAATGATAAAAATGCATTCATTATTATCATGCATATTTTATGATAACAATTTTCATTCATATATGGGATGTAAAATCATATGGAGCTATTTTCACTATAGGACTTGAAGTTATATGGAGTTTTCATTCTGATGAGGGACCTCAATTGTGCGACAAGTTTTTTCAGACTAATACTATCGACCTAGACTTTTATTAATGACAAGAATGTTTTGTCGGATTCTTTAGTTACACAAGAACACAACAGGATCTAGGACTCATCGATTGTCTGGCATAATTTCTTTGAAACTAATGAAGAAATAAGTGACACCTTATCAAGAAAAGATAACAAAAAATTGTTGACAAAAGGCTTGAGAATTTACACCTTTTATTATATTTATAATGAAGCCTCTCACCAATGGGTATGCACAACACAAGTGGATTCAAAAAAGATCCAATATGAAAATCCAGGGAGATGGTCAACCCATTTAAAATCCCCTGATATTTGAAATCCCTCCTCCACCATCTCTCAAAGACCATGTAAACTCATAATCCTTGAGAATACATAATGCATAAGAAAATAAATATATAAATGTTATTTTAATAATCACTCAACCCTATGAATTAGCTTGTCTAGATTATAATGATATGAAAGCCTCATATTTATTTGTCTTATAACATTTTCATCCTAGTCAAATTCTAACCCAATTGACCATTCTTGGCCCCATACAAACACTAATATTTAGATTCAAATTAATTTAAAATTGTGTCGTTACAAATATAGATATTAGTAATTTCAATACAAATGATTGTCCTATTTTATTATTAATGTAATTACAGTATTATTCTTGTTAGGTTGTGGAGCATGTTTTTCATGTGTGAAAGTGTTGAAGATTGTACACTAAGAGTACTGTACACTTTCCATAGTTGTCTCGCCAGGGTTCAGGGCCGGGTCGGGCCCCGAGCGAGGGTCTGGGGGCAGCAACCCCTGAGAAAAAAATTGGCCTCGAAAAATGTGTCTAATATTTTAGGAAGCATGTTCTTCTCATATGGGCAGGATTTTTGACCCATAGGTTTATGGGACAATTTTGGCCCATGGTTTTGATACCCACGGTATTGTAAAATTGTTTGAGTAGTTATCTACTTATGTGGTTTTATGCATATGGTAGGGTTGATGTACCATTGCAGATGTGTGTGAATTATGTAGAGTTTGTTGAGCATAGCTCCAAACATATTTGAGTATTGTATTGAGAGTGGTGACTTGTAATAAAATTTGAGCAAGTGATTCTTGGTAGACGTAGCCCAAATTGGGTGAACCACGTTAAATACAGTCTCTTTGTATTGTTCTTTTATTATTCTGCACTTTTATTTCAGATCTGTAATATTTTCTGCATATTAGTTTATACTATTGTGATTCTGTGTGGGATAGTTCTACGTATTTTATCCATTATCTCTTAACAATTGGTATCAAAGCCTGGTTTGGTTTACTGAAGTGTTGAATCGCAGGGAAAGTTTTACCTTGAGTGGGAGCTATGGCAGATGATGGAAGATCAAGGGTTAATAAATTTAACGGGCATAATTTTAGTATTTGGAAGATGCAGATGGAAGATTACCTTTATTAGAAGGATCTTTATATTCCGATGTATGAGAAAGGGGACAAACCCTCGAGTATGACGGATGCGGAATGAGATTTGCAGGACATGAAGGCACTTGAAATTGTAACACCTTGATTTTTGTAAGTTATCATGGTGATTACTTTTCATAATGTTGTAACTGCTTAAATGAAGACAAACATGTTAAGATATATTTTTGATCTTAAAGGAATGTGTTGCTAATCAGGACCCTTGTATGCTGTAATTTGTTTACTTGGGACAGCAGTTATTATTGCTTGTATGTTGCTAATGTGACAACAGATTTGTTGTATGCTTGATGAACTCTATTCGTTGATTGACAGCACACCTTGAATCAATTCCATTGATCCAAGGTATGATGTGGCCTTCTTGTAATCATCTTCGGTATTATTTAATGTTTCAAAGTAAAATATTACAAAAGAACTGATGGATGCATTAGGGAAGTTGTATGAAAAACCATCTGCCTCTATAACTACTATCCTATATGGATTTTTAAATTTTATAAGGGTGAAAATAGATTCTAAATCCTATTAACCTATGAACTAGGCAAATGACAAGATATTTTTAATGAAAAAGTGTGGATGGAAAGGATAAGGAAGGATAAATTTAATGAAGAATGAGGTCCTTGCTTGGACAGCGCCAAGTTTGGCGGGAACATTTAGAGGCATCCAATTAGCCATGAGACTAAACTTTGATTTCATGCAAAATTTGAAATTTGGAACTTCGGCGGTGGCGTGAGGAAAAAGGAAAAAGGCAGTGCCTTCGATGCATTAATTGTCTTGTCTTCGTTGGAAAGAGGATAGAGGAAATTTTGTTGGTCATTGTGTTCTTTCAGGTTTTTGAAGTTGCTCTGCATTTGGTTTCTTCACAAACCAGCTGTGTTTGATTATTATCACTGTTCTTTGGAAAAACTAAGCCTATTCTTGAGCCTGTGAAAGTGAGTGGCTAGTTGGGAAGCTTTACTACTGTCGCCGTGGAAGGAAACAACTCCAGTAGGCACGGTTTTCTTCGAGCTTCAAGAAAAATTTCAGGCATGTTAAGCCCTTCTCCTTAAACTGCTTGCTTTTGCTTAATCGTCTAGTCTTCTGATGGGGGGTTTTGTTTATTCGATATGTTGAAGAGATTTTGGGCTGAGTCCTGGTATGCGACTTGGGTATTTCTTGTAAAAATGAAATGGATAATGAGTCTGCATTACTATTACCCATATGGATTTGAGTTGGTGAATGTACCAACTGTGAACTCATTCTTGTAAAAATGAAAGGATAAAAGGGTTTTGATAGACCTCTGGGTTGAGGTCATTATAAAACAAACACAACTTGGGTGTTCTTGTTACATTTTGAAGAAAATGATTGTTTCTTTACTGAAATTATTAAGGAAACGAGTTCTTCTTCTTTCTGCTAAATTCTGAAGGAAATGGTAATTGGGATTTCATTGAGCATTATGGGTTCGGTTTGATGGAAGTGATAGTGAATTTCGATTGTTTTCTGAGTGCTGTGTTTTTTTGGTAAAACGGAAGGATGAAATGATTCGTGTGATCTCGATTTTGCGATTCCAAAAAGAACTCGACTTGAGTAATTCTTGTTGTGTTTGAAGAAAATGGGTGTTTCTTATTGAAATAATTAAAGGAATGAATTTTTCTCTTCCTGCTGTTTGAATTATGGAAATAGCAATAGTAGAGCTTCACTATACATATGGGTTGGACTTGTTGTAGGTAACAGCAAAGTGCAAATTGTTATTTATGAACTGTGTGCATTCATGGGTATAGAAAGCCGTGTAAATATTTGACAAGATATAATACAGAGAAGTATGAATTCTTCTAGTACAATAAGGAAAATCGAAAGATCGGGAAATGCTAAAATCCAAAAGCAAGATAGTATGTTGGCATTGTGGAAAGTCTGGGCATACAAATAAGGATTGTTGGGAGCTTCGAGACAAGAAGAAACAACAGGAGGAAAGGAAAAGGAGTGTGGATGGATAACTTGGAATAATGATCATTTCTTCTCTCATACAGTTGGAAATCTGTAATCGAAGCAAATGTAGAAATGGGTAATGTTTGTCAAGATGTTTTGATTCTTTCTTTGCACAATATTATTGAATCTTGGGTTTTAGATTCGGGGGCTTCTTTACATGCTACTCCACATAGACATTATTTTGTTGATTATGAACTGACTTCAAGGGGATTTTGGGCATTTTTTTCTTGGTGATGATGAGCCTTGCAACATAGTTGGAAAATGTTTTGTTCAGGTTAAGATGCAAAATGGGAATACTTTGTTATTAAAGGATGTCAAACATGTGCCTACATTAAGACATTAAAAAGGATTTAGGAAGAACATGATCTCTTAAGTGAAAGGTATTCGGGATTAGCTGAAATTTGATATCGGACTAGGGCAAAAAATAAGTTGGGAAGTGACGGTTGTAATGTGATATTTACAACAGACTCTTAGAAGGTTACCAAGGGTGCTCTTGTGGTGGCAAGAGGTAAGAAGGTTGGAACCTTGTATTTAACCACTGATTGGATGTGTACTCTCAATGGGAGCACTAATGTTTGGTGTAATCTTATGGCTTCAAAAGCAGATACAACATTGTGGCACTATAGATTCGGTCATATGAGCCATAATGGCATGGAGATCATAAAGAAGGATTTTCCCGAATATATACAAATAGGTTTTGAGTTTAAGATCAGGATGTGAGAACTACATATATGGTAAACATAAGCGAGTAAGGTTTCTCAAGATTGGACCTATAAATAAAGAGAGTAAGTTGGAGTTGGTACATTATGATGTGTGGGGGTTGGCTCAGGTATCATCTCTTAGGGTTTTCAAAGTTCAAAAGAATTGATGGATGCATTATTATGTTACTTTTATTGATGATGTAACAAGGAAAGTTTGGGTATATTGTATTAGAAACAAATCTAATGTATTTAACACTTTTGTTAAATGAAAATCTTGGTAAAGAATGAAGCAGAAGAATAGAGGAAACCGTGGAAAATCAAAAGATCGGGAAATGCCAAAATCTAAAAGCAAGATAGTATGTTGGCATTGTGGAAAGTCTAGGCATGCAAATAAGGAGGTCTTAAGCTAAAATGTTGCAGTTTAGATAATAGAAGGGAATATTACAGTATTGAGTTTGATGATTATTGTTCTAAGAATGGAATCCATAGGAAAAAAATGGTTCTAGGAACTCCGATAGCACTAATGTTTGTAATCTTATGGCTTCAAAAGCAGATTACAACAGCAGAATGGAGTGTCAGAAAGGATGAACGGAACAAAAATGGAACGTGTTAGGAGCATGAGGTTACATGCAGGATTGCCTCTTTATTTTTAGGCAGAAGCGGTGAGCACAGTTGTGTACTTGATAAATAGAGGACCCTCAAGCGCCTTAGATGGAGGCATACCCCCGCTCAGGTATGGTATGCATACCTGAGGAACCTCTAGCTTGGTTAGAAAAATGCAATTTTGTTGGTTATGGTGGTGATGACTTTGGATTTAAATGTTGGAGTATTAAGGACAAGAAAAGCATTCAATCTAGGGATGTGGTCTTTAATGAGAAAGTCATGTATAAGAAACAATTGCAAAAAAACATGGAAGAATCCAAGAAAGAATATGCACTAATAGAGGATCTTCCGAATGGGAAAGTTACACCTGAACCAATTCATGAACCTACTCAATAGGAATCCCAAACTCTTATATTGAGGAGGTTTTCTAGGGTAAGAAGAGAACTTGAACATTTTTCTCCTTCTCTTTATCATGTATTACTCACTGACAGTGGAGAGCCAGAGATTTGTGATGAAACAATGTAGGTAGATGCTAGGAAGAAGTGGGAGCAAGCCATGAATGAGGAGCATAAGTCTCTCATGGAGAACCAGACTTGGTATTTGGTGAAGCTACTCGAAGGAAAAAAGAGCATTACTGAACAAGTGGGTGTATAGAGTCAAGGAGGAAGAAGGAGGAAAGAAAATATACAAGGCCCGGTTGGTTGTCAAGGGGTTTGCACAGAAAAAAGGTATAGATTTTGATGAGATTTTTTCTCTTGTAGTAAAAATGACTTCTATTAGAACTGTTCTTAGAATAGTGGCAGGTGAAGACTTGAACTTAGAACAACTAGATGTAAAGATTGCATTTCTCCATGGTGATTTGGAGGGGCTATATATGCAGTAGCGTGAGGGCTATGAGGTCAAAGGTAAAGAGGAGATGGTGTGCAAACTAAATAAGAGTTTGTATGGTCTAAAACAAGCTCCACGTCAATGGTATAAGAAATTTGATAGCTTCATGATGGAGCAAGGTTATTTTAGATGTCATTTTGACCATTACGTATATAACAAAATTTGAAGATGGAAATTATATTATCATGTGTCTGTATGTGGATGACATGTTGGTTGTAGGAAAAAACATACAGGAAATAAAAGTACTCAAGAAGCAGCTAAGTGACTCTTTTGATATGAAGGATTTGGGGGCAGCCAGAAATATCCTTGGCATGAGGATATCTAGGGATAGGAAGGAACAGAAACTGACTTTATCTAAAGAAGAGTACATTAAGAAGGTCTTTGAGAGGTTTAATATGCAGGATGTTAAACTAGTTGGGACTCCTTTGGCAGGCCATTTCAAGTTATCAAAGGAGTTATGTCCCAAGACAGAGCAGGAGAGAAACTAGATGTCCAAGGTACCTTAGTCATCAGCGGTTGATAATTTGATGTATGCCATGGTGAGCACTAGGCTTGATATTACACATGCAGTGGGAGCAGTGAGTAGATTTATGAGTGATCCATGTAAAGATAATTGGCAGGCAGTAAAGTGGATCCTTCGGTATTTGAGAGGGACCGTGGGGATAGTTTTTTACCACAGTGGATCGGACACCACTTTGCGTGGTTATGTAGATTCATAAATGGTTGGAGATGTAGACAACATGAGGAGCACGACAGGTTATATTTACACTGTAGGTGGGATAGTAGTGAGCCGGATTTCACGACTACATAAGTTGGTGGCTTTGTCAACCACATAGGCTGAGTATGTTGTTGCCACATAGGCAAACAAAGCGATGATTTGGCTATAGCAATTGCTTGAGGAGTTAGGGAATAAGCAGGAGGAAGGGAAGTTGCATAGTGATAGTCAAAGTGTTATACACCTAGCTAAGAACTTTGTTTTCCACTGTAGGATTAAGCATATATATTTAAGGTGTCATTTCATCAGGACATCATTGGAGGAAGAGAAGTTGAAGTTGGAGAAGATTCATACTAATCAGAATCCTACAAACATGATGACCAAGGTGGTCAAAAGGGAGAAACTGAAGATGTGTTCAGCTTTGGTTGGTCTTCACAGACAACAATGAAGGTTTAAGAAGCTTGCTCAGAGGAAAACTAGTCTCCAACTGGGAAATTGTTAGGTTATGGAGTTTGTTTTTTATGTGTGAAAGTGTTGAAGACTGAACACTAAGAATATTGTACATTTTCCACAGCCGTCTCGTTGGGGTTCGGGGTTGGGCTAAGCCCTAAGTAGGGGTCTGTGGGTGGCAGCCCCCGGTAGCGGGGGTTTGAGGGTGTAGCCCCCGAGAAAAAAAATTCACCTCGAAAAACATGCCTGATATTTCGAGAAACGTGCTCTTCTCATATGGGCGGGATTTTTGACCCATATGTTTATGGGATGGTTTTGGCCCATAGTTTTGATACCCACGGTATTGTAAAACTGCTTAAGCAGTTGTCTACTTATGTGGTTTTGTGCATATGGTAGGGTTGATGTAACATTACAAATGTGTGTGAATTATGTAGAGTTTGTTGAGCATAGCTCCAAACATATATGAGTATTGTATTGAGAGAGCGGTGACTTGTAATAAAATATGAGCAAGTGATTCTTGGTGGACGTAGCCGAAATTGGGTGAACCACATTAAATATTGTCTCTTTGTGTTGTTCTTTTATTATTTTGCACTTTTATTTCAGATCTATAATATTTTTGCATACTAGTTTATACTATTGTGATTCTGTGTGGGATAGTTCTGCATATTTTATCCCTTATCTCCTAACAGTTCTTATAATTATGTGCGTTGAGCTAATATGTAAATGTTTTTAAATGTTATGAAAATATTAAATACTTCGGAACATAAAAATGTGGTATATTAATACTAAAGTAAGATACATTATAAGGAGTTTAAATCTAAGGATTTGTCATTATATTGAGAATCGTAGAGATGATCCATGTTGGAGTGATCTAGGAAAGATTATTATTTTTTGAAATCCTTTGAATAAGATGAGATTAAAAAGGAAATGTGAATGTGACTCAATTAAAAGGTTACGTGCTCAATTCATGTCAGGCTCACCATAGTGCATGCAAACAAAGAATGGTCTGATAACAATTCCTTTCATCTCTTTATAATAGGATTATTTGAGACTAGGATAACAAAGGCTACCATGCTAAAGATGCACACCTTGTATTCTAAGTTGATGGAGATGTGAAGCTAGGATGGTGTTACTCCACACTCTATAAAATGTATAGGGTTTTAAAGCCTAAACCTAGAATAAGGTAGTGGCATCTAACTAGCTCTAAATTGTAAAATGACAATACTAAGATTGTAATCTAAGTTGTAATTAAGATAAGAGATCCAATAGGTTCTCAGGAAATATTCACAACAATTACAAGAGATGTTCAAGATATTTTAAAGAAAGAGTCGCAAGGATCAAGCGTTGTGCAATATTGTAAGGTAAGGACCAATAGATAAATAATGTAATAGATAAGAGATATGTTACCCTATTATCTATACATGACCACATCCACAACATCCAAATTTAAAATGAAATAAAGGAATAAGAGAATTTAGAGATACTTCCTTGCATGAAGACACCATTAGCACATTAAATTCCCCCATGGTCAACATCACCTTATGAGAGAGTTGATGTGGGGGTTCACAAATGAATAGAAGGAGACCTAAAAAAACCTCTATTTGAAGACTCCAATGACTCCAAAGACTTGTTAGATCATGGAAAGTGTAACTCCTATGCTTGTAGATAGATCCTAAGTACCCAACCATAGTGTGGATTCCAAACAAGGCATATAAGACCAAATTCAAGACCTTCTAAGATTTTAGGGTAGATTGGTGAGTATCCCTACACCATTTATACCTAGTAGATGAGCACTCATTCCACATCTCATCCATCACTCATTCGATGGATAACATTAATAGTTTATGCTAGTTGATGATATCGACTATGGTTGATGTCGTCAGTTGTGAAAATCGTTAACCCTACAACATCAATCAGGATTGATGTCGTCGGCTAGGGAAATTCACTCAATAGATGGCATCAACCATGGTTGATGTTGTTAGTGAAGGAAATGTGGATATGAGGAGGTCAAGGAATCCTATCAAACGAGATGGAGGGATCTTAGAGGTGCAAAGGGAGAGAATGACGAATGTGTGAGTATGCAAGGGTGAGGGTGATCACAAGACAATAAAAATGTGATATTGTAATAAGCATTTAAAAGATGACTGTAAGGGATGCAAAATACGACTTTAAAGGGTGTGTAGACACTAAATCATGCACTTTGGGTATATTTCTAGTCTTGATCACATACCACTATTCATATGATTTCTAAACGAGAAAAGTACTAATTGACCATTGTCCACAACATTTTTCTTGCTTTATGTTTTCCTTCTTAATCTTACATAGCTTCTTTCCCAGTCTGACTTTCGATACTTCAGTGTTTCTGACTTTGGACACTAGTGCCCAAACCAGGACGCCAGCGCTGAGGCACCCCTGTCCCGTCTAGGCACCCCGACCTCTTTGTATATTGCTCGCATCTTTTAGGTCCTTTCTAGCCATTTAGGCATATTATTTTCTTGGTGGTCATCATTTTAGTGGTTAATTACGAAATTCAAACAAGGGAATCATATAAATACAAATCTATGTGATCATAATAAAGGACCAGACACTAAGCATCTACTATCATCACCAAAGGTTGCATCCAAAGGCCATTACAAGAGCATCAAAGCATCCATTCAAGAAATAAGGGATTGCACTCTTCTGTATACGCTTCATAGGAGGGGAAGTTCATTTTTCTATGCAGACATCTATCTATATTTTCTACATCTAATTATTGCTCGCTATCAAGTGCACCTTGCACAAGAGCCACATGGGGCACGATTCTTCACACACATACACACATACATAACTAAATGGAGTCTGAAATGTAGTGCAGCACCCGGATCGTAAGTTCACTCAGTCGGGTGACTGTCGGGGTCATTCTGACTCCCCATTTGCATCTTTTTATTTTCAAGATTTGATGTGCTTTGGGGTTTTGTAGGTGCTCTTTCTTCTTATAGGTTACAGGTGAATCTTGCGGACTTAGTGTGACATACATGCGATCAATAACGAAGGACAGTGACATAGAAGCAACATTGTAAAAAACATCTTCTGAGATTTTGAGTAGTCATGGGCACTCAAAGGAGGTCTGCAATGCCTCATATGCCCATGTCCTTGTCCATGCGCCCTAGTCCAGGTAATTCCGACAACTCTACATTTTTCTGGGTTCGGTTACGATAGTCTACCTTCATGTTCCATCAGTTTTGCATCTAGACACACCTTCAGGATGATTGTGAATCAGCAAAGAACATTACCCTCTCTTTTGCAACTAGGATTTCATATTTTTCTAGCTTATCTGCTTGTGTCAAATTTGTACTTTAATTTATCTATACATGCATTGTTACTTAATTTAGATTTAGCATATATTTACTTCAATATTTTCTTAATCAAGGTGTGACAAGTGAAATATATGATATAATCAGACTACATATGAAATCTCTCTCATAAGTACCATTGTTGACCATCCCAATGCAACTCGAAGGATGCACATGGCCATTTTTTGTTACTTGCTCTTGGTAGTATCCCTGGGAACACTGCTATAGGGAAGCTAATGCAACAATGATGCCCGCGAAGAACAAATGTTAGTAAACTAAAAAATTAGGTGTATACATGACCTACCATTATTGGATTATATTTATTCTTTATGTGGATCTCAATGACAAGCTCTATAGATATATATGTGTGTTTCCCTAATAAAGGGACTCCACACGAACACTCAATTACATCTACACCACTTATTAAACTCAAGGCCATATGGTCCTTTGTCAAGTTCATAACTTTTCCCAACTTATTTTTTGGAGTAAAAGTGGTCTTTGTGTTTTGGTGCCTCGTAATTTTGGACATCTTATTTGACATCCCTTCAATATAAGGTAAATTGGGCATGTTGGTGTACAATGTTACAACAAGGTTAGGAGAGATGACTCCTTTGATTAGAAGGATAAAAAAATCATATGATTCCTCTAGACTAAATCCGCATATACAAATGCATTTGAGAAATATTGAATACTCTGTGCATTACCAATAATCACTATGATCTGGTGTAGCTCTCGATAATGTGGACCCTTGGGTAGTTGTGTATGGTACATATTCACACAACAATACAAGAAGACAAATACAACTTAAAACTGTTACAAAGAGAAATGGTCACAAGTTGTTTTGTCTTACAATTGTGTGACGATTGAACTCCATCCAAGTTTGTGGCAGTTGAGCTTTCGGCGTTAACGGTTATGTTGCAAGATTATTTGATGTGTTGCAAAATTGCGGATTGCCACTTGGTAAGCAACATAAAAATAAGGAGTTTCCACAAGGATGTTGTGAACAACGTGACTATTGCATAAGAGGTAAGGAGTGTGGTCAACGATATGCGGTTTGTAAGATGTCAATAGGCTTTGCAAGGCTTTGAAGGCTCTGTGTTCCCTAGTGTCGAGAGCAATCATAAAAGGGGCGTGAGACTCTTTGATGGTATTGATATCTATCTTGAGGTTTGTATCTAAGGCTTTTCATATGACACATTGATTAATAACTCCATTAGCTTCTTTGTCAATTTTCAATGACTGCTGACAAATGACATCGACGTAGCCATACCATTGTGTTGATCTCAAAAAAAACTTTCCAAGAAATAAGTATGAAACAACATTGTATAGTAAAGATATTTTGATTTTTCGATTGATTTATCAAGAAAAGTTTTTTTAATTTTTATTTTCTAATTATAACGATCAAATAAATGTCAAATTTAACGTTGAAAGTATCGTATAATAGTCAAATAGTCATCGAATTTAAAGTTAAACATAAAGTGAGCAATTGAGTACATTACACTCCACTCAACTACCATTATAGAACATCTATCAACATAAATATAAATGACAATTTGGAAAGTGTTTGTATCATATTATCATTGTAATATATTAATTGTTTAAAAATAACCCCAAACTGTGATGGATTTTTTCTTTTAAATAAGGAATCAAAATTTATTATTAATCAAATGACTATTGACTCAATGGTGAAGATGCTTGGTTCTTAAAGAGCCCACCAGGGTTAATAAGGGATGAGGCCAGGATTGTGCCTTGGGTTAATTTGACGGAATGGATACCCTCAGTCCTTGGCCGCTTAGCCTAAAAAATCTGCCCACTTCATTGTGGGGGAAGGCGGTCCATGATCTGCCAGATTTCAATTAAAATATATATATAATATTAAATTAATGGATAGTTACAAATGAAGTCGTGGTCGATTTCCAAGGCATTCATCCGGTGCGGAAGCAAACAAATCTCCAAATCAACACTACCTCCCCCTTCCTTCCCGGGATAAGCAGTCACCTTCCCATCAAAATGATTGGCGCTCCCACTCCTAACCGCCACGGATTCTCCCCACCCGAAATCAATCTCACACATCTCAAACCGCGGAGAACTCCCCATCATCAAACAGTTCTCCTCAGACTTATCTGGCCTATACACGGCGGGTTCCTTTTCCCACACATCAATCCTTTCCCTAATAACCACGTCCTTGTGACCACAAATTATCCCATTCAACAAACCGGCCGAGAAGGAGACGGGTAAACTATTGAGCTGGCGGACAGTGGCGGTCACGCTTATGTGCTGGATAGCGTTGCCAAAATAGGAGTTAGGCAGGGGAGGAACAAATCTGGGCCGGCAATTGACGGAAAGACGAAATGTAGTGGGCTCCTCCGGGCCGAGTCCGCGGGCACGCGTGACCGCCCGCCAAACGTGACCGCACAACGCCTGGAATGAAGAGATTGTAACCGCTGAATCGCGGTTGGCCCGTTCCTTTAAGGTCTTGATCACATGGGAGCCGAAATGGAACATTTTTACCCGCAGCGGAGGCGGGCAAAACCGCGGGATGTGACCGTCCGGGTCGAGGCCCAGCCTAACCGCGGAGCCGGCCGCGTTTAGGAGAGATCGGTCGTGAACGGGATTGACGGAGATTTCGTTTCCGTTGAGTCGGCAGAGGTGAGCCCAGGAGTTGAACAAGTGCCAAAACGAAACCCCGTCCACTGCTGCGTGGTTCATTGTGCAACACACGGAAATCCCGTCTTTGAGCTGCGTTACCTGGACTACGAGCAGCGGAAGACGATGGCCGTCCAAGTTAACGGCGCCGTGAAGGGCAAATAGTTCTTCCACGGCTGCCGTTACGTCTGGCGCGGTCAGATCCGCAATGCTGAGGTGTTCTGCTCTGGACTCGATGAAGTCTACGCCGGAATCGTTGCAGTCGATGTAAATGGCTCCATCGGAAGGAGAAGTTGTAAAGCGGCCGGCCATGGGGTAAAATTTTACCAGCAGTTGAGACAGGGTTTCGGCAAGACGGTCTACTTGAGAGGAGAAATCGTCGGGAGGGCTTTTGTAGAGGAGACCTTTCTGGATATAGTGGGCGAATAGCATTTGCAGGTCTAATGGCGTGAGTTTAATCTGTCGACGTTGAGACGGAGTGGCTGGGAATACACTGCGCTTTCGATGTATACGAATCGCATTGCTGCTGTTATTGGCCATGTCAAGGAAAAACAAAGATTGAGAAGGTGGTATTGTTAGAATGGAGTTGTGAAGGGAAGTTATAGTCTGTGTAGCCGCCACCGCAGAAGAAAATAGCATTGGTATTCTACAGTCAATAATGTTCAGTCTTCGTCGTGAAATTCAATTGTTCACGTTTCTCATTAAATATATGTTTCTAATTTCTTGTCGAGAAGAGATACAAAGGTTTTTTAGTGACTTAATTTAATCAATGTTGTTATGTCTATTTTAGTCTTTTATAATTTCTGAGACCTACGCTCTAAGGTATCTTTATTGGAATTTGTTTAAAATTTCTGTATGTCGTCAATATGATTGGAACAAATTTTGAATTGTTTGCAGTTTATAGTGGACGAACATAATTAGGGGAGAGGACCCCATAATTGTGCATGTACATTGATTTTCACCATTGGTTGTTGAAAAAATGACTAATAGTTGTTCACTATTTGATTAATGATACTTTTAAAGAGCCAATGACAATGTGACACATAGGGTGCTCGGTCATTGGTACCTCTTTCAATTGCTTTATATTATTTTTTTCATTTTAAATCAATTCAAAAACTACTTTTCCCTCCAAATAAACACGCGAAACGAAAATACTGATGTGGCATGATGATACACTATACGATGATATAATTTTTTTATGTTGACGAGACCCCTACATATATCTACGTGCCCCTAAAGTTAGGGTGCACAGTTATGGGGTCCTCTTCCCTAATGGAAGTATTGATCATATTCTATGACAAATCTAAAGACTGACACTGGAGTAAATACAATACAATAGTTTTTTTTTTTTAAATTCATTGACAACACTAGCAACAACACACAAGTTGGAAGTGAGCATAACTTGTTTTCCTTTTATTTTTATCTCTAATTGGTCATCAACAAGGTCAAAGGAGGGTAATTTCTCTATTTTTCTCAACATTGCAATAGGTGATTGACGAATCCAACAATTTCAACTTTTGTTTGTTGTACAACTTGACCAAATTGTTAGTTGTAAATAAATAGAATGAAGTTTGAAAAATACCTTAGTTTTCAAGAGATAGACAAGTATATGTACAAGACATGCCCAATAGGATTTAAATTTAGACCAATGAATTTGATATTAAATTTGTAGTTATATTTTATTAGAATAAAGGTACAATTTATTCTTGACATTATTTCATACTTTGTTGGTTGTAATTGGCTTCTAAGAGTGCATAATATGCCTAGGCTTGAATGTTTGTGTGTGTTTATTGAAAGTTAAATGTTCTTCACATTTGTTGATGAATATAATTCTTAACATTAATATTGTAATATGTCTTCTATAAATTGTAGATATTAAAGCTTGGAAAAGAGGATATAGTGTAGGAAAAAACAATTATTTCAAGGTCTTCCCTTGCTCACTTGTTGCTGGCACAAATGTATGATAAATCCAAATATAACACGGCGATTCAATACTTGCAGATACCCAAAACTCGCCAAAGTCAGTTTCATCTTAAACAACGAAGAAAAAAAACTCTAAATAGATACACCCTCAAAAGATCTGTTGTTTATAAACAAATTGTCCTTTATGGTTGTCATGCACCAGATAGATCAAAACATGCCAAACAAATAATCGTCAGTAGTTAGAGACTTCCCCTATAACACCCACAACATTTCAACATTCAAAACCATAATAAAACCTATTAATTTATCAGGGAAAAATTTGTAGAATTTTTTTTTTTGTTTTTAAAAGTTGTAAGGGTTATAATCATCCACTATGTTTAGTCAATTGTCGTAAACAAACTTTACACAAACGTAAGGTGATCACAGCTAAAATTTCACTTTCAATCCAAAGTAACCAGTTATGATTGCTTTATAAATTAATCAAATAAATTAATTTAAATGTTTTATCTGATCAAGAGCTTCCAAAAAAACTACAAAATAAACACCACAACCCATATTGATAACGGAGTTCACTCAAAGGCTACGTCTCCGGATTCTCGAAATGAGAATCGATCAATTCAACGTCCAATGAAGTACAATAAACCCTTCAATAATGACTAACAAATCTTTATACCTGCAAATGAGTTGATCTATGTCCCAAGGAACTCTGAAAAATAGCAAAAATTGTCCCATGAACGATCTATGGCTCCTACAGTGCTTCTCATGTTGATTTCTTGTGTAAATACATTCGAAAAACGTCATGTTGGTTTCTTGTTACAAAAGTTGAGCCTCTTGTTCTTTTCCACCATAACGTAAGTCAAAGACCGAAGGACCGAAACCATATCGAACAACATTTTCATCTTTTGCTCCTTGCCACGTGTCACATCTGGATTGGACTATTGACCAAGGTTGACCCTTTTAAGACCCTAACTTTAAATAGTGATAAAATCTACTTACAAACTTCGTTTCTGAAGTTCAGCATACCGTCGAAAAGGTCTCGAGAAGCCCTTCAACATGGTCTAGATTTAGGGCAGTTTAGGGAAGATTTTCATAGTGAAAAAGCCTCCAGATCACTCCTCCCTAGTAAGACCATTTTGACCTCAAAATGGAAATTTTACCCAATTGAACTATACACATGTTCTTTACATATCGCAAACACATAACCCAATTTATAGCATGGTTATTTTTCCCAAAATTTACAATAATTAAAAACCAATAAAAGGAATTTCACCCATGGCTTATACTGCAACTGCCATACTCCTCTGTACATCTTGATCCTAGAGTCACCACTGTTAACAATGTAAAATTGTAACCTACATTCACAGCTTGTCAGTGCAAAACTTGTATGTACTATTTACAACTATATCTGATAGTTACAAATATTTAAGCCTATCAATAAGACTTACACATGTGTAAAAATCATGTATAGCAAACAAAGAGTTTGTATAAGTTGTACACTTATAAACAGTGCCTACATGCCACAAATGGCACAATAACAACATACTAACTACAATCCAAATATAGACATCCGATCATTGATCATGCCGACTGAACTGTACATGCTGCTAAAAGATGAAGTTTGTAAAGCCATCAAAAAAGAAAATTACACCAAGTATTTTAAACCTGTCACCTGATTATTTTCTCTTCAAGATACTTCACCAACACCAAAGCAGATAAATAAATTTGGAATTATTCTTTTTTTACAATTCAACAGGATTTCCAAAACTACGTAGTTAGTTTGCATACCATTCTACAAAGCAATTATGCAAACATAAAACTAATAAATTGTTTACCCACCTTTTTCAACACATTTTCTTGTTTATGTGGTTGGTTCAATCGATTTTCACATGTGCCACTGAAGGGGTCATAATGGTTGGTTTTAAATTGTTATCCTTTTTAACAAATTTTAATTCATGTTTGTGATGTAGTTGTCAACATTTTTCAATGACATGACCTAGCTTTTTACAGTGACCACAAATTCTTTGATCCATTTTTATAGGATCCATATAGTTAGAAATTTTGCCTCAACTACTTTTAGTTGAGCCTAGTTTAGGAGAATTAATTTTCTCAATATTTTCCAATATGGATTTATACTTCCTACACTTGGCCACACAATGATTAGATAAACCACATAATGTGCATGGAGAACTATGTAAAATTGCTTACATATTATTGCCAAAATTTTCCAGTGTAGATAATGGATCACTTTGTTTACCTTTCTTTTTATTACCATGGGAAATAGAAGGTGGAGGGATTTATATACCTCTCTGTGGTGAATTCTTACTAGATCCTTCTCCTAAGGATGAATCACTTGAAGCTAGCAGGGATGACACTTGGCTGTTATAAGCTTGTCTTCTTCCAGCTGACTTGGAACTCTCTCTAATCAACGTTTCCCCTGCACTAGCATATCCCAATCCTACATGACGAGGCCTTTCCTCTAGCAAGATTGGGTTAGTTATGCCTTGGTTGTTCTTACGAAGGCCAATTCCATTAAAACCCATATTATTTAAAAGCTTAGATCGTATACCTTTAGTGTGTTTTTCAAATTCACCAAGCACACTTTTTGAATCTAACTTAGCTTTGGGAGAGGATTAAGTGTTTTCATACTTACTGTGCACTCATCTGTCATAATGCAGGCATCAACAGTAATTGGTACCTCTTTCTTAGGTCCATTAATATGCAACACCATTAAGATCTCATCCTTAGATTCTAGCCATCTTTTCAGAGTGTCAGTTTTCTCCTCAAGAGTCAATAATTGACATCTCACGAAGGCATTTTATCCCTGTATCTATTGATTGCATGCCTCAAGTTCCTCAAGTTTCTCCTTGTTGGATAACTTGCCCATTTTCTTGTACACATGTACTTCCAAAAACTACACACTGCAACTAAAAGATCAATCCAAAATGCAATTACCAAAACTGAACCCAAAAATACTTAAGCAAATCAAGAGCTAAACCATCTCTGATACCAACTTAATCTGAAAATGGTACTTAAAATTTTTGAAGTACTTAGAAAATTTTCAAATGATCAAATTTAACATACTCGACATTGATCATGAGTTCAATTTTATTCAATTTTGGGTGTCTTATAGCCCAATTTTTAAACTCTTCCAATATGATCAATTAATATGATTTTTCTAACTTTAGTGAATATACTGAATCTATTACAAATCCAAATAAAATAATTCACAAGTTGAATTTATAATGCACTCAAACTGAGTTCTTGATTCACAAATCTGATACGTGCATTCATTTACTGTTGTGGGTTATGGATAATGAAATTTCACTTTTAATCCAAAGTAACCAGTTATGATTGCTTTATAAATTAATCAAATTAATTAATTTAAATGTTTTATCTGATCAAAAGCTTCCAAAAAAATTGAATAAGAAACACCACAAACTATATTGATAACGGAGTTCACCTGAAGGCTACGTATCCAGATTCTCGAAATGAGAATCGATCTATTCAACATCCAATGAAGTACAATAAACCCTTCAATAATTACTAACATGTCTTTATACCTACAAATGAGTTTATCTATGTCCCAAGGAACTTTGGAAAATAGTATAAATTGTCCCAAGAATGATCTGTGGCTCCTATAGTACTTCGCCTATTAGTTTCCTATGAAAATAGGTCCAAAAAAGGTCTACAACTTGAAATGTACAACACCTACATGAAAGAGGTTTACATATTTCGAAACTAGAGGAAATTCTGAGTAACTTTCAATTTTACATTATTCATAAATTTGGCCATTAAAGCCCTCAAATTCTCTGTTGAATTCTGATGCCCTATTATGCTCCTCTCCAAAACACAGAGCACGGAGCTCTATTTATAACACTGAGCCCACTGTTTGACTCGCTGATCCATATGGGTGAGTTGGTTAGCCCAAGCACTTTGGATGCCTGAGGTCCTGCATTCGAAACCTGACAGTGTCCATTTTGGTGATTTTTTTTAGTGTTGGTGGGATTTTATCCCACATGGTTTGGGATAAGGCATGAATTGCAGTTTATAAGGAAACTGCTCACCATTTTTAGATGTGGCTATGTCCGCATGTGTCCCTTTTTTGGGCCTCCCGACAATTCGGTCATCGATCTGTTCGCTGGATGCTTGGCTAAGTTGTTACTGCCACTACATGGCAATGTATTGTTCATCATTTGCATTGGTTTCACTATGCATTAAACTTTCCAGGATTGGGGTGTTGAACTCGTTGAAAAGTATGCTTCTGAATGGATGATAAGTTAGGCTTTGTTGTTTTTTTGTTGTGCCAGTATAGGTGTTGAGCTATGTGCATTATTTAATCCTTCCAACGTGATAAAGGCCGACATATATGGAAACAAACCCAAACGGTCAACTTGTTGGGTATTAAACCATTTGTGATCTTGCCAGCATATAAGGGATAAAATAAATCCCGAACCATGAGGCTTCGGCCAAAATAAAAGGAAATTTGTCCCTAAACATTGTGGATAGAAACATGATCAACTTGGTGGCGAGTTGATCACCCCACCGAGCTAGTAATATAGCTCGACCGTGTTGATTATCAACTTGCAATGCAAAATCAATTCATAGTGCAAAAACGGAACTCGAAATACAAAATTGAGCTTGGAATGCAAAATTGACGTCCACGTGGTGGTTTGAGAGCCCACCACGTTTGCAAACAAGAATATAGCTCTCACAGCGATCGGGCTCCCTTCCGTTACAAAAGTTGAGCCTCTTATTATTTTCCAACATAACGTGAGTCGAAGACCAGAGACCCGAAACCATATCGAATAACATTTTCATCTTTTTCTCCTTGTCATGTGTCACATCCAAATTGAACTATTGACCAAGGTTGACCCTTTTCAAACCTTAACTTTGACCAGGGATAAAATTTGTTTACGAATTATGTTTCTGAAGTTCAACATACTATCAGAAAGGTCTTGAGAAGCCCTTTAACATGGTCCAAATTTAGGGAATTTTAGGGAAGATCTGCATAGTAAAAAATCCTCCAGATCACTTGTGCTTTAAAATTCTCCTATTAAGCTCATTTACTTTATTAAGATATATTTCAATCATTTAATAGTCATGGTCCATTTAATTTATTTAACTACACCTTAGTAATATTTATTTATAAACCTCCTTTTGTTCATTATTTAAATACTAAGCACAAGGTTTAAATTTATTTCCTACCAAAAAGGTTAACAACTTGGCCTAGCCACTAAGTGGCCCCATTCAACTAATTACTCATACTATTTTTATTTAATCTCATTCCCACAAAATCCCCATCACTTAAGTGATGTAGGGTTTATTTTTAACCACTAGATTTGATCTATTTTGGCCATTAGATCTAGGTTGCCCTAATTTTCCTTATGAGGTTACCCTCAACTCATTCATTTGTTCCATTTTGTTTTGCATTTTTGAAGAAAGAAGAAGAGAAGCCATGGAGGCCATTGGAGCCATTGGGAGGTTTTTCTCTCCAACATATTTTGTATTATTTTTGTGTTAAAATGGTAGATCTCCCATTTCTATTTGTGGGTATTCTTTACCTTATTGCATTTATGTTTATTTTGAAATCTCTTGCAGGTTGATGTATATACATTATGTATATACCTATTTTGGGTGGATAATGTGAAACTTACATATATATAAAGACACACACACACACACACACACATATATAGGAAATATATATATATATATATATATATATATATATATATATATATATATATATATAATAAAAACATATTCTATATATATAACAATATATATAATTTATTTATTATCTTATTGTTAGTATTGAGCATTCAGCCCACATATTTCTTATACGGTGCAGAATAGTTTTGCGGCCTAGTTGAATGTATTGTCATGGCTATTGATTATGCAAGGTTTGTATTTTATATTGGGGGTGAGCACTACCCCACCTCAACCCATATTCTATTAATATGGGTAGGGGTGGGGTGGCGCGCACCCCCCCAACCCACATTCTATAAAAATATAATAAAAATGGCCATTGAAAGAGGGTTCGAAACCCGAAACGTGAGGATCACGAGGGATGACTTGCACATCAATAGACGTGCGAACAACAGCATGAAGAAATCTTGGAAGGATCGAGCATCAACCAAATGTGCATGCAAAGAATCAAAACATGAGCAAAACCTCGTTACAATCCACAAACTCTCTCTATCTCATAGATCCAAAGGGGTGTACATATAGGAGGTGTTGAGTAACCCCCAGTGCTGCAATCATGACAACTCAAGTGGAGAGGGGAGTTACATTCCCAGAATAGAAGTGTATTCCCTAATGACACATATGACGCACTGACGTGTAAGAGAATCTCATAATGACCCCTAAATGACACGTGGACCTACAGATCTCACCTAAGTGAGATGACTTACCTAATGATGTGGAAAATAACACACACCAACACCCCCCTTCATCGTAACTTAGGATGAGGTGGCAAGTCAGAAATGAGAAATGGGTCATGGCACAAAGCCTCATGAGGTACCCATGCACAAAAAGAAGTCCCAAGCAGTGAAGGAAAACCCAGTGGGAAAAACATCCACCACAAGAGAACAAAACACTCTCTAGTCTAAGAATTATGCCAAAGATGGGTCATGGCCATAAACTAGCCTGAAAATTTACCCATGTACAAAAGGGAAATCTCTTGGAAAGATGAAGAAGAAAGAAGAAGAGGGAGAAGACAGGGATGCAGAAGATGTCATGGATGGATCTGGACTCTGCAACTCTAAGAAGTCTCCCAGTAGAATGTAGATCACGAGATTCTCTACCTTTGGACTAAAGAAGAGCCATCTGCACTGAACTACGTGCCTCCCCTTAAGAAGGATAGAAATGGTGCATTGGAAGTCTTCCCTCCACAAAGGAAACCGAAGGCAATAACATGAAGAACTCTGAGTTTGGCTCACGAAAGTGTGACATAGGTATAGCAAGTGAGTGCGACGGAACCAAAGGTAATGTCACGAGTGCAGAAATGTCAGAGTATGAAGGGTGAACACCTGTAGAAAGGATGTCCAACTGATGTGAAGGCAAAAAAACATCCCCCACAACAGAAAATGGATCCGCAAGCAAGGGTGGATCAATGAAGGTCTCCAGAAAAAGTGGAAGGTGTAAGAGTCCCAGAAGGGGAACTCCAAACAATGAATATGATGAACTCCTTTGAAAATATGGATGAGGAACCTATAGTACATCACAAGTGTACTCTGTGAAAAGATGACTAAGGTCAGGAAGATACTTGTCCCAATGAGGGGGATCATAAAATAGAAGAGCGATGTCAGATAGGTATGAGTCATCCAATGAAGGTAGAGGAGTGAAAGGGGCCTCACACACTGAAGGTGGAAAAGAGGCAGGTGTGATGAATTTATGAGACTGAATAGGAGACTGCTCAATATCTGATGAGATGTGGGATGTGTCAACACTCTCTGGAATAGTGAGAGAAGGAGGAGAAGAGTCCTCTGTAGTACTCTCGACATCAGAACTGGGTGCACAATCCTCATCATCAGAAGTAGAACCAAGCAAGTCTGTGTCAATGGAAATGTCATCACATGAAGAAATAGAGGAGACAACTAAATCACCAACAACAACAACAACGACGGTATGTGAAGGGTCTCCATAGAGGGACTGAAGAATGCTCCAGACATGGTGGGGTGGATCTGAGTCTGCCACGTGAAACCAGAGAGATGTGGAGACATGTATCATCAAGTGACCAAAAACATGGTCGTAAGTGTTGAGAAATTCCTCCAGATGATGATGATCAGTGGGTGCAGGAACTGGCCCAAGCAAGAAGTGTGAAAGACCCTCGTAGGTGAAGTAGCGTTCCATAGAAGCACGCCAAGTTGAATAGTTTTCTCTCCCAGTAAGAAGTGGTAGAGGTTGTAAGGTGATCCTATGATGCTCAATTATGGAAAGAGCACCCTCCATGATGCGGAAGCAAGAAGTGCAAGGTGCACAAATGCAAGACGTCGAACTCGGCCGATAATGCGTCTGTGTGTAGTACAAAACCTAAGAGTACTAGTGACCCCCCTGAATGTGGCACTTTATAAAGTAGTGTGTTTACAAAATTGAAAACCCCATCACGTAATGTGCAAAAAAGATCATGCAAACTTTACTAAAGAAAGTGCTCAAAACGCGAGTAGCGAGTCAAAATTTATAGCAAGAAAAATGATTCCCACAACTGATGGAAAATGCCAATAAGCTTTACAAACTGATTAAAAAGTGACCCGAAATGGGTGCAAAGGGTGTTGTGTGGGTACTCGTTAGAAATGGCATAAAATTTTAGGTAGGGTTTGTTTTTCTTGCGAGGGGGGAGATTAGCCTCCTACCAACCCGGACCTCGCCCTCTATCTTCGACACACTAATGAAGGACATTAAATACAAGCAAAAATAGATCCCAAAAAAAATATTACAATGCCAAGACATGAATGTTTTTATCCTTAAAACATCAAAAAATAGATTGTTTTAACCGCCAAAACAAATTCTAAAAGGGAATGGGCTAGGATTTCAAGCTAATGGAGTTCGACGTACTAAGTGCTACAGGTATTGAGTTGTAGCAGGCCACGCTCGTAATGAAGTTGCGAGGTTGCGGTGGAATCGTCCGAGTCAATGGGAGTTGTAGTCTGCCAGGAACTAGAGTTGTAACTAATTGAGCTGTCAAAAGCATACTGTAATGAGCTGCCACCGAAGAAGTCAGAGTGTGAGATGGAGCCCGAGGAGCTAGCTGGAGACCACCGTGTGGATGGTCAAAGTTGCCAGCGAAAGTGTGCTAGTTGTGACATGCAGTTAGAGTTCAGGTCAACACCAAAATGAAGAGTCGGATGACACAGAGACTACACAAATGCACAAAACATTGAACAGAGCATTAATGCTGGTGTAGAGTGATCAAAACGGCAGGTGACCGCCGAGGGTATCAGAGGTATATCAAGCTCACGAATGGTGCACAAGGCTAAGTTTTGAAGCCACAAAATGAATAGAGGCTGAACTAGACAGGTAAGAATGGAGGTAGTCGAATCAGGGTCAGGACCAAGCCACTACAACACAGAGGTCATAGGTAGGAAAAGCCACAAGCAGGAAGATCAGTGCGAAACTAGGGATCGGCTGAGACATCTAAAGCACAACCAAGAATCGACCAATGATGCGAGGGTGACCAACTACAAGCAAAAAACCTACGAACAATAACTGTCCAGGACCAAGATCCACTTGCAAACACATAATAGAATGAGCAGATGTTGATCCAACCAAAACGGGGAGGGCAGAGGAGTAGAACCTGAGTACAGTCGAAAGGCTTTAAATGCAAAGCTGGATGCTCGAGCAAATGCAGATCCACGGAGGAAAGTCAAAAACGCGAGAACTGAGCTCGAGTACATGGACCAAAGTGCACAACGTGGCAAACAAGCTCAAGCAAATCCAAACTGTGAAACACAAGGCCCACGCAGTGAGCGATAGTTTGAGTTGGAGTGCAGACCGATGGGATAACCAAACCAACGCGTAGAAAAATGCACTAGTTAAACACGTGAGCAAATGAGCCACGAGTAGGGAAGCTTGACAAGTGACAGCCAGGCGAGCAGAGAAGGAATGGCCAGGTTTCACAGGATAATGCAGAGAATAGCTAGGTCCACGACCTTTGAAGGGCTAAAAACAGTAACCTTTTGAAGAAAAAAAAAACTGACACGAGGTAAAACCAATGCAGCGACTCATGAAGACCTAAGACAAAAGCTAAAATGAGCTAGCTCCAGTGAGCTGGGATAACTTGAGTTGACGAAGAATAGCTGCAACTGTCAATACTCAAAACAACACTACCTAAGCTCGGATCAAAAGCACTCAAAACTGCAAACCACCTCTCAAGACCACATGTAAAAATCCTAAAAAAGAATCCCATGAAAACCACCCCAAAAAACACCCATGATCACATCAACAAACCGTACCAAATGAGGTATAAAAACCTGAAAATCACTGCAAGTAGAGCATGATAAATGGAATAACCATTACGACACATGCACGAGAATCTGAATATCACAACGGAAGCTGGAAAACACGCACAGAAATGTCAAAGAGTGCATGGATCCACAAGATCCGCTCTGATACCATGAAAGAGGGTTCGAAACCCGAAACACGAGGATCACGAGGGACAACGTGCACATCAACAGACGTGCGAACGACAGCGCGAAGAGATCTCGGAAGGAGCGAGCATCAACCGAATGTGCATGCAAAGATTCGAAACATGGGAAGAACCTTGTTACAATCCAAAAAAATCAATCTCTATCTCATAGATCCAAAGGGGTGTGCATATAGGAGGTGCTGAGTAACCCCCAGTGCTCCAATCATGACAACTCAAGTGGAGAGGGGAGTTACATTCCCATAAATAGAAGTGTAACTCCCTAATGACGCATATGATGCACTGACGCGTAAGAGAAAATCATAATGATCCCTAAATGACACGTGGACCTACGATCTCACCTAAGTGAGATGACTCACCTAATGATGTGGAAAATAACACACACCAACAGCTATGCGGCCCATCCGAAACAAAAGGAATTTGTTTTGTGTGTGTGTGTGTGTTCAAACAAATTTTATTTTAAATAAGCCATTCAACTAATACAATGTATTTTAAAATATTAAAATTTGATTTTTATTATTATTATAATATATATATAATATAATACAACAATTTTTATTTAAATATATATAAATAATTACATTATATATATAAATATATAAATTTTTATATTAAATTTTTATATTTATGTATAATTATAATTATATAATTTGGTTTACTACATTTTAATCAATTAAATAAGGTTTGTTTACAAAATGAAATATAATGGCAAATAGTTGCAATTTTCTATATAGTCATATGAGCATAATAGTTGAAATTACAAGTCTCTTTATTCAACCAAATGTCAGTGAAGAAGGGAAATATTTCTTTAGTGTAAAACACTAAATATAAAAAAATTCTTTTATAACTTGTATAAAATTTGATTATAATTCCAACACAAGTAGTTCTCCCTTTTTTTAATCACAATTTAGTTTTGAGGGAATAAAATAAATAACATACTTAAATGAACTCATTTCTCTTATTCTTTCTTTGTAATCAAATGTAAAATTTGAGTATAACATCAACTACAACTCATTTTCTTTCACACATTCAATCTTGAAAACAACAACAAAGGACTCAACAACACTTCCTTTTAATAACATCTTTCTTTTCCAAAAATATGTATATTGCAACTCTAAATAACATACAAATTAAAGAGAGTTTCATTTCCAACAAACCATACAACTTAAGCTTTCTTCTTTCACTATAACACTACAAATTTGAATAAATGAAATATACAAGGCCTTCCTTTGATAATACAATATTTACAAACTTCCACTCTAAGTGGGAACAATATGGTCAAATTTCAACATAGAGATTCTTCCAAAGGTTCAAACACAAATATTCATTTCAATGTCTTCTCCCAACTTCATAGCTTCAATCTTGCACCTCTTCAACTCTTCAAATCTTGTATCACAATACAAAGAAGGATGAGTAGGCAGCGCTCTCCGCCCAACCTTTAATCCAATAGGAGGAGAAGTCATCCTCCCTATTGGCCCCCGAGCCCCAACCAAAGAACAATGGGGAGTGTTATGCAACTTTGAAAACTTTCATAAAATGGATTCCACAAAACATGCATTCCACAATATAAAACACATTCAAATAGACACAAAAAAGCAAGATTTACAAGTTTTCCACCAACACATAGGCTTGACAACAAGCCAAAAGGAGCAAGGAATATGGGAACCATCGCCTTTTACCTCCTAAATGAGTTAGGGGTTCCAAAAAAGATGTCTTCAAGTGCACATCCAACTTCTCAACATATCTCTTTTCCCTCCCAATGCAAAATACACAAGGTATAACAATTTTATCATTTTCTCTCCACATAGGTGGAGCCCCTTCTCATACTCCCTGCACAATGCCTCACAATTTCCTTTTCCCTCCCCAATGTTCCCATTCTTCCATCTCCCACACATCTTAGAGCCATACTACACCAATCTCACTCACAATACACACACCCATGCATTTATAAAACATACAACAAGCAATAAGGAATAAGGTGTAGACCTTACCTTTCCATACTAGCTTCCACAGTCTTGAATCCATAAGATTTAATCCTTTCCAAAACCAAGCAAGCACCAAAGCAATCCTTCAAGCTCTAAGCAAGAATTCCCAAGACCAAATTTATAAAATACAAATCAAGAAAAATGAGACAAGCAACCCCTGTTCCTCCAAATTCACAGCCATAAATAGAAAAAGGAATGAGGGTTATGAAATGGCTCCATGTATATGCCACTTCATCATTCCTCCACTCCAACACAACAAGTCAAATCCCAACACCAAGGTAATTAAATGAAAAAGGCAAGGTTATGACATGCCCACATGCACACTTCACATGCACACCATACCTTTCAAGGACAAAATAAATGTGATAAGAAGAGAAGTGACTTTATTTTCCCTTTTACACTCAACAAAGCATTAATATGGTTAAAATTAGCCCCATACTTCATAAGTATGGTTGGTAGATGATTATGAGAGACAAGGGACAAGGTACTCTTGTCCCACAAGTCTCAAAAAGTTCCCTCTAAGTCAAATTTCGGGTTTGAAGAGGGAGAAAGAGTGCACACAACACAAATGCAATAAATTTCATTCATCATCATGCACAAATCAAGGACTATCTACTCTATTTATTACCCAAATGTCACCTCTTACTTTTAGTTTAAAAGTTAAGTTAAATTGGCTAATTAAGACACATTAACAAGTGTTAATAAAGTGACTAGATTTTCCCAATTATTAAATACATGCACACAAAAATAAGACACACAAAAATTAAATGAAAGGAAAACATTACACCCCATGGCCACATATGTGAGGTCACCCCCCATGGAAAACCTCCTAATTAAGCATGCAATTACACAACAAATACATTAGACATGAGTTGTCAAATTTCGCCATGTTGGAAAACATCCAACATTCTTCTGTGGTTGGTCCCCTATCCCCTTTCGATGTATACTGATATAATTTCCCTACAAACAAAAACATAAATACATCTCTGACCTCAAGGCCATATCAATATGTCATAGAAATCAATGCACATAAAATATTCATCATACATTCCTCAGCATACATCAAGCAATACAACTCACACATATATTTACCAATTAACATCGTCATATAATGTAGCTAAATCATTATCATCCAATTTACAAATTTTTTTATCAATTATTAGAAATAACTTAACATTTAAATCATACTCTAGTAAATAATTTATAATCATCAATAATCCAATTCACATTTTACAATAATCATGAAATTCTTTTTATTCACTGTAGCTCCTAACTACTAGATACACTCAGCAACATACTATCGATCCCTAATACCATCATATTGTTAGCAACTCAAAAAATCAATGAGACCACATGGTTAGACCAATACTCTAAATATACTTAATATGTCAAGAATCCAATGTCATTATATAACAAAGTGACCATTGTAGATTATCATCATATCCTTAAATGTCCATCAAGGTCCACAATACACCGATACAGTCCAAAGTAAAAATCAAAACACAATAGTAATCATGACGTCCCTCGTATATTATTAACATTCTAACTAAAATATAACAATAAGGTCCATGTCTCTTATCAACCGAAATTAAAATCATAGTACAATCAGTGTCGAAGAGGAGTGGGCATTACATCCCCTCTAGTTTCAAATTTTCGTTGATGACATGGATGTTTAACACAAATAATATTTAGACCACAAATTTAATTGGAGTTATTTTTTATTTTAAGTTCACACATCAAAAAATGTTCTTCCAATGGTGTACCTACACTTTGAGGGTGTGTTTATTGTATGCATAACAACTTCTTCATCCCCATTTTAAACAAGATTTACTATTGAATTAATGTTCTCAAGTTTCTATTATTGATCTAACTTCTCAATTACAATGATGATAAAATACTAAAATATGTAGTTGCATCAAACAACATGCACCCATCATTCAAAAAGGTGAGAACTTATAATCCCTCACTTTTTAAAAATTGCAATGGACTATGAATCTATGTTTTTAATCTTAAAGTAAGCAAAACCTAAGCATTTATTTCTACTACTTGTTTACCATATTATAACTAGCTATTTGTTTATGATGCTTCCTCAAAAATTGTAGTTTGACGATCAATTTGGTTATAGAATACATATATATCACACATTTTGAGACTGAAATACACTCTTTGATTTCAAATTTTAAAATGTTTTCACTTGTAAGTTTATTTTATTGTTAAAAATGTGTCTATATTCAAATTTTTATTCTAATCTAAATTTTAAATATTATTTTGATTGATTTTTTAAATAACTTTGAGCCCTATCAATGTAACCAATACACCATAAAAATATATTTACTAATAACATTAAATTTTGAACCCTAAACCCGTATTACACCCCCAATCAAAAAACCAAAGATGAAACAATTATGCAAACCTTTCTTTTATTTATTAATTTGTTTCAATGATTAATGTACATATAATTTTTGTGGAGTGAATCTAACCAACCATTTCACTTATCATACATTGTTGATATTTAAAATTTCAAAAACTCGTTAGAATGCACTGTGAGCACACAATTAAACATCGAATACAAAATGTAGTATTCAATCATATAAAAAATTAAACATTTCCATAAAGAGTTAATGCTAAATTGTGTTAAAACATATGTTGTTAGTACTCCAAGTGCGAATCTCTATCCTACAACACCTCCAACACCATCAATCAAGTATGCAAACACGAGGTCAAAAATAGAAGTTTACATCTTATGCTGGAAAAACATAACTAGTGAAAGTAATAATCACATACAATGACAAATCTAGCTACTCTAACACTGGGTTAAACACAATACAAATATTTTTCCCCAAATTTTCATTAACAAGACCTGTAACAACCCACAAGTTAGAAGTGAGCATAAGTTGTTCTCCTTTACACAAAAGGAATTTTACCCTTAATTGGTCATCAACAAGGTCAAATGAGGGTAATTTCTCTATTTTTCTTGACATTGCAATAAGCAATTGATGTACTCAACAATTTCAGCATCTGTTTGTTGTGCAATGTGACCAAATTTTTAGTTGTAAATCAAAATATGTCTTGGTCTTCAAGAGATAGACAAGTATATGTACAAGACATGCCCAATAGAATTTGAATTATACCAATTAATTTGCTATTAAATTAGTAGCTATCTTTTGATTATAATAAAGCTACAATTTATGCTTGGCATTGTTTCATGCTTTGTTCGAACTGTAATTGGATTATGTGATTGCATAATATGCCTAGGCTTGAATGTTTGGTTGCATTTCATTGAAATTTAAATGTTCTTCACATTTTTTATGAATAATTCTTAACATTAATATTGTAATATGTCTTCCATATTGTAGATATTAAATCTTGGAAAAGAGGATATAGGGTAGGAAAAAATAATTATTTCAAGGTCTTCCCTTGCTCACTTGTGGAACATACAAATGCATGATAAATACAAATATAATGTAATGATTCAATACTTGCATATACCCAAAACTCACCAAAGTTAGTTTCATCTTAAACAATGAAGAAATAAAATCTATTACACCCTCAAAATGATATGCTACCAACCATACTTGAGTATCCTGTGTCCACAAACAAATATTCCTTTAAGGTTGTCATGTACCAAATAGAACAAAACATGCAAAACAAGCAATCCTTAGTAGTTAGAGACTTCCCCTCTAGGTTCAAATGTTCTAGTGATGACCTATATATTCAACGAAAGCAATATTTAGGCCACAAATTAAAATGGAGTTATTTTTTATGTTATGTTCACACATCAATATTTGTTCCACCAATGGTGTACCTACAATTTGAGGGTTTGTTTATTTCATTGCATAACAACTTCCACATCCCCAATTTAAACAAGATTTACTCTTGAATTAATGTTCTCAAATTTCTATCTATTGATCTAACTTTTCAATTCATTTCATGATGTGCAGTTACACCAAAAAAACATACACCAATTATTTGAAAAGGTGAGTTTATAATCCCTCACTTTTTTGAAATTGCAATGGAATATGAATCTATGTTTTTTAATCTTAAAGTAAGCAAAACATAAGCATTTGTTTCTACTACTTGTTCACCAAATCATAACTAGATATTTGTTTCTAGTCCTTCCTCAAAAATTGTGGTAGGATGACAAATTTCGTTGTAGGATATCATATATTTTGGGACTCAAATACAATACACTCTCTAATTTCAAGTTTTAAAATGTTTTCAGTTGTAAATTTCTTTTGTTGTTAAAAAATTGTCTACATTCATATTTTTCTTTTAATTGAAATTTTAAATACTATATTGATTGGTTCATTGAATAACTCTTGGCCCCTATCAATGTAACCAATACACCATAAAGATACATTTTCTAGTCATATTAAATTTTGAACCCTAAACTTCTTGTTATGAAAATACAATCAAATATATACTCATTCAAAAAACCAAAGATGAAACGCTTATAAAAATATTTCTTTTATTTATTAATTTGATTTAGCAATTAATGTACATAAAATTTGGAGTTAACTTAACCGACCATTTCACCCAACATACATTGTTACTATTAAAACTTCAAAAACTCATTAGTATGCACCATAAGTATAAAATTAAACATCAAATATAAAATTTAGCATTCAATCATATAAAAAGCCAAGAGTTTTCATAGAGAGTTAATGTTAAATTATGTTAGGAATTGTGTTATTAGTATTCCTAGTGAGAAGCCTTGTCCTACAATACCTCCTACACCATCAATTATGCAAACAAAAGGTCAAATATAGAAGTTTGGAGAATAATGAACATTAATCTAGAGATACTTTTCTCGAGTACAAACAGTTGACCATTGGAGGAAATAAGTCTCGTATGATAAATACATGTGTTTTTCATAATAATGCTTTAGAAACAAGAGCAGCAATGTTGCTAAGTACTGCCACCAAGAAAATAAATGCTATCATAAATGTTATGACACCATAAATGCTATTGACATCATGTTTTTCTTGAAATTGCTAAAGGCTACAATAACATGTTAATTTTTAGGCCAATCTTATTGAAGATAAATACATTTTTACAATTATCTTGTTAAAAAGTGTGCAGCTTTAGTGATATTTATTAATGTAAGAATTGTATATTTGTTTAATGAAAATAATAACACTGTCTGATTGGTTAATAAGTACAAAAATAACAACTAGTTAAACAGATATGAGGCCTATAGTAGAATCTACCTTTGGCAGTACTAATAAGATCTTATTCTTGGGATTTTTTTATTTTTCCAGATATTTAATTTTAAAAATAAAAACTTTTCCAAAAAAAATCAATGACTTAATGAATATTATTTTTGATTAGGTAAAATTTTAGTAATTATTTGAGGTTATAACGGTACGCAATAGTTGTTAAAAGATTGAAACTAATAAGTATTAAATAGGTCATATTTGAGTGTCTACATTATCATACATAATGAATAACAAATGTTTATCATATGACTATATTGCATACTATTATTAATATATTCAATGTGTTGATAGGAATGTATGTCACTATATATATATATATATATATATATATATATATATATTGTTTATTTCATTGAATTTGTCTGATTCACAATGGCATGATTTTTCAACATTGGATAAATCATCATTAGAACTTGGGTGATTTTCCTTTTTATTTGAGAAGAGAAACTCCTTCATAAGATATGTGGTTTTTTATTTGAGGGGGGGGATTGAGTATTTCTAACGTGTTTTGACCAGAAAACACAACAAGGAAGTAGAAATGAAAACTAATAAAGATAAAAGAAAACATGAGGTGTAGACATGAGTAAATAAATATAGATTTTATTAGGTGCTACAAGAAGTAAACAATTAAAATATTGATAATTCTAATGCTAAAATATTTCATTCAAGAAAGGAAATAAAGAAAGACATACATTTAACATAAGAATAAATGTTATTGCCAAAGAAATTCTAAGATAAAAATTTATGTAGATCTTCTTGTATTTCTCATTGAACATGAACTCACAATTTCCTACATGTCTTTCTCAAGTAAGATTTCAGAGCACATCAAAAGTCCTTATATAATGCTTTCTTCTCATATTTATAAGGTGAGAAGGTAACTCCTTCTTGGATGACCTTTCACATTATTTTACATTTAGAATTACAATGCTAAAAGTAGCTCAGAATATACAAAAATATAGAGTGCTTCAAGTTACAAGTTATTTACAAAAAGTAACTTGAAATTGGAATTATTTCTTCGAGAGATGTTTTTGAGGGATGATATTTCACCTTGTAGTCACTTTGAGCTTTAACGAATCTTTGTTATACCTTTATTATTTTTAATCACCATGTTAATTGGTAAATCCCATAAGTCGTTGAGAGTTTCCATGATGATCTTATCCTTCAGAGCCACTACACTACTTCCACAAGCGATCCACAATCATTGCCCCTAGCTAGAGATGTTTTCCCAACATGAATTTTAGTATTTTAATTTCATAAATATGGTTATGGGGTAGTATCCCCCATTAGTTTTGAGTGTGGATCGTAACAAGGTTCAAGAGTAGAGCCCTTGACAATCCCCTAACCCAAATAAAATTTGGGATTCTCCCGACTATTGGAAAAAATAATTTTTCACTCTTTTAATACAACAATAGGGAAATTCCTAGGCATGTGGGTGTATCTTTATCTTCCATTTCATAGTTTATTAAGTGTATTTTACACCGTGCTGAGGTCATTTCTATCTTATTTATACCCAAGAGACTCACTCCCTAAAAACAACACTTCAGTCTTGTAGTTACAAAATTAGAGTAAATATAATTATCAACAAATACAAAGGAAGAGAAGAAGACAAGACCTAATAGAAATTAGAAAAAAAGAAGTAGCACCTCAAGTCAAAGTATCCTCGACTTAAGTTCTAATGAGAATTATTTTAAAAATCACAAATGAAAATCATCTCTTGGAATATAAGAGGGTTGAATAACCATAATAAACAAAAAACATTTAGAAATATCAAAAATGATAATAGACCTAGTTTCTTGGACCTTCAAGAGATTAATATGTCAGAAAGAAATCTAGTTAATATCAAAAACAATATTTAGAAGAAAGATATATCCTTTGTGTTAGCTCAGTTATAGCCTTTAAAGGTTTGGCTGCATTTTGGGATCCCCGAGGGTGAAGTCTTGATTTGCATCACTCATCATTCAATAAGATAACTAAGCATGGATATTGTTTATTGTTTATGCTCCTAATTTTCCAGTATAGGGAAAAGGAAGTTATGGGAGGAAATTAAGGAATTTAAATGGAAGATTGATTAGATATTTTAGCACTCCTCTTTCTCAAATAGAGAAATGAGTGGGCATTAAATATTTCATTGATAGTATGAATGACCTTACTAGTTTCCTTGCATATTGTGGTGTGATTGGAAAAATATCAGATTAACATAAAGCCTCATCTAAATTAGACTCGATGGAGTACTATTATCCTTGAACTGGATAATAATACTCTATAAAAAAATGTTAAATCAAACATCAAAAAATGGAATAACGATGACTTTGGGGACATTTTCAAGAAAGAAAAATAAATTTTTATAGGAACTATACATTCTTGAGGAGAAGATTATACTGAAAGGAATGAACGAATAAATTTTTAAAACAGAAAATTATTGTTCACTGAGTACCATACACTAGTGGAAAAACATGAAATATTTTTTTAATATGTGGAATCATTACATATTACTATTAAGCATAGTCTCCCAACCTCAATAAACTTTAGCATGGTGTGAGGAAGGAACCACCATGTGCACAATTTTCCTAGTGTCTCTGTTCAGCCGATGCCTAGGTTTTATGCCACCTTCGTAGAGTTGGTGCACACTCAGGGACGTTGGTCAAACTACTCTGGAAACACGCAGGGACTTCGATCAGATTATTCCTCATGCATGGACATGCCAAAGGTGGGTTGAACCTTGTACTTCCTCTTAGTAAATGTTTGTACTTTACCAATCTGTAGTGCCCACTTCTCTTCGACATTTATATGATTATGATTATGCTTATTATAGATTAGATTTATGGACATTACTATCACATTTTAGATATTGACAAATGGACATTGTTATGTTGATTATTTATTTAATAGACAGTATGGATGTTTAGACTTATGACATGATTTATAGAATAGATTATATGTCTGTTTTGGATATATCAAAAATTAATGATCTTGAGATTTTATTGGACTGATACATTTAATTCGATAGTTATATGTTGCTAGATGATTTAGTTGATTTCGTGATCTTATTGCTAGTTGATAAATTGATAAAATTGAAAGATTTGAAATCGTGAACAGTGGTGAATTACTTGTTTTGAGATGGTTTAGTTACGACAATTGCATGTATTTTTACTATTTCAATGTCGTCAATATGGCCACAAGGCCATAAAGGTATTGTCTTGACTTTTACAGGTGTTCGCAACACAATAAACCAAAGGGGGATAGGAGACCAACAATGAAGGAATATGGAATATTGGCAACGGGTCACCTTGGCAACTTGTGTGTATGTTTGATGTTTTATAGTTTGATGTTAGGAGGTCCCCTTTGGGGGGCTGACCTCAAATGTGACGTTGGGTAAGTTTGTGAATTTGTTTTGTTGATTTTATCTATTTGTGAGTTATTATATTTGTATAGTATGTGGAGTCACTTTTATTAATTTTGTTTAACACCCCTCTTAAGTTAATTAAAATTATTTAACTAGTGCTAATTAGGATGTGACAAAACGGAGGAATAAATATGAGTTGGAAGCCTTAATGTGTGTTAGATTGGAATGAATTTAATTTGTTTTGAAATAATGTGTACTCAATATTTCAAGTGAAATTCGGATTTTGACCTTCTAAGCAATTTTGGAGACTCGTGGGACAAGTTAAGCTTGTCCCATGCCTCTTTAAGTCACCCACCCACTAGGCTTATGATGTGGGGGAATTATTTTAGGTCATATTTTGTGTTTTAATGGAGAAAAAGGGAAATTAATTGCACTTTTCTTACAAGGGTATTTATTTGTGTCATTTGGGGTTGTGGGTTTGGGTTGAGTGTGTAAGAGGGTAGTAATTTCCTCAACCACCAATTTATTATCCTTTGGGGTTTGGGTTTGACCTTGGTGATTTGGATGGAGAATAAATTATGTGGCATCCTACATGGAGCCACATCATCTCCTTCTCCCTCTTTTCTATTTATTTCAATTTTTGTGAGGATTTGGGGGTTACTTGTTTTGTTTTGGTCTCTCACTTTTTTAAGGTGCTTGCTTTTTGTAGTGCTTTTTGGAGTTGGAGATTGCTTGGGATTTTTTGGGCTTGGAGAGTTTTGGAACTTACTTGTGGAGTGGATTCTTGCAATGGCAAGGTAGGATCTTCACCCTTGGCTTCTTCTACTTCTTTGTGTGTTTATGTTTTGGATGAATGTTTTATTGCACGAGTGTTTTTGGGTAGTAAAATGGCCTTAAGATGTGTATAATAAAGTGAAATGGGGATTAATTTTGTTGGGAAGCATAAGAGTTGATATTGGTTATTTGGGAGGGAGTGGGTTGGGGTGCCCCACCTTGTGTTTATCTTGTTGTTTTGTTCATTGAGGGAGGCATAAGAGATATTTTACTTGTAGGGAGGCATAAGATGTTTTGGGGCTTGATTGAGTTTTGGAGGTTTTGAGGTGGGCACCCAAACCCTTGGGAGGCACAAGTGAAATCCCCTTATTTCTTGTTCTATTTGGCTTGAGTTTAAAGCCAATGTTTTTGGGAAGTTTATGTGTAAAAAAAATTAACGTTTTGTGGTTATTTTCTTGTGTGAATGTTGGTTTAAATGTAAATGTGTAAGCCTTGTTTTGTTGCCAATGGTTGTCAAATATTCCATATTGTTTCATTGTTGGGGCTCGGGGGCCAATGAGGAAGTAGGCTTCACTTCCTCATTGGAATATTGGTTGGGTGGAGAGTGTTTCCTACTCCCCAATTTTGGTTGTTGTGTTTGATCTTGGTAGAAGGTGGAGCTCAAATGAGGAACCATGTTTCTTGTAGCATTTGGAGAAAAGGACCAAGAATCCTCTTGTAAATAATTTTACCATGTTGTCTCCATTGTGTATGGAGGGCTTGTAAACTTGTATTTATTTTAAAGTGAAGTTCTTAGTTGCTTTGTATCAAAAATGAGATCTTAGTTGTCATTGTAAATGAAAGTAAAAGCTTGTAAATTATTTCCTTACTTGTTAGAAAGATAGACTATTAGATTGTAAATTGAACCAAGTTCCTTGAAAGGATGTGTATTATTTGGTGAAGAAAAAATCTGATATGGGATTGAAATGAAAATAACTTTGCTTAAATTTAGTTACTTCATTGCCTTCAAGGTGTATGATGTCCATTTTAAAACTATTGGAAAACCTTGTGTTTAAATTATTTGTTTGACATGGTAGAAACTTGCATCTTGTAGTGAAAGAAATAATTATTCTTGTTGTATTACATGGAAGATATATGATAGTAAAATTAAATTATAGTTTTTTTTTTTTTGTATTGTTGAAAGAAATGAAGAAGTTGTAGGTTCTTAAATTAGGGGAAAAGGGATCTTCTCTTGCAAAGCAAAATAGATGGAATAAGAAAGTCATTAAAAACATCATTTTTACCTTTACATGTATAGGTGGAGAGTTTTAAAATTTTCGTTGTGTTTACCTTCTCAAATAAATCAATTGATCCTTTAAATTAAGTAGAGCAAGAAAATGCTTTGTTACAAACTAGATCATAGTTGTATTCATTTAGTAAAAGTATTAAAAATCTATTGTAAAGTTACACATAAATCAATTACTTTATAATTTAATAATTGGTGGAAATAGAATTATAAACTAACATTCTATAATGATATTTGTAAATTATAAAAGAAATTTTAATTAAAAGATTATGACTAGTTGATATTATTAATAATATTAGTATTATTACTTATTAATTATAGTAATAATATTAAAATATTATAATAGTAAAATATTAAGAAATTACACACACACACACACACACACACACACACACACACACACACACACACACACACACACACACACACACACACACACATATTAAACAATAACTTAATAAAAAAATAAATTTGAAAAGGGATGGTCACAGCCCTGCGGGCCTGTGTTGTTATTGAAATGGGAGCGGGGGGGCGGGCAAGGGGGGGTCGGCGACCCTCCCCCTGACTTACAACAAAACCATTGTAACAATTCCCAACCGTTGTGTATTAACACAGTCGGCCCTTCAACCATTTACGGCCTATGTGACCCTTGTCACGGCTAGGTTTTTTTTTCGATAATAAATATATGTTACATGTGTGTGTGTGTGTACACTCATTTAAATCTTTGTGTATATACATTATTATAACATTTTCTTTATATGTGACAAAATTCCCAATAGGGTAAATACAAAAAAATAATAATGAAAACAAGAATACAATGCATACGAACCCTAGAAGAGGGTATAGATGGAATATCAAAGAAAAAAAATGTTGTCCCTTCATGAGCTTGAGCTTTCCTCTCATGGCTTCGACCTCCTTTCTCCTCCAAATCTACAAAAATAAATGAAACAATAAGTCAAATGAAATGAAAAAGATTCTTTCATAATCTTGTTTAGGGTTAGTTGGAGCCCTAAATCCAAGGGCTCCAAACGAATCCATCTAAGGGATGAGATTCATCCCTACGAAAAGTAGGTGAGAAGTGGGTAAGGTTAATTTTAAATTTAAATGCATGGGTAGATTTAAATTGGGGCCACTCAAGTGGTGTAGAGGGTGTAATCACTTTCTGACCCTAATGTTTATTGGAGACCTTTTTAAATACAAGCCTTGACCCCTTGTGTTTGGTGGAATAATACAACTTTATTATTTAAATAAATAGACCTCAATACTTTTGAAATTAATTTGATTGTGTATAATCAAGATTTAATTAAATTGTATTAAATTCAAGGAGAGGGAAGTCTAAACCCTACCCTAGAATATTTAAATTATTAAATGGCATTAAGAAATGTTATTAAATTAATTAAGAAGGAAGCTAAGGGGATTTTGGACCCCATTTGAAAATTAATAATATTAATTAAATGTAATTTTATAATGATAAGGTGTTGACCGAAAATTGACTTAATGTTGTGAATTGGGTTTTTGCAAAAAAAAAAATTATTCCGTAAATTTTTGAATATAATCTTGTTTGTCTTAGGTTTCGTGCGGGTAAAAATTTGGACGTTACACAATCAGCCAAGACCCCATTGGCCGAAGCAAGAAATATTTTAGAGGAAGAAATCAAGGGTGTTATGGTTAACAACTAGATATAGAAACATAAAAAAAATTCATGTCTCCATTATGAGGCACAATAGTATTAACAAGATAAAGTAAATTTATATAAGGGACAATAGTCTTACTTCTGATATTGAAACTATCAGGGAGGACAGGGTCAACATATATAAAATTTTCCTCTCGGGAGAAGTTAAGTGCGACACAAATATTGAAAGGGGACATGTTGTAGGTTATTCCTAGTATTGTCTCTCAAAAGCAAAATAAGGCCCTTATCTCCCCTCCTTCAAAATTCTTCCACTAGTTTTGGGAATAATACAGGATGATGTGCTAGTTGCAGTTGAGGAATTCATTCTATCAAAAGCTATTACGGGAAATCAATAACACTTTCATAATGTTAACCCCAAAGAAATAAGGACACAAATATTTTGAAGAATTCACAGTCATAAGTGTAACATTATTTAATATATGTTAATTTAAGGTGTCATAGGATTTTTTCTTATTTAATATAAATGAAGAGACATTCTTGTAGGAATAAGAACTTCAGTAGGTGAAATGGACAAGTAAATTTTGTCCCTATATATTGCAATCTTATTTTTTTAATAAGAAACATGAATACAATTTTTGGCTTGTACCAATATTGTCAATTTATCATTCTAATACCTAGCCTAACATTGGTATCAGATCTTCAGGTCTTTCCAGTAATTTTTCATTTATTTATTCTATTACTGTAATTTTATAAACAACCAATAGAATTTCATTTCAATCCCTTTTTCATTCCCCCTCCTTAATTTCAATTGTGCAACCTGCATAATATTGGCCTCTCTGAAAATATTATAAGAAAATGTCTTTTGGCTACATATCATTCATTATTGGTATGAAATAACCGTTTTGTTTTCCACACACTGGTCTTACTAATTGAAGACTACATTTTCATCTTCCACAAGGTGTCCAGACCTGTGCATTTTGTTTGAAATATGTTGTAGTTGTATGAAAGAGGTGAGGCATCGAAGGACTATTTTTTATCTTCTCTAAGTGTGGAATTTGTGTTGAGGTTACCCCCTTCACTTGGGGAGAGCATACACTAAATTATATTTAATATATATATAGAGAGAGAGAGAGAGAGATGATCACCTAAAATTAGGAATTCTTGAGTCTCCCCAAATCTTTCACAACCCAACTATCATTATCTCACCTAACTCCTATTATAATCTAACAATTACATCAGCAACCAATTACTTAAATTAGGTATTATTCTCTCATACTCTGTACTAACTCCTATTATATATTATTATTACTTGTGTAATAATCACTTACACTCCAATCATCATATGTTCTACTTATTATTTTCCCACACAATATTAATGACTAAGTAATCTAATGTGAAGCACCTAATTCCTAATTCCCCGTGTGAGGACTAATTCCCAACATTCCCCTTTAGTACGAACATGGAATAAATCATCATACATTGGATCCACAATGTGTTGTTTCCTTGCTGCTGTATGCTCTACAGGTGTGGCTAGGTGGTGCAATTTGAGAATTGCATTCCATCTCTTCCTTCATAATGTGAAATATAGTAGATGTTGGTTTCCACCGATATTACATCCACTTACAAGTTTTCAAAATTTCTCCCCTTTACTTTACAAATAAAAATTAATGGAAACGTACTCTCTCTTTTCAAAAATATGTATTCCTTTTACAAAGAATATTATCTAATAGGGAAAATACTCCTTCCTAAAAAATACCCCTTTAAGATAAATTATCATTACTATTAATTTCATATTTTTACATTCCCACCTTTAATTTTTTTATCAAAAGATTGTCCACGGGTGTGGTGATGGGGTTTGACCCTTTGTTCACTTCCTACCTAGAATGCCTTTACAAAATAATACCACTAATACCCTTATCAACACCACAAAATAAATAATTGTGCAAATATAATTTTAAACACACAAATTTCATTTAAAAAACAAAAATAAATGCCTCGCATGATTAGGGTTTGGGTTCGACTCAAGGGGATAACAATGAATCTTTTTTGGAAGTGGAGAGTCATGCACCAAGTTGGGTGTTTCACTATGTTCATTGCAAGCTAATCGAGCCAAGGTCGAGAGTGTATTGGGAGTGCTCAGTTGGGTGTAGAGCGGTGGGTCAATGATGAACACAACCTTGATCTCCCGCAGAGGAGTTTACATTCATTGGGATTGTAGATCAATGAGGATCATGATAAAAATTGCGATGAGAGTATTGATGAGAGAGGTCTTTACTTAATTGAGATTGTAGATCTATGTCTCGATTTGAGTTGAGATCTGGAGGTTGTTAATACTTGGGTCGAGCTCATAGAAGCTTTGGAGGCTAGACGAGGAGAATATGCCAATCAAATGCCTTGCTTAAAGCATAGATCCTAGCGAAGAGTAAATGGTCGCAGAAAATTAACATGGGAATCAATGCCAATGTTTCAACCAAGTTGCAGTGTGTATGATCTGCCAAGGTAAATTTCGTTGGGATGCCATTAAAATTCCATAGACTTTGTGATCTTAATCTATTGAGTGAGATTCAAGGGAGGTTGGTTTGATCACTGAGTTGTGATGATATGTTTTCAGAGAAGCTTGGTGTAGAAGGTTTAAGACGAGTTCATGAAACACCAATGTTGATCTACATGGATTGATGGATGGGCTATGTAGACAGGAAATATTGAACTCATGAGTTTCCATTTTTAGTTTTTATAATGATTTTTACAGTCTAATGCTAGATTCAATCTTTCTTGCAATATAAAGGGACATGTTGAATACAGAGATAATTGAACTCTCACCCAATTCACCTCATTACTACAGAGATCTGTAAAGAGGAGCTCCAAATCTCTGCAAAAAGGATCTCTAAATTGAAGCATGTAAATCCTTCAAACCATATATCTAGAAAAGAAGAGACTACAGTTGCTCTCTGAAGATAAATTTTTGTCACTGTTATTTTATTTCCTCAAGCAGATATGCAAAAACCCAAAAAGCACCATATTTTATTGTAGCATAAATATGGCGTGTTTGCAAGATTCTACAATTTTTAGATGTTATAAACTAAAACTAGGTAAGGTTTGTTTCACTTCAAAATGCTATATGAAATATTTGACTCCAAAAGGTACTCAAATAAACAACGTAAACACTAAACTATTAAACACACTTAATCTGTATGATCACAATGAATAAATTGGAACAGAAACTGTGGATTGAGTGAAGATGTTGGAAATAAATGATGTACGCCAATGGATTCGCATGTGCCCCACATTGTTAGTACCATTGACAAAGTGTAAAAAGGATGAATTTAAGGATAAATCTTTTCATATATTACATATCCTTTTGCTTATTTTGATAGAAACAAAAATTGGATGAACATGGACAAGGCAATGGGGTTGCACATGGTCTACTTAGCCCATTCATTGCCTTAATATATTTGGGAAAAAAACAAACTATGTGTGTAAGTTTCTTTTGAAATTTGCTATGATACTAAATGTTGAGATTACCCATTTCCCTTAAAAGAGCGTATGTGCAATTACATTCAATCAACATATTTATTTAATGAGAGAATATATTAACCCAAAACTAGGAAATCTCAAATATCCCAAAATCTTTCACCATTCAATTTTTTCCGAGAATCTTTCACCTTTCTATTTTAGTGTAACTTTACACAAGTAATCAATTACTTACAGTATACATTATTCTCTCCTAGTCAATACTAACTCATATTACTATATGATTATTATTCACGTAATTATCAATTACAATCCAAATATTATTTTATCTAATTATGATTTTCCAACATAAATATTAATTACTAAATAATGTAATATAAAGACCTAAATCCTAAGCACTCATGTAAGGATAAATTCCTACCAATTTGAGCTTGTGTGACCTGATATTGACATGTAGTCATTATAAAGACATGCGCACATACCATTGGCATTTTCTTTTCATTTCAAAGAAACATTGGAAGAGTCATTATGAAACATTCCATGTTAAGAATAAGTCGCTTGAATAATATTTTTGAAGCATTTCAAATTGTGAATTCAAGTATTTTATTTAAATTTTGAGTTCAACATATGCCATGTGGAAATGATTTTATATCAAGTGTATTTTATTTCTTCAAGAAAATATTGTACCTTTTTCATTCAAACTCTATTTTCTTTTCCTTTTCCAACAAAGGTCGCATGGAGGGAAGCTAAGTTTTTTAAAATAAAAATAAAAACAAATTCATTTTAATGTTTTTTGTAATTCATTTTTTGAAAAGCATTTAGTTGTGCAATTCATTTTCATACAAAATTTGGAAAACAAAATAAAATATGCAACAAAGAAATAAGAATACCCACTCTTCATCCTTTATCCATTCACTAACTATCACAAGATAAATATTAAAAAACCAAGTATATAGGGAAGTGTTGCCCACATATAAATTTTTCTCATCAAATAGGTGTCCAATAGCATTCTTATCTCATGTACTATCTAGGTACCACATACTATCTATGTACCTAATACCTACTACCTAGGTACCACATACCATTCTAATCTCATGTACTTTGATGTCTCTGTCACATATTGATGGGTATATCGAAGGATGAGATTCTTCCACGTACCGACTAGTATATAAGAAGGGAGAGTATATCAAGAGGTTTGGTATATCGTTTTGGTGGTATATAGAAAATGGAACCTTTTGGAGTGATAAATAACCTATCCATATCTTTGGGGTCTCAATAAACCAGCCAATTTTTTCTGAATAAAATTATTTCTTGGCACAACTTTGACCAACAAAAAAACCTAGTTAGACCGGTCTTGACAAGTGGAGAACACATTCATTTTTAATTATTTATGGTTCAACATTTGTGATAAAGACATAAACCCTATACTACCTACATATGCAAAAGAAGAAAAAATGGAAGTGATTATTTTCGAAAGAATTCATCTTGATGAGAGCCTCAATTAATGCATAATTGTTTCATCACATTCAGAAGTATGATCAAACATGAGAAGCATTCAATAAGTTGAAGGACTTGTTATATTAGTGTTCACTTTTAACATCTTATTACTTAATGTTTGTATTATATACAACACATTCATGATAATTCTTGAGTTCTTATAGGGGTGGTTAACTAGTGTGAGTTGTTTTCATAGCATATTACAGAGGGTCTTATAACTCTTATTTATATGTAGTGTGCTTCATGTTAATATAATTTTGATCCATATTATTTTTCACTTGGCATAAGAGTGGGTTGTCATTCAATCACGAGAATATCTTGAGACAAATTGTTTTTCTTAATTTATAAAAAAAAAATCTTGTTCCATTATTATTTTTATTTGAAATTGAAATTAATAGTCATACAAGCTCATGATCCATTGGGGAATCAATTTAGATTGACCATCAATTAGTAGTTAGACAAACCCACATGAATCGCTCTCAGACCAAACTCCTGTTACATTTCATCCATATTTATTCTCTATCAATTTTGCATTACTCCGCCATACATGTCATTCTAGCTAATGTATGCAACTTTAAGGAAGCACAATCATTAGTAGTGACATATATCTACCATATTTTCCACATTCAACTAATGTTTCTTTAGATTTGGATGGGGTAATAAATATTAACATTTCTCATTTTGACTTGATTAAATCGATACCCGTTCTATTTTTTGTATTGTAGTGCCCAACGCTACATTGGCCACATAATCACCTGATGACTCTCCTCATATGTTTCATTATATTATTTAGAATTGTATCTGACTTGGTTTGTTCTATGTGGACTTGGTAGACTAAGAATAATTTGTTTTTACTCATCGAGAAGCATGACACCCAAGTGTTGATCTACTCCAATCCTTCTCAATAAATATGAGAAAATGGGAGTGATTTCACATTTTGAGAGAATCTCACCCTTTTTAATCTAAGAATGTTTTATTTACATGCATAAAAAGGATAAATAATGTTATAGGTGAATATTTTGATTTAATTAAATTTCAAAATCAATTACAAAAATCATAATAGTGCTTTTCAAAGTGAGGATTGACCTAACAAACACCAAAAACATAAAGGAGAGAGTGAACTTAGTTGATTTTTTGTGGATATGTAAGATTTTGGGTGGTCTGAGTGCTAGAATAGGAAGATCTAGAACTAGAAATGATTTGTTAATGAAACTATAACCTGTAACTAAGCCGGGTCAAAATTTTACAATTCAGTCTATAACATTTGTATAGTGCTGACCCTATTGTACGATCATGAACCTGCTTAGAATCTAGGTCCGCAACTTCCTGAGTGCTTCACCTTCCTGGAAATGTGTGTCGTTGTTTATCAGTATTCTTTGCTCACCTTTATAATAGCTCTATAAACTATGATCAAACCCTCAAACCATTATAGTGTAAGAAGGAATTACTACAAAACAAAGATAGGTGGGTTGTGGTCACCCCTATGCACCACTGATGTTTCCACTACTCTGAAGAGGGCTCAAATCACATGTTGTTCTCCTAGCATATGATATCTACCATAGTACAATCAGAACTTGTCAATTGTGTTTTGAGAATGCTTCACTTGACTTTTACGCTTGCTCAAATGTTTGGGAATGGTTACTTTTCTTACTTGCATGATGAAGATGGAGACTCTTAGACCTACGAGGAGACTTCAAACTAGTGGAGGGTGCTACCCTAATGGATGTGAATGATTTATTTCATAGTTTAGGGAGCTTTGAGTGCCTTTAGTGTGAGTTTCCTACGAGGAATTCATGAAGTGTTAGGTCCCTAAATGAGGCATGATTTACTTGCTTATATATAAACTTTCAAATGTTATTATGTCATGAAAGGTCAAACAAGGGGGTATATTTGTTCATAAGAATGTGATGGAATTAAAATAATTAGTTCAAAAAATGTTGGTCCAAAACCATACAATAGGGTCAGTATGCAATTCTGCATTATGACCAAAACCGACATTTTTGGAAAGGAGTGAGAAAATTATATTTTGACTTCATGGCTTAAGCATATATTTTTCTAGATGTATTTTATACAATTAAACTTCAACGACTAATAACAAAGAGGTGTGCAAATATAAGCAATTACATGAAGTGTTATCAGGGTGTGTCAAGCAAGAGTAAAGAGATTTCATTTGTCCATACAAGTGTGTAATGTCAATATCAACAGTGTCAAAAAATAGATTATCAAATTTGAGTGTTTATATTTTCCCCACATTTACATATGAAATTAAAAATTACATGCTTAGAAATAAAATATACCTAAGTGTGTGGATACACTTTGTCTTTACTCGTAATAAATTTGTTTTATAGTATCCCATTGTGTTGGTATTGCCATGCTCCAAAATGAAACCTGCAACATAAAGTGTAGTTAATGCCTAAGATAGGAAATTGAACTGTAACTCAGATGTAATGAAAGTACTGCAAAGAAATGTGCAGCAAGAAATGTCAAAAGAGATGCAAAACATGGAGGAAATACACATGTTTGTTTTGTGGAGGGAATGTGCTCCCATTATTATGCCTTGAAGATTATAGATCTTTTGTTGAATTATAATTAAGAATTGGGAGTGATCAGTCCCCAATTATGCTAAAGAGAGGTTGACACATTAGGTGTACTAACTTAACACACAAATGTGAAGAGAAGAACCAAAAGGATGAGGAACCAAAGTACCCCGTAAAGGAAAATGACCATGTATCAAAACTATTCAACAACCCTAATATCTTCCCCTTAAATGAAAGAGGATAGGAAAGTATACCTACGAATAACCTAACTACTTTGATACCTTTCATAATCCCACGAACAATATTGTTACAAATGGATATAAGCATAATTGTGTAAATTAGGACACACAATAGAAAAGAGAATAAGCTCCCACATACTCTTCCCATATTCCACACAACTGAATAAAATTGATGCATGTTGAAATCTAAGTGAAGAAAGGAAACATGTGCCCCCAATGTGTCCAAAATTGAAAAATGAAACAAAGTACCATGGAGAAAGAGAATGAAACACTTCATGACCCCTGAATCTATGCCAAATTGAGTCAATCTGAGTATGAAACCATATGAAAATGATGTACCGGTGATAAAAAATTGAGACTGTTGAAATATACGAATAAAATTCCCCTGGGAAAAACAATATCGTAATTTCAAAACCATTCATATGGTCCTGATCAATATGTACATTTCTAACCTTGTGTATATTTTAGAAAAATTTTATATCTGATTCCAATATTGAATCATCATTATTTTCCTCTGCATATGTTTGTGCCCATAAAAATGTCTGTGTTTGGTGGAAATGTAGAATAAACCTAAATGTGCGTCCCCTTTTTTGAGGCGTGTACGATGAATAATTTGAGTGGAATCTCAAAATAAAATGTGTATGCCCATGTATGAGGATCTAGAAAGATGTGTATAGCCTCTAAAGTTTTGATGTGGTGACCACCAAGAAGAAATTGTATCTGCAAAGAGGATGCACATGGTATAAATCATGATGCAAAATAAGAAGAACAAAAATAAGAAGCATGGTAACCATAACAATGTTAATTAAACAAAACAATAACAAACCATGTGTTAATAAAAAACAAGTGCATAAAATATAGAAACAAGTGTAAACATATCAAGCAGTGTCACACAAAATACCAAATGCCAGAAAATATGGGACACCCATGGTGTCACGAGACAATCAAGGTCCTTGAGCCAAGAATAAGAGATACACAACCACACACAAGGCATGATGCTTCAAACATGGGATACCCACAATGTCACAATACAATCAAGGCCTATAAGCCACAATCATAATAAAAAACAAGCATACACAACACAAGTAACAAACATGTATGAAAAACAACTATAGCCAAATGGGATGAAAATCACATAACAAATGATATAAAAGAGATACTGAAGAAATCATTGTAAGTGTTGTATAAGAAACATGTGTTAGTTATATTAGTCCAAAATATATAAAATGTACAATATGTGTGTGTGTGTGTGTATATGAAACCAAGCATAACAAGGAAAGGAAAACACTAGAATGGAAATATAACACTTGGATATAATATGTGAAAGAAGATTCCCCCAGAGGTTAACGATATGGGAAAAGGTTAGTGTGCACTTGTCATCATGTATCACTCTATGTATGTCCAACATCATGTTCAGTATACCATGAGAATGTATGTGTGTAAAGAATAAATGTTATCTATCAAACCTAAGGAATTAAAAACATGTATATTGTAAAGTGCAAACAATATATATCATAGAAAAAATTCCCAATTTTTTAATTTTACGAATATTTGAATTTGTTTGTATTTTGAAAATATGTTAGTGTTTATATAGAGTATGTAACTAAACATGGGAAGAAATTTTTCCCCTAGTATGTGTATGAAAATTTAAATTTGAGTGTGGAATAGCTCCCTCAATAGTCAAGTTGAACCTATAAATAGAGTGTGTTGTTGGGAAATGATGGGGGAATACCGTGAAATCTATCCCAAGATAACCCTACGAGGAGGTGAAACAACTGACAAAGATGATAGAAGGTCAAGTTTATAATGTGTCATAGAATGTGACTTAAGTGCAAGCAGGACTATGGTGGTGATATGTACCAAAAAATGCCTATGAAGAAACCCAGAAATAGTAGAGCAATGAGTATAATTCAATGTGTTATACTTGTAAGGTGGACTGGAAGAATGATAACTCCTAGATGACCTATGAGAAATTGTAAAGCGATTCATAAAGATAGAACATATGCATAAAATATTGTGAGGAAACAAGTCACTAGAGATAATGTGTGCAAATGATGGCCTAGGAGGAGGCCTACATGCCCTAGAACTATGTGGTGTAACATGTTCAATTAAATGTCTATTAAGAGACCTAGAATTATCTAAATCCACATGTGCAACTAAATTCCTATCATGAGACTGAGGAGGACTAGTACTAGGTGAAGTAGTGTGTGAACTAAGATACATATCCATAGATGCACTAGGAAGAGGGATAGAAACTGTAGAATAACTAGGTACGCTACGAGAGAAATCCCTAAATGGAATACCTCGAGTAGTGAAGACCTGCTGATGATGAATAAAATTGATAGTTTGACTAACAATGGATGGAACAGCCCTAATAGCACATATCCAAGGGAGACATAGATGTAATACTCTAGTATTATGTGTAGTGATACATCCAAATGTGATTGGTAGTGTAATGCATCAAAAGTACGGAGCAAAATCAAGTGCAAGATTCTCAAAAGAGGTATCAAGAGATTGAAGTAATGACCACACACAAACATTGTCCTTATTATATGGAAAAATCAAAACACCCTGAATATGAATATGATGAATAAATACGGGAATATATAATGTATCAGAAACAAGTGTTTCATCTATATCAAAATAAATAAAAAAGAAATGAATGGTGTAGAAGATGATGTGTAAGTAATAGTTTCAATCATAACATCAAGTGGATGATCATACGAAGGCATTGGTGGCACCACACGATGAGTGTTATGAACTTCTAAATTAGACATGTCATTAGTATGCCTAGGAAGTGGATCATTTAATATTTCAACTTAACATTGTTACTGGTAGGCTTAGAAGATTCAGTGGACTAATCCCATTTAATTACATTAGATTCAACAAGTTCATGAATGGTGTATCGTAACTTAAGAAATTTATCCATAGGGTGACCAATACATCTATGATAATCACAATAAGAATTAACATTGAAGCTCTTACTTTGAGTCTTTCTCGTATCAACCTCAAACAATGGAGGGAGAGCTAAGAGATTGCACTCAAGTAGTTTCTTTATAACAATGTGTGGAGGACAAGGTAACAGTGTAAACAATCATCTTGTAGTTTGTAATTATAGCTTAATAGGTTGAGAAATAATGTTCGCGATGTATTTAGAAGTAACCTTAGGGTCATGTTAGATTTGGCGTTGAAATTATATTCTCTTTAAAACTTGGTAGTTGATGTATTAGAGGTGTGTGCAACATACTTGAGCTTTTTCATGTGTAATATCCTATTTAAGTTATTTTTATGCTATTTTAGTGTATGAAATAGATGGTCAAAAGATCTAAACTTATCAAACATTACTGATTCTTGTAATTGAGGAAGAAAACTTTGAACAAAAAGGTCATATAACTCACTATCAACTAATATATTATTCATCTTGGTAAGCATTATTCTATAATGCAAGACATAATCATTGATATGCTTATCATATCCTTTTTTGAGTTTGGACATTTGTACATAAGATATTTTATCCCCAATGTTGATTGAAAATTATGCCAAAAAATGATTTTCTATCGTAGTAAAAGAGTGCATAAAATGTGTGGGGAGTTTATAAAACCATTGCAGAGTAAATTCCTTAAGACTCCCATGGAATAGCTTAGTAAGCAATATATCATTATATGCATTGTCAAAACAAGCAACATGGAATGATCTAAGATGCTCTTGGGGATCACCTTTTTCATCATAGATAAGAATCTTAGGTGAAACAAAACCAATAAGAAAAGGATATGAGACAAATTTAGGTGTAAGTGGATTATGCAATAATTGAGAAGAGTCCATAGTATTAGAATGTTGAGAGACACCTTGTTGTAATTGTAAAAAAATTGCTTATAAATAATGAACAAGGGAATTAAGAGCCTATGTGCTAGATGAAGATGTGTGTGAGCCATTATGATGATATATAAGAGATGTGGTATCAATAGTGGATGTACAGGAATATGACATAGATAAATATTGCATAGGAATGTTAGGTTCCCTCAAGGAGGTATGAAAAATATATTTGGGTGTAGTATATGTTTTAATATTGGATACAAATGCATGCTTTAGTTGACCTCTTTGCAACACTATAGCATAATTTTGATGTTATCGATATGTTTGTGAAAGAAATGATGTAATTGTTGTAACTCATCCTTAGGAAGGTATTGCATATTGATGGTTAGAATTAGTATTATAATCATCACCTTGTGCATAATCCATATGTGATTAATATTCAAAATAACATTAGCAAATGTATCATCATGGACTTGGGTAAAAAGAGCAGAGAGCAAGGGTGGTGTGGGAATCAAAAGATGTAGGAAAGCTATATAGATAGTGATAATGATCCTAGAGAGTCAACATAATGAAGCACAATGACGATAAAATATAATATAAACCCTACAAAATAAATGAAAAATGTTTAATTCAAGATTCAGGATTTCACCAAATGATTTCACCTTTTGAAGGTGATGTAACCCTTTTTAATTTAATAATGTTTTAAATAACATACATAAAAAGGATGGATAGTATTATAGGTGGATATTCTGAGTTAATTAAATTCCAACATTAATTTCATAAAATCAGAATAACACTTTTCAAAGTGAATAGATTGACCTAAAAAATGTACCAAAACATAAAGGAAAATATTATACGGTTAGTTGATTTTATGTGCATCTAGAAGTATTCTATGGGTGGCTCTGAGTGATAGGATCAAGAAGATCTGGAATTAGAAAATTCTTTGTCGTAATGAAGTTATTACTTGATAATTGAGCCTAGTAAAAAATGCCAAACTTTATTTTATAACATCCACATGGTTGTGACCCTTATGTACAGTCTTGGACCTGATCTGGAATCTAGAGTCTATAGCTTCCAGATTGCTTCCCCTACCTGAGATATGTGTGTTATCTCTCTGTCGGTCTTCTTCTTCCCACCTTCCAAATGTCTCTGTAACCACTACTCAAACTCTTCTCAAACCCTTGTAGTGCAAGAAGGAGTTCCTATAAAAAACATTTAGGTGGGTTATGGGAACCCCTATGCACCACCGATGTCACCACTTACTACGAAGACTGCTCAAACCACATGTAATTCTCATATCATGTGATATATACCATAATGCAATTATAATTTGATAATTGTGCTTTGAAAATGTTTTGCTTGAGTTTCACACTTGCTCAAATTCTTGGGAAGGGTCACTTTGCTTTCTTGTAGGATGAATGTAGAGACTCCTAGCCCTGGGAGGAGACACACCAGTAGATGGTGCTTCCCTAATAGTTTAGGGAGATTTGAGCGCCTTTAGTGTGATATTTTGCACGAGGATTTCTTAAAGTTCTAGGTCCCTAAATTATGTGTGATTTACTTTCTTATATATGATTTCAAAGGTTATTTTGTCATGAAATATAAAATAATGAGGTATGTTTGTTTATAATAATTTTTTGGAATTGAAAGAGTTAGTTCAAAACATGTCCGTCCAAAACTATACAATAGGGTTAGTACGTAATTTTACATCCTGACCAAAACAGATGTTTTTGAACAAGAGGAAAAAAAGTATATTTTGACTTCATGGGCATAATAATGGATGTTTCTAGACATAATTTATGAAATTGAACTTCATATATTGAAGATAGAGAGGTGTGCAAATATAATCAAGTGCAGGAAGGGAAATCAAGGTGTACTAAGAAAGAGTGAAGAGAGTGCATTTTTGCATACATGTATGCAATGTCAGTATCAAAAATGTCAAAGGATAGATTGTAAATTTGAGTGTCTAGAGGGAATAAAGGCTTTAGTTGGAGTCAATATTCATTAAGTTGAGACATAAGTATGTCAATATTGTTATAATAGAAGTTATTTATCATTATAATTGTTTAGGTTTATTTAAAATAGTTAGATTCCTTGGACCTTTTCTGTCAAATCTAAAAGTGACATTGGAAAAAATTTCATTGTAAAATGATGTCTTGTATTTATTTAATATTTTTCATAAAACCTGGATATTTCACTAGAAACATTTTTTGGCCTCAATTTTCACACTTGGAGTGTGAAAATACGAATGTAACTAATGAAAAAACATGTGGGGTATAGTCAATGGAAAAGAAGCATAACCTACATATGCTAATAAATTGTTAGATTTGCAAAGCAGAGATGATAAAGAAAATTCCATTATAAGACTTTCTATTTTAGATTCAAAGATACACTATGTAGACTTGGAAAATTTATCCAAATAAATATAGGGACATCTAAAAATGTTTAGTGTTAAAGTGGTTAATGATTTTTTTTTAAGCTCCCAATTGTTCAAAATCAAGAAGAGAAAAGGGGTTACTATGTCTAGTCACATTAATGACTTGAGATCTCTCATGAAACAACTTGTAGAAGTCAAATCTCCAATTTATGATGCTATCTTATTGAACATTTTACCTTCTGAATATAGTAATTACCCTTAGTCAGATCCCTTCCTAGTCACTGGAAGATATGATTTTAACACTCTTAGATGAATAGAAAATAATTGCAAGGGAAATAACTGAGGAAAATGTGTTTTATTCAAGAGGAAAGAATTATAGAAAAATTAGCAAAAGTAAGGAGGAATTTGAATACTTTTACTGAAATAAAAGATCAGACACATCATGTAATTGTAAAATTTGTAAGGATGATATGCGAAAGGGAAATATCAAAGGAAAAAATGAAGGTAACTTGGTCACTGAAGAAGAATCAAATAATAAGAATTAACCAATCAATAAGGATAGTGGGTATAATTTTGAATATTTTTTGTATTTAGCATCCTATTGGAGGATAGAGTTAATGGAGGTAGGAGTTCAAAAAAAACCTCTTGTTAGTCACTAGTGATGGGGTCACTTCTTCTATGGTGGAATTGTGTTTTTTTTCACTGTTTTTTTATTCATCTTCAATGTGCTTGTGTTGTTGGTTTGCTGAATAAAAACATGTTCTGAAGTTTTGGAAAGAGGGACATGTATTTGCAAAACTTACTCTTGGGGGGCTGGAGAAGGTTTCAAAGTAATCTTCTATTGTATAGTTAGTCTGTGGAGATTTAGGAATTTATGAGATATTTATAATTTGAGGCTCAACAACCTTAATTAATTTGGCTCATGGAAGCTTCAAGAATACATGGGGGATTCATAATTTGGGTCCTGATAACCTTAATGGAATTTAGTTCACAACTATAGCCAGATGAAGTGTTACATGGTCTAAGTAATTTTTGAGTAAAATTTGCAAGATATATTTATCTTCTCCCATGTTCACACTAAGGGGGGGGTGGGGGGGGGTGTTAGGAATTTACCTATTTTAGTGTTCTTTTTATAATATATTGTTACTATATTATTGTACTACGTACAACACACTCATTATATTTTTTGAGTGTTTATAGGGATGGTTAACTATTTGAGATGCTATAAATCCTCCTTTATCATAGGATCTTATGACTCCTATTTATATGTAATGTGCTTCTTGTTAATATAATTTTGATCCATATTTTTTCAGTACTTATATGATTCTCACTTAAAACTGGAGTTCATATAGTTTCAATTAAAATTGTTGATATTTACTTGAAAAATAGTGATGTCATGAGTTTGGCATCATAAATTTTTGCAATCAAGCATGATGTAGGAGCCACTGGTGTAAAAATTAACACATATATTATTGCTTTCATAAAATACCTTCTTCCTACATATTTGACCTACTTGGAGTCTTTACAAGAAATAAATCAATTAAAGGCTCTCACATTTTATCAATTGGTTGAAAATATTTTTGAAAGAGAAAAGGAATTTGGGAGAAAAACTGAGTCATCTTACGAAATAATTTTCTATACCAATAAAAGAGGCAATTATTTCAAGGTTTCTTCCTTTAAGGCCTCATCTTCCAAAAATGAAGTCAAAAGAATAAAGGGAGGATTAAGGGCTAAGGAAGTAGAATTGATAGTAATAGTGGGAAGAAGTAAAATGATAAATACCATTTGTGTTGTAAACGGTGTGGTAGAAAAAGGAGCGATGAAACTCACAAATGTAAAAATCCATGGGAGAAGATTGAATCATATTGTAAATAAAAGGAAGGAACCAAACCAATGAGTCAAACTCAACTCAATTTACTAGTGAATATGTGCTTTCTAACTATGATGAAGCAAATAATGCCACAATAAATACCACTTTCTTTTATTATTGGGTCCTAGATAGTGAATCCACTCAACACATGACTTTCCAAAAGGAATTATTTAAGGAGTTTCATGAAGAAAGTTGTAATCTAATATACTTGGCAGATAGATCAAGTATGTGATTAGAGGATAAAGAGATAATGATACTCAAGTATCAAGGGATTCCAAATCTCATTCTTAAAATTTTCCTATACCTCCTCAGTTCAAAATAAACTTGTTATCCTTGGTGTTCATTCACAAAGAAGGGAATTCCATTTTAATAGACATTGGGGAGGTCACTATCAAAAGAAAAAATGACAATGTAGTTGTATTAACTAGATTCGATGAAGGAAAATTGTTAAACCTTATTTGTGATCCATCAAATTCCTGAAAATTTTCCCATTTTGTTAAATATGGAATGTCTCTAAGTATGTTGTGGCATATAATATTTGGTTTCTCTAATCATGTATACATTCATGTGTCGCAAAAGAATGGCATAGGAGGAAATCCCATCATGTCCACAAAATATGAGACATGTGAAGCATACATTTTGGATGAACATGAAAGAGGATATTTTTACAAGTTAGAATGGAAATACAACATAAAATTGAAATTTTTCTACTTTGAATTGTGTTCTCTAACAAGGAAGTAAAATACCAATAATCGTACCTCCTCCTTCGCGTTCCGTAGCAAACCTCAGAATGGGCTAGGAAACTTGGATTGAGCCCTGATTTTGTGATATGTAGGTGCTTTTCTTCAAGACGGAGCAAGACCTTCCTGCAACAACGATCCTCTTACTTTGCACTAGATGGGAAAAAGGATTATGAGGCTATTTTGGCATTAGGACGAGGCAAAAGGATGTTCTTTGCTCAAAGGATGCAAGAACTTAGATATGGCATGAAAGCTTATTCTCCGTGTGTTTAGAGGGGAGGGGTAAGGTTGTATTTATAGCCTGGGGGAGTGATTAACTTAGATTAATTTAAGTAATCATGGTTTGAAAATGTGGGCAAGATTAAGTGAGTGGTTTGAAAATGTGGGCAAGATTAGGTGAGTGGTTTGAAAATGTGGGCAAGATTAGGTGAGTGGGGGCCACGAAGAATGGGTGAGGATTTGAATTATATTTTTAATTCATAAGTGGAGGATTTTAGGTGAGTGGGGACCACGAATGGTGGGTGAGGATTTGAATTTAAATTTTTAATTCAATAGTGGAAAAACATGGAGAATAATGACATGTGATGAGGATTAGATTATTTTTTAGATTTTGAAATGGATAATTAATCAAATTATATTTGATTAATTCGAAGTGTATTTTTGTGGGAAATGAGGAAGGGGAATTAATTGATTTAGGATAGATGTGAAATTGGGGTGTCTACATTTGCCCCTCTTTGGAAGGGTACTATGAAAGTAGTGTCCTTTCAAAGAAAGTAGACGGTATGGGGGAAGAATTCAATCTACTTTTTAAAAGGTAGAGCGAATGTTTGTTGGGGAGAATAGAAAGTGGTGAGTGACGGATGTCATAGTATCCTCCAAGACAAAAATGTCATGAGAAGATGTGATTATGGATAGATGTGGTGATGCCCCCTCGAGAGGACTGACGAGAATGAAATATACGACAGAACTCTCGAAAAGAAAGGAAATGGATTCGGCGGAGAAGAGGATGATAATGGAGTGGAAGAGACTGGAATGACCGCACGACGCAAATGGAGAAAGGATTCAATCGACCTTGAATGCTAGGTGTGAGGGTGTGTGGGAAAGAGAAAAGGGAATGGATAGGATTGGGGGTTGATTATGAGAAGAGTAAGGGAGATAGGGGAGGGGAAAAAAGGAATGAAAGAGGTAGAAATAAGAGAGAGGGATGATAGGGGAAGAAGGGAATGATGAAGGACAAACAAGGCAAAAAGAGGAAAATGACAGAGTAGAGGGTGAAGGGATGAAATAGAGAGATGTGTAAAATGAAGGAAGCAACAGAGATAGTAAAGAGGGATACGTGGAAGTGAAATAAATGAGAGAGTGAAGAAAAGTAGGAAATGGGAAAGGATAAATAAGAAGGAGAAAACGAGGTGGGAGTAGGGGGTGAAATGGAGGGAAATGGAAAGAGGACAAAAGAAGAAGTAGAACGGAGAAAAAAAAGAAACTATGAGGGGCGAGGAAAGTGTGAAAAAGAGGAGAGAAAGGAAGAGAAACATATACAGAATGAACGAAAAGGTAGGGGTGGTAGAGAAAAGGGGAAGTGGTCAGAAGAAACGTGAAAATTAGGGGAGAGGAAAGGAAGATAGAATGAATACAAGGAGAAGATTGAAGGAATCACGTCATTGCGAGGAAGACCAAGGCAAAGAATATGGAACAGACCGTATGGAGATGCATGTGGAGAGTGGGATGATAAAAAAGACAGGACAACGCTGAACAACCAGGTTATCGATGGGGATGTAAGGAGGAAACGTGATGGAAAAAGGGGAAGAAGATGATATAGGGGAAGGGAAATAAGACGAGGGGTGGGAGAGAGAAGAGGATAACAAAGAAAATGATGGAGAAGGAAGGGAATACAGAAAGGGGGTAATAAGTGGAAAGGAAATGGTAGAAGGAATGTTCAAAGAAGAAAGAGGGGAGGAATGACATCGATTGGAAAAGATGTGGAGATGCATGAAATGAGGATACTAGGATGATGGGAAAATAGAAAAAGGAGGTATGATGAAGACAGTAAAGATATTGAAGAGGGCAAAGAGGAGATGGAGAGATGGGTAAAAAGTGACAAGAAAGGGTGGGAGTGAGGGAAAAGAATAGGAGAGAAAAGAGAATGGGGGATAGAAGAGGCAATGCCAATGAGGGGATGTTAGGGAAATCCCCTTGACAATGAGTGGTGGGGAAGGGTGAGAGAAAAAATGAAGAAAAGGAGAAAGCGAATGAGGACTGGAAAGGGTAACGCCAACAAAGGGACGTTAGGGAAAACCCTTTGACAATGAGTGGTGGGCTTAGAGGAGGGAAGGAATGAAGGGAAACTCTAGAAGGTCCAAGGGAGTGAATGAGGTCGTGCGGAATGAGGATTGATAATTTTTAGGGAAAACCCGTTGACAATTATTAGCGCGGGAAGAGAAGATGATGATGAAAGAATGATATAGGAGTGTTAACAATAATGGCGAATATGTGTGTGGGTAGAAATGTGGGGGGAATTTGAGAAGATGAAGTGGAAAGAGTGAAGAAGATGGGAGGGATGAGTTGGGACTAAGTGAAAGTGAGGAGAGGATGGGGGTGATGAGGATGAACGAGGTGAGGATGAAGAACCAAGACATGAAAAGAATGGGAAGAAACGGTATGAAGGATGATGGATCAAGGAGGGGAAAATGGGGGAAAAGAATGTGATTGTAGGTGGAAGAGATGAGTTGTATGTTGTAAGAGGATATGTGGAGAAAGGATAATAGGAGGAGGAAAAAGTGGGTAATAGGAGATACCAGGTGGAAGAAGCGATCAACAAAGTGAACGAAGAATGAGGCGGGGGAGAAGTTCACGATGACAAGTTAAGTGTAGGGAGGACCCTGACATAAGATTGTCATGTGACGGAAGTGGTTAAGTAAGATTGCCATGTGAGCAAAACTGGAGATGAAAAATGGTCAAGCGAGAAGTGGTGTTTGCGAGAATCGAAAAGGAGGTGAAAGGATGTGATAATGGGGAATGCCGAGAAAAAATGAAGGGTGAAGGGTGTGTAGTGATGGGGAAAGGCAAGGAGACAGATCATCCTTAAGAGGGACTCTTAAGTGAGATCGCCATGCCGGGTGAGTGGTTAAGTAAGATTGCCAAGCAGAGGAGGGTGATAGTGGTGGGAAAAAGATGTGATGATGGGGAATGAAGAGGAAATATGGATGGTGAGATTGGAGAGTGATGGGCGAGTGTAAGATGACATGTCATGCTTAAGAGAATCTCTTAAGTAAGATCGTCATACTGCTGGAGAGGTTTCGTAGGGTCACCCAACCGACAGGGATGATATGCAAAGAGAAAGACAAAATGATATTGGAGATAGGGGTGGAATGGTAGGGTGAAGAAGATGATCGCGATGAGAAGTGGGAGAAGGAAGATGGGGGAAATATGATGGGATGGGGGAAGGCCACAGGGCAGATCAACCTTAAGTGGAAGTCTTAAGTAAGATTGCCATGCGGCTGGAATGGTTAAGTAAGATCGCCAAGCTGAGGAAGAAGGATGATGTTAGAGTTGGTGGGAATAGGGTATGACAAAATGGACTGAAGGGGAACCCTCAAGTGAATTTTCCATACTACGAGAGCGTGTAAGTAGGATGACCAGGCATAAGGTGGATTTGGGGAAGGATGAGAAAAGAGTGAGTGAGGTATGCCTAAGTGGTATATGATATGAGATGAGGTGATAATAAGAAAGAAAGGACACAAAGGAGTGTAACATGAATGGATGAAGGAATATATGCAGTGGAGGGCGGAGAGTGTGAGGGGAATCCTTAATTGGGATGCCCACGTGGTGAGAGTAATGATGCGGGAATGGGAAGTAGAAGAGGTGGAGTTGGAAGATGTGTTTGGTGGTGATGGTTATTTGATGAGAGGGCAGGTGGTGAAGAAGCTTCTACAGCGGGAAGATCTTAGGGAGAGGGTAAACCTCCACTGAGGATTCCATATAGAAGGGGTTATTAAGTAAGATTGTCAAGCGGGAAGAAAAAGGGTGAAAGGAAAGAATACCAATGGGTGAGAGGGGACAGGAATGGTGAGAAGGGTAATATGGGTATAAGCGGCGGAGGAGTAAAAATGAGAAGTGAGAATGAATGGATCAAATACATGGTGATCATGGTGGGGGAGAAGGAGCTGCTGGATAGTGAATGCTACTTGAGAAAGATCGTCAAGTAGGATTCGCAAACTGCAACGGTGATCAAGTAGGATTCGCAAACTGGAGAATGCATTAGTATGGGTGAATGGATGGGGTGCAAAGTAAGATGTTGATCATGCAGGAAGATACTCACGTGACGAAAAACATCTTAATTTTAATATAGCACATAACAGGATGCATCGTGATATAAAAGATCAGGATGACTAGACTGTAATATGCGTGATAGCATAGACAGGGGCCATCAAAAAGGTTTGATGCCCCAGTACGATATGCAAATGGAAGAGAGCATAGACAGAGGCCATCAAGAAAGTATGATGCCCCAGTACGACATGCAATCAGATAACATAAGAATATTACAGAGAACACCAGGATACATAAAATCAAGATGCCCCCTGTAATATATCAAGATACAAGAAAGTAATTAATAATTTGCCACTAATAATGCAACACAAGAACCAGTAAACATGTCCCTAACGTGTTCCACAGTGATGATTGATTAGATGTGCCCCCAAGTAGGGGTACAAGGGATTGGGTCAGTCTCCTCAAACAAGGAAACAATGAGAGCCGGATTTTCCCCAAGCGAGGATTCACGCGAGGAGAAGTGGTTTGAAATTGGTAGTCATAAGGTGGTTGGACCATTTGTTTGGGATAATAGTTCAAAGGATGAATTGTGTTGCTTATTGAGTTTTTACGATTTTGTGGATGTTTTTGGTCTTTTGAAAATTTTGCAAATGTTTTTGTATTTTGGATATTTTCTAATGTTTTTGTTTTTGGATTTTTGGATTTTCTAATGTTTGTTTTTGAATTTTATAAATTTTTTTAGATTTTTTGGAGATTTTTGAATGTTTTGTATTTTTGGAGGGATTTTTATACTTGGGAATTTGACGATTTTCAAATGTTTTTGGATTTTGAGATTTTTATTGTTTTTAGATTTTTGACGATTTTCAAATGTTTTTGTAGATTTTTGACGATTTTCAAATGTTTTTAGATTTTTGACGATTTTCTAAATGTTTTTGGATTTTTGACGATTTTCAAATGTTTTTTAGATTTTTTGGAGATTTTTGATTTTTGACGAGTTTTTCTAATGTTTTTAGATTTTTGACGATTTTCAAATGTTTTTTGGATTTTTGACGATTTTTACATGTTTTTGGATTTTTGACGATTTTCAAATGTTTTTAGATTTTTGACGATTTTCACTGTTTTTAGATTTTTGACGATTTTTTTTTGGACGACGATTTTCAAATGTTTTTGGATTTTTGACGATTTTCAAATGTTGGTAGATTTTTTTTTTTTTACACTGTGAGTGGCAATTTATGGCCCAGAGTGCAAACTTATTTTTGAGAGGCGATAAACCGGGATATTATCCATATGTACCATGTTCCGTGTGGTAACTTATGCTCAGAATAACACAAATTCTCTTTCCATTGGCAGGAGATGGTGGTGATGATATGATGAAAAGAAGTCCAGCTCCATTCTTGACTCCACACAACTAGTAAGATGTGTGGGCTCATCACCGAGAATCAAGAAGGACGCAGGAGGTGGATAATGAATATAGAGACAAATGCTAACAACAATCCCTTTGGGAAATTGTGACTCCATTCTTCATAATGGTACTGAACCGGTTTCAAAAATGGCTTTCACTTTATGAGTCACATGCTAGACTTAGACAGTTATGTGGCCTGCTGATTGATAAGATATGAGGTTAAGGGATAGTTCTCTCTTCACTTAGGCATCTAAATTACGTGTTTGGGGATTCTATAATTTGTAAGCACTGTAAGATTTTGTATTTTTGAAATGACTCCCTATGCCTTGCCCCATGCTACTAGTGAGAAGCAAGGGCTCATCACCGAAGGCAAAATATAGGCGAGTGAATTTCCTTTTTGTCTTTTTTTTTTTTGTTTTTTGTTTTGTTTTTTTGAATATTTTGTAATGTTTTTATGCTTTTATGAGAATGACCCTCTATGCTTTGCCCCATGCCACTTGTAAGAGGCAAGGGTTTATCACCGAAGACAAGACGTAGACGAGTAAGGGCACCTTCCTCCATTCCCAGTCTCACACTACCAGTAAGAAGTGTGGGCTCAACACCAAAGACTATGAAGGACGAAAGATGTGACAATGAATTATTCATAAGTTATTGAATTGATGGATTTTTTTACAATAGTGCTTTGTATTTGGGAAGAAACGTCTGCCCCCAATCTCAGCCCCACACGACTAGTAGGACGCGAGGGTTCAACACCGAAGACTGAGATGGACGACCAAACGAACTGGGTAACGAAGTTTAGAGCTTTGTTATGAAAGAGAGAATGTATTAGAAGGGGATATATTACCATCAGTAAGCTTCTAGGTATGACCATAGAGGAAAGCGACTGAAAGTGGAAGAAGTATGATGCTCACAAACTTAATAGGATTTATATTAGCACTTGTCTCATGATGATAAATATGAAGATGTGATTTTGATAAAGAAAATATCTGCCAATGGAAATGAATAAATTTAAATTATTCGGAGATAAGCAAGACAAAAGGAACAATGTACACGTTGTATCCTGGAATAGTGAACATCTCAAGGATAAAATTTCTTTAAATGAACTACATTCATTGGTTCATCAAGATCTTGACCATCTGCAGTGGCCAATTTATAGGCTCCAGAGCCAAATTTATCTATGATTTCGTTGGGCTCAAATTTGTCTTGTTTGTCTCGTTCTTTGGGTGTGTTCTTTCGATTTTCTTTGAGAATGAAATGATTGACCTTAAATTTTCTAGGTTTGAATTTTTTATGGTAGCTATGTCGTAGCCGATTTTGATATACTTGAAGATGATCTAGGGCATTAAGTCATTTTTCATCAAGAAGCTCGAGTTCATTAAGGCGTGACTGTTGATAATAATCTTTATTGATTACATCTTTGAAGGATATTATGAAGGATGAAAATTCAACCTTGACATGTAAAATAGCTTCCCAACCATAAATAAAGTAGAAGGGAGTGGCTCCAATAGGTGTGTGATAAGATGTGTGGTAAGCCCAAAGAGTGGGATAGATTTGGTTAAGCCAATAGCTTCCATGTGTGTTGACAATGATGGTTTGTGTTATTTAGTTTTTTGCTTCTATTTGTCCATTAATTGATTGTTTTGAGGATAGATTCACAATTAAAGATGGAAAAGGTTGTGTAAAGATATTCCTGGGTATAAGTACCTCGTAGAATGGATGCACATAGAAGTCTTGATAGGTGAGACTAATTAGTGATGAGATGCCTGCAAGATCGATAGTTGAAAGCATGATGGACATGACGGGTTGCATTGTCGCAAGTGTCCAAACTCGATGTGGTTGTGTTTCGACAAAAAGGCTAGAGATGTTAGGCATAAGAGCCAATATTGGAAGAATAGAATCAAACTTAATGGTACCTGTTGATGGAACCTCGTCTGTAGTGTCTACAGTAATATCAAGGTTTGAAAGGGAGTCTTGAAACGAGATCAAGGTCTCGTTAGATGTTGGAAGAATGTTGTCACCCAAAACAGGTTCAATATATGTTTGGGCTGAAAGAGAGTCTTGAAATAAGTTCAAGTGCTCAGTAGATGTGGGAAGAATGTTGTTGTCCAAAACAAGTTCAATGTATGTTTGGGTTGAAAGAGTGTCTTGAAATAAGTTCAAGTGCTCAGTAGATGTTGGAAGAATGTTGTTGTCCAAAACAGGTTCAATGTATGTTTGAACTAATGTTCAAGTGCTCAGTAGATGTTGGAAGAATGTTGTTGTCCAAAACAGGTTCAATGTATGTTTGAACTAATGGAAGGAAATTTGAAGAAGATATGGATTGGTTTGGAATTAGAGAGTCTTGACTGTTGTCGTCATGATCTCGTGGAATTTCAGTATATATAGGAGTTTCGACAGTAGTCAGCTCTTCATGGAAAGTTGTGGTATTGGATGTGTCGTTGGTTGCAAGAGCATTGTCATCAAGTTCTACAGAGATGACGTCGTCGTCAATTAAGTCTTGGACGTAATTCTTAAATCGCACACATTTATCTATGTGATGACCATCAATGCGATGAAAGTCACAGTATGTGTTAGGTTTGTACCAGCATGGCTTAGCTTCCCCTTTGACAAAGGGTTTTGTAATTGGATATCTTATCAGTTTAGCCTCTTTTAGTTGATGAAAAACACTAGAGAGACTTTCTCCAAGGGGGGTAAACTGACGTTGGACTTTACGTGAACTGATTTCTTCGTGAGGTTGTATGATCGGCTTTTTGGGTGATCGCTCACTGATTTGGGTAGCCATATGAGAGAGTTGTGTTGTCATCTTATTAATTTGTTCTAATAGCTCATTGTGTGATGTTTTTCGTGAATTCTTCATGTTTGAAAGAGAGGGAGAACGAAGAAAGGTGCGATGAAGAAATCAACCTATTGATTGTGATTTTTATTTTGGCTCAATCGAGTTTTAACAAGTAAGGCTATAAGGAGAAATCTTTTAAAAAAAAGCTACTCGGGATACAAGTGGGATATAACTCAAACAAGCTATGACGAATATCTTGATTGGTTTGGATTAAACAAGCTTAGCAGACGAAAATGTAAGGAGTACACTCAAACAAGGTACTCAATACAAGTGATGATATATGCTCAAACAAGCTATGATGAATATGTTGATTGGTTTGACTTAAACAAGCTCTGGATTTTTGATAGGAAGAGTAACTCAAACAAGTGACTCAACACAGTTGTGAACTCAAAATGAGATTTGAAGGGATTTGTGTCGGATGGGATTTTGTTAAACTTGACAGCTGATGAAATAATGAGTGAACTCAAACAAGTCACCCAATGTCATTTTGATATAGCTTGAAACAAGCTATAAAGGATGTTCTGACAATTGATGAGATAAGGAGTGAACGCAAGTCACTCAATATCTATTGGATATAGCTGAAAACAAGCTATGAGTGATGTATTATTGGCTGAAGTGAGCTAATGAAATTGGTGTGATGTTTTGGTCTGTGTTGTTGGATTGTTTGGATGTTTTGCTTGGTATTGAATCGGTCGAGAACTGATTTTTTTGTGGAACACAATTAGGATTTGAATTTTACAATAAACACATTGATATTAGCCAAGTTTTATGATAAAAACAATGCTAAACTATTTTGTTTACAAACAGCAAGCAGTCATGTGTATCAAATTGTTTTGGCTGAAGAGGTAGATCCTTCGGGAATGATCATTGTTTAATGCAATCATACAAGTATGCTGTGAAATGGTGGATGCAGGCTCTTATTACTCCAAGAAGATGCGTCCTCCGATATACCCTAGTCCTGATATACCTAATTCTGTACGGGGACAGAATTGGTACGGGGAACCCTTAGAGCACTGGAGGAGACTCACCAATTCTTACTTGCCTGTTTCGGAGTGAATCACCACGTCCAGAACAGGTTTTGTGAAAAGGTGGAAGGTGATGGAGGGATGAATGTGTATGGTGTCCTTATAACTCCCCGAAGATTTACAGGGACGATGCCCAGGCTTCGTTGTTACAGCTATTTAGGCGTGACTCGCATGCGCTGCACGACAGCATTACCTGTAAGTGAAGAGCAGCGGCGAGGTAAATACCGAACACTGTGATGAGACTAGGTCTCAAGGTGCAATGCAGATGCAAATGCTGTTGGTGCGTGGTAGTCAAGTCCACGTCACCGGTGTAGCTTTGGTGGTGATGAAATCCACCTCGTCTACGTGCTAAAACAATATGATGAAGTGATTAAACGCAGGGTTCTTTCCAACTTGAAATAAATCACTAGCAAAAACTAATTGCGTACCTGAGCGTACTTTTTTTTTGTTTCAGCAATTGTCTTTGAATGGTGGTATTTTTGTAGGATTTTTGTTGTTTTTGTTTTGTTTTTGTTTTTGACAATATTCCAGTAACGCGGTTCTACAGAAAACAAATTAGTAGTTATCCTGCAAATGAAATGTTAGAAAAGTGATCGTGGTTGTTTTTGATTTGCCAGATCGCTCAAAGGCGCAGGAAAAGAGCATACACAACCAACGACCAAACAAATATTAAGAATATGACAAAGGAAAATAATTATTAAAATGACAGTTGGAAAACAAAGCTAGAGGATCCTGCAATGTTAGAACAAGAAACTAAAAAAAATTGTGACCGTTTCTGATTTTCCAGATCGCTCGAAGGCGCAAGAAAAGAGCATACGCGGATACAATTGGAATAGTTTTTTTTTTTTTTTTAAAATGTTAATAATTATTGCAATTAATCATGATTGTGAAATAGCGATAATGATTATTTTCACAAAAAAGAAAAACGATGAAAGAAGAGGGTGAAAACGTTACCTAGAAGTGTTGTCGTGGAAAATTTAAATGTAAGGCAAAAAAAATTAAAAATAAAAATTGTTTTCTAGAGCTCGAGTGGCCTCACGTTTCTGATTTCCAAGATCACTTTTGAAGTGCGAGGAAAGAGCATACGTGTGAGGTTATTACGTGAAATAAAAAAAAATTAAAAAAAAAACTATAATTTTGTTGTTTTTTTGTTAAAAAGACAGGTGTTAGAAGAAATGAAACCAAAATTTTTCTGTAAGTCTAAATCTAAAAATTATTTTTTCATTGCATATATCTTTTCAATACCTTTCCGTTAAAAAAAAATGAAGTCATTCCGAGTTCGGGAGCAAAAGTTATGGCTTCCGGAAGATGGGCTACGAGAAGCACTCTGAATGAAAATTTTAAACGTGAGAAAAACGTCCCGGGAGCTGGTTTTTTTTATTTTCTGACTTCTATACTTCACCTGAGAAGCTAAAATTTTGACAGCAAGGTTAAAAAATAACAATAATCAGAAAGAAAGAGTTAGATCATAAAATGATTGACTAAAATAAAAGAAAGAAAAAAATAAATGATTAACTTCCTACAAAGCAGTTATTTTAGCAAAAGGAAATAAATAAATATATTTTCCGGATTGGTTGTCCCATGACAGTAAGATGATAAACTAATGGATAGTTCATGTGTTTCTACAGATGACGAGTAAATAGCAAAGCCAAAACTGTCAACTAAACACCAAGCACCGAGGAGATCAAAGACAAGATGAGCTTCAGAGTTTCATTGTTGCTATAACCTGCAGATACACCACAAGACACCACACAACAAAAATACTACCCAAAGCGTGAAGGTTAACCAAAGAAGACCATAAGGAACAGAAAAGGAAATAATAATGAACAATAATAAACAAAGAACAGATAAAACCACTAATTGGGAAATTAATGGTAACAGATCGAAAGTAACCGGGCGTGCCAGAATGTAAGCTATGAAAAATACACTACTAACAAGGAAGTAAAATACCAATAATCGTACCTCCTCCTTCGCGTTCCGTAGCAAACCTCAGAATGGGCTAGGAAACTTGGATTGAGCCCTGATTTTGTGATATGTAGGTGCTTTTCTTCAAGACGGAGCAAGACCTTCCTGCAACAACGATCCTCTTACTTTGCACTGGATGGGAAAAAGGATTATGAGGCTATTTTGGCATTAGGACGAGGCAAAAGGATGTTCTTTGCTCAAAGGATGCAAGAACTTAGATATGGCATGAAAGCTTATTCTCCGTGTGTTTAGAGGGGAGGGGTAAGGTTGTATTTATAGCCTGAGGGAGTGATTAACTTAGATTAATTTAAGTAATCATGGTTTGAAAATGTGGGCAAGATTAAGTGGGTGGTTTGAAAATGTGGGCAAGATTAAGTGGGTGGTTTGAAAATGTGGGCAAGATTAGGTGAGTGGTTTGAAAATGTGGGCAATGTGGGCAATGAGTGGTTTGATTGTGCAAGATTAGGTGAGTGGGGGCCACGAAGAATGGGTGAGGATTTGAATTATATTTTTAATTCATAAGTGGAGGATTTTAGGTGAGTGGGGACCACGAAGGGTGGGTGAGGATTTGAATTTGAATTTTTAATTCAATAGTGGAAAAACATGGAGAATAATGACATGTGGTGAGGATTAGATTATTTTTAGATTTTGAAATGGATAATTAATCAAATTATATTTGATTAATTCGAAGTGTATTTTTGTGGGAAATGAGGAAGGGGAATTAATTGATTTAGGATAGATGTGAAATTGGGGTGTCTACATATTCAACTCGTAAAACACAAAAATGTATAAGAAATGACCATTCAATAATGTACAACCCTAAGAATACAAGAAAGGAATGATGACTTAGCTGATTTCGAGTGATCTAGAAGTGATTGGAATTGTCAGAATGTTAGATATGGATGGAAATGATGTCATGGTGTCTTACCAATAGTTCTGGGACTCTGAACGATGATGGATAGAATCACCCATAGGAGGACATGAGTGCCTAAATGCTAGTGTCTGTTATGGGCGTTAGTGATTATGTAAATATCAAGGATCTAATATTTTTTTAGGTCTAAAGGCCTTCACTCCAATATTTTATTTGTCACTCCGACTTCATTGTTAGGGTTTTGATCACACCTATAACCTGAAAAACAAACCCTGTCTATATGCACAAGCTCATAACCACATTAGGTATGAATAAAATATGTAATATGTGAAGTTGGACTAACCTTGACGGTCACTTGATGAGTGAACTTAGTACCAAGCACTCCACTACATCTTAGAATCCATGTATTTATTTGTGCTTGTGTGTGAAATAATGTTCTTAGGATTTCCCTCGTGCAAATGAAATCAAGATAGCAGGATATAACTATATTTTCAATGTAAATGTGTGGTATGGAATTTAGAACTTCTCTTCCTATGTGGTGTATGCAGCCCAAAATATAGTCCCTTTAAATAGTAGTGGTAGTATGTAGATATGATAGCCCCTTTTGAAATTCTATCCAGAATAATAGTTAGTATGTTGTATATATATATGAGTCTCTTGTTTAAATTTCAGCATTAGTGACACCAAAGGCTAAATAAAAATGCGGGATAAGGATAAGAAAAGTAACGAGACTAACCATAAATGTCCAAAATGTGTAAAAAAACAATAAAGAGGATAGGAGTGCCCAGAATGGACACAAACACCTAGATGCTAGTGTCTAGAGTGGGTGCTAGTGTCCAGAGACAAATGATGACAGATGTGAAGAGAAAGACAGATAGGGATCCCTGTGACTTGAATAGAAGTGTGTATAGAAATGAGAGATGTAACAAAGAGTCACAATATAAATCAATCAAAGAGCGTTGATGGACAAGGGACGGTGTCACTAGTAAATACTTTTATTACTTAAGATTCATGCATATAATAACATACCGATGACATAGTAAATTGATGATGTGCATAATTCTATGTCTACATTTCCCCCCCCTCCTTTATGCTATATGAAGGAAATTCAAGTCGTGTAAAGGAAGTAAGGAACATAGTTGTATGGGTTCCGAAGAAGCCATATTACAGAGTGCATGTAGAATATAGAAACTTGTAGCATGGCGAGTCATGGATCAGCATTTTGACCCATGTGGTGTAAGTGGAGATAGAAAATCTTCATTAGGAGTAACTTGGAGAAATAGTTGTAATGATATTGGAGATTTCAGATTCTTGTCAAAGGTGGTAGAAGAGGTAGGGAGTGATCAATTCCCAACCCAATTTATTGATAATTGAAGGGTTTTGGTGTCTTTATGCTAGATGAAGAGTGTTAGGGAGAGAATTTTGTTTTTTTCTCCTTCCATTACACTTCCCCAAAAGTTCCAACCGTTGTAGATGGATAAGGACCAAATTTTTACTTGTTTAGTTCCGATTGCAACTTTTTTGTCCCTATTGAAGAACCCACATAGGATCAATAAAGGAAAGTAAATGACGTCTCATTTCCCCTACTCCTATAGTAATGGGTGTTCTGATTTGTATAGTGTTAGATGGCTTCTAAGTTAGGTTATCTAGAAGCGATGGTAATGTCACGTGGCTCCCAAGTTAGGTCATCTAGAAGCGATAATAACTATGATCATTGTTTTGATTGATTGATTTGAGTGATAGGAGTTGCTATGAATAAGATTTATTCATAAGATTACTCAAGGAGATGTTTTCAATTTTCACCTAGATTAGGTCATTTAGGGGTGATGGATTTGAAATTGTAAAAAATTTTGAATGTTGTATAACATAAATGTAACCGTGTCTGAATGAGATCAGAGAAAACGTGATAGTAATCTTTTAGGATTGTTGATTGGATGTTTTTTATCTTGAGAGGTATTATAAGATGATACCGATTGTATGCCCCCCCTTTTGGCAAAAGGGAGAGGTGTGGAGAAACAATAACTATGTCGAAAGCAAGGTTGTGAAAGGGTATAATAGGAACCGAGAGATAGTAGAGGAGAGGTAGTAGTATTGACAAATTATGCATAGGTATTTATTGGTACATGTGTTGCATTTTGAGATGGAATGGTTAGAATTATATAGTACGGTGTTAGACGCGACTGTGATCTGGATGGCACAAACGGGGAGGAAAACAGAGTAACGAGGCTTAAGATATGAGCCAAACCGTGTGTTTATATTAGTTGTGAGAATGGTAGCAAGTCATGACTATAATATAGATGAAAATGTGAATTATTATATATAGTAATATGAAATAGGTGAATAGTAACTTCAGGTGAACCAATAATTATTGTAATTTTGAGCTATGAGATACGATGATGTCATGTGTCAAGGAGGATATTTAGATGAGATTCGAGAGGGTAACGGTGGTCGTGGATATGCAAATGGTTGAGGAGCTGGTATGTATGACCAAATTCAGAAAAAATTGTCAAATATGCTTGTTTTTATTAGTTTTAGCTATAGACACAAAATCACGCACTTTGGGTAATTATTTAGTCCTAGTTGTAAACTACTATTCATATGATTCCTAAGTAAGAAAAGATTAATTAACCCATGTCTATGGCCACCTTTCTTTAATTTTTTTTTGTTGCTTTCAATATTACACCCTTACTTTCTCATATGCCTTTTTACTCTTTGGCATTTGTCATCCTAGACACCAGCGCCCAACAAGGACGCAAGCGTTAGGTGCCCTCATCCCCTATGGGTGCCCATGTCCCCTTTGTACTTTACTCACACTTTTTGGGTCATTTCTATCCATTTGATCATCTTATCTTTTTGGTAGTCGACCTTTTCAAGGTTAATTATGAAATTCAAGCAAATGAATCATATGAAATATAAAGTTATGTGATTATAATAAAGGACCAAGCACTAAACATCTACAGTATCACCACCTAAGGTTGCATCCATCAAGGCATCTAAGAGCTCCATTGCATCCATCTAGCTCCATCACAAGAGACACAAGGGTTGGTTCATCTACATCGCACTTCATAGGAGGTAAGTTCATTCTATTCCATGCACACATTTATTACATTCTACATTTAGCTACTTGCTCGTTATCTCAAGTGCGACACTGCACAAGAGTAACCTCATGGCACAATTTCCACACACACATATAACTACGTTGGGTCTGAGATGCAGTGCAATGCTCAGTCGTAAGTTCACCATTATGACAGCCGAGGACAATCCAACCCCCGCATTCTACATCTTTCATTTTTTGGGATTTGATGTCTATTTGAGGGTTTTGCATGTGTCATATCTTCATTGCAGGTTTCCAACGACCTCAGATGATCTTGGTGTGACCTGAGAGCGATCAAAGACGACTACAAGCAAACACCTTACAACACCTCAGAGGAGGTTTTCCCGAGCATTTTCGTAGACCCAAGTGCCCAGAAATAGGTCCTAGAGGGACCACATAGGCGTACATGTCCCTCTCTAGGCGCCCCTATCCAAGTCCATCTCCTCCAGTATCAACAATTTTCTGAGCTCTTGTGTGACGGTAAGTGCACTTCACGTATTTCTTTAGTGTTCCAACTCTATGTACACCTTCAACATACACTTGTGAATCAGCGAAGGCTTCTCACCCTCTCTTTGCACTTAGGGTTTTCACTTTATTTATTAGCTGCATTGGGTGTAATTTATTGCTAATTCACTATCATTCAAATTAGGCTCAAATTCTATAGCATTTAGATTAGGCTCTAATTTACCATGAGATCTGTGATCAATTAAGTGGAGCACGATATATCAGATCTTACCTTCTGGGTAAGAACAATATGCTTCATGGAATACGTGTGGGGCATGCAAGTATTGGTAATTTCCCACCTTGTCAATATTACAACAATCCATTCATCTCTACGCCTTAGAATCTATCCAATTAAATGGTTGATATCTCCACATCAAAAACCTTGATGCCATGAAATAAAATCCACTTGATTAACAGATAACAATGATACCTCTTAGCATTGATATTGAAGCGATCTGCTTCTGACGAAGCTTAATGTAGCGTGCTCGATTTGTATTCCCCGCCATCAATTTTCCCTCAAAATTCTTTAGTCTGCGGGCTCTGTCGTATTTTATATTCCCCCAAATGGATGTGTGAAAGGTTTTCTTCATTTGTATGTTGTTGAAGATCCTTCTCCATGGTCGTGGATCACATTTGGGCCTTGTATCATTTCCAAATTCTTTGTCCCTAAAGAAAAATTCAATTCTGGGGGCAAATGGTGATTTCCCTACATTTTACGATTTGACAGGTGTGTTTTCCCTGTCAAATTATATCCCTACATCCATGGAAATGTGGTCCTTTCTTATTGGATGTGGCCCGATGAATCTTTTTGGTGAAATTTTCCACTTTTGTCACATTTGTAAAAAATACCAAATTGGCCCCGTAGCGCCAATAGTCTCTGATTGACTATTCAGCAAATATGAGGCAATAGGGAAAAAGTCTTACTTTGACCCTGAAGAAGGATAGGTGGCAGTTTTTCATGTTACAAGTGGGAAGGTGGGTTACCGGGGCATTTTGAAACTTTAAGGTCCGCTTCAACTCAAATTTGGGACAGATGGAAAGCTGACACTCATTTGAAATTTGCCTCTGGGTCCTACCTTAGCAGTTATGCCAAGGAGACACGTGGAGTCTTCCACTGGCTCCTCTCTATACTTAAACTTTTTAAGCAACTTTCTAAGGCCTGGGACACATAGAGGGCCTGCGCCTATTTGGGACCTGCCCCTGTACTTTACTTTTGAAGAAGCGTTGAAGGGACACGTGGAGGTTTCCGTTGGGTCTTCACATACTTAGACTTTTCAATGGCTGAAGAAATTTTCTCAAACCCTAAGCACGTGGCACCTTTCGTTGGTCCTTAAACTTTTTCAACAACTTTTCCAGACTGAGACACATGGTGAGTCCACGCTTGTTTAGGGTCTCTACTTTTGGGCACCATATCAAAAGTGCACCAAAGAGACACATGGAGGCTTCCACTAGCTCCTTTTTATACAGAGACTTTTTCAAAGGCCAAAAGGTAATTTTCTTGGGCCCAGGGCACGTGGAGAGCTTGTGCTCATTTCAGGTCCTGCCTCTAAACTTCATCTTTGAAGTTGCACTAAACCAACACGTGGAGGCCTCCGTTGGCTCCTCTTTTTACTTGGCCAACTCGGACTCACAACATAGGTAATGTGGGCTAATTCATGCACGGACATTCATTTTTGAGAGGCACGAATGCAAGTATCCATGCGAGGGCACTCATTTCTCAAGGTGTTTCCTCAAGAGAAAAAATGATTGCTTGTCAGACCCAGCTATACAGAGCCACCTAAAAATGATTAAAACAGGGATTTCTCACATGACAAAATAAAAAATGATTAGAAGGACTGTCAAAAAGCTATGGCGTGGCATCCCAGTCTTGGTTGAAGGTCTGAGAAATGTGATCAGTTCATGATTTGTCCACCTGGTAGCTTTGGGTGTAAATTTGTTAAACATCACTTTCTGAGACAAATTGGTAACAAGCAAAGGATTCCTCAAATATTCTTCTTTTTGGGGGGAAAATTTGGGATGAGTGAGTGAGTTAATTGTATAAATGAAATGAGTATACTCTTGTAAAAGGTCAGGGGTTTAATTTTTATGAGAAAATTTGAGAAATCCCATCTTCCTGAGAGACCATCTGAGAAACCTATTAATTTCATGTGTTTTAGATTTGATTGTGTCAAGATGGTTGTGGGTGTACAACCATTGACAAGCTCTGATACTGTTCAAGAAACTTTCCCCTGCTGATAAATCTAATAGATCTAGAATTAATTTGTGTTAATCTTGGGCAAATTTGTGTCTACTTTTATTTCAGAATGTTTTCATACGGTTTTGATGTTCCTGTTACAATATTGTGTTAAAATCCCTCTGAATCACACAGGATCTCATCCATGTGATAGTTTAGTGGCATTTACAATTTCATTATGAGAAGAGCCTTCATCCTGTAATGAGATAAAAAATTTAAAATCACTTTACTGTCATTTTGTTGATAAAGATTGTCTATAAGCCTTTGAGTGTATCTTAGGCATGAGGAACTAGGGGTCTTTAATGTTTAATTGAGTCTTTAGCTCGAGCCTTTGTATTGAATTCTCAAAGATTGTGTGAAACCGTGCAGATCTGGGGCTCCATTGATGCACACCTTCTAGTTGAAGGAAAATTTTGGCTATTCTGAAGCATTTTGTTTGTTAGTCTTCCAATTGTTGTAAAGGTTCTCAAAGATCTAGTGAAATCAACTTCATCTTGCTTAATCCCCACCAAAACTTATTCAAAAACAATGAATCCTACCTGAACTACCCCTGTTTTCCTTGTATGTCCAAAAATGAATAAACTATACTGCCAAAATATGCAGAAGCAATCAGGATTCCATAATGTCTTTAGTAACCTTAACCTTGTTTAGAAAATATCACCATTCTTTATAAGTGACAACTCGTGAGAGTTAAATTATGGTGCATTGATCATATTTTCTCAAGGTTTCCTTTCAAATTTGTGCAAAGAAGGATATCTTCATTCTCCTTCACCAACAGAGGTTACAAAATGGGTCCTCTCACCTTGGTTGAAAGGCACAACCTAAAGTAGTGAGGATATATCAAATCCTTTTACATGGTGTTATCCATTTCTCTAACGCACAAGTGACAAAGAGCCAGACAAATCTCCTCCCCGGCTACAAAACGACTCATTAATATGATTTGTCTATCTCTTAGTGTCTTGATAAATCTGTGATGCTACTCGGCTTCCAAGGGAGAATCAATTTGGATACCAACACATATGATGAAGATACCGATGTTAACCAAGAACAATTAAACACCCTCGTGGATTTTCGAAAAGCTTTGCAAAGTAATCCCACTCATATTCCACATATTCTACATGATTTGATTGTTGTTAAGAACACCTACAATGCTTCGACGCCTCTGATTGCTCACTCTTCAGCTCCCATGGCCTCCACTCAACCCCTTTATATTTCAACTCCCATTCCTACCATTACCACTCCCACCATTCACCCTAGCACTCCCAATACACATCCTAGATATTCTTTAAATACTCCTAATTTAACTTCTTTATATCAGGATCTGTAGACACAAATTCACTAGCTCCAACTCATGTACCTCTCATGATGGTGGACCATATTTGGATTCCACTTTGATTTTGCACACTTCTTTCACACCCACCATTACCACCTAACTTCATCTCCCCCATATTACCCATCTTTAAAGGCCATAGTGACCCACAAGAGCATCTCTGAGCTTTTCATGTCCTCAACTATGCGGATCACTATACCATATTAGCTAAGATATTTCCCTACAATTTACAATATTATGCGATGCATTGGTTTTATGACCTACATTTTCACTCGATAACATCTTTAATGCATCTAGTTGATGCTTTTCTTACTCAATTTTCTCTCAATATCAGATCTAATATCTCATACGCACAACTTACATAACTTAAACAAGGATCTAAGGAACATCTAGCATATTATGTGTTACACTACAAGAAAAACCTAGCTACAATGTCTAATGTGCTTATAGACTCTGAGCTTCAAGATTTATTCACTCAAAGTTTATTGTCACCTCTCCAGGAGAGTGTTCTCTTAGAGAAATATTCATCCTTTGATCAACTCTGTCACACTCTCAAGTTACGCAAAACTAAGCTCTTATCTATAGGAAATATTAAATATCAAGAGAAAGTGTCATCTTCTACACATTTTCAAAGTAATCCAACATTCAAACCATCAGCAACTAAACAAACTGGCATAAAACTAACTGTCAACGCGGTATCCACCACCAAAGAGCTTCAATTGCAACCGCCTTAGCATACATACACGAAGTTAATTATCTTTCCACATATTTTGCTTCCACATCTTTTCAAAAGTAATCTCATCACACTTCCTCCTCCACTCCAATTAGATCATCTCATCCAAAAGGTCATAATTATGATGAAAACTCCCATGATGACTATCATCAATGTACAGGAATTCTATAAATTATTGTTTCAATATTCGTATCTCATTCAAGTTCTGATCGACTATGGTACAATTGAGCTTCTAGATCTTACGACTTCTACACATGTTGATGAAAATCATAAGCTCGAGATATTTAACAATCCACTTCCAAAACATGATAAGAAAGTGGTTGATTCCTCAGCTAATTATACATATCGCGTAGTACCTCCTCCCACATCGGGGACTCTTGATTTCCTAGTTGCTCATACTGACATTTCTTCACCATTTATTTCTTTCTCTAACCACGATTAGCATGTGGCATTCTCTTATAATCACTTACACATTAATGTCTCTATCGGATACATCCATATCAATAACACCAAGATTGATTCGTCATGGACCATCAGTGTGTGTTCTATTCCACTTCTTGTTGATATTGGTTATCCACTTTCACAAATTTCATATCTGATGAACAATTCCTATGGTGTTGTCGAGCTTCATGTTACGGTAGTTCCTCTCACTATGTTGGTACCCTTCCTTGTGGGGAAAAATAGTTAAAGTGTGTGACATACTCTTAGGCCTCAATTGGATTTACAGGTCTTAATCTATCATCTCTATGAATCATTTGCATCTTAAATTCATTCATAGAAATCAATTCATTTTTGTCAGTGGTGTCCCTGCATCTATTCCATGGTTACAATCTCCTCTCTTGGTTGTCAATGGATCACCTAGTTTATCTAGTACATCATGGCCTCTAGAACCTAAAGCACAATCTGCTCCTAACTCACCTGCTTGCACATGACCTACACGTCTCATCACTATGCTAGTCTAGTACATTTGTCTAGGTACATTACTAGGAAAACTCCTACATCTAGACACATTTCACCACCTCGTTATTCTTCACATAGCTCTTCATCACCTACATATTATGTTAAACCAAGGTTCCCACCATATACTCATCAGTCACATACATATAGACTTCACTCACCTACAAAACGTTTATCCCATATACCACCACTCTTAGGGCATTGTCACATGCCTTCGTTACCGCAAAAATCAGGTAGAGGACCTTCATCCTTTACTTTTATCATATATCTCAATCATTAACACATGCATGGGGGCATTATGCTTATTTCTCCCCCCTAACATTAGCAAATGTCTTATTTTCTCATCTATACTTCCACATACGACACAAGCATATTGATACTCTCTAGTATTGTCATTTCCCTATAACGCACTCTTGTGCTATGGTTCACACTTTATTTATGAGGTTATACATCTCAAATGGACCTCACCACCTTCACATGTTCACTCACTCACTCACACACTCTGTTAGGAAATAAGGGATAAAATATGCGGAATAATCCCTCACCGAATCGCAACAGTAGAAACTAATATGCAAAAAATATTACAGATCTCAAATAAAATTACAAAATAAAATAACACAACACAAAGAGACAATATTTAATGTGGTTCACCCAATTTGGGCTACGTCCACCAAGAATCACTTGCTCAGATTTTATTACAAGCCACCACTCTCTCAATACAATACCTAGATCTGTTTGGAGCTATGCCCAACAAAATCTACAGAATTCACACCCAAATTCAAAACACATCTACAATGTTACACATACACCTACCATATGCATAAAACCATATAAGTAGACAACTACTTAAGAAATTTTACAAAACCGTGGGTATCAAAACCATGGGCCAAAATTGTCCCATAAACCTATGGGTCAAAAATCTCACTCATATATGAGAAAAGCACGTTTCCTGGTATATTGGGCACGTTTTAAGGCCAATTTTTTTTTGAGACAACTGTGGAAAGTGTACAGTACTCTTAGTGTACAATCTTCAACACTTTCTCACATGAAAACAAGCTCCACAACCTAACAATCTCCCACTTGGAGACTAGTTTTCCTCTGAGCAAGCTTCTCAACCCTTCACTAGTTTCCGTGAAGACCAACCAAAGCTAAACACAACTTCATTTTTTCCCTTGTGACCACTTTGATCATCATGTTTGTAGGATTATGACTGGTATGAATCTTCTCTAGCTTTAACTTTTATTCCTCCAAAGTTGTCCTAATGAAATGGTACCTTAACTGTATATGCTTCGTCCTAGAGTGGAAAACAGAGTTTTTAACTAGGTGTATAGCACTCTGACTATCACTATACAGCTTTCCTTCCTCCTGCTTATGCCCCAACTCCTCAAGAAATTGTTATAACCAAATCATTTCTTTGCTTGCCTCTGTGGCAACAACATACTTAGCCTCAATGGTTGACAAAGCCACCAGCTTCTATAGTCGTGAAATCCAACTTACGGTTGTCCCACCTACAGTGTAAACATAACTTGTCATGCTCCTCCTGATGTCTACATCTTCGGCCATATCTGAATCTACATAACCACATAAAGTGGTGTCTAATCCACTATAGCACAAAATTGTCTCCATGGTCCCTCTCAAATACCAAAGGATCCATTTTACTGCCTGTCAGTGATCTCTACCTGGATCACTCATAAATCTACTCACCACTCCCACTACATAGGAAATATCAGGCCTGGTGCACACCATGGCATACATCAAACTGCCAACCGCTGATGAGTAAGGTACCTTGGACATCTAGTTTCTCTCATGCTTTGTCTTGGGACACTGTTCCTTTGATAACTTGAAATGGCCTGCCAAAGGAGTCCCAACCGGTTTAGCATCCTATATATTAAATCTCTCCAAGACCTTCTTAATGTACTCTTCCTGAGATAAAGTCACCTTCCGTTCCTTCCTATCCTAAAATATCCTCATACCAAGGATTTGTTTGGCTGCCCCCAAATCCTTCATGGCAAAGGATTCACTTAGCTGCTTCTTGAGTACTTTTATTTCCTGCATGTTTTTACCTACAACTAACATATCATCCACATATAAACACAGGATAATATAACTGCCATCCTCAAATTTATTTGAATACACGCAATGGTCAGAATGACATCTAATATAACCTTGCTCCATCATGAAGCTATCAAATTTCTCATACCATTAAGGTGGAGCTTGTTTCAAGCCATACAAGCTCTTCTTCAGTTTGCACACCATTTCCTTTCTACCTTTGACCTCATAGCCCTCTGGTTGTTGCATATATAGTTTCTCTTCCAAATCACCATGGAGAAATACAATATTTACATCAATTTGTTCTAAGTCTAAGTCTTCTACTGCAACTATTCCTAGAACAATTCTAATAGAAGTCATTTTTACTACAGGAGAAAAAATCTCATCAAAATCTATACTTTTTTTCTATGCAAACCCCTTGACCACCAACCGGGCCTTGTATCTTTTCTTGCCTCCTTCTTCCTCTTTGACTCTGAACACCCACTTGTTCTGTAATACTCTTTTTCCTTCGGGTAGCTTCACCAAATCCCATGTCTGGTTCTCCATGAGAGCCTGATGCTCCTCATCCATGGCTTGCTCCCACTTCTTCCTGGCATCTACCTGCATTGCTTCATCAAAGCTCTCTCGCTCTCCACTATCAGTGAGTAATAAATAATAAAGAGAAGGAGAAAAACATTCAAGTTCTCTTCTTACCCTAGAAGGTCTCCTCAATATACGAGTTTGGGGTTCTTGTTGAGGAGGTTCCTGAACTGATTCATGTGTCACTTTCTCATCCCGAAGATCCTCTACTGCTACATGTTATTTCTTGGATTCTTCCCTGTTTTCCTACAACTGCTGCTTATACATGAATTTCTCATTAAAGACCACATCCCTAGATCGAATGATTTTCTTGTCCTTAATACTCCAACATTTATATCCAAAGTCATCACCACCATAACCAATGAAAGTACATTTTTCTAATTTAGCCTCTAGCTTGGTCTATCATCCTTCTCTATATGAATAAACACCTCACATCCAAAGAATCTAAGAAATGAATAATCAACTTTCTTACCATACCAAGCCTCCTCGGGTATGCCTCCATCTAAGGCACTTGAGGGTCCTCTATTTATCAAGTACATAGTTGTGCTCACCGCTTCTGCCCAAAAAGAAAGAGGCAGTCCTACATGTAACCTCATACTCCTAGCACGTTCCATTATTGTTTTGTTCATCCTTTCTGACACCCCATTCTACTGTGGAGTTCCTGGAACCATCTTTTTCCTACGGATTCCATTCTTAGAACAATAATCATCAAATTCATTGTTGCAATACTCCCCTCCATTATTTGACCTGAGACATTTTAGCTTAAGACATGTTTCATTCTCTACCAAGGCTTTCCATTTAACAAAAGTGTCAAATACATCATATTTGTTTCTAATACAATAAACCCAAACTTTCCTTATTGCATCATTAATAAAAGTAACATAATAACTTGAACCCCCAAGAGATGATACCTGATTCGGCCCCCATACATCAGAATGCACCAGCTCTAACTTACTCTCTTTCTTTGTAGGTCCAATCTTGAGAAACATTACTCACTTTTGTTTCCCATATATGCAGTCTTCACAGAACTCCAAACGTGTTTCTATATATCTGGTAAAATCCTTCTTTATGATCTCCATGCCCTTATGGCTCATATGACCAAGCCTATAGTGCCACAATGTTGTATCTACTTCTGAAGCCACAAGATTACAAACATTAGTGCTATAAGTGGTTAAATACAAGGTTCCAACCTTCTTACCTCTTTCCACCACAAGATCACCCTTGGTAACCTTCTAAGAGTCTGTTGTAAATATCACAATACAACCATCACTTCCTAACTACCCTACCAATATCAAATTGCGTCTTAATGTAGGCACATGTCTGAAATCCTTCAATAGCCAAGTATTCCCATTTTGCATCTTAACCTAGACAGAACCTTTTTCCAACTATGTTGCAAGGCTCATCATCACCAAGAAAAACATGCCCAAAATCTCCTTGAACATAATCAACAAAATAATGCCTATGTGGAGTAGCATGGAAAGAAGCCCCCGAATCTAAAACCCAAGATTCAGTAATATTGTGCAAAGAAAGAATCAAAGCATCCTGACATACATTACCCATTGCCACATTTGCCTCCTTGTTTTCTTCCTATTGTTTCTTCTTGTCCCGAAGCTCCCAATAGTCCTTTGCATGCCCATACTTTCCACAGTGCCAGCATACTATCTTGCTTTTGGATTTTGACCTTGCCTAATCCTTTGATTTTCCATGGCTTCCTCTATTCTTTTGTCTCCCTCTAGTTTCCACTGTCAAAGCATTCCCTGAAGTAGAAGATTCCCCAGAGCTTTTTCTTCACATTTCCTCACTTAGAATCACCCCTACAACATCCTCAAACTTCAACTTTGAGTTAGCTGGAACCGAGTTGCTTACCGCCATTACTAAGCTATTCCAACTCTCAGGTAAAGAGCATAGAACTAATAAAGCCCTAACTTCTTCATCAAATTATATTGTAACCAAAGCTAGCATATTTACAACCGTATTAAAATCATTTAAATGGTTTGCTACTGAAACCATTCTTATACATCTTCATATTAAACAATTTTTTCATTAAAAATATCTTATTAGAGGCAAAGGGTTTTTCATATAACTTCCCTAATGCATCCATCAATTCTTTTGTAGTCCTTTCCTTTGAAACATTAAATAATACCAAAGATGCAAGACACAGCCAACTTTTCCCAAGTGCCTTCCTATCCAGCAAATCCCATTCTGCATCTGTCACGCTCAAGGGTTTATTCACCTTCTCAGATAGCGGAATATAAATATCCTTCTGATAAAGGTAATCTTCCATCTGCATCTTCCAAAGACTGAAATTCTACCCATTGAATTTATCAACCCTTGATCTTCCATCATATGCCATAGCTCCCACTTAAGATAAAACTTTCCCTATGATTCAACACTTCAGCAAACCAAACCAAGCTCTGATACCAATTGTTAGGAAATAAGGGATAAAATATGCAGAATAATCCCTCATAGAATCACAACAATAGAAATTAATATGTAGAAAATATTACAAATCTCAAATAAAATTACAGAATAAAATAACACAACACAAAGAAACAGTATTTAACATTGGTTCACCCAATTTGGGCTACGTCCACCAAGAATTGCTTGCTCAGATTTTATTACTAGCCACCGCTCTCTCAATACAATACCAAGGTTCATTTTAAGAAGACCCCTCTGAAAAATTACTTTCGAATCATCGGTGAATCTCATAAAACAACTTTCGAATCATAGGTGAATTTCCAAAAAAATGTTTCGTGGTGAAGGCGATTTTACAGAGGATTGGTTCATTGTTTTTTAGCTTTTTTGGCCGAGTAGGTTGGATGGGGGTTGGACGGGTGGGTTGGGCGGGAGGTTGGACGAGTGGTTGGACGATTTGGGGTTGGACGAAATGGGGTTGGATGAATGTTGGTCATGTGAAGGGGTTAGACGGGTTGGTTGGACGGGTGGAGGTTGGTCGGGAAGGGATTAGACGGGAAAGGGTTGGACGGGTTAGTTGGACGGGTGGATGTTGGTCGGGAAGGGGTTGGACGGGAAATGGTTGGACGGGTTGGTTAGATGGGTGAACGTTAGACAGGGGGTTGGGCGGGTGGAGGTTGGACGGGAAGGGGTTAGACGACAAGATGTTGGACAGGTGGAGGTTGGACAGTGGGGTTAAACGAGAAGGGATTGTACGGGTGTGTTGGACGAATGATGGTTGGGTGAGTTAATTGGACGCGTAACAGTTGGACAAGAAGGGGTTGGATGGGAATGCATTTGGTGGACTCTGATTCGACGGGTGGATTGGATGAATATAGGTTGGACGGGGAGTTGGTCGAGAAGGGATAGACGGGCAATGGTTGGTCGAGTGGGTTGGACGGAGTTCGTTCAGTGTTGTTACCAATGTATTTAATGCTCATTAATGATACCCCTGGACTCTATAAATAACGTTTCAAGTTCGTTTTTACACTTTTATCTGTAAATTTCCACTTCCAGTGCTCTGAGCTATCTAATTTTACACCCAAATTTCGCTCATCCCTAATTTCAGCAATGGCTAGTACCACATCTATTCCTTCACCCAAATTTCAATACAAAAACCTCATGTGCCCATATATTTTAGCTTTGCTAAAGCTAAAAGAAACTCCAAAGGATTGGCTAGAAAAATTAGAATTTTCCGTGCTTGTTAACATGCCCCAATTCAACACAGACTCATATGTCCTTGATTACCTACTCGCCTCTTACAATGACAAAGATGAAAAATTTTCCGTTCTTGTCATGCATCCGAAACATCGTCAAATTTCTTTTTCTGTTGAACCCGAGGACGTGCATCGGCTAACAGGTTTACCTTTCCAAAATAAGCCACCAGTTACTACGAAGGCAATCCTTATAGACGAAGACAAAAAGTTTTTGGAGTCTCATTACAATGTACAAGTTGATGGTAAGTTTATTATTTTCAAATGATTTTTTTAAACATTACTCAACCACACAGGAGCTAACGTTTCCTTTCTGTAATTGCAGCTCCTCTTAATCAATCATCAAGAGGCCTTCTTCTACAAGGTATTACAAACAATTTCTTTCTTGCAGTTGCTTCACTTTTTCAGGCCAAAATTGTATTACAGGGCAAATCTACAGACATTCCCTATTGGGCAGTTCAGTATTTATTACAGACAGTAGTAGGTCAACAATTCGATTGGTGCAGTTATTTATCCAACTGAATTAAATCAGATATCTCCCATGCCTGCAAAGGCAATCAAACAGATAAATCAAGGATTGTATTTGCTTCTTGCAATTTTATTCTAGCTTTCTATAATGAAGCGTACTACAAATTGACATAGCATACGATTCCTACTGGAATCAATGATAAGATGATTGGTCTTAGTCTCAAAGAACAACAAGTAAAATTTACATTTATTGTTTTCCTATTATAAAGATTTTAATTTAAATATTTAAAATAAAATACTAAATGAATGATTATATTTTGCAAAGAAAAATTATAGTTGCAGCATCTCATAAGGAGGCAATTTCTAGAGGTAAAGCCCCTCCAAAGGTCTCTGTTGATTCTAACATGGATTCAGCAGAATCAACACCAATAAGACCTCTTAAAAAGTGACCTAGGGGGGTCGATTTGCACAACACGTTTACCATCACATTTAACTACAAGTATGAATAACGAAGTTATCTTTATATATAAATTACAAATTCAAACAACTACTATAAATTATGTATTCTAATATTTATACTGATCTTTTCTATATGTATTGTATTCAGAAACTACTGAGATGGATGATGAAGATCAAACTCATTTAGACTCTGGAGATCAAAATATCACGATTGTGTCTCCGTCTATGCGAGGTATATTATACGGTACTTTGATTTGCGTGTTTTGTTTCTTTACAATTTTTTAGTATTTACAAACACCAACCATTATATTATAACAATTTGTTGTTTGCTCCATGTAGGTAATATGGCTTCAGGTCATATTCCACTTGCAAGGAGGCCACCACTTCCTCCAACACGTCAAGTACAAACACAAAGGAGGACTTCGGGAAAGAATATTAGGTTTCCTACAGAGTCAGCAGGAACAGTTCATCCTGCTACAACTGAATTTCCTGGGTTGTCACTAGGTGGAGTTTTAAGTGTAACAGCCACACAACTTTTCAACAACATTGCCCTTGATGAGGAGTATTTAGGCTTCGAAAGTGGGGATGTGGCCAAGAGTAACTATTTTGACACCCATGACATGATTCAATCTACTCTGCCTCCATAACCAAAGGTGCAGGGAGTGCAGGGCAGTGACTCTCCTCCTCCCCAAACCGCTGCACCACAAACAGATGATGAAAAAACAAACTTTATGTGATAAAATCTGATATCAAATAACATGGGGGCAACAATTCAAGAGGTTGTAATGTCTAATGTGGATTTGGTGCAGTCATGGGAAAGGCGAGCAAAAATTTTGATAAAAGAAATAAATACTAGATACCATAATCATGCTCAAAGGCATTCATTGTTCACTGCCATAAAGAGCCAACCAACATGGCAAGATGTTTTGCTAAACAAAGCTCAATCAGGGACAATTTCATATAGTAATGATTACAATGATGAAATTGTAGACATAATGCTAAACATGTTGGAAAATCTCAATGTTGAAGCACAGGCTTACTACAACAAATGGTCTAAAGACAAAACTAATGTTTTAATTGCAAATGCAGAAAAAGAGAAAGTTGTTGTAAGTGGCCATTTACTTTTACATGAAAAACTAAATATTATTTGATATAATTACCACTGCTATAATTTTTTTTCATATGATTTGATAGACTAAAAATTTAATATTTCTATTTTATAGGCAAAATATGAAAATTTAAAGAAAGAGGCAGCTATTTTTGAAGCACATTTGAAGAATGCCCGCAAAAGTCTGAATTCTTTTATACAGTTGAAGGAAAAACTCATTGTGGTGTCCCCAGATTTCACCCTGAAATCTGAGACTACCCCATGTTAAAAATTGCGTACTTTTAAAATAATGGGTCGTTTTGTGTTTTTATTGCCAGAAAGTTTCTATATTGTGTTAAGATATTCCCAATGAGCCATATAAGCCATTTTCGACAAATACCCAGATGCCCAAAATTGTTTTATTCTGTCACTGGGGTTTACCTGCGGGAAATTTGTATCTAATTATTTTGAGCCCTGTTTGAGGCATTTTATGCTCCTGTTTAACCCTGTTGTGATCATACATATCAATATTCTCATATACCAGTAGGGTTTTAACTAGGAATGAATCATGGGCTTTATTTGTGACTTTTGGCAACGTTTTGTGTTTTTGGTGTTTTCCCGTTTCATTTTCTGTGAAATTTCTCTGGATCATTTCCTTTGTCAGTTTGGTCTGATTCTTTGCCTAAAGTATCTGGAGATCACCTATGCACGTTATGCCAGAAGGAATTTGCCAGTGGAGGTCTGGTTCTCTCTGAAAAGACGAAGTCACACACCAAAAAGCTTCTTCTGGGCAAGCCGCATTTTTGGAAAAAGAGGGTTTTAAGTGGATCATGGGATTTTTGGAAGCAGCAGGCAAGTGGGAATTTTGTACCTACCTAGTAGGGTACTTTTTCCCACGGAAGCAACGCCACTTAATTCGCAATGGAAAAATTAGAGGCAGCAAGCAGGTGGGAATTTCTTACCTACCTTGCAGGGTGAAAATCCCCATTGTGAAATAAAAGAAAATCACTTAAGGCATTGATGGGATTTTCTTACCTGCCTTGTAGGGTAAAAATTCTCATGATGAAAGTCAAAACAGCTTAAGTGGATCATGGGATTTTTGGAGCTGCGGTGCAGGGTGAATAATCCCATTAGAAATTGACTTTTAAAAATAGAATTCACCCATGCCAAAAAGTGCGACCCACCTTGGGTGAATAATAATGCATTAAATAAATATTTATTAATATTTATTCACTCAATTTTGGTGCCCAAGCATGAGGAAAAGTCAACGCATGATGAGTGGATAAAGGAAATTAGAATTAAAAATTCTAAAATTAAATAAATATTATTTATTTAATGCAGCCCCTTCATATCAAAAAGTGTGCCCCATTTGGGAGAGGAATAATATTTTTTTAAGTATTAATTGATTTAATTAATTCCTATTTTCAGTGGTTGAGGTCAAAGCATACTGTGAGGCTTAAGTTAACTGGAAGTAGAGAGCTAAAATTAAATAAATTTAATTTATTTAATGACAGCCATGAACATGTACAAAATAGGCGCCCCATTTAAAGAGGAGAGCTTATTAATTAATTAATTAATTACCAGGAATAGGAGAGGCATTAATTAATTATAGAATTATGAGGGTTATATAAGTAAAGGCTGCCATAAGGATGAATTAATTAATTCAACAGCAAAGAAGTGCAGCCCAGACAAAAAGTGCGCCCCATTTGAAGAGGAATTTTGCTCAGAAGAAGGTGTAATTAATGTTGGAAGCTTACAAATTTGGAACCTAGGTTTGAAGGATCTTGCTTTGTGTCTGAATAATTGTCTGCATAAGTGATACAGGTGCTCAGGTGAAGTTGGTAAAATCCATGCTCGCTTTGCATACAAATAAAACATCAAATTTTGGGGCAGCAGACTTGATATATGCAAATTTTTATGATTAAAATCCATTGTTCATGTTCCGGGTGCCATCTTTGTCTAAATTAATTGCAGGAATTCATTACATGTGCTTTTATAAGAGAAAGAGAGCTTAAATCAATGTCCAATACATTAAACATATCCTCTGAATCTGAAGAATTATCCAAATCTACACCAGTTGTGAAGAATTCCGGCCGAATAAAGAGGAAAAGAATTGTTCAGACAAACATAAATACAACCATGGAAAAGAGGGATGAAAAAGAAAGCTCAGCAGAATCATGCAATACTTCTAGATTTGCTGACATCAGAGACACTGATCTAGATCTCATAATTGTAAAAGCTTCCGGCAAAAATTCATCCTCTTGTTTCAAATGCAGCCCGTGAAGAATTTAGTGCATGGAGAATTCCTTCCAGGACCTTGTGCATGTTCTCCCAATCTTTCAGTTGAAGCCTTCATTGAATTTGCATTCACCCGGAGTGCTTTCCAGAATTTTTAATTGAAACATTGCACTGATGCATGTACTGGAGAATAACTACAAAAGCTTCAAGGATAAGAGGAAAGACAAGGCATCACCCGTAAGCAAAATTCCAGATCCAGCCGCTTCCAGATCTAGTATGGTGAGAATCAAGGGCAAAAGAATCAACTGCATGTAGAATGTGAAAAAAGAACAAACTGCAGCTTTCCTCTTCCTTGTTCTTTCCTCTGACAAAGTAATTGAGCGATCAATTAAATTATAAAACTTAAGTGATTGGTTTAAAAGCCATTACTTGAAGAAGTCAACTACTTGGAGATAGGTGGTAGACGTGCAAAATAGAAGGTTCTATTTTCAGTTGCAAATCATGCATGTCACGCAAAGAGGAATTTCAGGAGGGAGGTTGTCAGTTGTTTCCTTTCCAACTTCCACATGTGTCAGTTCAACTAAAAGCATCTGACTTGTAATTACCTCTCTACATTATATAAGTAGAGGAAGAACCTACAGGTTAAAGGATCAGAATTTGTAAGCAGCATTCTTGTGTTCCAGAATTTGTGTTGAAACCCCTGATAGTCGTTTGAAGCAAAGGAATATAAAGGAGTAGATTTCTAGAGAACTTTGTGTCACGGTGCATTTTGTTTCTAGGTTTCTATCTCAGATCTACTTATAAACTTTGTGTTATTTTAGATCTAGATCTTGAGTTACCTTTGCTTATAATTTTGTGTGTCGATATCTATTGGTTTCTTCTATGTGCATGCAATCAACTCTATTATCTATTGATTGGGTTGCACATCTTCCCCATTTTTTCCATGTGTTTTATTATTTCTTTCTTCTATAAATATTTCCTTTCTTAAACAGCTGCTTACTTGCTGCAGAGCTATATAGCTATGGTTCATGAGCTGAATAGTTAAAGTAAAACCCCCATATATATACTAGCATATTTTATTGACAAATCTGACACGGGAGCCTCACCGGTAAATGAGGGAGATTTATCTCATGATTACCTAGGTTTTCAGCTATGCAAGAAATCTAGCCAACACATTATAATTAATAAACAAAATAATACATTGAGAAGGATAATAAAGGAGCATAATATGGATCCCAAAATATTTCTAAATGAAAAGACAGATGGAGATGCAACACTTTTGTCAGCAGGAGATGTAGCAAGGGAGGAGCTGAGTATACTAGAAAATATCAACACTACAGCAGGATATCTTCAAGCATCAGGAGTTATTGCTCCATCTGATATGCAGGAAAAAGAAAAACCTTCACCTGCATCATAAAATTTGATAAGTTGGTTGAGTTCGCCATGTGATAGGTGTGTTGTCACAATTTTGACACTAGCGTAGGAATTAAAAGATAGTGGCCAGCCCTTTTTTTAGTTTTTATTCCATGTGGAAGACGTAAGGACAACTATGATTTTGAATCATAGGCAGAAAAGAGGATGACCTCGTAATGTGTCCTTATATGATAGAACTTGTCTGGAAGCTTTGAGATGTTAAAACAACCCCTTTTTGAATTGTATTGGCCGAAAATGCTTTATGAATTTGTACTTTTTCATAAAGTAATATGCCACCTGAGAAATCAATTTCATATGAACTTTGGAAGTTAGAATTGTATAATGTAACTACTTATAAATACAAACTATGTTTCTTTTCTTTTGTTTATGTAAATGTTGCTTAAATTTACACTATTTTGTTTCATTACATTTTTGCATTCTTACATATGTAAAATAAATAAATTAAGAGATATAAAAGACAAATGTCACATGTGTTCTTATTTCAGTCTCAATTTGAAATGCAATCATAAAAAAACAAATGGCATTATTGAAACAAATAATGTATTGATGACATTGTTGCAATGACGAAGGATCAAAAAATGATAAATACAATATTGCATTTATTGAAAGTTGTAATCACTTAATGAAGTACATAAGTAGTCTCAATAATGTATAGAAGAAATGAAATCTATGTGAATTTGAACAGTCCTGGAGCAACACTTTCATTTGTGTCTTGGAAATCAACTGCAGCATTATTTGTGGATGTGTCTTGATCCCCTAGACCAGGTAGAATATTACTTACTCCTCTTCTGTCTACTAGTGAATTCCACAATGCCAGGGCTCTATCATAAGGAAAAGACTCCACTAAGTAACTCGATACATACAATCTGGGATAGCTTTCTAGATTCCTATCCAATCTGTTTCAAACTTTTGACTTTAAAAAGGATAGTGCACTGAAAACCCTCTCATCTTCCACAGAACCCAGAATCATTGTTTGACATATCTCATACAGCTTAATATACTCGCTCAAATCTTCACTTAGAATACTACTAGAATAGATATCCTTCCAAATCCTTTTCATGGCACTGTAATCCTGTGGGTTTTGTAGAAGTTAAACTTGTCGTATCATTGTATTAGCAAAATCCATTGACTGTGAACTAAGTAGTTTTCTTTCCAAAATTCCTTCTACTGAAACTCCATTTACCTCTACAATCTTACAAAAATGATCAGTAAGATCACCCATGTTTTTGACAAATAAAGGACTGATAGATGTATAAGGTTTGCCGCTAGACAAATTCCAGAACTGCGGATTTACAACTCCCATTGCTTCAAGTATTTTGTCATTTTTTAATCTTTCCCAGATCTCTTTAGCTAATGATTCAGAGATCTTTCTCAACTTATTCCTAGTTTCGATTAATACTGAATCATATAAACTTCGTGTCACTTTCACTTCTTCTATTTCTGAGTAAGCCAAATCAATTTTGTTTTGGTACATATGAAGTGGAATATCTTTTCCATGTGTTGTTATACATAGATGATCATTTATATTGTACTTTAAGAAGCACATAGAATTTTTCAAATATGTTAATGCATTCCAGTTTTCAAAAGTAGCACCCTTAAAACTCCCATCAGAAATATATAAACTTTCTAGACTCCAGCAAACACGTCTTCTGAGTCTTATAAAGTTTGTAATGTAGAAAGACCGATCTTGAGCATGCTTCGTTAAAATATTTAGCTCCCTCAACATGGGTAAAATACCACAAAGTGTTAGTAAAGTTTCTATGTCAGTTAGATGGCACAATAGATCTTTAGCTTTATCTAAATCCTTGTGGTATTTAAACATAAATCCTGTAAGTGAAGTATATTCATCATATATTCTACAGGCAGGTTCGTACATAGATATCCATCTCGTATCTACATCTTTGAGAAAAAAAATTCCCTCTGTTAGTCTAATAGCAAATTTTTGAAATTCTAAAAATCTATTAGGACTGCAAGAATAATAGGCATGGAGATCATGTATCAATTCCTCCACTTTAGCTACATTTTCAAATGTGCTCACTATTTTCTATGCGAGATTCATTTTGTGAGCCATGCAATGGACAACAACCATATACGGAGCAATAGTTGTCTGAAGTCTAACACATAGACCATTTCTAAATCCATGCATTATAGCTACACCATCAGTTCCGACACAAACTAATTTTGTTACAATGGCATAGTCATCCATTCCGGCGATATCCTTCAGATTTGATACCACGAATTTATAAGTATTCTCAGAATTGCAATTCTCTATCATTTTATGACTTGCCAAGAGGTGTGGAGTCATTGTTTCATTAGTAAATGTGTAAACATGAATACATATCTAGGATGTATTATCGACTGCGGTAACCTCGTCTAAAGAAATGGAAATATACTTTGCCTTTTAAACACACATTTTCAGATCCTCCTTCTCTACCAGAGCTAGACATTTTGTAATTTCCCATCCGTTGGTATCTGACTAATAAGATTATGGAACATTATTTAAACCAATAACTTGATACAGCATTCTATTTTCTCCAAAATCTGACATTGGTCTTCCCCTTTTCATTATATGAAAAATGGTTGCAAATTGAATACCCTTTGCTTGCATTTCTGCCTCCATAGCTTTGTTCAATTTTCCTACTATGGTCCCACCTTTTTCATTTACATATTTGATATGTTTTTGTTCCTTTTCGTACTCTTCTACGTATTTGACATGTAGACAATCTTTTGCATCTTTCCATTTATGAGTTCTGACTATGTTGCCATCCTTTTGCTTTTGGAAAATGTATATTTTCCCACAGTTTTTTTCAATTGTGTCTAGTTTGAGTTGCATCGTGTGATGCTTCCCCTATTTCCAACCACATATTTTGCATCAATATTGTGTTAGAACATCATTAGAATTTTCAATGTGCACAGGTTCAATAAAAGGATATTTTGCAGCCCATTCGAACTGGAATTTCCTTCCAATTGTCTAGTTTGCCATCTTTCTTCTAACATGTTTTCTTTTTTTCCCATGGGATTCAACTTCTGCGTCTGGGTCGTCAGTAGAAATATTTTGAATACCATGTCTCCTCTTTCTAGAAATAGACCTTCGAGTAGAAGCTTCCTCTGCTGGTGTTTCCTGGGAGTTTGATGAATTTTCCTATACTTCTATTTCATCAAGGGACGGTATGTTTGCCTCAACATATATCCGATCATCAATATCTATAAATTGATTATTCTGTGAAGGAATTTCTAAAATTTCTGCAAATAATTTTATAAAATTGTTGCTTATATTGTATTAATCTTATCTATAGTTCTATTTTTACAGAGTACAAATGTCAAAGAGTTCCGAGAACAGTATTATAAACATAATTATTAAATTCTGTTAGATAAAATAACCATTAAATAACACTTTCCGCATACTAATATTTTCAGCCGAAGCAGAAACTGACTTCGTCTTTTCTGATTTTCCAAAATAGCGAAGCAAAGTATTGTCACCCTTTTTTGAACTGACTAAATTTGTAATATTTTTGCCCTTATTTCTAGTATCCATGACTGCTTACCATTTAGGGCCTTACGAGTGGCTTTTATGTTCCAAGGCTCTGAGAATGGATGGTTAAGGGTTGGATGGCTAAGGGTTGGATGGCTATAGGTCGAACGGCTAGGGTTTGGATGGATAGGGGTTGGACGGTTAAGATTTGGATGGTTGGCCCCTGGGGCTGGATGGATAGGGGTTGGACGACTATGGTTGGATGGCTAGGGCTTAGACGGCTAGGTGTTGGATGACTCAGTTGGATGGAATACAGTTAGACATTTCAGATTGCAGAGTATTTTGAATCAAGACTAGATGACTCAGACTCTCAGAGTTGGATGCCTTACGGTTGGACGGCTCAGATTTTAGACTTCAATGTTGGTGGTTGATATGCTTACTTCGGCGAATATGACAATATGCTCACTATATGATTTGAAATGGTGGTGAATTACATCCATAACCTCTTATATATGTGTAAAATCTAGGTAAAAGGAATAGTATAAGGGACATGTCGGTTGAATTTTTCAGCAAATAAGTCAGCTTTGAACAGTAAAATATTCGCCATTACGAATTTCCATTATCCTCAATTTTCGCGAGTTTACGAAATTTGCCACTAAAATTTTCCCTGTACAATACCCAGATCTGTTTGGAGCTATGCTCAACAAACTCTACAGAATTCACACTGAATTCAAACACATCTACAATGTTACACATACACCTACCATATGCATAAAACCATATAAGTAGATAACTGCTTAAGCAATTTTACAGAACTGTGGGTATCAAAACCATGGGCCAAAACCATCCCATAAACCTATGGATCAAAAATCTTGCCCATATGAGAAAAGCATGTTTCTCCATATATTTGGAACGTTTTAAGGCCAATAAAATTTTGAGACTACTGTGGAAAGTGTACAGTACTCTTAGTGTACATTATTCAACACTTTCTCACATGAAAACAAGTTCCACAACCTAACACACTCTATACTTTGCACTATGACAATCACATCTTTCTAGTACACACATTTCAAACCATTTCCCGATGATGCACTCTTGTTTACTATTCATTCTTGACTACTGAGGTGGCATAAACAAATGAGCCTCATTACATACATACACATCTGCTCGGGGGGCACGATGCTCCTATCATTCACATTGCATGCCATTCCATCTCACTCCACAACATGTTGCATATCTTGGTTGCACTTGGTCTTGCTTACATTTACTTGTTACATGCACATCTTCTTACACATGCTAGATATATATCTTGTATGTCATTATATTTATCATACACACATGCACGTTCATTTTCCTTTCTAGTTGTGATCACAAATTATACATATCCATTACATGCAGCATGGATTCTCGATGTAGTACCTATTACCAGTCCCATAGCAACTCTTGAGGGCATCCACTTTTGTACACTACAGGTTTTACTGTTTCATTTTGTTTCATAACACACTACTTTATCATATTATACACTCTTTGACATACTTGTTATCTTTCTAACATCCTAACGGGTGCTTCATGTGCAGCATTTGTTATGTAGGACTATTTTCTTCCATGGTTTTCTATTACATTGTCTGTTATTGTTTGTTCTTTATATGCTCTTGTTTACGGGCTTTTCCCCTTGTCTTGTGTGCACACTTGTCTTCTTATGGCCACTACAACCTTGATTGTTTTGTGACATTGTGAGTGATGTCCCATGTTTGAAACCTGATTTCCATAGTCTACATTGTCTTCTACTTACATATTTGCTTACACATTGTCTACTTAGCTTACATTTCAGCTTATACATGCATGTTTGTCTATTTATACTAACAATTGTTTCCTAGCCACTTTGTTTGTGTGTGCCTTGGTTTTTACCAAGCACATTCCGTTCCCCCTACAAGGAAATTTTTCAGCATAGCAGTCGATGATCTTTTGGGCCGCATACTCCTTCAGCGGTGTCGCATGCACCCCAAATGAGGGGATGCATCATTTGGGTGAATCAGTTACCCCATACAGTGTTATGCACAGCACATCATAGTACCGGTACATCATAGTTGTCAGTTTCAAATAGGGCTTAGAATCAAACTTGGGTCCTTAGCACTACGACACTTTTCTTAGATGCGTGAAACCAGGAGCAGTTACGCAATGATTGGTAATTCAACACAGTATATAGAACTCCACACAACAGCTTTTACAGAGCATATATTCCTTAGCACATACAATTGTACACACCATTTAAAGTGGCATTCTACATTGTGAGAATTAGTTAAAGGTTGAAGGATGACACTAGACTATTCTCCCTACACTTATTCCATTTCATTGGTGTGAGATCGCCTAATAAAGTCTCACATTGACATTATCTACAGTATCCTTCTCTACACTCTTTCCTCATCACAAATCAAGTGCACATGTTCCTTTTTCACACTTTCAACATTTTTACATACTTTCCTTACACACTTTTTACATGTATTGATCTTATACATGCATATTTGACTACTTGTTCATCTTCTCTTTTGCAGGTTCGTTCGTATGGGAAGTGATAGTCAACATCATCACAACACCAACAACAACATCGACATTGATAATAGGTACATTGTGACATCTACACATGCACTTCCACCCTAGGTTCATTTTCATCACCTTTTTCACTTTCTCCTGTTAGGAAATAAGAGATAAAATATGCGGAATAATCCCTCACAGAATCACAACAGTAGAAACTAATATGCAGAAATTATTACAGATCTCAAATAAATTGTAGAATAAAATAACACAACAAAAAGAAACAGTATTTAACGTGGTTCACCCAATTTGGGCTATGTCCACCAAGAATCACTTGCTCAGATTTTATTGCAAGCCACCGCTCTCTCAATACAATACCCAGATCCATTTGGAGCTACGCTTAACAAACTCTACAGAATTCACAGCCGAATTCAAAGCACATCTGCAATGTTCTTCACATCTCTATCATATACATAAAACCATATAAATAGACAACTGCTTAAGCAGTTTTACAAAACCGTGGGTATCAAAACCATGGGCAAAACCCATCCCATAAACCTATGGGTCAAAAATATCGCCCATATGAGAAGAGCACGTTTCCCGATATGTCAGGTGCATTTTTTCGAGGCCAAAAAAAATTTTACGCCTAAAAAAAAATTTGGGGGCTGCCGCCCTTGAACCTTGGCAAGGATACATGAAAAGTGTACAGTACTCTTAGTGTACAGTCTTCAACACTTTCACACATGAAAACAGGCTCCACAACCTAACATCTCCTCCTTAGCATCCACGCTTCACATTTTTATCATTCCATTCATTTTCTAGTCCCTCAGCATTCGATCTACATGGTTATTAGGTGTGCATCTCTATCTACTTTATGTTATCGAGTGTACCTCTCACAAACATAAAGTGGCGGAAAATGTAGACAAAAAATCAAGAAATTTGGGCAATTATCTAGTCTTGGTTGTTTATTACTAGTCATATGATTCCTAAGTAAGAAAAGTATTAATTAACCCATGTATTTGGCTACCTTTATTTGTTTTATGTTATTGCTTTCAGTTTTGCACCCTTACTTACTCAATCTATTTTTTTAATCTTCATCATTTATCATCCTAGACACCAACTCTTAGCCAAGACGTCAACGCCAGGAATCCTCATCCCCTCTAGGTGCCCTTATCCCCTTTGTACTTTACTCACACCTTTTGGTTAATTTCAGCCATTTGAGCATCTTATCTTTTTGGTAGTCATTCTTTTTAGGGTTAATTACAAAATTCAATCAAGGGAATCATATAAATATAAAGTTATGTGATCATAATAAAAGGACCAAGCACTAAGAATTAGCTATTATCACCTAAGGTTACATCCATCAAGGCATCTCAGAGCTCCATTGCATCCATCTAACACCATCACAAGGGACACAAGGGTTGGTTTTCTACATCACACTTCATAGGAGGGAAGTTCATTATATTCCATGCACACATTTATTACATTCTACATATAGCTACTTTCTCGTTATCCACATGCGACACGCACAAGAGCAACCTAGGGCATGATTTCCTTACACACACACACACACACAAAGAACTACATTGGGTTTGAGATGTAGTACAATGCTCAGTCGTAAGTTCACTATTGTGACATTTGAGGACATTCTGACCTCTCATTCTACATCTTTCATTTTTTGGGATTCAATGTTTATCTGAGGGTTTTACAGGTGCATATTTCATTGTAGGTTTCCAGCGACCTCGGTGATTTTGGTGTAACCTAGGAGTGATCAAAGTAAACTAATGGTTAACACCGTGTGACACCTTAGATGAGGTTTTATGAGCATTTCTGCAGACCCAAGCACCCAGAAACAGGTTTAGAGCGCCCACGGGCACCCCATGTCCCTCTCCAGGTGCCCCAATCTAGGTTATCTCTCCATATTTGCATTTTCCTATGCTCTAGTGTGATGGTCAGTGCTTGCCACTTTCCAGTTTTTTAGCTATGTGTATCTTCTAAATCTCTGCAAATTAGCTAAGGCTTCTTATCCTCTCCCTACACTTAGGGTTTTCACTTTATTGCTTAGTTTAGTTGGGTGTAATTTTCTGTATTTCATTGTTATTCATTTATTGTTGTTATATCATTCAAATTAGGATCTTATTTACATTTTAGCTTAATCATTAGAAAAATTAGAAATTTTGTAGAATTTGATGTTTCTAACTAAGATGGAAGCAGACAGGGCATTTCTTTCCTTCAGGTCACTAGCCCCCAGTTCCTAGCACTAGTGACCTACTATTGGGCGTTAATGTCTAGCTCTTGAGCACTAGTGTCCAAGGGATGAGTTTTGTAACTATTTGAGTAATGAAGCTGATTTTGATGTTGTTAGTATTGATATTGAATTATGGATGTGTGTTAATATTGTGTTGTGTTGGTTGTTTTTGTTGTGCAAAGAGATATACAGTCGAGGAAGTTCCGTGCGGGATGCCATTTGAGTACATTGTTTGGTTTGGGGTTGAGTGATGATGAGTGGGATATATTAGACCGTGTCGGCTTACAGCACATCACTAGGTTAGGGGAAATACCCCATTATATGCCCTTGTCTACAGTTTTGTGTGAGAGATGGTGTATGGATACGTGTATGTGTTCATTGCCGATAGGAGAGATGAGGGTGACATTAAAGGACATATATAGGATATTGCAGTTTCCTATCTTCGGAGATAAAGTACAAGTTATGGATGTATTGGATGTCCGTAGTCAAATGAGGGCAGTGCAGTGATATTTTGCAAGGTCTCAAGAGTAGGTTGAGACATATATCAGTTTGGATGTGATTGTGAGATCTTGGGTTCCATGGTTCTAGTAGTTTTATCTTCATCGGTGGTCATAGAGGTGGTGGAGTGGACATTATATATATGATACATGATATTTGTCAGAGTATATAGGAGCATGGTACTAGATATGCATGGGCACGATGTGTGTTGGCCCATTTATACAAGGATTTATATCATTTCACTTAGGAGGAACATGGAGGTGGAGTAAGAGCTACCAGTCTATTGCATGTATAGACGTATGAGCATATAGTTATAGTGAGGCCACTCAGTGGGCCATGGGCTGAGTGGGCTCATCCAGAGATATTTGCAGCAAGGTGGGTGGGGACCTAGAATAGGAGGATGGACATGACCAAATATAGGTTGATGTTAGATCAGATGGACCCTTGGGCCACTATATAAAGGTTGCATAGAGATTATGGAGAATGGGTGGACGACGGTGTTGAGTTGCAGTGCATTTGACACACCATGTGGTTAGATGATCGGTTTCTAGGAGTAGCAGAGTTGTTTCAGGGTGAGCGGGTGTCTCGAAAGTTTGGTATGGATCAGGACGTGCCCCTAGATCCATATATATGGTATCGGTATACTAGGGTAGCGCACTGACTAGGGTTGAGGCCAAGCCCAATAGGAGCATAGGTAGTGCCCCTAGGTCCAGATGAGGCATATTCGGCCATAGGGCCATTACAGGTGGATGACATTAGGTGCGCTAAGGCATATAGTCATTAGTGGGTGACACACTAATGGGTCTTTTTTTCTAATGGTTGTAGATGTGGTAGGTGGGCCAATAGTTGGAAGAGTTGAGGGTCAGGCACCTGCCCTCGAGGTAGATGATATAGTAGTGGCGCGAGTGGAGCATAACTATCATATATTGTGTTTGGTTTTTTTTTTTAGTTGGTTAGTGAATATGATGATGTGTAAGTGATAATAAGAGGTATTTGGTATGTGATTGTAGGTGATGTTTATTTAATGGTCATCATAGATACCTCCATACGCATGTTAACTTAGAATGTGCCCCTAGATGTGCTCATGGGAGGAGGGATGTTAGAGTGGGTGGACATGATTGCAGGAGAGGATGCCCATTTATTTAAGCTTGTGGCAATAGCGGTGACCATGTGCATAGTTTTTTTTAGTGAGTGAGATGAGGCTCACATAGAGACAGAGCGAGTGAGACAGGTTGTGGGAGGGGATGGGCTAGCTCAGGATATATTTACATGATATGTGGTACTCTAGGACTGATATGTAGAGTAGATGACATAGAATGCCATATTACATAGCAATCTTGAGCAATACAAAGTCTGAGATCAACAACGCAGGGTTAGTGGTGAAGCTTCTAGTTCTAGAGCTCTCGCGGTTATAGATAGTGATAGTGAGGATGGCATATGATGTATTGTATAAGATGTATTGAGGCATGGGGGATTTCCACCTAGGATTGTATTTTGTAACTATGATTTTGGATGATACACACACCCACACACACATGTTGATGTCATATTTATTGTTGATGTTCATTATATACTATGATAATTGTGATTTTCACTTGGTAGGGATTGTAGAGTTTTGTTGGATTCTATATGCATTGTTGGTATGTTTGATTTGATATATAATGTTGATCGTTTTCTAGATGTGGCTAAATACTCGTGAAAATGGTAATAATCTAATCCTAAACAATTAACTAATTGAAATATTTCAACTAAAATCTTCAACCTTACCTTAGAAACAGAGAATAAATCACAACCTCAGAGAAGTTATTATTCCCTGGAACCTCCCTGAAAATGTTAAAGAACAAACCCGTAATTTGATCTGATCTACTGATAACTTTATAATTGAAGCAATGAAAAGATTTATCTATTGTATTTGGTATTGACTTGAAATGATAAATTCATATTTGATAACTTGCATGGATGAAGTAAACAGCACCTCCAGCCTGGATATTGCAAGAACAATGGAAATTTTGGTTATGGATTATTGTCCCCTCAGTTTATCCCTTCAATCTTTATGTCCACGTGAGTCCAATGAATGAGAATGCAGAACTGTTGAAGAAAAAGGATGTGGGAGCAACAACAACTTGAATTGGCAGACTAGGAAACAATGCAAGTGGAAGTGAGCAAGCACAATTAAATAGTGATTGGCTTTGGAAAATTCTAATAAGAAAGGTAATAGCTTTGCAATAGCAAGATACAAATTTTATGTAGGTTTTTCTTGAGAACAAGCAATGGTTATATAGGAATTAACTGGGGCATGCACAAATCCACATCATCACATGAAGTGGGGTTTTAAACATACAATCACAAATAGAAGTGCAAGAATAGATTGTCATAAGGCAGTTGGGTTTTGGAATCATATAAAATGGGAAAGTCATGCATCAAAAAAACATAAGTTAAGTGAAGTTATGCATGTTAAAATGGACATGAAGATTTCTGGAAAAATCGCGGGGCGGCGGTCCTAGCACTAAAGACCAAAATATGCACAAAAAGGGATAGAAAGCTAGAAAATGTGCGAAAAAGCTAAGTAAGAAATCCTAGGCTACAAATATGTACTGTAGATGAGCTTAGGAACTCGAACACCTTTTTAAAGGACATGAATCATCACTGAGTACTTTTGTAACTGTTTTCCAACAATGTAGCACATGCAAAATTGGGTGCGTACATATTGCCCCCTCGGAGAAGCGTCTTAGCCATGAAGAGGTGTAAAACATAGAGTCTGAGTATGGCATTCCCAAAATGGGGAGTTATAGGCTTATACCTGACATTCCCATGTGTCGAAATACCGATGTCCAAACTCCTGCTACCTACAAAATGAAGGGAAAACTCAAGTGTAGATAGATAAGATATCGAAAAATAAATTCTAAATTAAAATGACAAGAGGACTTACCATTTGTGTGGGGATAAGAGCTTACCTCTACAAGCACTCTTATCTTGCAAACATATGTACTTAAAACGAAGTTATAACAATATATATATATCAAATAAACCCATTTTTCAATTCATTTGTGCATATCGACTTGGTGATTTTTGAGATCTGGACCTACGGTGACCATTTTCATCGAGAGGATAATCGAAATGTCTGTTGCGAGATCGTGATCATGCCTCCATGACTAGAAGATCAGTCTGTGTGGTCTAAGGTTATTTTTTCTCACCTTTGTGTTTTTAAACCTAAAATGTAAAAAACGTTGAAAAGTTTTTCTAGGGGAGTCATTTTCGAAATTTCTTGTTTTAAATGAGTCTCTGGGGGGCGCCTATAGGGTAGTCTTTTATTTCATCAAAATGGTCTTTTTTATGTTTTTGGGCCTTTTCAGGGTTACAGACCCGTTTGGTAAATTGGCTCAGGGCCACCGCCCTGGACAGGGCAGCGATCGTAAAACCACCTCCCTACACTGGGCGGCGATTCTGAACGGAATGACCAAAAGCTATGCTAAGTTGATTTTTTTTAGATTTTTGATGTTTTTCCATATTTTTGATGAGCGTGTCTCCTTAAATACATTACTAACTTGTTCTAATTTTATGTTTTTATGGATACAAAATAAGGAAGAATACATCTGTTAGAGTCGTGAGAGGGAGTGTGATTGGCTCCTAGTGGTTTTGGATCAGTTGACTCAGGATGAGATGGATATCCTTCAGAGAACAGGGATATGGAGGATTGCACAGGTTCCCCATGTTACTCCTACGAGTCACATATTGTGTGACTTATTTTCTTACTGGAATGCAGACCAGAACACTTTCTGATTGCCAGGTGTCAGGGGTGAGTGGACCATCACCCTGGAGGATGTGTACTGTATTCTTGGACTGTCAATACTTGGGAGGAGGCTGACCCTAGAGATAGCTGGATGTAGACCCATGATGACTCAGTGGGCTACTAACATGGGGGATGTTGTGGTATCTTTTGGCTCGAAGAAGGGGATGAAGGTCTGATCCATTGTCATTTCTCCCATCCCCACCATTCGTAACGCCATCATGGGTATTTTGGCCTCATGGTTGATCGGGGACAAGGGAGGAAACACTCTTCTCTACTACTAGGCTCCCATTGTTGCGTAGATTAAGGCGCATGGCCACACCTACGTGTGGGGAGAAAACATCCTTGGGACCACCTACCATGACTTATACAGGGTTGTTAGGTTACAGGGACAGTCACTTAGCCACCCCACACTAGTCATGAGCTGGGTGTATGAGTGTATTACCCCCTATGGGAGTGGAGTGCCAGTATAGGACCTATGGGCCATCAAGGCAGCTAGGTGGACAATGGTGTCAGCTCTCAAGGAACCAAATCATCCAGTGGCATCTCTGACCATAATAGACATGGTAGTCACCCCTTATCAGGACATGGTAGGATTGTGGGGGTAAGAGGTGACCACAGTGGTAGCTTGCTCCACCATTGGTCAGTTAGTTGATAGGGCAGGGAGGGTCAAGATCCATCCATTTGACTAAGTTCCTCAATAGTTTGGCCTTCCCTATATTGATATACTTCCTCTAGTGGCACCAGTGTACAAGACCATTCAAGAGGCTTGGAAGGGTCTTAGAGGAGATACCACTTACACAATGGTTACTCTAGGGGTGCCTATTGTAGTAAGGAGAGTGGTTCGTGCCCGACGGGCACTTGGTGCCCTTCGAGCACCTTTACTCTAGATTGAGGCCACTCCTGCTCACATTGAGGAGGAGGATAAGCCTATTGACATGGACTCTGACTATGAGAAGTACACAGGAGATGAGACTGAGGAGGAGTTAGTTGGAGAAGAGACAGACGATGAGGGGTTAGGAGGTGAGGCTAGCGAGACATCCCACATGGAGGAGGATGAGATCAACCCTAAGTGGCATGACACTAAGGATATTTTGAGAGCGGAGTAGGAGGAGGCGAGTGCGGAGAAGGATACCTTGGTCTCGGAGAAGCCACTTCCTTGGGACGAGTGGGGAGACGAGGGATCTGTTATGTGTCAGCAGGTAGCTTCGGGAGGGGGAGAGGCATGTTAGGCACCTGCAGCAACACCTCCATTAGTGTCACCCGATCCCACATGGATACCGGGAGATCTGAGTATGTTAATACTTTTCTCTTGACCTTGTTAATTGGTATCTCTCTTTTTGCTTTATTTTTTGTAATTTTCTAACTCGCCATTTCTTCTTCTTTTCCTGCTTGCAGCATCTGCATAAGAGTGGTGAGAGCTTATTCAATAGGTGTGCATGGACACCCTACTAATCCCCTCAAGGAAGACCCGAGATGAGCTAACTAAGGACTCAAGCCAGCCACTTATAGCTGGTAGACATACTGACGTGTTTGCACCGATCTGGCGAGTAGCGAAGACCCTGACCTCTCTCCATGCTCAAGTGGTTGCATATGAGACAGCTGAGTGATTGATGAGGTGGAGTCACTCTGACAGCAAGACCATAGCTGGTGACCGCCACCACAAACACTCCATTTTATAAAGAGTTTTGTTGACAAATTCTGGTTTTGAGGTTTTTAAACTCTTTTTGGAGTTTTGAACATCTAATGCACTTTGTTTTGATTTGTGATTTCATTGTATTTAAATGAACTACTTTTTAGCTTTCTATTTTGTCAAAGAGACCCCCTATACCTTAACCCATGCTACCAGTAGGAAACATGGGCTTATCACCATGGACAAGGCACAGGTGAGTAAGGGCACTTCCCTCCTTTCCCAACCCTACAACACTAGTAAAAGACAAAGGCTCAACACCAAAGGTTGGTAGGGTAAAGAAATGCGTAAAATAAAATTTTCCACTGATTTGTATTTTGACACATTTATCTAGGCAAAATGTTTTAGAATGTTCTTATTTCCAAAGAGATGTATATGGGATAGATGTGACACCATGAAGCTTTTATAACAGACTGTAGGCAAGGACACCTAATCTAGAAGAAAATATGAGCAAAACCAAGTAGGCAGGCCTTGGTATGGTTAATGTCAAATCTCGTCTTTTCTTCTTTGAACTGATGAGATGATCTAGAAATAATTGATGATACCATGAAGATTTGAAGAGATGTGATTTGAAATGTTTTCAATAGTTTTTAGGAATTGCTATGAGAATAAGTCCCTCGATCACATAGTTACAAAATGAAGAAGCAAATGAAAATGCAATGCAGATGCAGTACTATACATGGAAATGTGGGTGAATCATGTGTAATACCTCTTTAGGTGAAGAGAGTTAACAAACTCACTAAACTCTTCACCTTCTAGTGTACACAAGTGAAATGCCCCATTTTTGTAGTCTTCCATTACTCGATATGGGCCCAACCACCTGGGCCTAAACTTCCTACCTTCACCTGTCTTTTTGTCTATCCGGATATCAAGTCTTAATACCATATCTCCTTCATATTTTTCACATTTGTAAACTCTTTTATTATACTGTCGGCACATCCGGTTAGCATAATCCCTATGTCATTGCTCGGCGTTAAGCCTGGCCTTATCAAGGCTTTCTAATTGAGAGAGTCGCACCTCTCGATAGGATTCTTCTCCCAAAATTCCCTGTAATGAGATGTGGTGACTGGGTATTTCAACTTCGAGTGGGAGAACTACTTCTTCACCGAATACTAATGAAAAGGGGGTTACCCTCGTCGGGGTTCTTATCGACGTCCGATAGGCCCACAAGGGCGGGTATAACTTTAAATTTCAGTCACGTTTGTTTTCCTTTACCACTTTAAGGAGAATGGATTTCAATGTTTTATTCATTACCTCAGCTTGTCCATTAGCCTGAGGGTAATACAAAGAGGCCGTGTGATGGTTTATCTTGAATTTCTCACATAACTCGCGCACCTCGTCATTTTTAAAAGATGTGCCATTATTTGAAATAATGACTTATGGGACACCATACCTACAAATGATCTAGTTCAATATGAACTTAGCGATTACGAAACCTAGTAGGGTGGTAAGAGGCATGGCCTCTACTCACTTTGTGAAGTACTTCGTGGCCATGATTATGAAGTTGTGACAGTTAGTTGATGAAGGAGAAAAATTCCCCATTAAATCTAGACCCCACGGGGAAAAGGGCCATGGCGTTGCAATTGGTTACAAATCTTGTGCCTATATGTGGATATCATGGGAGAACTCTTGGCATTTATGGAACTTCATACAAATTCAACCACGTCATGTTCTAACATGGGCCAGAAGTAGCCCATCTGATGTATCTTCCAAGTAGTGGCGTGGCCACTGAAGTGACCTTCACATACTCCACTATGCGATTGGTAAAGAATCTTCTCGTATTCTTCTTCATCAACACATCTTAGTAACATTCCATCAAAGGCTCTGCGATAGAGAACTTGTTCTAGAATTACATACTTAGCGGTTATAATGTGTAATTGTCTCCTTTTTTTAGACATATCCCCTTCGGGGTATGTCTTGTCCATAATGAAATTGATTATGTTAGTGTACCAAGGACACTAAGTGATTTGGGGATTGATCTCCACATGGTATACACACTCATATGGATATTCTAAATCAACTAGATCACCTCCATCCATTGGGTTATCAGCTAACCAGTCTGCGATAACTTGTCCTTTTACAGACTTATGGTTAATGAAGGTTAACTCAAATTCTCCCATTAGCGTTATAAAGCACCCTTCCTTTTTGGAGAGCGAACCTTGAATTAAATAAGTCTGTAAATGATAAGTTTTGATAATCACCTTTGTTTCTTGGTTTAGCATATAATGCCTTATCCACCATTTTGCAAACATTATATCTAGGCATTCATTTTCTGCCTATGTGTAACGTGTCTCATAATGGAGCAATGTTCGACTAATAAAGTAAACCACATGTTCACGATTATCATCATCTTCCTAAGCTAACATGTAGGCAAGCAAGACATCTGTTTCCCTTGAGTATAGAATGAGGGTTCGATCTGATTTAAGAGGCATGAGTGTAGGCGACAAGAGTAAGAATCATTTTACTTATTCAAACACCTCATTGCACTCTTCCGTCCACTCGATGCAAGAGTTTTTTTTTAGCAAATTATGAATTGGATGAATAACAAAGGTTAGATAGGAAATGAACCTCTAGATTGCACCGAGTTTTCCAAGAAAAGACCTCACACCTGATTCATCTGATGGTGGGGTCAAGTCCAATACCACTTGGATTTTAGTTGGACCTACATCAATCCCTCATGAAGATATGATGTATCCCAACAAATTCCCTCTTGTTACACTGAATATGCATTTTTCTTGATTTAGCATGACGTTGTATTCGATTAATTGAGAGAGAATTATGTGAAGCACCTCGTGGTGATCACACCTTTTGTAGCTTTGTTTAGGAGATCATCAATGTAAGACTCCACAATCTTGTGAATAATATCACGGAAATATATATGTCATGGAATGTTTTTATGTTGCTCTTTTTGCTTTCTTGAGCCTGAATGACATAAATGCATAGCAATAGGTTCCCCAAGGAGTGCTCAAGGTTGTCTTGGACTGATCATCCTTCAGAAAATCCTAATTTGGTTGTATCTTGAAAATCCATCCATTAGAGATAACAGCTCATAGCTAGTTGACGCATCAAAAATGAAATCAATGGAGAGGCAGTGGGAAATAATCCTTGGAAAATGCAATTTGTTAATTTCCTTAAAGTCAATACAAATACGGATTCTTCCTATTATTTTTTAGAACACAGACAATATTAGATAACCACTGGGAATAGTTAGCCAGTATGATGAAGCCTACTTGAAAGAGTTTCATCACATTCTTCTTTCACCATGAGAGCTACCTTTGCCTTCATAGGCCTTAAATTTTTTTTTAATTAGTTTGACATCTGGATTTATGATGAGGTTATGGACCGCAATGTCAGGATAAATCCCCGTCATCTCTATGTAGTTGAATGAGAAATATTTGGAGTGTTCCTTGAGAATATGTTTGTGTGTATTTTTTCAATCTTCCTCTGGAGTTAGAGAGGATCCCAGCTTCAGGATTCTTTGCTCTTCCTCAGTCCTGATTTTTATATCAATCATTCCCTTAATTAAGGAAGTTTTTACCTCCTCAAAATCAGGCAAGGACTAGATGTAACTCCAAATCCCTCTCTTCTCTTACCTCATAAATTTCAAGGTCCTGCGCCGAGGAAGACTACTATCACGGGATTTCCAAAATAGGAAGAAGAATGTGGGATAAAGGAAAAAACCAACTTTGTGATGAGCGAGATGTAATTCTACAGAATTATTTATATATCCAAGAGTTTATCTTCATCACTGTCAATGTGGTTTAAGATGACAAAATCATTGTTCTCATCTTCTATGTACGTAAACATTGGTGTTATTGGTATCTTACAAACCCAAGGCTTAGCATAAATCGATACACCGTGAGGTTTGTATCTTCTAACTCACTACTTCGAGTGAAGCAGGAAGATAAAAGTTTCTATAGAGTCTGCGAGAAGGTTTTATTCTCATGTTGAATTTCATTGATCGATATGAATTCAAATCCCTTTTGTTAAATTTAGCACTGTTGTTTTGTAGAGCTACATATGCTTAGAATCTAGTCTTGTATACCTCAGATAATTGATTTACGACTAACTTTGAGTCTCCTAGTACTATAATATTACAAGCATCCATCCTTTTGGCTACAATGAGATGCCAAGAAGGGGGGATTCATATTCATCCCCGTTATTTGTACATTTGAAATTTTAACTTAAAGGAAGAATGACAGAATCATTCCCTTGGGAGATAAGTAAAGATTGCACCTGCCCCAGCACCAAAATGACTTTTAGCTCCATCAAAATTGAGAGTTCTAATAGCTACTCAGAAAAAATTGATTTTGGATCGTTTTTTATATCTTCTTCCTTTTCCTCTGTTACTTCCACCATACAGACTTTGTCTGCTTGGAAGAGAACATGAGTCCCAAGGGTATGTTCCATACCCATAGAAATAAAATAGAAGGAGAATGGATCGATCATTCTCTAACAACTCGAAAATAGTTTGATGTGGTTGCTAATGAAATTGTATTTATGATGATAGGTTTTATCCTTGACCGTTGAAATTCCTTTAATCAAGCCTGTGACTTCTAACTACTATTGTGGGGACCAATTTTACTTCTAGGTTTTGAACCAACTAGTTTGTTAAGTTCAATTTTTTTGGGAGATCAAACTGAGAATGGACTCCCGATTTATTTTTCAAAAATTTCCAGGTGTATGTCAAAAGGCTTTTGGGTCATCTTACACCATGAAGACTTTCACTAAATGCAGGAATCTTACTTACCTGAAATAATGTAGAAGGGATCAGACTTCATGTAATGTATCCATGGATGGTCCGATAATAATATTATAATTGGTTTCCTGATCCATAATATAAAACTTAAGAGAGAACCATCTTGATTCCTAAGGTGACCAGTAACACTATAGTCCCTATTGAAGTTGCCTTGAGGCTATCATAACTCCTTCAGTGTGTTTCGTGTTGAGGAACAATTTGTTTTTTCCCGTATCCCCATCTTTTGAAGAAAAGTGAAGGGAAATATGTTAAACTGGCTGCCCCATCATAAACCATCGCACATTTAATGTATTTATTGTAGATCCATACCTACAAATGTAAATTTGGGTAACCTCTACATGTGATTTTATCATTTTATCGGCATTTTACCTATGTGGAGCACAAACCCAGTATCCCTATTTGGATGTCTCAAGAAAGTAGACATAAAATTCTAACATGTTTTACTTGTGCTTCTGAGGGAGGAATGATGTTAATAAGATGACCTAGACCCAATGACTTCTAAACAAAGCAAGCTCTATGAGCAGGAGACTTCTTCAGCAGATCCAAGAAGGAAATGTGAGAGAAGGTCTTTGTTAAGTCATTAATTAAAATTTTATGGTCCTACTGGCTTAGAAAACATCTGTTTGATGTCCACTACTATAAGTAGATAAATTTGTATCAATTATGTGTCGAATAATCCTTAGTCCTCATGGCAGCGCATTAATCATGAGGCTTGGTGTCTGATTTGACCAATCCCACAATTTTTGTTTGTTGGCGACCATCCAAGGGAGGTTTCAACTTATGGGTTTGACGAAGTTCAAGGCTTCATGATCATCGGTTCTTATCGCAATCCATTTTTTTGAACCATTGGGATCTATTCTAACGTATTTTGGGTATAGTTGGGTGATGATCATGAAAGATCCTCAGCGGTGTGCTTTGAGGAGATACTGGCCCTGCATAAGTATTTTATGTTGGTGTTGTTCGGGTTTGCTAGAAACATGTCTTTGAAGATTTTGTCTCATAATCTTTGGGAAAAACATTGTAAGAACTTTTTACAATCATGACATGTTCTAGTGTCATGCCCGCAGGACCCTGTGATAGCTACAATACAAATCAGGATTCTAGTCCCAAGGTTTTTAGTTCATGTTATGTTACGATCTGACATTACGATCAATGTTTATTTTCTGATTATTAGAATTAAAGTTTGGAAACCCCCTACCGTTGGATTTTGGAAATAGTTTGGATAACTGCCCTGGGTATTAACTATGGCCTTGGGCCTGCACTTGTCTTGATATTTTGAGGTTGTTGTTGTTGTTGTTGCTGCTATAGAGGATGATTAAAATCCACAACATTGATTGAGAGGAAAAAAAAATATTGTTTTTGCTATTATTTTCATTCATATTATTATTATTGTTTTTGTAGGTAGTGTTCACACTGGGAGTGGTTACAGCATTAGGATTTCTTTCATTGCTGATCAATAATATCATTTTTTCGTAACCCCATGATTATTGTTAAGGGCCTTTAGTCCCTGAGTTATTGTTCATGTTATTGGGGTAATCAAACTTACAGTGGTCAGGAGTGACTAACTTCCCATTTATTCTGTACGTATTATGAACCACTGTCTATGGCTACTTGGTCAATTTGGAGAGCACTCTCCAGTAACTCTTTGTGACTCCTTAGCAGGGAACTTTTTAGAATTATTCCATTGTTTCCCTGTATTGAGGGAGTGGAAGGAATAAATCACAAAATCTCTATCTTGATCCTTTTTTGGAGCACTCCCAGATGGTATAGAGGTCTTGTCACCATCTTTGAATAAAATGGGTGAGGGGAGTTATTGTGCTCTTGTTTGATATGAAGGAATTATCTAATTCATGTTCTTAGAATTTTGTTTATGTCAAAGGATTTTATGAAACTCACGATACAAGCTGCTTGAAAGGAATGTATCACAAGCTTTCAATGGTATCCTACAATGCCAATTAAGAGTGATAAATTATAGCATCTTAGGGAAAAGTATTTGTAACAATTGTATACCATATGAGTAGCTTCTCAAATGGCCATTGCATAGGATTTTATATGTGCATTAGGATCTCCCTGCCCTTTGAATTTTGGTATATCTATGCAAGGGTCCTCGAGAGCATGATAATCTATATGGATAATTCTAGAGGGTCGTTAAGATATTTAGGATAGGTCCTCCATTGCATATGTTTCATGCCATTAAAGATACTTGATGGGGATGGTAGAGGTTGCATTGGTTATTGGAACATGGTGCAACACATGCATGTGTTTGGGGTGTAAGACATCCCCTATGGCTAAAAATATGGACCTAGGTAAGTGTACGTATCCTCCTGTGGCTGATTTGGAATACATGTGTATGTAAGGGGGGTTGACTATTTTAATATGTAATTAAAGGCATAAATCCAAGGAAACATCACATTTCTCAAATAGTATGGCAGTTTGAGAATGCACTTCCGACCTGGTGCTTATTGTGGATATCCATATGTAGCATGGGGAGGCATACCCAAGGTGCCCAGTTCCTAGTTAACAAATTTACCAGGACTTGGAGTGCTCGTATAAACTGGAGGAGTTTACACAATGGGGATTTATCCATAATTCTGTTGATGGTGAGAAACTCCATGCTTGTCTAATATACGAATTTTCTATGTTTTTTAGGAAAAATCTAACTCCTTGAATTTTTTCTACTAACAATGAGATGGTGTCGCTCGTTAATGGCGATAATGTTTTATTTCAGTGTTTGTTGTTTAACTTTTGGAGGTAGTTGAGGAGTGTCATATCCTTCTATGAATTGTTCGTTGTTCTGCCACCCCTCACTAGCGATGTTTTTGGTTGTTGGAGAGGTAGTGTTATTGTTTTGGAGAAATACATTAACATGCCCTTGTAACCTATCAAAATATGGGTTTATATTCTGGAAGCGTTGTTCAGTTCTAGCAAAGCGTGCTAATTAATACTCATTTAAAGGTGTTAGGATTTGTTCTGAATTGCGTGCTAATGGGTTATCTATATAGAATGCGAGGAGATGAACATGTGTCTATGAAAGTCATGTTGTTATATCTTGACTACTCAGGAGGATGTGTCTATGTGTGACTTCAGTTCAATCTTCTTAATCCATATCAAAGAACCAACATTGGATCCCTTGAGAGAAGAGGATTTTTACACCTGAGAAGTTGAATAGTTATCCACCCATGTAAAGAGTGAAGGTGATTGTTGTTGTTTATTTGTTTGATAGTTATTTGTATCCATTGAAGCCGAGATGGTTTCGGCCATATTGATCATATCTTGACATATTTAGTGGGGTATAAGAATAACCACAAAATAATGGGAGAGAATAAAAATGGATGAAGAAATTGGAAACATGTTTAGAGACTAGCTCTTCACGTTGGGTTCACCAATTTTGTACAGATGAAAATCAACACCTGACCTTCAACCACACTCGACCCCCCGAGGTCGTGCCGAGGTATTCGATGTGGAAAATGTGGACAGTCAAGCAATAGTGAATATGATAGTCAGTGAAATGTATGTGGAAATGATAAGCAAAGGTGGTCAAGGCAATACAATGTTTTTGACTTGCAATCATGGAATCCACTCGTCAAGCGCAATGAAATCCTCTCTAACCTGGGTGGCTCGAATGGAGAAGTTAGTAAGGATGGTAACACGAAGGATCCAGTCGATATCGAGCTCCAGAGATATCATGTCTATTGGTTGTGGAATGTGTGGGAAATTGAAAGGGGCCTTGTAAATCTATTCAGACATGGTCATGGAACGAGCAAGAGTGAGAGGCATGATTCCATTCAGTTTTATGGATGATTAACATGTTATGTCCAAAATGTGAGGGCCTAATGAGCTTGCTCATCTAGGACGTCTAACATCCTAATGATGTCTGGTGGAAGTTGTGATGATCTAAATACTAACACTCTTAACCCAAGATCTATGTCTGATTAACTCTTGATTCCGTTTGCTTGAGGAACCATGGGATCGCAACCATAAACTCTCTTTGGCTGTGGCTCTGTTATGGTCATGCGGTGTGATATGAAATCTATGCCCAAGGGCGATCGGGTAATCTGCACATAGGAGCGGTCCAATAATTGTAGGCCTAATTAGTCGCGATGTTTAGCACATTGAGTTTTTCTATCCTCTTGATGTATCGAGCTAGAGTTCTGAGGAAAAGAAGACGAAGTCCCGTATCTATGTCTGTGAACAACTCTGGCCCGTTTGGTTGTGGAACCAATGGATCACAATCGTAAGTTTTTTGTTGGTGTAGATCGTTGACGGTCATGCATAGAGCAACTCAACTAAATAACAAAGCAAACTATGCAAGAAAAATAAATTTTAAATTGTGTTTTTGTTATTTTCTAGAATATGAACTAACAAAAGAAATAAAATAACTAATATAACAAAGATTTTTTTTTATTTTTTTTGGTATTTTTAACAAAGCTTATAATCTAATAAATGAAAATAGAACAAGCAATTAACTAGATGTGGCTAAATACTCATGCAAATGGTAATAATCTAATCCTAAACAATTAACTAATTGAAATCTTTCAACTAAAATCTTCAACCTTACCTTAGAAACAGAGAATAAATCACAACATCAAAGAAGCTATTATTCCCTAGAAATTCCCTGGCAAAGTTGAAGAACAAACTCCTAATTTGATATGATCTACTGATGACTTGATAATTGAAGCAATGAAAAGATTTATCTATTGTATTTGGTATTGAATTGAAATGATAAATTCAGAATTGATAACTTGCATAAATGAAGTAAACAACAACTCAAATCTGGATATTGTAAGAACAATGGAAATTTTGGTTGTGGAATATTGTCCCCTCAGTTTATCCCTTCAATATTTGTGTCCACGTGAGTCCAACGGATGGGAATGTAGCAACAACAGAATAAGAAGGATGCGGGAGCAACAACTTAAATTGGCAGACTAGGAAGTAATGCAATTCAAAGTGAACAAGCACAATTGAACAGTGATTTGCTTTGGCAAATTCTAGCAAGAAAGGTAATAGCTTTGCAATAGAAAGAATACAAATTTTCTCCAGGTTTTTCTTGAGAAAAAGCAATGGTTATATAGGAGTTAACTAAGGCATGCACAAAGCCACATCATCACATGAAGTGGGGGTTTAAACATGCAATCACAAATAGAAGTGCAATAATAGATTGCCACAAGGCAGTTGGGCTTTGGAATCATCTAAAATGGGCAAGTCATGCATCCAAAAATGTAAGTTAAGTGAAGTCACGCATGTTAAAATGCACATGAAGAATTTTGGAAAAATCGTGCAGGACCGTCGCCCTGCCTAGGCAGTGGTCCCAGAACCGCCGCCCAGGCAGGGCGGCAGTCCTGGCACTAAAGACCAAAACATGCACAAAAAGGGATAGAAAGCTAGAAAATGCATGTGAAAGTTGAGTAAAGAATCATAGGCTACAAATATGTACTGCAAATGAGCTTAGGAACTCAAACACCTTCTGAAAGGACATGAATCATAACTGGGGACTTTTGTAACCATTTTCTGACAATGTAGCACATGCAAAATCAGGTACGTACAGTGACCACTTGGGTTAATATGACTTCCCATATTGCATATTTTATTCATACCTAATGTGTTTGTGAGATTGTGTAGATAGCTAGGGTTTTTTATAGGTTACAAGTGTGATTGAAACCCTAACAATGAAGTCAGAGTGACATAGCAAATATTGGAGCAAATGTCTTTAGACCTAGAAAAAGATCAGATCTTGAATATTTACACAATCACTAGCACCTAAAACGGACACTAGTGTTCAAGAACTCCTGTCCTCTCGTGGGTGCTTTTATCCAACACAGTTCAAAGTCCTAAACTCTTAACAAGACACTTGGACATCAATTATAGCCATATTTAGCATTTTAACAGTTCCAATCACTTCCAGATCACTCAAAATCAGCTAAGTCGTCATTCCTTTCTTGTGTGCTTAGGGTTGTACATTATTGGATGTTCATTGTTTGTACATTACTATGTTTTACTAGTTGAATATCATTTGATGTATTAGTTACTCTGAAATCAGATTAAATCATTTGGTGAACTTGCTCCTTACTCAAACTCCTTTCCCTGGGATCTAAATCCCTCATGGATAATAAAAGGTACCCATCACCATATCACCATATGACCTTTATAATCATGCAACAAATTTTTTCCAACTCTTGTGAAGAAGCTGAATTCCGTGCCCTCATGTAAAATCCCGTTTATGATCACCATGTCATCTAAAAACTCCTTACATTCCAAGCATATGCTTCTAATAATCTCTAAAGTCATGACTCTTGCATCATTTCCCCCATACAATCACTTGAAGAATATTCCTCACCACCCACTACTGACATGAACATTCTTCCAACCTCTCCTTCTTGTATTATAGTAAATGATATAACTAATGTAGATTTTTTGTATACTAATACTACTCTTCACGAAATTCTTGCTTGCAAAAAATATGGATGATAGTGACTTTGATTATGATAACGATAATGCACATGTTAATGATGATGTTTCTTCCATTAATATTGTTGAATGTGAATCTACATCTCAACTCTCTTCTATTTCTGAAATTATTTCCAATGATGGCCATGTTGACACCAATGTTACTCCTAGTGCACCTCTTACTATTCCTAATGATCCTACATCAATTGATCCCTTACCTAGTGCATCTATAGAACTTCCAAATTCACCTCCTTCTTTCATATCGGATCCCCTTCCTCAAGTTCCTATGATCACTCATAATGGAAATATTTAACCCCTCAATGTGCCTCTCACTACCCAAGCCATCAAAAGACATCATGTACCTCATGCATGTTATAAATGATTTGCAAAGAAAGATCCACACCCTTACCTTAGAAAGCAAAGCTTATTATGCTTATGTTAACCATAATACCCTTCCCAGCAATCCCATTCCTAATAAGATTCACAATTCCATTTTCTCCAAGGGTTGCATTATGCCTACTTTCCCATGTTTTAATGGCACAGGAAGTCCTTATTTACATCTCAAATATTTTTGACTAGTCATGGCTTCATATTCCAATGACAAGTTGTTACTAACAAAAAAATTTCATAGTATTATAGATATTGCTCTTCAGTGGTATATTCATTTACCTAGTGGATATATTAGCTCTTATTATGACATGGAGGATGTTTTCCTTAGACGTTTTATTTCTAACAATGGGCCTAAAGTTGCATATGAATGTTTACCTTCTTGGCATAAATGAAAGATAGAATCTGTTTTAGATTACATTTTCCGCTTTAAATCTTGCATGCACCATTTATTGTTTCATCCTATTGATCTAGAATGTAATATATATTTTGTCGTGGCTTAATTCCTCCATTAAAATAAAAGTTATTATATGATAAATGTGATTCATTTAATCTTCTTTTCTATAAGTTTATCGATTTAGAAAAATACTTAATTATGGATCGTGTTATAATACCTAATTCTACTTCTTTTACTCTTCTCTTGCCTACTAAGTCATATATCCTCCATCTATTGACCCCCCTTCATGTTTGATATATCATCTTCTATATAAGCATCCCTCCCCTCCACTAACATGTTGACACCCACCTATATCTTCCCCATCTTCCACCCATGAACCAATATGCTTCTCATATGCTGCTAAACCACACGATATCTTGCGCAAGTTACTTAATAAGTCATTGATCCATTTACTTTGCAACCAACATCATCCCTCTCACCGATTACACCACCATCATGACTGTCATTTCTCTAATTTTCACCGCATTAATGGCCATTGTGACAATGATTGCTATGCAATTCATGATATACTCTGACAATTAGAAAATAAGGGTGTCATTGCCTTTCGCACCCGCTCTCGCAAGCGTTCTCTCTCTCTCCCATTCCACATAGGTGATGCTCTGAAACTGTTAGCTTGTCTCATTCACCCCCTCCCAATGTTATTATTCATCCATCTCCTAAGGTCATCATTCATCCACCTCCTCCAGTTGTCTTGCCTCTTGCCACATCCTCTCACCTTGCCCAAATTGCTACTACACCTTATTAGTTGTTATTCTAGGTTATTATTTATCCTTTTATTTATTTATTAGGACAATTCTTACACTTGTGTTAGCCCTACACTTGTTGGGTTAGCTTTCTTAGGTGTACTAATTGTGTGGAGTTAGCTTACTAGTTGTGTTGAGTTAGCTTCTTAGCTATGTGGACTTAGCTCACTAATCTTGTGGAGTTAACTTAACCACTAGTATATTTAGTGAGAGTCCTTCACCACTGATTTAGGTAGTAGTTGCATTTATCTCCTCTTATATGTACATCTTTATTATTGGGTAATTCAAGTCATTGTATTGTAATGTATTGAGCATTATGGACTATGATGCATTTCCATACATGGTATTTTAGCTCTTTTGTTTTGCAAATCTAATGTGGTGTACTATTATCATCTGAGATCACATCTTGGAACAATCTTCTTATCGTTTCTTTCATGGTATCAGAGCGGTAGATGATGTAGACATCCATCTATAAGTTTATTTACAAAAAAATGTTTTTTATATTCATATATTTTGGAATTTGTTAGCACTTTGTTATAGCGTCCTTTTTTACGCAAAACGGAGGGCTCTATTAGATTCAGAAGGTAGCAAAAAACCCCACAAACAAGTGTAAACTTGGCCATTAAAGGAGAAATTTTGTTTTTGAATTCTTTTGGTTTTGCAGAGGCGGAAATTGATACGTACAGATTTGCTTGGAAATCTGTGCAAAGGAAGAAATCTTTACCAAGGAAGTAGAAAATCAAGAAAAATGGTTTTTGGGTTTTTTGCGTTCGAAATTGGGTTTTTTTCTTCCGCTTTACAACATTCCTATTTGGCGAGAATATGAACATCTTACAAATTTGTGTGTGGAGAAATCCTTACCAGGGAAGTTGAAAATCCATTAAAACAGTTTTCTGGTTTTTCTGGGTATTTTGAATTCAGGAATGGGTTTTTTTCTTCCACTTCTGAGAGTTTCTATTTGATGGGGAAGAGGAACTCTTCGATATTTGTGTCTTAAGGAAATCATTGTTGGGGAGGTAGAAAGTCTAGAGAAACGCCTTATAAGTTTTTCTGGGTTTTTTACATTCGGTAATGGGTTTTTTTCTTTGGCTTTACAGAGTTACTTTGTGCCGAGGATTTGAGGATCTATACTTTTGGGGATCTTAAAAATCCGTGTTGGAGAGGTAGAAAATTTGGAAAAACCGTTTATGGGTTTTTCTAGGTTTTTCACATTTGGTTCTGGGTTTTTTTCTCTTCTTCTGTTTTGCAGATATATAATTGGAAAGATTTTTCCAAGAAATAAATTGAAGACTACAAGGCATTTTATTTATTTTTTAAATAAGTATTAAAGCACAAACTTGAAATTTTTGTATCTTTTGATCGCTAGCTCAAATTTGAGTGTCATTTGTTTCAAAAGTGCTTGTTTTTTCATGTTTGTTCCACTTGAACTGTTTATTTTAAGAAATAAACTAAAAAATTAAAATGTCATGTTTGTAACACACACTCAATTATAAAGTGTCAACATTTATATCTCTTATTTGTTGAGATATTTTAGATCTGTATTTTCGACACTTTTTTGACATGTTGATACTCTCTCTTGTGGGGGATCTATTCTGGTGTTAGTTTTTCAATGTTCGACTAGTTGATTTTGGTAACTCATACAGATCTGTGGTGTCACTCTACCCATTCAGCAATATGGGAGGGTGTGGTGTTAATATTGCTTCTTCAGGTTTCGTGTCCTTGCTTTGTTACATGTTGATATTGTTTCTTCAGGTTTCGTGTCCTTACCTTGTTACCTTGGCTTTCCTTGGATCGTGGCACTCCTATTTATTTGAGTTTTATGTCCTTGCCATATTGCTTTGGTTATTTTTCTTAGATCATGGCACACCTATTTGTAGCAATTGATCTTGCTTCTTTGGGTTTTATGTCCTTGCCTTGTTACCTTGACTTTTATTGGATTGTGGCACTCCAATTTATTTGGATCTTGTGTCCTTTCCTTGTTGTTTTGGTTGTTCTTGGATCGTGGCACACCTATTTGTAGCAGTTGATAAAATTATGTTTAGTGTTTTTTTGCACTTTTGACATCACTCCATTGACAGTCTCCTTACATGGAGCTATTCTAGTGAAGCCCAATGTCAGTTGTTTTTGAGTCCTATGATCGAGTAGTGGATTCAGACCACAATGCGCACCAAACTTCTTCAACATTGTATGAGTTTTTGGATTCAAGCTTCTTGGGATATCTTGTTGCAGGATTTTTCTCTCTTTACTTTGTTATTACTGGTTTTGGGTACCTTGCGGTGTCCATTTTACCTATTTATTGTACATGAGTACCTCATCAGGTCTTGTTGTCAGAATCCACCTTCTTTTCCGCCCACCTAAGCTATGCTTACAGGGAGTGTTAGTGTAGGTTATTATTTATCCTTTTATTTATTTATTAAGATAATTCTTACACTTGTATCAGCCCTACACTTGTTGGGTTAGTTTTCTTAGGTGTACTAGTTGTGTGAAGTTAGCTTACTAGTTGTGTTGAGTTAGCTTCTCAGTTATGTGGAGTTAGCTTACTAGTCTTGTAGAATTAACTTAACTATCAGTATCAGTTAGTGAGAGTTCTTCACCACTGATTTAGGTAGTAGTTGCACTTCTTTCCTCTTATATGTACATCTTTCTTATTGAGTAATTCAAGTAATTGTATTGTAATGTATTGAACATTATGGATTATGATGCATTTCCATATATGATATTTTAGTTCTTTTGTTTTGTAAATCTAATGTAGTGTACTATTATCATTTGAGATCGTGGCTTGGAACAATCTTCTTATCATTCCTTTCATTATTCATCCATCTCCTAAGGTCATCATTCATCCACCTCCTCCAGTTGTCTCGTCTCTTGCCACATCCTCTCACCCTACCCAAATTGCTATTACACCTCATTGGCTTCCTAAGCATCCCATGTCTACATTTCCCACCATCACACCTCCCATTGTTGGCACCATCTCCTCTAATATACAATTTGGCACTTATACACCCATATTTGTAGTTCCACATGTTGCAAAGTATCACTCCTACCATTATCCACAATCACACTTAGACACATCCTCTTATAGCTTATGCTTCAAAAATATTTGTTCCCTTACACTCCATACTTAAAGTACTTACCATCAAAGTGAAACATATGTATACTGTTGCAGACACTTATTTTTCTTCACATTGAAATTTTCTCTCTGTTATGATGTTTCTCATGAGTTTGGTTTCTATCTTAACTTCTATCAATATTCTCTTCCCAATTATGATTTTTATCATCTTTACAGTTACTCTCTCTTTCCTTTTGACATTATTTATCACATGTTTTCTATGTTTAACCCTGCTCTTCTTTAGAATCCAATGTTTGAGATGTACTTTGTACACTTTTTTGTTGCAACAATATTTTAGGCTATTCCAAAAGAAATATTTGTTGATACGTCTTGCATTTCCTCTTATGAAATTATGTTCTTCTCTAAACTAATCAGATAAGTCTTCTTTCTTCTCTTGTAGCCGATAACTCTTTTACAAAATTATTGGTGTCGCAACCCAATACATTATGCATATCTTGCGCAAGCATAGTTTACTCTTTCTTCATATTTTCTTGATTTTGCTTCTTCTTCCAAACTTTTATGAATTCACCTTTATGTTTAACATAGGTATCCACTTTCTTGTTTTGATCCACATGATTACTTATACACTATCTTTTTATATGTCCATTCTTATTGTAATTATAACATTCAATTTCATCTATCAAAGGAATAAACAAATCACAAGTTTTACCTAAGGAACCACGTGTAACTTTGTTTCCATTCCATCCATAATCATTCTTTGCATATCCTTTACAATGTACTACTTTGTGCCCAAACTAATGACATGAAAATCAATAACCATAAAATGATTTATGGTACTTGATAGATTTCTTTGGAAATAAATATCTTCTATGGTTTCTTGTGGGAAAATTATGCCATGGTTCTTTCCTTTGTTGTTTTCTTATGGAGCAGTGTTCTTTTGAGGAGCATTAACTTCTTTCTTTAGAGGTTTAACAGCTTCCGATTTAAAATCCTTATTGCTAACCTCTTGCTTTTCTTGATAACCAAGACCTGTCTTGATGCATGGTGACCTTTAGTGATTTAGAATCTCATCTAGCACACCGGTGCTCTTTTCAAACTTGAGATATTTGTTCAACTTAGTATTTATTTTCTCCAATTCCTCCTTTAGGACCACAACCTCTGATTCTAGGTTAACAGAGTCATCTTCTGTTTCCTTCATTTGGGTTCTCGCTTCTTCTTCCACATTTTTTACCACTTCTAATTGAATATGTAGTCTTGTGATAATCTTATGGGATTCTTCAAAGTCTTGTGATAACTTTATCTTTAAGGCACTATACTCTTCTTCAAATTTCTGAAACTGTTGTTTTTCTTTCAGATTCTTCTTTAGTATCTTGATCTCATCTAGAGCAAAAAAGAGTTCTTCTTTAAGATCCACTTCACCTTCAACCTTAGTATCTTATTCATCTTCTGAAACCATCTCTGCTTCACTTTCATATATCTTTATTGCCATGAACAATAATTCTTCCTTCTCACTGGTAGAGATGTTTTCACTAAATTCTTCAAATGAGCTACTATTGTCTTCCTTGGAATAAAGGTTTTTCTTGTGTTTGTAGGAGTTCTTTATCTTCTCTTATTTATATTGCTTATAGTTCTTCTTAGACGGATAATACTTGTTACCTTCCTTCATGTTGTGATCTTCTTAATTATCACTATTTTCATTTTCTACATATGGACATCTAATAACATAATGTCCTACTTCACCACAATTAAAACATTTAAAGGGTAACTCACCTTTGTATTTTCCAGATCCTTTCTTTAGCTTTTTGACAAAATGAGCTTTTTCCTTATTTGACTCATTGCTGGAGCAATCATGTGGCTTGGGCTTTTTATTGTTTAGCTTCTTTGATGCCTTAAAGGTGGCCTTATGCTTATATGATTTATCTTTGTTTATTCTCATCTCATCTACCGTGAGAATCCCATGCAACTCATTCATTGATATGGTGTTTAAGTCCTTCATTTCTTCAATAGCAGATACTTTGGCATCAAACCTAAAAGGTAAAGATCATAATACTTTTTACACAATAACTTCATTTTTAGATTCTTCTCCAAGCCCTCTAATTTTGTTCACAACTTCATCCACGCGAAGAAAATAGGTTGTAATGTTTTCATCATTCTTCATCTTGATTAACTAAAATGTAAATATTCTAGTGTAATCTAATGTTATAGGAGCAGTAAAAATAACTGAATAAATGAAATACTAAAATACACCCAAGCAAGCTAAGCAATAAAATATAAAACTCTAATGTGCAAAGAGGGTTAAGAAAGCCTTAGTTGATTCGATGATGTTGCAGGACTGTGTCATAGTGGAGACCAGATGAACAGGAGGAGGAAACCTTCACACAGGGTCTTGGAAAAGTGTAGATCTAGACTGTCTAGCTAGACTGGGGCACCTGGAGAGGGATAAGGGTGCTTGCGGCTGCCCTGTTCTAAGATTTGGGCACCTTGGTTTGTGGAAATGGCCAAGAAACCTCCTATGGAGTGTCACTAGATGTTTTCTTCCTATTGCGTGCATTTCATTGTGTGATCAATGAAACACTGTTAAACATACAATGGAAGAATCACCTATAAAATCCCTGACAAAGTGTCAAAACCCTAACAAAGAAAGATGCATATGAAGGGGTCTGACTGTCTTGAGTTACCAAATGGATGGACTTATCACTGAGCACTGCACTACATATCACACCCAATGTAGTTCTAGGTGTGTGTGTGTGTGTGTGTGTGTGTGCAATTGTGCTCGAGGTTTATCTTGTGCCAGTTGCACTTTGTGAAGTAGCGAGCAAATAACTAGATGTAGAATGTAGTTAATCTGTGCATGGAAAAAATAGACTCCCCTCCAATGAAGTTTGATGCAGATGAACCAGCCTTGTGTGCCTTATGATGGAGCTAGATGGATGAAAATGTAGCTATAGATGCCTTTGATGGATCCAACCTTAGGTGGTGATAGTAAGTGTCTAGTGCTTGGTCCCTCATTATGGTCACATAACTTTATATTTATATGGTTCTCTTTATTGTTCTAATTTCCTAATTAACCCCGAAAAGGCCGACCACCAAAAAGATAGAAAGCTCAAACGGATAGAAAGTTCCAAAAAGGTAAGAGTAAAGTGCAGAGAGGATCGGGGCACCCCAGTCCTAGCTAGGTGACCCATCCAAAAATAGGAAAAACACATAATGACAATACAGCCTGGGAAAGTGTGGGTACAAGATTGAAAGTAACGATATAAAGTAAATTAAAATGGCCAAAGACATGGGTTAGTTATTACTCTTTGCACTTAAGAACCATATGAATAATAGTATGAGACCGGGACTAAATAATGACTCAAAGTGTGTGATTTTGTGTCTACATTTTCCCCCACTTTATGTTGGTGAGTGGAAAGCTCGGTAACATAAAGTGGATAGAGATGTGTACCTGATAATCTATGTAGAATGATATAGAATGTGTGTTGAAGGACTAGACAAAGCATGGGGTGATAAAAAACATAGAGCATGGAGACTAAAAATGTAAAAAAGTGTAAAAAAAAACAAAAGTGAACCTAGGGTGATGTTAGCATATGGATTTACACACATGCAAATGACATGCAACAATGTGGGAATAAAGTCCCTCCTCAATGAAGGTGAGGTTGCCTTTATTGAAAACTAAAACTGTATTTACACATGTACATTCAAAATTGTATATGGGGGGTGTTTGAAACATCAATGGAAAGAAAAGTGAATGAGGGGGATGAAATGGAATGAAGGAATGAATGGAAGGAACATGCAAGAGTTAGGGAAAAGCGGAGCCTAATATTACATGGAGAAGAACAATAAATAACTAAGACAAATAAAACAGAGTTTGCATCAGCTAAACGAGAATGAGTAAAAGGGGACACATGTGAGCAAGTAGATAATCAGAGCTTGATCACTATGAACTAGAACATCATATTGATAGTGTTGAAAATAAGATCCAAGACAATATTCGCATACAAGATTTAAAACACTAACATCTAATGAACATAAGAACATCAAATGTTAAAAGAGATAATGATTGGGACACAAAGTTCATATTTCATTAACTCCAAAATGTCTTCTTAAAAGAACACAAATTTTCTTTCTTTGAAGTAAAGCTTGCATACAAAAGTATTTTCTTCTCCTCTCTCAAAGTCACCCTTATAAACGAGCCCCTGACTTCCTTTTATAACCCAAAAGTTGGTTACAAAGTAGTTAGGGTTTACATGAACATTAAATAGAGCACTTAAGTGGCTTTGACTTTTCAAACCAACTTTTAAAAAGTTACTAAAAAATGGAAGCCACTTAAGTTATCAAAAATTTACCAAAAGTGAGTTTAATAACACCACTTTATAACAAAAAGCAATGGGTACATGTGGACCCCAATTAAATGACTTAGACACACACATACCCATTCCAGTCAGCAATGCACCACCTAAAACAAGACACCTAGGATCAGTTCCTTATCCATTGGGCCAAGATTTCACCTATCCCGGTCATATGGAAAGGAACTCGTTAACCGTGCTCTACAATCCTCCAGATGACAAGAGAGCCGAGCTTGAAACTTGAGCAATTCATCCACCCCTCCATTTGAGCAACATCATGGTGTAAGTAAGTTTGTCTTCATTTGTACTTGCATTCACGATTCCACACAATTCTCCACATGCTCCGAATAGTCTTCCATGGTGAATTATTCATTTGTTGCGAGACTGTAGTCATTACACCACCTTGGTTTTTCAAAATCCAACCCTTGATCTTTCGCCATTGAGAAGATCTTCCAAGAGTCAAAATTGAAATTCACTTCCTAGAGTTATGTCTTTTTTCTTTGTCACCATCCTGAAGTGTTTCCATTCTGATCCACTCACGATCATCTAATTCAAGAACGCTCCAACTTTAAGACTAGCCGATGAAGTATTGCACCTGCTGCTAACTGAGAGCTGACAGGGATACAGTTGAATGACGTGGCCTTCCTTGATGATCCACGCAACTACATTTTTCATTGATTTTGATTCATCGATGAATAGATCCGTACAATGATTAAGTGAAGATAATTGATGTAGACAAGTTTCTCCCATTATCAATCTTTGCCAATATCAATGGCTTTTGACTCTGAAAAGATCTTTGCCAATAGCTACGACCTATACCGCACAATGAGGAAGTCAGAGGTTGCTTCCACTTCGGAGCTGTTAGATTTGAATCGCCACACTGTGCAGATGTTGAGGCACATCCATGCAAGTCCTGACCAATTCAGAACAAGCATCAAGAAAATTGTGACTCACCTTCGATTAATATGCAATCGCAAAACCGACTTACGTCGAAGTGTCCCAAGTTGGTATCAGTGATGTTCTCATACTCTGAATGGAACGTCGAGGTGGGTAGAATGCCCTGGAACTCATACCGCAACATCAATTTGTTTGAATATGACATGATTGTGACAAAAGCGTGATTTTGGGCTATTACTTCCTTACTTCAAAACAACACAAATTACCTCTGAAACTACCCTGGTAAAAATAGTAAATCTTGTTCTAAGAAACTCTCACTAGATGAGGGAGTATATCAAAGTAACACAAGTTTTTTGTGTCAAATGGTTTTTTTTTCCAATCAAATTCTTCAGTCAAATATTAAAGGTCAAAGTTGACTCTTCTGAAACTGCTAGGAAAATGAAAGTGTAAAATTGTGAAAATCTCGTTTGGTTTTAGCCTGGGAAAAATACCAAATGTCTCCCTAGGCATCTACAATTTGGCAAGGGAGCATATGAAGATGGGGAGAATTAAATGAAACAATTATTATCTCTTGATGATCATCTAAGTTCAAAATATCAACTCTCAAAGTGAGTCACCTTGACCGGCTGAAAACTGCACGTGCAGCAAAATCATGCAAAATGTGTTTTATTTGACTCCGTGAAAAATATCAAATGAGGTGCTACACATTTAAAATTTGGCAATGAAGTACATGAATTTGGGGATAACTCAATGAACCAAACCATTTCTCTTGACGATCATCTGGGCTTGAGATATGGATTCTCAAAGTAGGCCTTCTGCTAAGCTGAAACTACGCGCGCGACAAAAACAAGCAAACTGAGTTTTTCTCGGGTTTGTGAAATATCAAATGAGGTGTTGTGCATTTGAAATTTGGAAAAGGAGTACATGAATTTGGGGATAATTCAATGAACCACACTTTTCTTCTCGACGATCATCCGACTTCGAGATATCGAGCTCCAAAGTTGATTACTTCAACAGATATAACCCACGGCACGTTCTTTCCACATCTATTGTTTTCTTTATTAAATTCATGTTTCTTTGTGCCGATATACATTAGTAATGTGTTTGAATGCATGATATTTTTGTCTGAATACTTCTCACCAATGCGTTGAAAATGATTTAACTTTTTCAATTAAATTCTCTCGATTTTTAATGACTTCGCGCAGGATTGATTTGACATTTTTTTAAATTTTGCTATTTCTTTACGTGCCTGATTTGAGATGCCAGATTTTAATAAATGCATATGGTAATCCATTGCTATGGGCAACACGTGAAATTTAATTTGCATGGAAATCACCTGATTTTAATAAGTGCGTGGAGATTTGTTTGGAGAATCCTCTTTTGTTGAGTGTGTGTGCTTCCCTTCTTGTTTCCACATGGTTCCTCCAAGGCATGAATGACCTTCCTTTGGCGTTGAAAATTGTTCTTTCTTGGGTTGTGCATGGCCATCTTTAAAAAATATTTTTCCTACGTTGAAACTCAATGCTTTCTCTCCCTACTACGTGGTGAATGCATACTCCTTTTAAAAACCTGCGTGGAAATTCCTCTTGGTTGCGTTGAAACTTCCTACTCCTTCCTCTCCCTGCTGCGTTGGAAAATTGTTGCTCCTTTGGCCTAGATTTGGATTGTTTTCTCTCATGCACACATGGAAAGTACTGCTTTTGTCTTACTTCCATTTTGGACTGTTCTTTTTTTGTCTCTTCCTATCCTTGGCATGTGTGTGGAAATTCAATTGTTGTTGTTTTATGCCTGCTTTTGGACTGTTTCTTTTATTTTATGTAATGAACAGTTGTCCCTTGGCTTGCATTTTCCTTTCTCCCATGCGTGGTGAATCTAATTTCTTTACCCAACTAAAAAATATTTGCCTTGGCCTACGTGGAGGAGTGATTTTAATTGTTTTATGTGAATTTGTGATGATCTTCAATTGTTCCTTCAGCATGAAAATTTTGGACTATTATGTGCTTTCTTTGCTCTACTCCCTAAGTGCATTGAAAATGCTTGCTTTCACTTTCACTTGTTGTCTTCTTCTTGTTGCATTGATTTTTTATCTCCCTTCTCACGTTGGTTTTCTTCTTTGTTTTAACATGAAAATTCTTCTTTATCTTGAGTAGCATGGTGATTTGCTGAGGGATGTGATAAAATATTACTTTGAGACATTCCTTCAAAAGAAATAAGAAGAAATTGGAAAGCCTTGCACGACTTCTTCCAATGAGTTTGATGGAAGGATTTTATGAGGATTTGGGAAGCTTCCTCACAACCGTTTCTTATTCATCCCATTAAAACAACTTCCCTCTTTCCCAGGTAGTGGCATTAATTGTCAGGGGGAAGTGGGGAAATAAACAACTATTTGTCAGCGAAAATGGCAAGGCGGGTTGGCAATCCCCACTTTATTTCCCCATGTGGGAAATCGGGAGATTTTTTGCCCATTTGTCAATTCATTGATTTGGAAATCGGTGGAAGAAATTCCACAAGCAGGAAATTAAAATAAATTTGCCAGGAAAGGGGAAATCCGAGTTCGGGAAGCCAATTTGGTATCCCCGGCAATGGGAAGCGGAAGCTTATTTTCCCCCGGCAATTAAAATAAATCTTGTCGAATGAATTTCAATTAAAATTTATTTAATTAATAACCCAAAGTTATTAAAAATTTGATTTTATCAAACAAAGAGTAATTAATTAATTAATTAATATTTAACGCAGTTTAAGACCTGGCAGGAGGATTTCTCACCCAAAATGGACGAAATGAAGACCGGAACGATCACCAAAATGAGATGATCGCAATGAGAGTGATAGATCATGCAAAGTAACACTTTTGAAAAATTTCAAAATTTCCATTTTTATTGATTTTGCGTAGTCAAAATTATCTGATAACAAGTGAAAGCGCGTGTGTAGATGCCAATGTGTGTAATGTACATACATGGTTAGTATCGCGTGTGTGATGTACTCGCCATGTGTGTGTCATTAAATGCTTGCTTCCCATATGAACGTACATGCAAAAGAGAAGACAATCAAGTAGTCAAATACACATGCATATGTGTAATGTGTAAAAACGCATGTATATATGTAAAAAACATGTAAAGAAAGTACAAAAAAGGAAAAAGGAACATGTGCACCTGATCCGTGATGAGAAAAAAGGGGGTAGAATGGATCCTGTAAATGTCGGTGAAATGTAATGTTTTTGGGCGATCTCACGCCACTAGTCGAAGAAGTGTAGGGAGGAAAGTCTGATGTTCCTCCAACCTATAACTTCTCCCCAAAACACTAAGGATAATTGGTCTTATAAAATCCGTTGTGTATGGAGTTTTGTACACTGGTCTACACTCACTCACTATATAACCCATTGTGTCATGGACGATAGCTAAAAACTGAACTATATCAGTTCTATTTTGTGTAGTGTATAAACCCAACTTACGCCCCCCTCTTTGGGGGTGCATGTGATGTTGTAGATAGGAAAATGCGGCCCCAAAAGAGGATGACCACATAAATTGAAACTGTACCCTACAAGTGGAAAGGAAATGTGCGTGGTAAAGACCAAGGCACACATATGCATGTAGAAAACAAGTGTAAGCTAAACAAACAATGTGTAAAATAGAACATAAGAAGATAATGTAAATATCCAAGAAGACAATATAGGCCATACAAAGCGGATTACAAACATGGGACACTACTCACAATATCGCAAGACACTCAAGGTTGCAGTGGCCGCAAACAAAGAAGTGTGCACACGAGACAAAGCGCAAAGCCCGTAAATAAGAACAGGCAATAGCAGACAATATAACAAACAAGTGTGGAAGAAAATATCCCTACATAGCAAATGATACACATGAAGCACCCATTAGCATGTTAGAAAGATAAAGTGTATGTCAAAGCGTGTATAAATCAAAGTAGTGTGTTATGAACAAAAATGAAACAATAACACCTATAGCATATGCATGTGGATGCCCTCAAGAGCCATTGTGGGACCGGTAGTCAAGCATCCATGTTGCGTGTAGTATCTCTATATCTACGATCACAACTAGAAAGCAAGTGAACACACATGTGTGTATGGTAAAGATAATGACATATAAGATATCTATCTAGCACATGTAATAAAGTGATCATGTAAAAGCAAGTGCAAAAAAGAGTAAATGAAACCATAAAATGTAGTATGTTGTGGATGGATGGAATGGAATGCAGAGTGAATGATAGTAATCGTGTGCCCCCTGAGTGAATGGAATTATATGGAGTGAGGTTCATTTAGTATGCCCCCTCAGCAGTCAAGAATGAACCATAAACGAGAGTGTTTGTAGTGATAAAATGTGACCAAGAGATGAACTGTGTGTGACTCTATAGCCTAAGTGTGTATTATGACAAGATGAATAGAAAGGAGTGGTGATGTAGCCTAAAGCGTATACCACTAAATGATGTAAGCAAAAATGATGATGTAGCCTATTACGAGATGATGGTAGAAGAAGTGACCTTGTAGCCGAAAACATATATCACTTAATTTAGGTATGTCACGTGAGAAAATATGGAATGATGAACATGTAAGGGTGATTAGGTCCATTTGTGATGTATACCCTTAACAATCCAATATGGACCGTGAGACTAGAGTGTGTCATCGGGTAGCGGGTGCAACGCATAGAAGAGAATGTGTGAAATGTACAATGTGTGTAGTAGACTGTATGGTGTGTAATGCAAGATGAGTTGTAAAATGTAAGGTGATGTGTATGATGTGTGAAAATGTGCAATATGTAGTGACTATGGTGTCTTATGTTTAGAATGTGGACGATGTATGTAGGAAGATGGGTGATGTGTATAGCCTGTAATGTAGTGTGTAATGTGTAGATGATGTAGGATCATGTGATGATATGCAGTGCCTAAGGTGTAATGACTATTGTGTAATGTGTGAGGTTTATGTGTAGACAATTCCCTCAACAGTCAAGTTTGAACCGAATCACAGTAGTGTGTCATCCAGGAGTGACGATGTTAATGTGTAGATGAATATGTGTATGTTGGGATCAAAAATGTACTAATAGGAGGGTAGGGGGGAGCGATAAGTGTAATGCCCCCTACGTGCATGTGATTGAGCGAACTATACATTAAAAGTGAAGGACGAAGGTCTCGTATTCAATGTTAGTGGTGATGAAAGTGTATGACCATGCTCTAGTAGTGGTGAAATAGTAGATAGTCATTATGCAGGTGAGTGAATTCTATGGGCATGTGATGGATGAGTATACTGTGGATGGTGTGGTGTAACAAAATGTGTAGGTGATGGAGATCTGTGCAAAGTAGAATGCGGTAGTGATGAACATCGGCGTGGAATGAATCAAGGTGGATATTTATGTCTAGATGCAATAACCTTTGTAGGAATGGGCCTATAGCGGTGTCTGGGACTAGCACAGTGATGAGACCATGTAGATGATGTGCAAGTAGGTAAACTAGGAGTAGAGTGTACTTTAAGTAACATGGATTGTGATGTACTAGACGAAGTAGGAGATGTTTCAGCCGATGTTGAAGGAGATGATGACTATGGGGTAGATGAAGGTACATTGTTGATAGAGATGAGATGGTTGTTATGTATGAAATTTAGACGCAAATCATTTATGGAAATGATAGACTGTGACCTATAAATCCAGTTAAGACCTAAGAGCATGTCACACTCGTCAACTGCTTGACCCATAAGAAAGGGTACAAACATAATGAGAGGACTGACCGCAACATGAAGTTTGACAACTCCATATGAATTGTTCATTGGATAGGAGATTTGTGAATGTGGAAGAGTAAAGCACAAAGAGGATCAGGGTGCCCCAAAGCAGACTTTGGGTTTTCAGAGATTAGGGGGGTTTGATATTTTAGAATTTTCAGTTTTCAGATTTTAGAGATTGCAAATTTCAAAGTTTAGACTTTCTAGTTTTTGGAAGTCAGAGAAAAAATGGATTCAGAAGTCTTAGGTTTCATACTACAGAGATCTGAAATTTCAGACATTCAGCACATCAAAACTTCAGAGTTTCCGTAAGCTAGTTTCAGGGCGTACAGTTCTAATTTTAAAGTTTCAAACTTTGGATTTTGGGAAGTCCAGGTGGATTTTGTAGGCTATTTCCTAGGCATACACTCTAGTTTTGAGGTCCAAATTTTTGAATTCCTAACAGGCAGATGTTTCGTTCCTTGTCAAAAGGGAAAGAAAAGATGAATTACAACTAGTTTCACCCCTTGCGAGTATCTCGTCTGATGTGGAGAATATTAGGGATACATATTTTGGACATATGGACATGTCTAAGTTTTGGGCAAGAGTAAAAGCCCCGAACAAAAAACAATGGATGTGGGCTATTTATGATAGTGGACTTCCCCTTATAGCTTTATTTCCTCAGTCCATGCAGTGTCCCGAGTTTGTACTCGTTGTGGCATCTCATTTTGATAAAGCTTCACGCACCATAAAGGATGATGATGGCACGGTAATGATCAGGGTGGACAATGATTTCTTTGAGGATCTCCTGAAGCTCCCTGATGTTGAAGGATATGCTACTATTTCCCTAGAGTCTACTTTGGAGCATTGGGTGGTAGAATACAACACTCGTACAAGGGTTGTTAACAAAAGCTATTTGGCCAAGACTAAAACCATATTGTCTAGATTCCCTAAGAAAATTCCCTAGTCTTATTTCATGGTGGAAGTAAATGATATCATCACATTATTGAGCAAGGTTATAGGTATTTATTCTACTAGATAATTTCAAGATTGGATGTATCTCTATATTGTTATAATTAAGAAGAATAAAGACCTCATTCGATGGGGTGAACACATAAGCAATGCCATTTTTTTTCAACTGGAGGATGTATTAAGTTCAGGAAACTTCTTCATGACCTCCTATCTTATGTATGCAGCAACATGAATGTGGGAGTATCTAGGACTAACTCCAAAGGGAATTAAGGGCTCAACTCATATATACAAATACTACCCACAACTCACCATGGCAAAAGGTCATGAACATTTTTGGAGAGTTAATGATGCCTTTTTTGTAGCGCTCTTGTATTTCTTTGATAAAGAATTATACAATCAAAGAATCTCAAATGAAGCCTGGAAATAAGTAAGAGAGTGGGGTGGTATCTATCTACATTTCCCAATGTTTAGTTACATCAGAGTGTCAGGGTTTGTAGGAGCCCCTAACAAACTGCCAAGATGACCAACTGATAAATGGGTCCTAATGGAATTAGTTCGACGACTACTAAGTTATCATAAGATTCAACATGATCGATACAAAGCAGGGGCCCAGTTTCCTATAACTATATAAATATATATTTTTCAATCTATATATAAGGCTAAAAATGTTAAAGGAGAAATGTCTCAAGTGACTCTAAAGACATTTCACCCACGCACCAACTTTGATTACTAGGATAAATTCAGCATAACGGGATCGACTAGCATTCATATTCCTTAATTAGAGGATATTTATATTCCCTGTCAAGATGAAAAGATAGTAAGAGAAAGATAGTTTGAAAGATTGACTCTCTCAGGAGTCATCCAAAATGGAATTGTGGTCATCCCTAAGGGCCTACAAGATGATAATCAGGTTTTGGATCCTACGTATGATTAGAACAATGTCAAGGATAAGCCTTTGCCTTGGATAGATTGGTCAGTCGAGGAGTGCAATAACACCAAAAATAGGGCGGGCCCCATTTTACAAAGGACCTATCAATGGTTAACGACTTTGGGAACTACACCTAAAGCGTTAGACCATCTAGCCACAGAATTTGTACAAGTGCAGTCATCAATGGGTCAACCTCCCCATCAAAAGGAACAAGGTTGATTCCTAAACCCATTGCTAAGCCACCAAAAAATTCTTTTGTTTGTAAAGGTTCAGGATCTACTTCTAGGGTTCCTACTACAGGATTTATATCTCCAAAGTTGTCAACTAAAGTAATAGATCTAAGCGTTTCACCCCAAATTCCCCAAGTGTTGTAGTCACCCATCTCTTTATCTTCCACACCCTATGTTCCATATTCCCCTCCATCTCTCACTCTTCCTCAGATTGAATCCTTGATTCCCTCTCATCCCATATCTCGCACATCTCCCTCGATGGCCCATATTTTCTCTTCTATTCCAACCCTTTCAACTAGAGAAATTATGGGGTCAAGATCTCCTTTCAGAACTCCTAACCTACAACAATCCCTTTCCATTTCCACTTTTGTTTCACCCACACCAGAGGCCATCCTTTCCACTCCACCCTCCATCATCTCCACATCCTTACCCCCTTCCACGACTATGACTAGTGCTCTTATTATATCAAATCTCCAAATACCATTATAACAATTTCTTTATTGCCTTCTGACTCGTCTTCTTCTATTCTCGCATGGTTGCATAGGAAAACACCAAAACAAAAGAAGAAAGTGCCCATTATCGATGTTGTCGATTGGAGTGCTCTGGATCTAACCCCTCAAAGATAAGCTAAGAGACTGAGAGTTTTCTCTAACTTATCAGTCGATCAAATGGGGGAAATATCTATCGAAATAGCTACTTCAGCTAAGGATAAAACTAAAGAGACAATTACACTAACAGATTATCAAATTTCTAGGTTTTCTCTCAGGAAAGCTACCCATGAAAGTTCCAAGCAAGATGTTCAAGTGGCCCTGGTAATTTACTAGAGAAACATGACAAGGAAAAGGCAACCAAGGATGAACTTAAAGGAAAATTTGAACAACTAACTGCTCTCCTGACTAAGATTACACAATCGGTCCAAACTACTACTGCCCTCACTATTTCTCAGAGTTTTGATGACACATCTTTTCATATAGTGGAAAAGATTGGACAAAAAGGACAAACGAAGGAGCTAGATGGAGAACTTAATTCAGGAAGCAGATATGTTGATCAAAGTTGTTGTGGATTTGTATAATGAACTATATGTAGAGAAGGATGCCATAATGAAGTTGAATGGACTCCTCACTGAGGAGAGTGATAACTTAGGCCTTGCTCTCGAAACATGTAAATAAATTTGAAGTGTTAGCTTATAATTGTTGTTGAAGGAAGGTGTGATTGATGATATTTGAAAACCTTTTGACTTCAAAGAAGCTATGGACTTCCGAGCTCTAATACTGCAAGAGCTCATGTCAAAGTAAATTCAAAATTTCAAAAGAATTTGAGAGGATCAAATGTAAATTCTTGAATAAAAATATTGATATCCTTCCACTTGAGCTAATTATTGACAATTTTAAAATTTTGGTAAACCAAGATGATGATATAACCAAATATTTTAATCTTGATTCTATTTATAGGTTGTTATCCTATCAAAATTTATTAAGCCAACTGAAGAAGGTTATTGACAAAACTTAATGATTGCCATTAAAAGTTTCCAGGGAAACAGAGTGAGAAGACATCCTAATCCATTACGCATGTGGACCAGAGGAAGAGGAGGTTTAGGGGATTATTAAATGATTCATTGAGTACAGGAAGATGTTAGCTATATGGGAGAAGAAAGAAGAAGAAGAAAAGGAAAAAGAATTATGTCAGTCCTAGCTAGGCATGGCAGTCATTGTTGAGCAACCTCGAAGCTTTAGAACCAATGAAAGTTATAGGGTTAAGTTGGTCAAAAATTTGTAACTTATTTTGTTATTTTCACAGGAGGTTGTTCCCTAGTCATTAATGCACTCTATTTTTAGTAAAGCTAGTTAAAGGGTGGAGTTAGAATCGTTCAACCCTCTTGGTTATAAATAAGTAGATGCATTATGGATGAAGGACTCTTAGATGTTTTGTGAGGGGGCTCTATTATTTTAAGAAGTCCAAGAACAAGCTTCAAGTCTTTTATATATATTCAGAACACTATTTTGCCTTCAAATATCTAGTATATTGTGCAATTCTATAATTTGTTAAGTACTTGTGAATGTTTGATTCCGTGTATGTGGCGAATTAAATTTCCTTTAAATCAATTATCTATTTCAATTATTGGTGAAGTTGTGATATAAATATTTGTATTTTAGTTGTGGAGAATCTTAAATCCCTTCTGTTGTCTAGAGTTTTATGTTGCATTGGTTCAGTGATTGAGAAGGATTGTAGGAGATGTGCATGCCAGGTATTGTTCCCTAGTATTATTAATTGTGCAAACGAAGTAGATCTTTTTGTTCCATTAATTATCGGTGCATCACCATTTTATATGTTGTGTGATAATCCCTCTATCCCTATTCTCAAAGAACAAAGTAGATTATTTTTATTTCAAGTGTTATAGCCTTGCATCTTGATCCAAAATCAAGTGCACCAAGTTTGAAAGGAAGCCAAGCTTCTCCGAAGGTTCATCCTAAGGCAACAACGCCCCACACCTTGAGGATGTTCCCATGTTGCACTGGATCACTTAGTGATTTAACGAGTGCACAATCCATGTGGCAACATGTAGTATGGCTCAAGACGAGGTCAATTTGGCCTCAATTAGTACAATTGTTGAATATGTTGAGACGTCGACTATTCCAGAAGCCCTAGATTCAAAACCCTGGAAAAGTGTCATGAATGAAGAATATTGGTCTTTGATGAAAAATAACACCGTAGCTTGTAGACTTATGTGTGTTTTGATTGAGACTTATGTGTGTTTATATTGGATATACCGATGTGCAACTAGATGAAAAATGTGTTTGTGATGATTTTTAACATTAATTAAAAGGAATTGGTTTTTTGTCTAGCCCTCATGAGCATTTACAAATTGAACCTCATAATTATTTGAGCAAGGAGTTGTCTTGGCCGACGTGTCTAAGACATCCCATAAAGATATCTTCTCGCAATCGTAATTAGATTTTCATAAATTTTGGATTGTTCCCCCAAATGTAATTTCCCCATGGAATGACACATGTATAAAAGGGACGAGGTCGTGTTGATGCCTTGGATGATGCTTGTAGAATAAATCTCCCTAGAGTTAGCATCTGAGGTAAAAGGTAGTATGTATTTATTGTCCTAGAGGAATGCATTATAAGGAGTTTCTTATCAAGAGAATAGAAATTGATTGAGGAAGACTAGGCCGCAAATTCCATTTTAACATTTATTTCAAATGAAAGAAACACATTAAAGAGTCCTAAAAATTATGATTAGAAATTGATTAGAGGAAAGTTATCCCTTTTACAATCCATTAGATATTTGTTCTTTCTCAACCCTCTTTCCATGGTTTTTTTAGTGGCTCTTTTTATCATGGGACTTTCCTTGTACATCAATATTTTTTTATGGTACAACTCTCTATATACATATCTTCCTAACCTTTTGTTATAATTTTTGTTATCCCTTGGGTTAATCAGAATAGTTCAACGAGAATAATATTCAACAACAAAAAGAAAAGAATTTAAGTTACGTCATGTCATTAATGTTTGGCTCTGTTGGCTATAAAAATCATAGTTATGGAGACAAGTTCAGGTGCATGAGAACTCTAATCAATGAAACCTAATAATGACCATTATGAATTTACAGACAAGTGAAACAAAAAAACTAGATTTAATTATATGAAGATGAAGCCAAAAGAAAAAGGACCATGCATAAACACTCATACTACCAAAAAGGGAAGAAGAAGTGAATGTCAAATACAAAAATAATGCCAACTCGATATGCACATTCTTTGAACCTAAAAATAATGTATTTTAAGTAGATAACTCAAATAGTAACATAACACATTTCTAATCACAAATTCAATGATATCATAAAAAGATAAACTTTTGCAAGTAAACAACTTCAATGTTTGCAAGTGCATCCAAGTAGTCTGATACAATAAAACAAGAAATGTAGTCTAAACATCAACAACTAATATCTAAAACAACGAATTCATTCCAATAACATGTATTTACAACTTTTGCCATCTTTGTGGAATTTGGTAGAAGGTAATTCATTTGAAAGTGTAAACATACAACAAATAACTAAGAATCAAATGATGTCAATAAATGATTGAGGTGTTACATTGAATTTAGAGGTCGTCGTATTAAAATATTGTCACAACATTTTGAAGTTAGGATACGACAGTTCACAGATTTCAAAAAAATCAAATAAACTTTGTTGTAATAATGTTAGTTTGTTAGCTTGGACAATTGTTTGTCCATTTGCTAAGATTAGATAATAGTTAGCTTATTGTTGAGAATGAATTAATTATTTTCTAATTATTGATTTCCTCTAGTGACACCTTGCAACCAAATTTGTTATGGTTGTTAAGTTGTTATGTATCTTATTCGTCAATTGAGAATCGATCCGACCGTTGGTTTTCTAATGAGAGCAGTATAAAAGGAGGTCATTGGGCATTTGGAGTACACAAGTTTGGAGAAGCATTTACAGTGCTAGAAAATGACTTTGTAAGTTTGCAATGATAGCAAACAATCTTGCAGTGCTAGCAAGGGTGCAGTGATAGCGTTGGGGATAGCAGTGGGGGAATATCAGTGGGAGAAGTTAGGAGATTGTCAGAGTTCTGCCAGTAAGAGGCAAGGAATCTTTGTATCTCTTAATTTGCTGAAGTTCATATAATTCCTCCTCTGTAGAACTGGTTTTCCCTTAGGGTTTTTCCAGGGACAATTTGTCTGAAAATATTGTGTTCTTTGTGTTACACATTTCTTTCCATATTCTTATTAGTGAAGTTGCAGTTGTGTTATTTTTCAATATTAGATATGAATTAGTTTTCGGCAGTTAAATAATCTTTTAAGATAGGAGATTAATAATCAGTGACTGCAATAGAATTTTCACATGGTATCAGAGCTGTGTTAAGGGTAGAAAAGGTTTGCCCTAGGAAAGAAATTGAGGGTTTCTATAAACTAGTTTGATCTCTTTAAATTATTTTTACTTTTATCCTTTGTGATGGCTTCAGCTGGTTTGAGAGATCAGGACAAATTAGATGGTGCCTCGAATTTGGTGTCTAGAAGGCCAGAATTTCTTTATTGTTGGAAGAGAATGGTATAAAGGATTATGTTACCACTGTTGTAACTATACCTATAGACGCAACACAACTTGTAGCATACAAGAAAGAGGATGCCAAGGCAAGGAGGATTGTCCTTAATGGTGTCAAGGATCATATTGTTCCACACATCTCTGAGTTAGATACGGTGAAAAAGATGTGGGATGCTATTCTAAATCTGTACCAAAATGCTACCACTAACCGAAAGCTAATTCTCAAAGAAAAGTTGAAGAATACCTGGATGAACAAGCGAGAAGACGTTACAAGTTACCTCACCAGTCTTAGACTTGTCAAGGATGAGTTAGCAGTTGTTGGAAATAAGCCAAATGACGATGAGCTAGTAAGAATAGCCCTAAATGGGTTTACTAAACAGTGGGATGTCTTTGTTCAAGTTGTTAGTGGACGAGACACCTTACTGAGTTGTGATCGACTATAGACTGATTTCACTCAGGAGGATTTTAGACTAAGTCTTGTCAATGGGGCCAACAAGAGTCAGAAAAGTGAGGGAGAACAAGCAAACGTTGCCCTAGCGGGAAAAGGGAAAGCAAAGAAGGGATTTAGCAAAGGATCAAATTCTCAAAGTGAGAAGAAGAAGGACATGTCTAAGGTCAAGTGCTATGGTTGTCACGAGTTTGAGCACTATGTTAGTAACTACCCGCAAAGGAAGAAGAATGATAAGAAGGGAAAGAACCAGGTGGCAGCTTCAACAAGTGCAGAGGAGCTCTCGAGGAGATTGGACGATGAGTTTGCACTCATAGCTTGTATGGTCAGCTCAACCTCACTATGTGTTTGGTATATAGATAGTGGGGCGTCATTTCATATGACATGAGTTAGAGAGTACTTCTCTAGCTACCAGGAGGAGGACACCAATATCCAAATTTCTATGGCGAACTTGTCCAAGCTCAACCCAATTGGGACTGTTCAGTTTCAAAGGGAGAATGGAAAGATAGTTCCACTTCATGATGTCTTGCATGTGTCAGGCTTAGGTATGAATTTGATTTCTATATCTGTTCTTTAGGATAAAGGGTATAATGTACTTTTTAGATGGACACATGTGTTGATTAAGCACAAGGATTGGAAATCATCCATAACTATTGGATTTAGGAGTGGTCGCCTTTATAGGTTACAGTTTGATACTCCTAAGGCACTTATGAGCAGCAACAATCCTAGAGATCTTAGAGAGCTATGACATAGGAGGATGGGCCATATTCATTATGGAGCACTTAAATTGCTTCGTGAGACAATAACAGGTGTTCCAGAGGTGAGCACAAAGCATGAGGATGTATGTAAGGGATGTGTGTTGGGGAAGTTTGTGAAAGCATCTTTTCCAAGGGGTGACACCAGATCTGAGGGTGTTCTTGATCTAGTACACTCAGATATATGTGGGCCAATGTCAATGAAGTCTCTCTGAGGTTACAAGTACTATGTTATTTTCATTGATGATTTCTTGAGGAAGACTTGGATATACTTCTTGAAGACCAAGGATGAGGTTTTTAGTCACTTCTAAGAGTTTAAGGCTCTTGTGGAGAATTCGACAGGAAGGAAGATAAAGGTTCTTCGGTCAGACAATGGAGGTGAGTACATAGGGAATAAATTCAAGGATTTCTGTACTAGAGAAGGAATCAAAAGAGAGTGGATTGTTCCTTACAATCCACAACAGAATGGAGTTGCTGAGAGGAAGAACCGTTCTATATCGGAGGCAGCAAGGGCTATGCTACATGATCAGGACATGCGATGTGTAGTACATCGGTTTACATTCAAAACAGGGTTCCACACAAGGTACTAGGGAAGATGACACCAGAGGAAGCTTTCACAGGGAAGAAGCCAGATGTAAGTCACTTCAGGATATTTGGGAGTTTGGCATATTGTCATATTCCAGAAGATACACGTACCAAGTTAGACTAGACTACAGAGAAGGGGTGCCTTGTTGGGTACAGTGAAACTTCAAAGGCATATAGGATTTTTATTCCAAGGACTAGAAGAATTATTGTTAGATGTGATGTTAAGTTCATGGAGGACAAAGTGTTTAGAAGGTCCAGAGATTTTCCAGTAGATGATCAAAGTGAGCAACCAACAAAAGCTCCAAGTCCAAGTCAAGGGTAGCAAAGCTCAAGTACAGTTACTAGTACAAGCATAAACTCAGGTAGTGAAGATTCACAAAGTATGGAGCAACTGGTGCAGTAGGATATGCATCTAGAAGATATAGAGGTTGATATTTCATCCTCTATCATTGGCAGTAGGAACCGCAAGGTTCAAGACACACAAAGGGATACTCAGGAGTTTGTGGGAGCTCCAAGGAAGAGTACAAGACAAAGGAGAGAAGCAACCAAGTTCAATGACTATGTGGCATTAGTCAGCCAGTTGGTAGATAGTGAACCTTCCAGCTATCAAGAGGCTACACAACATCAGGTATGGTGAGATGCTATGGTTGAGGAATATACTTCAATAATGCATAATGATGTGTGGGAGGTAGTGCCTAGACCAACAGATAGGGCAGTAGTTGGATCACATTGGATCTTGAAGATAAAGCACAGTGCAGATGGTAGCATCGAGAAATACAAGGCAAGGTTTGTGGCAAAGGGGTTCTCTTAGAAGGAGGGAATAGACTATGAGGAGACATTTGCTCCAGTGGCCAAGTATACTTCTATACGAGCTGTAATCTCATTTGCAACGCAGATGGGATGGCAGATCCATCAGATGGATGTCAAGACAACATTCCTTAATGGTGAATTGAAGGAGGAGGTATACATAGAACAACCAGAAGGCTTTATAGCACACAACAAAGAGACCCATGTGCGTAGATTGAAGAAAGCCTTGTACGGACTCAAAAAGGCTTCTAGAGCATGGTATGAGCGCATTGATACATACTTGTAAGAAATGGGCTTTGTGAAGAGTGAGGCAGATGGTAACCTCTACTACTTGGTGGTTAGGGGTGAGGCTCTCATTCTTGTTCTATCTGTAGATGACTTGTTTCTTACAGGTACACTAGGGCTCATAGAGGATTGCAAGAGGGACCTTGTAGAAGAGTTCGAGATGAAGGATTTGGGACCTATGCACTATTTTCTAGGCATGGAGGTGTGGCAGACAGATGGAGAGATTTTCCTTGGTCAAGGGAAATATTGCATTGAAATCTTGAATAGATTTGAGATGGAGGATTGCAAATCCATGTCTACACCTATGATCACTAATTGGAGGAAGATAGATACATCTAAGGACAAAGATGTAGATCCCACCTTATACAGGTAGTTAATTGGTTCACTCATGTATTTGGTCAACACCAAGCCAAATATAACATTTGCAGTAAACTCTCTTAGTCAGTTCATGGTTGAGCCAAAGAGAGTGCATTGGACAACAACTAAGCATGTGTTGTATTATTTACATGGTTCGGTTGAGTATGGGATCATATATGTTCGAGTTGAAGGAGTTAAGTTGATAGGCTATACTGATGTAGATTGGGCAAGCAATACAACAGAAAAAAGGAGCACTTCAAGGTGTTGTTTCAATTTAGGATCAGGAGTTTTTTCTTGGTTCAGCATGAAGCAGAAGTCTGTGGCTCTGAGTTCATCAAAAGCATAATACATTGCAGCTAGCATGGCGGCATGTGAAGCTATATGGCTTCGGAAGTTACTAGTGGCCTTGTTTGGTTAAAAGGTTGAGACTACTGTGATACGCTACAACAATCAGAGTTGCATCAAGTTGTCTGAGAATCCAGTGTTTCACGATAGGTCTAAACATATAGATATTAGGTATCACTTCATCAAGGATTGTGTGCAACGAGGTATTGTTCAGCTACAATACATACCTACAGAGGAGCAGGTAGCAAACATTCTAAGGCAGGCATTAGGGAAGGCAAAAATTATCTTCTTCAGAGATAAGATAGGTGTCGTGCAGAACAACTTCCTCGCTAAGAGGGAGTGTTAGTTTGTTAGCTTGGACAATTCTTTGTCCATTTGCTAAGATAAAATAATAGTTATCTTATTGTTGAGAATGAATTAATTATTTTCTAATTATTGATTTCCTTTAGTGATACCTTGCAACCAAATTTGTTATGGTTGTTAAGTTGTTATGTATCTCAGCCGTTGATTGAGAATCGATCCGGCGTTGGTTTTCCAATGAGAGTAGTATAAAAGGAGTTCATTAGGCATTTGGAGTACACAAGTTTGGAGAAGCATTTGCAGTGCTAGCAAATGAGTTTGTAAGTTTGCAGTGATAGCAAATAGTCTTGCAGTGTTAGCAAGGGTGCAGTGATAGCATTGGGGACAACACTGGGGGAATATCAGTGGGAGAAGTTGGGAGATTGTCAGAGTTCTGCCAGTAAGAGGCAAGGAATCTTTGTATCTCTTAATTTGCTGAAGTTAATATAATTCCTCATTTGTAGAACTAGTTTTCCCTTAGGGGTTTTTCCAGGGACAATTTGTCCGAAAATATTGTGTTCTTTGTGTTACACATTTCTTTCCATATTCTTATTAGTGAAGTTGCAGTTGTGTTATTTTTCGATATTAGCTGTGAATTAGTTTTCGGCAGTTAAATAATCTTTTAAGATAGTAGATTAATAATAAGTGATTGCAATAGAATTTTCACAAATAATGCATGGAATTAGTCACGTCGAAATCAAAGACTTTAAACAAAACAATTTCAATAATGTATGTTTATTTAGAAATCTATCCAAAATTTTGACATAGGAAAATAAAATAAAAATTTATATTGTTTAATAGCAACCAATGTCACAATGCGATTAGTTCCTGCCTAAGTGTTTGTTAAATTGTTTGAAACTATTGCATAAACCATTTGAAATAAAAATAGTTGACTGTGATTGGTTGAAAAAAAAAATGAGTAACAGGAAAGTGGATCCTATATTTACTAATAATTTAAAGTTATTTATTAAATTTTCAACCACTCACATACATGAAAATTAGTATTTGTAAATGAATAAAAAATTACATATTTTTTAAAAACTATTGCATAGACCATATGAAATAAAAATAGTTGATCACAATTGGTTGAAAAAAAATTGAGTAATAGGAAAGTGGATCCTATAGTTACCCTTGTGGGTAAATAAGATTGAAATAATTTATTTATTAGTCCATGCTAAGGCATGGTAACTATAGTAATCACTTTCTTATTATTATTATTATTATTATTATTATTAATATTTTCAACCAATCACAATAAACTATTTTTATTTCATATGGTCCTATGCAATAGTTTTAAACAATATATAATTTTTTATTCATTTATAAATACTAATTTTCATGAATGTGATTGGTTGATAGATTTTTGTCATTTTTCTCCTTTATTCCCATGTGACAAAATGATGTCATAATTCATTCTATTGTCATGGAACACTTCCCCAATTTCATGGATCACTTACCTATTTTCATGGAACACTTCCCAAGCAATTTTTTATTATTGGAGAGGGATATAATTTTTTGGAAAATTTAAATTAACATCTTGCTTTTGAAGCTATTTCATGCTAATTTTAAAAAAAAAACAATACTATGTCAGAATTCATTTTATTTTCATGGAACACTTCCCTATTTTTATGGAACACTTCCCAGGTAATTTTTTTAGAGCAATATAATTTTTTTTGTGGATTTAAGCTATTTAATGCTAAATATTTAAAAAAAACAACAATAATACCTTTAAAAAAATTCAACAAACATTAATCATTTTATATTTATACAACCCATACACACTTCTTTATAACATAATTACTTTAAATCAATTTAATGCCATTTACTTTAAAACAAAAAACAATTCAATGTAAAGGCAAGGACTAGTCACATTGCAACTCTTGTTTTGTATTGTTTTTCAAATGTAAAGGGCCAAAGTAAATTTGTGGGGTAAAATCAATTAACATCCAAGGTCTCCCAGAAGGAAATGATGCTCCACAGAAATAGGTTTTTGAATTGTCTCATTTTGTTGTATGGGAATAAGGAGAATAAGGAGAAAAATCTATCAACCAATCACATACATGAAAATTAGTATTTGTAAATGGAGAAAAAAAATTACATATTTTTTTAAAACTATTGCATATACCATATAAAATAAAAATAGTCGATTGTGAATTGGTTGAAAAAAAATTGAGTAATAGGAAAGTGGATCCTATAGTTACCCTTGTGGGTAAATAAGATTGAAATAATTTATTTATTAGTCCATGCTAAGGCATGGTAACTATAGTAATCACTTTCTTATTATTATTATTATTATTATTATTATTAATATTTTCAACCAATCACAATAAACTATTTTTATTTCATATGGTCTATGCAATAGTTTTAAACAATATATAATTTTTTATTCATTTATAAATACTAATTTTCATGAATGTGATTGGTTGATAGATTTTTGTCATTTTTCTCCTTATTCCCATGTGACAAAATGATGTCATAATTCATTCTATTGTCATGGAACACTTCCCCAATTTCATGGATCACTTACCTATTTTCATGGAACACTTCCCAAGCAATTTTTTATTATTGGAGAGGGATATAATTTTTTGGAAAATTTAAATTAACATCTCGCTTTTGAAGCTATTTCATGCTAAATATTTTTTAAAAAAAACAATACTATGTCAGAATTCATTTTATTTTCATGGAACACTTCCCTATTTTTATGGATCACTTTCCAGGTAATTTTTTTAGAGCAATATAATTTTTTTTGTGGATTTAAGCTATTTAATGCTAAATATTAAAAAAAAACAACAATAATACCTTTAAAAAAATTCAACAAACATTAATCATTTTATATTTATACAACCCATACACACTTCTTTATAACATAATTACTTTAAATCAATTTAATGCCATTTACTTTAAAACAAAAAACAATTCAATGTAAAGGCAAGGACTAGTCACATTGCAACTCTTGTTTTGTATTGTTTTTCAAATGTAAAGGGCCAAAGTAAATTTGTGGGGTAAAATCAATTAACATCCAAGGTCTCCCAGAAGGAAATGATGCTCCACAGAAATAGGTTTTTGAATTGTCTCATTTTGTTGTATGGGAATAAGGAGAATAAGGAGAAAAATCTATCAACCAATCACATACATGAAAATTAGTATTTGTAAATGGAGAAAAAAAAATATTTTAAAACTATTGCATATACCATATAAAATAAAAATAGTCGATTGTGATTGGTTGAAAAAAAATTGAGTAATAGGAAATTGGATCCTTAAGAGAGACTAATAAGATAGATTAATCGCCAAGACTACAAATTAATGTTTTAATTACTCTAATAGATCAAGCCGCTTAAACATTTTCCTACTTATGTTTAAAAAAAAGTTACAATCTCAATAAAAATATTAAATAGTCGATTCAACCCTCTCTCATTAATTAAGATAGAAATAAATCATTTTTTAAGAAATTATAGTCATGTAAATATCTAACACAATATTTACACAATCTTATTGATATTTTGAACTGGTTGAGAAAGGGAAGCTTGATGGAGCTATGGTTCACAGGAGAAAAGGAGGAATTCAGTCTAGGGTAGAGAAATGCAGCAGGACGACACCAATATCCTCATGTGGTGCCTGCTAAGGACGCTCTGTGTATGGTTTCTTCAGGGAAGGAGGACGGCTTTGGTGCCTAGGTGGACTTGTACGAAAAAGAGCCATTGTGGTTAAGTTTTTTTAGTAAAACCCCCCCCACAGATGGTATTGTCGACTGGTGTGAGAAGAAATGGGGGAGTGGTCTCTGAGTGAGATTTTTGGCAAAGGGTTTCTTTCTTGTCCTCTTGCAAAGAGAAGTACACCAAGAAGAAACCCTGCTCAGGAGAGAACAACTATTCCTGGAGCATGGGTTGGTGATTCGAAAATGGGGCTTGAATTTTGACTCAAATAATGTGGTAATGAAGGAAATACAAATCTGGGTTAGATTGTATGCGCTTCCAATAGAATATTGGGAGCCTTGTATTCTGGCCAAGATTTGTGGATCCTTGGGGAAGGTGGTGCGTATCGACCCTAAAACCCTGGATGGTGATCTAACAGCTTACACTAGGGTCTACATTTCGGTAAACTATGCAAAGCCTTTGTCGAACTCCATCTCGATTAAAACTCCAAGCGAGCTTTAGATCCAACATGTGGAATATGAGCAGATCTTCTTTCGGTGTTTCAAATGTCAGAAGATTGGTCACTCGAGAAGGAATTGCAAGGCTCGATCTGTAGTCCCTGAACCTAGTAAGAGGGTTTTGGTGGTGCCCTTGAATGACGGAGAGGCAACGAAGAAATACGATGGGTCTCATCCTACTCCTACTTGTGAGGAACTGCTCGTGGTCAAGAACAAAGGAATCAAGCTTACCCCACACAACCTTTTAGGGGAAACTTCAAAGGTGATGGAGGAATCCTCTAGGTTGTGTTTGTTGTTGAGGGAAGGAATCAAGGTAGGGTATGGGGATTTTTTGGAAAAGTTGAATAACCGGATAAATTTGTGAGATCAGGTGTATGTTTCAAAGTTGGAAAGGGGGGCAGAGGAAGAGTTAGATGGGGGCTCTTATAATGATTGGGAGGAATTTATTGTGCCTTGTTCTATAGTTGAGGCCCCTGGGATCGATGCCATCAAATTAGGAAAGGAATCTGGTCCGGGCAGGCCAAGTAAAGCTCGTAAGGCTCGTCAGGAGGTAGCTGTGGGAAAGCAGAAGCATCTTAAGTTCTTTTACAAACATGTGAGTAAGGAGGGCTAGTCCCCCAAGAAGTAGTTATGAAAATCATATCTTGGAATGTCAGGGGCATGAATTCCCCTGACATACAACACCTTGCAAGGTGCCTTTCTATTGAACAAGAGAAGTTTTGTGTTATTTTCAAGAAACTAAAATTTCAGGTGAGGAGTGTCTTTCTAGTTGGGCTAGAAAGTGGAAAGGGTGGGAAGGTTCTTTCATAGATTCAGTGGGATAGTCTGGGGGCCTTGGGATGTTGTGGCTTGCAAACAAGTTGGAGGTGTGAGTAGTGGTATCTTCAGCCAACTGCCAATGGTGCAAGATCCTAGTCAAGAACTCTGATAAGAGTTTTTTCCTGTGAAATGTTTATAGGCCCTCCTCCATTATAACTAAGAGAGCCTTGTGGACTTTGCTTTCGGAGGTGCTGGAGAATATTGGAGATGAGCCAATGATTTATGTGGGGGACTTCAACACCACCCTTTCAGATTCGGATTTTGCTGGGGGGTTGCGTAGTAACCCACAGACGCAGAGAGAATTCTTTGCCTTCATAGAGAACTATAAGCTCGTGGATGTTTTTCCCAAGAGTGGTTGGCTAACCTGGTCAAATCGGAGATTAGGTTTGGGGATAATTACATTAAGGCTAGATCATTTTTTAGACAACTCCCTTTGGCCACAAGATAATATTATGTTGGAAAGTAGTGTCCTTCCTTGGTCAGGATCAGACCATTTTACAATCTCACTGACCATTTCTCTTGATATGGCCCCCAAGAACTCACCATTTAAGTTTGAAGCGATGTGGATGCGGGACCCCCTCTTTTAAAGATTTGATTCAACACTAGCGGAAGTCCTTCGAAGTGTCAAGTACAAAAATGTTCATTTTAACTAAGAAGCTTACTCTTCTGAAAAAGGAGATCACGACATGGAATAAATATTCTTTTAAGAATACCTTTCATGTAAAAACTAGAGTTGAGGCGAAGCTGAGAGCCTTAAATGAAAGAGTTCTTTATTTCAGAATGGATCAAGAAGCGTACCTCAAGGAAAAAGACCTTTATGCAAAACTAAACTATCTCCTCCTCAAGGAAGAAATATATTGGAGGCAAAAATCTAGGGAAATGTGGCTGAAGGAGGGCGATAAAAATATGAAATTCTTTCATGCCTCATTCAAACAAAGACGTAATACCAACTATATTTCTAAAATTTGTAATCATTCAGGGGACTGGTTGGAGGAGCAAGCAGATGTCAAGAGAGAGGTTGTTGGTTTTTTTGTAGATCTTCTAGGTGGGGAAATGCTCTTCCGCCTACCACAACAATAGGTACTTTTTTATAAAATTCAGTAGATTGTTAAAGACGAGGACTCTACCTTGCTTATGGCCCCCTTTTCAGAGGAGGAATTAAGAAGCATTGTTGTCTTGATGGAAAGGGGGAAAGCACCAGGCCCAGATGGTTTTCCAGTTGATTTTCTTTCAATATTTTTGGGAATTGGTTGACAAGGAGGTGTGTTTAGCTGTGGAGGACTCGAGGGTATCGGGAAAGTTTTTGAAGGAAATGAATCATACTTTCATATGCATGTTCCCTAAAAAGTTCCCTAAGGAATCTATGGATGTTTTTCACCTTGTCTCCCTCTGCAACACATCGTATAAGATTATTTCTAAGGCAATAGCGAGAAGATTGAAATTGCTTCTTAATATGTCCAACTCTAGTGAACAAATGGGTTTCTCGCTTCGGTGATCAATCACGGATGGAATCATCTTGTCCCATGAGTTAATGTACTCGTACGTTGTTGGGTCTTTTGTTGTATTGCCACCCCAATCTTATCGGTGTTTCTCAATGGACTCGCTAAAGGTTTTTTTCATAGCAACAAAGGTTTTCATCAAGGAGACCCTCTGTCCTCTTACCTTTTCATTTTGGTGGCGGAAGCTTTTAGCAGGGCGCTGAAAGTTGCTAACAGTGCTCATCAAACCAGTGGGTTGAGGATTTCCACCAATATGGATCCAATCATGCACCAACAATTTGTGGATGACACTTTTCTTTTTAGCGGGGCTTTGGTGGAGGAAGCCAGGAACTTTAGAGTGGTTTTGGATCTATATTCCGACGCAGCAGGGAAGTCTATCAACTTCAAAAAATCCTTGATTTTCTTTTTTAATACATAGGGTAAACTTCAGTACAAAATTCTCAATATCCTGGGCTTTTAAAAGGGAACTCTCCCTCAAAAGTATTTGGGTATTCCTCTTTTATTAGCGCTGGGTGCTCCAATCTTTGGAATGATATGATCAAGGCGATTGAAGTGAGGATTCAGAGTTGGAATGACAAGTGGCTTACTTTGGCGGGTAGAATTCTGCTTGTCAACTTGGTTTTGAATGTTTTTCCCACCTACACGCTTTCAGTGATGTGATTACTCCCATGGTACTTCTCAAAATTAAAAAAATGATAAAGAATTTCTTATAGTGTGGCGGTATTGAGGAGAATAAATTACACTTGGTCAAATAGGAGCACATGGCTTTGCCAAAAGCTTAGGGAGGGGTGAGAATCTTGAATCTCAAATGACAAGACACAAAACTTGGGGCCAAGTATATCTAGCACATGCTCATGCACCCATATGGAGTGGTCAGTTCCATGCTTAATAAGAAATATTTGGGTGGGGGTAGAGTAGAACTTGTTCTCTTCAATCAAGAGGTTCCACGTAGTTCTCGCATGTGGAACTTTTTAAATTCTTGTTGAAAGGTCTTATCCCAACTTTCTTCTTGGAGAATAAGAAATAGAGAGCTCACCAATTTTTGGGAGGATTCGTGGAATGGGTGTCCTACCATGTCTCAGAACCTAGATCTAAAAGAGGCTATGGATGAGTGCAAAGCCAAATGGGGGCTTAAAGTCAAGAACTACGGAGATAAATTAGAGGATGACTCTCTTTTTCTGAGGTGGAATTACCTTGAGGAGTTGGTTATCTCAGACTATTCGAAGGAATGATTTTGGCATGCTCTCTATGAGAGAAAGGATTTGTGCATACCAAACGATGATTATATTTTCAGGTTGGGCTCTTGAACTGGCATCTACAAAGTAAAAGATGGCTACAATTGGTGGGCATCCAAAGAGGGATTCTTGATCCCTCGTTGGTTGGGATGTTGGGACTCAAACAACCTTCATAAGGCTGGGGTGTTTAGCTGATTGGCATTCAATGTGAGAATTGTTACTCGAGAAAGGGGAAAGAAATGGGGATTGGTGGGAACTACTAGACGTGGTATGTGCTTGGAAGTTGAGGAGGACGTGGATCATCTTTTGTTGTTTTGTCCCTTCGCCTACTAGTGTTAGACATGGTTATGTGGAAGACTAGGTTTAGCATGGATTCAGGGTAGATCCATTAAGGAAACGTTGTTGGCTTGGCCTAAGCTTGGAAAAAATAACTCTCCTAGTTCCATATGGATTTGTGCACCCATCCTTCTCCTCTGACATGTATAGTGGGAATAGAATCTTCAAATTTTTAGGGTGGTTTCTACGGACATTGCCACTGTGTTACTTAAGTTATAGGTCTCCATTTCTAAGATGATCAGCGCTTAAGTGTAAGGAAGCTTCTCGAATCTCTTCCATGGATGCCCGTGTGAGGGTCACTTGGCCCCTTATCAGATTTCCAGCCCCTAGTTTGATTATAAAACCAGGTATCTCGTAGATGGAGAAGGTTTTGCAAAGAAAGCACGTAAGATATAACCCACCCCCTCCTGCTTTTCACAAACTGAATTTTTATGGGGTGTCAAAAGGCAACCCCGACTTATCGAGAATGGGGTGTTTAATTAGGGACGAAGTGGGCAATCTAGTTATTGTTGGTTTGTTCCCATTGCAAAATAGAACATGTAATGAAGTTGAGGCTCAGGCCCTGTTGGAGAACATCAAAATAGTTGTTCAATCAGGTTGCAATTCACAGATAATCAAGGGGGGCTCCCAAGTTATCAGTAATGATGTCAAACATGGTAAGGCTTTATCATGGAATCATGATTTTCAAATCAACAACATCATTTTTTGGCTATCTAAGATCCTCGAATGGAGTATTCCTCATGTCTTATGTGAAGAGAACTTTATCACCGACTTATTGGCTGATAAAGGTGTCATTTCAAGGGAGGGCAAGATCATTTCCATGGGTGCTCGTGTGTGGGAAGGATTAGAGAATTTAATTGCCAGGGATATTGGTAGAGTGTGATTTTTTAAAGAATAGTTCGGGCTCTCATTGACATTCCTTTCATGGAGTTAGGAATTAGCAACTTTGTAGGGTTTTCCGGTTGTGATGGATTCTCCACCTCTACTTTCTTCTCGGAACTAAGCGGGAAATGGCCTTCTGCAGTGGTATTTCCAGGTTTCGTGTGCGTATCTTCATGATAGAGACAGAGGCGTTGTGTGAAGCAGTGGTGAATATTTTGGGGGAAAATTATATGGTAGACTTTGCTCGAGCTAAGGTGAATTCTGAAGTTGCTTCGTGGTTTGTCTCTCAACTACTCTTGGCGAGAGGGAAGAAAGAAGAAGCCAAGGTCATTACAAAATGTTTCATTAAGCCACAACATCGTCTAGGATTGGAGGAAGCTCTTACATTTGTCAATTTAGCACCACTACTTTAGGATGCAGGCATAGATGGTATATCGTTCAAGGAGGCTAAGAGGGTCATTGCGGCTCTGTCTAACCGCAATTTGACTCTCATGACGTTTACAAAGGACATTCACAGTGCTTGCATGACCAAGGGTGTGGGTGGTAGCAGGATTAAGTGTTTGGATCTCCTAGGGCTCTCGTCTCCTATTTTTCTAGAAATTGAGGTGGTGGCAAAATTTTGGCGCAGGGTTGGATTCTCATACAATTTTCTTCTGCGTGTGGCTCAGGAAAGGTTACAAGGTGGCAGGGCTCACAGGTAGAGTTCGTGGTTCTGATTGATGGCATAAGTGGAAGCCCACGTCTTCAATGCCTTTTCATGTGTATGGTTATAGTTTTCGGTAGTTTGTTCATTTGCGTCTTCCTGCCTAGTAACAGATCTCATTTTGTATGTAGTGATTTGATATTTTGCTAGTTTCGGATGTAACAGGTGGGATCCCAGTCAATCTCCTAGTTCATAGCTCCAGTCAAAAGCGTTTAATTTAAAAATATATATATTTACACAATCTTGACATGAGTAAAAACTAGTAATCGCATGTCCATAATGCAATGTGAACGCCAAACAATATATGTTATTTGATTTAGAGGGATAGTTATTTTTTTGTAGTCGATGTTGATAAGGGGTGTGATTGATTTTGTAAGTGTAGGACTATAGACGAAGCATTACATTTAAAGGTTCTATTTCTACATTTCAAATTTGTTACAAAGTCATACATATACATTTGCAAATCTTATATCATGAGTGGTAGCATTTTGCAGACTATTTTATTTGAACTAAACATGAATACATGAAGACTTTCGTACGTTTGCAGATTTTATATCATGAGTGGTAGCCTTTTGTGGCCAATTTTTTTGGCACTAAACATGAATACATTTGATACCACTTTGGATAGTTAATTACTTTTGTAGTTGATGTGGTTTGTAATTATTTAGGGAAAATTGTGTTAGTGTTGCAACGTGTTTGAGACGGTGGTTGCATTGGTTGTTTGGTTGGTTTTTTGTTGAAAAAGTTTTTTTTGTACTATCAATAACATGTTGATAAGGGGTGTAGTTGATAGTGTAAGTGTAGGAATATAGATGAAACATTATGTTGAAAGGTTTTATGTGTACATTCCAAATTTGTTACAAATTCATACATATACATTTGCAAATCTTATATCACGAGATTTGAACTAAACATGAATACATGAAAACCTTCGTACATTTGCAAATTTTATATCATGAGTGGTATCCTTTTGTGGCAAATTTTATTTGCACTAAACATGAATACATTTGATACCCCTTGAATGACATTGCTGCTTTGGATATAAGAAGTGTTAAGTACAGTAGCAGTGAAGGTGCTATCAAAGTAGAGGGTAGTATTTATGATGGGTTGTTTTGGCTGAGTGACAATAGTCTTGAATCCTCCTTTCTTCTTGCTCCAAGTGTTGGTACGTGCACCATTTTTGAGTACCTTTCAAATGAAAAAGGAGGGGAAATGTGTAGATTGTAAAGCGAGGGAACTCTGGAGAAAGTTGTAAAGCTGTGAATGTCATACCTTGCCTTTCAGTGGTTCTAATGTCGACAGTTGCTCTATGCAAAGTAAGTCCCTGAGACTTGTGGATAGTTAATCCCCATGCCATTTTAATTGGCATTTGTCTTTGATTCCCTCTCTAAATAGGGGGTATATGAATATGTAACAGGTTGGAGGGATCCCAACATGGGCCGTTGTATCTATCAAATTTGACAACAACAAATAAAGGTAATGTTGGTGCTGACATTGATGTGCAATAGACAATGTCAGTGATTATGCCTGTAACACCATTTACGAGGCCTGCGTCAACCCATAAATTAGCAATAAGCATGTTTTTGTTGTTGTTTGCATAGTAGAACTTTGTGTTCCAACTGATCATCATCAAGATCTCTTGTTACGACTCACCTGTTACTTTCAACAATAGATTGGGCGATTGGAACGTTCAATGCTTTCAACATCTAAAGGTTGTGGGAGTTCACGAGACCATTTTTTGCAAACAAATGTGGTGCATCCTTTAAAATGTCGAGCTCCTGCTAAGTTAGGTGTGAGTCGATGTGAGACATTAGGAGTTCCCAATCCTCAATAAGAGGAGTTGAATCTTGCATGCGAAGTAGTTAATTCTAGAATGAAACTTGTGCATTGCTTGTTCCTCGTTGTTGAAATATTGTTTACAATGTAATAGAAAAATGGAATCCCTTCCAAAGGCTAGCTCCATATGAATCACTTACGTTAAGAGGACTGTCCAAAACTGGTGGTAATTGGTTGAGGTCGTGAATACACATTTTTGTTAAATCATTTCCATAATGACTTTTAACATAGAACTATAATCAAATATAAACCTTGTGGTGAATACAATAGGGTTAACTTAAGGCAATGACACAGTAGAAACCAAACAGGGATTCCTAAACTTTGATGATCTCTATGATAATGATGATCAACTATTGAAACACACAGTCACAAGATTCTTACTAATTTCAAGTTTTTTAACCAATATAACACAAAGTTGTGTATTAAGGAAATTGGTGCAGCTTAATAGGAATTCCTAAAATATTCATCTCTGAACAAAACACAATGGAGGCAAGATAGTGAAGGAAGCAATCAACTAAATTAGATAAGTTCTTCAGTTGAATGCAATACTTCCCGAAGGGTGTATATAAGTCATCAAAATTCATGAATATAAGAATATGATCACAATAAATCAAGAATGATTGATAACGATTGATGAAGATATAATAACACGTCACATAAAAAATGATCCAACAATTAGGCCCAAACTAATCCAACTACCAATCAAATAAAGGTTCACCAATCAAATAAATGGATCCTAAAAGTGTGCTTTTGGTTACTGCACATATCATGATCATACAAAATCTTCAGTAGGCTTGTGTTGATGTTCAAGTAATATCAGAAATGGATCATATGCATGATACTGAAAAATAACAATGTATCAGGGGAAGTGCCATTACAATTAGCCAACTGTCTCAACCTTGCTACATTGTGAGGATTCCTTGTAATTTTTCCTATACTGCAACCAAGATTTTTCCTAATATGATCCTAGTTGGTGCCAACTTTGAAGCCTTGCAAAAAGAACAAAAAAGGATTAAAACATAGGTCTTATTGTTCTGTGTATATTTGAGCGGTTTTGAGTGCATGTAATTGCACTTTTGTGCGAGTACTAATAATTTTAAAAAATTGGTTACAAATTTCACTTCAATCCCCAACTACTGTCATTCTTGACTTCACAAAATTAATACAATAATCAACTATTATATCAGTTCATCACAAGATTAATACTGGACCTACATCCTTTTTTGTTATATCAGTTCAATCCTCTAACTAGGTGGAAGTTCATCACAAGATTAACACTAGATCCGCATTTATGATTTTCCATGTTAACATGACATGGGATCATGCAAGCAAAGCATTTAAAGAGGACACAAACCCAATAAACATATTATACATGTCATTTATCTGTAATTATATCTACGATTAAAATGTGCATGTATGACAACATAATGAGAACCACAAAAAATCTAAATGAGAAATATATAATTGGCACTGTTTATAAATGTATTCTAAAAAATTGTAAGCCAATTGCTATAAAGAGATTGTACAGTCACTGCCCATAAAGCTTGCGTGAATTTGAAACTTAGCTGGAACAGGTTGGGAGGATGTTGGAAAATGTTGCATAATTTGGCTTTAAACATGTCAATTGCATGTGCATTAATGCGTTTAAGGCCTTTTCAACAAACCCATTTTGGGTATATGCCCTGCTACCATGGCGTTACATGCAAGGGCATTTGGTCTGAGACATTCTTTGAAAAGCCCTAAAGCAAGTTGCCAGTGCCTGCTCCTAAGCAAGTTCCTAGTGTCACGACTAAAGTTGTAGCTAAAAATAGGTTGACGAATGTTGCCCCGAATATGAAAAACCCGCGGAATGTGCTCAAACTCCCCATCAAAGTGAAAAACAAACCTAGGGTCAAGCTTCGCTCTCACATGCAAATGTAGTTGAGGTCCCAAAACATGCAACTTTGCTAATTTTACCAAAAGCCGCTGCCCAAAACATGCAACTGCCGCATTCGAATGCAACTGTCGCAATGGTTAAAAATAGCTAAAACACCTTACCACCCATCAAAACATCCGTCAAATTTAACCTAATGTCGTGAATGACCACAAACTCTTTACCATAGGGGGAACGCCTTTCAGAGTAAAAATTTATTTTACTCAAAATTACAACTAATTAAATTTATTACCGGGTATAATATACTGCCTCGGTAAAAACTAATAAAAATCGGTAGTTTTAGGGGTCGCTGAAGATTTACCGATTTAGGGGCCGCGGAAGATTTCTTTGAAACCCTTCACGGTGTTCGTAGGAGGCATCGTGCACACGCATTTCTTCCCTCCTCTGCCTGCCTATTTTAGCACTAGAATAATTTTGTGCCGCGAAACCCTGAACACAGATCCGCCTGCACATATACATACATTTTTTTTCCTTTTAACGGTTTTACTTCCCTAGGCTTTTATTAAGACAACCGTCTCGTAACAAGTGAAAAAGAAATCGGGAGGATTCGACCTTAAGACCTGAAAGCCCTACAGATTTCATTTCTCAGCTAAATCTTGCGCTCTATAATGACGGAGGTGATGGACATGGCGCCCGCAGAAGCCCTAGATAGGCGCAGGGAACGGCCATCTGACCGTAAAGAAAAGGAGAAGCCGCTATCGGAAGATCGTAAGCGAGACAGGGATTCGAGAGAAAGAAGAGACGACAGAGATGACAGGCCACCTCGCAGGGGAGGAGATTACCCGGCGAGAGATTACAAGCGCAGGCACAGCCCTAGCCCCCCTCCGTATGTCCCACGTGACCGCCGCCACTCGCCGCCATCGAGGCGCTCTCCTCCTTACAAAAGGTCTCGCAGGGACGATGTTTACGACAACCGTCGCGGCAGCCCCAGAGGAGGCTTTAATCCCGATGAGAGAAGGTAGTTCCTCTACTCTGTAAACTTAAACCCTAAACTTTTTATGAGAAGTTACTTCCTCTATTTGTAAATTTAAACCCTAAACTTTTTATGAATTGTTCCAAGCTTTCGCATTTCCGATTTTTTTTTTTTTCAGAAATTATCTTAAACCTTTGTTTCGAGAGTTGATTGTCCGCAGTAAGTACCCATCGTTTGAAAAGAATATTTTCATCTAGTTCGTGCGTAGACATGAAAGGAAGCAGAGAATAGATTCAAATGTCTACAGGTAGGGTAGAGACTTCCCATTTCAATATTAGAAATTATGTCAACCATTACAATATTATATAGCCGTTACAAGTTTGTATTATAGGGAGTTTGCAGAGTTTCCGGAAAGACAAAAGGACTGTCACAACATGTAGATAATCAGTATCTTTGCCGGGTGTTTGACAAATTAAGCAGGCATAACCGACCAGCTCAAAAAGTTTATTAAATTTTTTTTATTCCCCTATTTCTCTGTAATCATCACTTCCTCTCCAAAATTTCAGTTAAGGTCCTGAACACAACTATTTGGGACTGTGATGGTGGCTTCCTCTCAAAGGACCAGTACCAACCTTGTAGCAATCTCCTTCTGTCCCTGTGCGAGAGCCCTTATCCCATCTATCATCAGGTGTTTGTGGAGGCTGGATACCCTTGAGGTCATGTACACTGTTCTTTCCATGGAAGTGTGATCCTAATGTAGCAGGTGAGAGCCTCCAGAATTAGAGAGCATCTTAAAAGTTTCTTCATGCCACTCCAGCATGGTTTTCCACTGTTGATAATCTCTACACCATCTAATTTTTAAATTTTTACTATGTAATAAATTATGCGACAAATTATCACTTAGCCAGAAGATAATCATAACACATCTAGTAAACTGAATTTCTCATAACTTATTGTTTTTATTTTAAGAAGTTATTCTACAATTTTCACATATTTGGAAGATTTTGAGCACACATTAAATTTGATGTCGTTTTGTTTTTTTTTTCTTCATTTTAGTAAAATATGAATATTTGAAAATTTTACTTTTAATAAGATTTTGTAACCTATCGTTTATTTCTTTTACGTCTTGTCCTGGATCTCTTCCTTCATTTCAAATCCTTTTTTCCTTTAAAACCCTTAAATTTGTAGTTCTGTAGTAGTGAATAATTTAAAACCTTAGAGTACTGTATTTGGTTGGGAATTTTTCAGTGTTACGCGAGGATGAGTCCCCCTCCAATCCCAGGGGTCCTGGACGTTCCAGGGATGCTGAAACGTGGAGGAAACATTTCCTCCACATTTCCGAACTTCCGAGTTGCAAGGGAAATGTCCCTTGGACGTTTGACAAATGCAGGAAACGTCCTGGGGACGTTTGGGACGAAAGGGGGATGTTGGGGACGTCTGTATGTCCCCGATGTCAACAGCACTTTTAAAACCTTTTTTCTTTAAAAAAATAACTAGTTTTACTTTTTATTTATTTATTTAATTAATTTCTTTGTTGTTTTCTCTTTAAAAACATTTTCCGGTTGACTGTGATATATGAATACAGAAATTTTCAAGCACAAATGCACATGGTGGACTGTCATTACATACGATGAAAACCAACAACATACATATTAATATTAAAAATGATATGAACACATAACATTAGTACAGTTGTATGTATGTTGTTGCTCAGTTTTTACTTTTTAATATGGATGTCTCGACATGGTGGACTTATATATAAAAAATGAACCGCTATTCATAAAATTTCTAAAATTTATTTGTATATTTTTATATTTGTAATTTTATATATTATATAAATAGCCGTTCCCCTGCCGTCCCGAAATTTTGGAATTTTTTTGCTGTCCCTGAAACTCCGTCCCCACGTCATGCTGTCCCAGAGTCTTAGGTAACTATGGAATTTTTCAAAAATTAATGCTGTTTAAATTATTACTTTTGATAGTTAACTAAACATGTTACAAAAGAATCTGGTAATGAAAGCCAACATCAAAACAGCAAGAAAACAGAAACCAAAGACAGCCACTAGCCCATCAGTGGCCAGGAGTTATTAGCCAGGCAGAACTACTGCCAACTGTCAAGTAAAAGGTGACAAGCAAGCATAGATAAGGTTGCTCATTCGTCCTTGCTATCTTCATCCACTTCCACAAGTGCCTCTCTGACAACATTACATGAGTTACTATGGCAGATTTAGTGGTGAATACGTTGTTTCTATAGTGTGATGTCATCTGACATGCTGAGGATATTGTTGTTAATACCTCCTGCTGTACCTACTGATCATGGCAGTCTCAAGAATCTCCGTGTGCCTTGCAAGTTCCTCCCTGCTATCATTTTTTTCCTTACCAATAGGAAGATTCTTTCGTATACTCCAAAAAATATTAACGCGCAATGAAAGAATCGTTTCCCGCAGCCTCATAAGTTTGAATATCATTATGGTTGCAATGGCATCCAAGAAATTCACATGGAGTAACTCATCTGTATCATTCACCAACCGGCTTTGGGTGTAAATAATCAATCTGCTCTGCTCCATCTCCATACAGATATCCTTGAGACTCTTGTTCATTACTTCTGTAAAATCGTGGCTGCAGGATTCCCCAATCCACACCAGAGTTCTCCTCTCCTCTCCTAGGCTGTGGTCTGATTCTGTACAAAGTTCCTTGAGACTTTTACTATCCACGATTCCCTTGCCACGGGCTCTCAAGGACTCTCCTTTCTCCCACACGTTGGATAAAGATTCTGCATATTTAGCTCCCTCATGTCTTCTTCTCTGTTGCCATCAGTGGGGATGTTAGGCTTCTTCACCAGTAGCTTTTCCCTTCATCCAGCCTTTCTATTCATTTGGCTCCCACTATCCATTTTTTGATCTCTGTTAATGTTGATGTCACCCTTGTTATTGCTTGCCTCCTTTATATTCTTGTTACAACATCCACTTATTATGGCCGTTGGGATCCCGAGACAACATTCTTTTACCATTTTAATGGTGGATGTGGAATCAAGATTTCCCATCCCCTTGGTTAACGTTGCTCTTCTCATTGATGTTCTTCTTCTGATCATTCAGCCGCCCATTATCCTCAGGTTCATTGCCAGGAAGATTGTTATTCAGATTAATGGGAGTTTCCTCCATGGTAATCTCCTCATTTTGATTTCTCTCCATGTCTCCTTCATTTTGCCTCTGTTGCATAATACCCCTATTCATGGCAATATGATTATCAACATAACACCTGTTTGTCTCAGCCTCCGCATGGGCTACATTCTCAGGAACACCATTGTTGCTGGCAGTATGGTGTTCATCATAGTTTTCAGGCCTGCCCCTAGCATTCTTCAACCATGTACCCGTCTTCTTTCAGCTACATGATGTTCTCTTAGCCTCTATTTGTGAGTGTTGATGAGAACGCTAAGAGATGACACAAAGTTGATCAACAGGTTAAAAATCATTCTGATCTGGCAACCCACCTAGGGAGTGCAAGGTTGACAAACAAGACAAACACGGTTTTTACAGCTGCAGATCAGGACAAAACATGCCCAATGAATGGACAAAATAGACATAAGACTGAAGGAAACATGCCAGGGAATGAATGAAAGCCTGCCAATGACGCATATTAATATTCATCCCCCACTGGACACCCCGTCTGACAGCAGCAAATGCTATGGGATGGAATGGGAATTTCCACCAAGCTCAGACACTTTCAGCACAAAAAGCAATCCCTTGTGTAGCTATGCCATGTTGAAAGCAGAAAAATACAGTCTGACAACTAATTTAGGAAAGGGACCAGTTGACAATTTCCTTAAGAGGGAAAAAGATGTCTAGTGAAAAATGCCAGTCCACTTTAGGAAGTCTAACCTAACAGGACTGTCCGATCCAAAAATCTTCTTACAAGGGCAATTTCTATTCTCGGACTTGACAAGACAAGAAAATAGAAAGAGTTAAAATGCTGCATCACTGAGAGAGAAAAAATTAAAAAAGTCAGGACAATTAAGTCTAGATTGTGGATGCTTTCCAAAATGACACTGCCTTTTGACCAATCAGAATAGAGCCTAGAGTTGATGACCCCGTCATATAGCACATTTAGAAAGAACAAATTTTTGAGCTTCATCAAATTGACATCCTTCCCCACTTGGTCCTGATTGTGAATTCACATCTCCTTGTTATAAAGAGCGCTATTGTTTGCCACCCAATCCACTGCGGAATTTTCCTCTCTTAGGATATCATGAAAACTAATGAGGTCAAATGTTTTCCCCAACTATTTTACTTCCATGATGAGACTTTGCAAACTCCAATTGCTGACTTTTTCCTTTTTAAGCACATTAATCATTAATGATAAGCTTGGTGCCCCTCTCAACTTCTATTTTCTTGATTGGGAAATCAAGACCCAATTTGAGGCCATGCATGAAGCCCTCAGCCTTCACCACATTGTTAAGAGTCGATTTCCGCATAGGCGGAACTCAAAGCAACCACTTCACCTTTACGATTTCTAATGATAGCTCCAACATGAAGTCCTTGGATAATTCTTTGATGTGTCATTGAAGTTAAATTTGAACCACCCTTCTTGAGGTGCCTTGCACTTAATACTCTCCCTTTTCTTGTTCTTTGAATCTATTCCATCCAAGTCTCTCTCAGCTTGTGAGGATGCCAGTCTTTGAAGGATTATTTTCTTTAGATTTAGTTCTATTCTTCATAGAGAGGGTCATAATCTGTAATGTCCCCGTTTAGAATTAATTAATTCTGAATACCGAAAGCTTATTTTTGATATTTTCCATAGGCTAAGGTGAAATTAAAAGAGAAATAAATTAATATAAGTGGTCCAAAGATTTTTTTATATTTTAATTGGAGAAAGGACACTTAAAATATAATTTAATTATTAGGCGCCAAGTTGGATAATAATTAAATAAAAGAGTCTATAATGGGGGTGCCAAGGATAGAAAGGGGCTGCGTGAGAAAACAGATCCTACTTTTAGGATAAAGTGGAGTTTGAGCTTTTTAATATTGCATATCCCTAATTTTAGAATGCGGCGCCAACTTGAGGAGGAAAAAAGTATTATTTTATTGGTTTATGGGGGCATGCATGTATTTCTAGAAGGGTGTAATGTCCCCTTTTCCAATCGAAGACCTTTGGCCTATTTTGTCAACCCGACGGCCAAAGGAAAAATATAAGGGTGTCTTAAGTTATAATAAATTATTATAAAGTGCTATAAAAAAATAAAATATAATTATTAAAGCACTTATATTAATTTATTTAGCTTAATAAAAATAAGTTGTAATCCCTATGGAAAATACGATTTGCCTTAAGGGGCAAAAGTCATTGTAAAGGGATTTATTATATTTTATTCCTCCTAGAAAGGATAATGGCGACTTGGGCCAAAGGAGAGTAATGAAGCCTAGGGAAGATAAAAACATAATTAATTTATGTATTTCCCCTAGAGAAATGCAACTTGCACTAGGAGGGAAATATTGTTGGGAAAAACATTTAATATGGGAAAATATTAAATGTTTGCATAGGAAAAATTATGTGAGCTCATTGGCTGATTTGGAGGTTGGTTGTTGGCTCTTTTCCTTTAAAAGGGAAGGCGACTTGCCTCTTCTAGAATCCAGATTTTTATATGATATTTCTCTTGCATTCGAGCTCTAAGCTTTTGCATAAAAAATTCAAAGGACGAAACCCCTTGTGAATTCTACCTCTTGTGGACGAAAACCCCAAGAGTTTGAGAGGGTTTTTCACTTAGAAATTCACATTGATTGTAATCAGATTTTAAGAGTTATTTTCAGTCATTTCCAGCAGTGTATTTTGAGGGTATTTTGGAGAATAAATTGCAGCAGTTTTTCTATTGTGGGACTGATTTGGCATGTTCTTTGAGGTATTTAAATCTGATTTCTATTGTCAAATCATCTGTAGATTTTTGTGAAGTGAACCAAAGTAAGTTTATAATTTTTAGAGGGTTTTCACAGTGGTTTTTAGACAGTTTTATAATCAGATTTCAGATCTAATTTCTGAGTTGATTTGACATCCAAAAATTATGATTCCTATATGAATGAGTTCCTAAAAATATAGGCAAGCATCTGGGATAGAGAAAATAATTTTTGGAACTCATTTGATGCCTTAGATATGTGGGCCGAAATAGTAGGAGGGTCAGATCTGCATGTTTTGTAGTTGCTGTTATAATTTGGTTTACATCATCTTGTTCCTTGTATTTTTCGAAGTTCGGGCATATGTCATTTGCCTAGATCGGAGTTGTGTAGAGAAAGTTATGCTATCTTGAAGATTGCAGCAGTTAGGGTTTTAAATATAAATTATATTCCAGCTGTTGTAGAATCTGATTTTCGCCATAATTTCTCCAGGGTTGTTCCAAGGGTTTGGGAGTAAAAATAATTATTGTATGCTGATTTTGGGTGTGTTTGCATATAAAAATAATTATTTCCCATAGCTGCCAAAAGTATATTTATTATTTTGTGGGAAAATCTCATATTTGGGCAAAAGATCTATTGGGGATCTTTCAAAGGGGGTGCCCACTTTGGAAGAGAATGGGAGGTTATAAAGGCAGATTTGGAGTTTATTGTAAGAACGTCTTGGAAATTTATCGACTACTTCTTTGTTTACAAGTAGCTTCTGCTTCTGCATCAGCAATAAAGGACGAAATTCGTCATTTGCATACAGGTTTAACACGGAAATCCTCACATCTGAGCTTGACAATTCCATCCAGAGGTTGCAATGACAATTCAAGGTACATGTGTTCATCTAGTTCAGCTAGGGCACACTTTTCAGGCTTGATTCTACATCCGAAACAAGTATTGCTAGGGCTTAAGCATGTGGGGGCAGATTTCAGTCAAATCAGTTTGCATGCTCATCTCTTCCATCTATCTTTCTATTTAGTTCAAAATTGTGAGAAGATAATTGTATTCAGACACTTTGGTATTTCTTTTATTGTAGCTGATTGAAATCAATAAATGAAAGTCTGTTTTTGGCAACTTGAGGCTTGCTATTTTTATTAAAAAAATCATATTCTTAATGCTGTCATAAAAGACAATTTTTTATACTGATGTCCTAGGGTTTTGTCAGAAATATCTAGATTTATCTAAAGCATTTTCAGGGGTATTACATAATCAAACTTTGCTAAATCTATTTCCAAACCTGATTTTTATCTTTAAAGGACCTCATGTCATTGAAAATTATTGTTTTTCTTTCAAGCTGCAATTTTCAAACTATTACCCTAGGCTCTAAATCTCCTAAGGTCTTGAGAATGCCAATTTTGATTGTGCAAGTCCACGAATGTAAATGATAAACTAAAGTCTAATTCAAAACCATAGGGAATTGAACTTTACAAGAAATGTACTCCAAATTTCCATGGCGAAGCTGTACTCTAGAAGGAGGTGATTGGTATCCTCCTCACTTGAGAGGCACATCATGTATCTACTAAGGCTAGTAAAACCTTTCTCCTTTAAGTGTGTTTCCTCTATGTACACCTAAGATATGTCAGGATAGACCTGAGGATGCCTGGGTTTGTCTGGGTCTACATCTCAACGTCTTGTTGCCCCTTGCTAGTAACTCATCTTGCTTGTGTGTCTTTTAGGGTGAATTACTTTTAAAAATATTTTTATAAGCCCATTCTTGAATTCTCAACATAAAGCAAGAATAAATGTGAAAAAAAGTTTTTTCTGGGTATTGGTTCCTTTGCAGGTATGCATGTGGTGTGTCGGGATCTACAACCAAACACCTTGTTGCCCCTTGCATGTACTCATTTCACTTGTGTGTGTATTTTAGGGATTAGTATGCTTTTTAAATATAAACATTGTAAGTGTGAGATAACGTTGAATTGCATCTTGTTTTAAAAATTTCATGTAGCTATAGTTTTATTTTCAAGATAATAATGTTAATATCTGCATAAAAAATGGTCTCCCATAGATCCAAAAGCTTGAAACTATTAAATTATGAATACTCGCAAAATCTTAACTTGATGAAGGCAAAAACATTAGATTGAATTCTATGAGATTTAGAAGACATTTATTTGGATGCATGGTAGCTAAACTCGGATTGGGATTGGATTAGGCAAGCCTGATATACCGAAGTGACATACACGGTAGCCAAATGTGAAGTTGGCTTGGACTAGGTGAGATTGATACACCCTTTGTGACTTGGGCTTGGCTTGGCTTGGATTGGGCAATATTGATTCACCAAGGTGACTTAGACTTGTCGCACCAAGTTGATTTGGACGTGACACACCAAGTTGACTTGTACTTGGTCCTGCCCAGTGTTATGCGGGGATGCGTCCTCTAGATTTTGGTGACGTCCCAGACGTTCCGAACGTTTCGGGGACTTGAGGACTTGGAGGGGATGTCTCCAATTTTTTTCAAATCTTTTAAAAGTTTTATGATGTTTTTACTTTTAAAAAGATGTTGTTTTTACCATGAACATCAAATTATAATCTTGAAGGTACCTAAAATACATTAAATACAGTATAAATCCCTAAATGTCATTGAAAAAAGTTAAAATATTGAAATATTATTTTTTTATGTATTATTTAAAAGCCTTCCCCTTGCCGTCCCCAAAATTTTGAAAAAAAATTGCCGTCTCGAAAACCCTGTCCATCCGTACCCCCGTCCCCGAGACTTAGGTAACTATGGTCCTGTCTTAGTAGGATTGATATGCGAAGCCGACCTGAGTTGGGATGAACCTAAGCCGACCAGGTTTGTCCTGTTATACTTACGGAGGAGCTGGACTTGTATCGGTACCTAGAAGCCCACCCCCCCCACAATGGTGCACCCGACTTCGTAGGGTTCCATGCTAGACAAGGCTTGGAAAGGTTGACGGATGAAGTTGGATGACACTTGGAAGTTGGGACCAAACCTTCCATTTTTTTGAAGGGTTCTAAACCCTAATAATGCACATCATGAATAAAATTTTACTAACCTTTATATCGAGGATAAATTTGTAAGTGTGAGATAGCTTTAAATTGCATCTTGTTCTAAAAGTTTCATCTAGCTTTAATTTTATCAAGACAGTAATATAAGTATCTGCATAGAAATTGGTCTCCCATAGAGCCAAAAGCTTGAAACTATTAAATTATTAATACTCACAAAGTTTAGACTAGATGGAGGCAAAAATATTTAGATAAATTCTACATGTTTTAAAAGACGTCCATTTGGGTACACATGGTAGCTTAACTCTGACTTGGTTTGGACTAGGGAAGCGTGATATACCAAAGTGACATACATGCTAGCGAAACTTGAAATTGGCTTGGACCGGGCGAGATTGATACACCCAGTGTGACTTGTACCTGGCTTGGATTGGGAATGTTGATACACTCAGTTGACTTTGACTTGGTCTTGTCTCAATTTGATATGCCAAATTGACCTCAGCTGGGATGAACCCGGGCCTACTGTGTCTGTCATGCTCTACCCGCAGAGAAACTAGACCTGTACTGGTATCCAGAATGCATCATAACTCCCCTTGCCCCCACCCACAGTGGTGTACTTGGCTATGTAGGGTTTCATACTGGCCTTGGCAAGTGCTTGGAAAGGTTGATGGATCAAGTTGGGTAATACTTGGAATTAAACCTTCAAAAAGCCTTGAACGTTTTTAAACCCTACTAATTTACATCAAGTGTAAACTATTATTAACCTTACTGTATAGCGAGGATAAACTTTGTAAGTGTGAGATAGCTTTGAATTGCATCTTGTTTTAAAAATTTCATCTAACTGCAGTTTTATTTTCAAAATAATAATATTAGCATCTGCATATAAACTGGTCTCCCATAGAGCCAAAAGTTTGAAACTATTAATTTAATACACTTATTAATACTCACAAAGTCTAAACTAGATAGAGGCAAAAACATTAAGATGGATTCTGCAAGATTTAAAAGACATCCATTTGGATTCATGGTAGCTAAACGTGGACTGGGATTGGACTAGGCAAGCCTGATATACCAAAGTGACATACATGATAACCAAACTTGAACTTGGCTTGGAGTAGGTGAGATTGATACACCCAATAGGACTTAGACTTGGCTCGGATTGGGCAACATTGATACACCAAGTTGACTTGGACTTGGTCCTGTATCAATATGATGCATAAAGCTAGCTCAGGCTTGGCAAGCTGATGCATAAAGCTGCTTGGGCTTGGCAAGGCTGATGCGTAAAGCTAGTTTTCTCTTGGCAAGACCAATGCTTTTACAAGTGTGATTGTAATGCCCCTTTCCTAGATAAATAAAGACAATTTGGGCTTTCCAACAAACCCTTACACCAAATATGCAACAAAATGATTTTTATTTCAAACCCTTACCAAAACAAATATAGCAAAATGAAATCTTCCTTTATTCATCTAACAACCACAAAGCAACAATACCCAGAAGGCCAACATCATTTAAGAACCCTCAAGGCACATGCATATGCAAGAAAATAACTTTTTTAACAAAGATCTGAATTTTTATTTATTTATTTTGTAACTGAAAATGGAAGATATAAACAGCTGACTGTTTGATACAAAATTGGAAGATTGGAAGGCTGGAAATGACGCCCTAGGGCAGATTTAGGTCTTGTGCAAGCCCTAGCACCAAAAATTACCCTTTTCACAACTTCGTCCAACCCTAAAATTGTGCAAAAACTGTCCAAAACTGTTTCAAGCAAATATGACCTGATTGGTGGCTGTTCCAACATAAGAAACTTTGAAAATCTGATCTGCATAAGATGCCCTAGCTGCCAATCTCTGAAATCTGATCCAAATTGTGCCCTGGCTGATAATTCTAATATGATCTTGCAAATTTGTTGATTCTAAGTCCAAACGTAGCTCCTGATTGGAACTACTTCAAAAGATTAGTGGCTTTTCATCCACAAATTTGAATACATCGGAGGGTTTTCATCCTCATATGTGGATTGCAAAGGAGGGTTTTCGTCCTCGAATGCAGAAGTTGTAGCAGCAACTCAAACCTTCAATGTCCAAATAGATGAGAGTAAAAAGATGTGTCCAAATGACCCCTCAACACTCTTTTATAACTTTATTTTTGCTTTTCCCAAGGAAAAGCCTCCAAAAGCAACTTTCCATTTCTATTTCTTCGTTATGACTTGCTTTTTTGAAAATAACTTTTTTATAATAATAAAACTTGATCAAATATTACTTATTTTATAATAATAAAACATAGGTGTCTTTTATAAAGTTACTTTTTCGACACTTAAGTTATATTATTAATTTATCATACTTTATTTGAAAAGGGGACATGACAGTGATGCCACAAGTTGGAGCTGGATTGATAAGCCCGATGTGTCAAATTGGCATGGGATGCCCCAAGCTGGGGTAGGCTTGGTCATCTTGATACCTTGGCAAGGGTAATATGCCAAGCAGGCCTGGTCTTGTCAAGGTCAATGCATGATGCATTAGCTGGCCCAGGCTGCTCAAGATCAATGCACAAACTGGCCTGGGCTTGTTAAGGCCAATGTGCCCAGCTGGCCTGGGCTCAGACTGGGAAAGATTATTAATTTATTACACCAAGTTGGCTCAGACATGGCCCTGGATCTGCAAGGCTTGTATGCCAATATGGTTTGAACTTGATAAGACTGATCTGCCAAGCTAGCCTTGGCTCAGCACAGTAGAGGGGCTCAGGGATGTTAATGCACAAAGGTGGCCCGAGTTCAGCAAGGGCGATCCATCAGGCTGGCCTGTGCATAGAAAGACAGATGCTTCATTCTGGCTGTGACATGACAAGGTGGATAAGCCAGAATGGCTAATACTTAGCACTAATAGTCAAGAAAATACTTGGTGAAATAAAAAGTTTTCACCTTTTAAGTTTTTGTCATTCCATAAGAGTTTAATTTCAAGTATGTCCAATTAAGACTGAGGCCTTGCCATCTCATTGCCTTTGGTTGTTACATTTGTAGGCCATCCCAAAATTTCTATCTGATCATTCAAATTTTATGTTTTTGAATACTGGTTTTATTCTGGATTTAATATGCTCATTATACATCTGCCACCCCAGTTCTCCTGATTCTGTTTTGCTTAAAATGCTTTTCTGCCGCTCATAGGTCTGAGTGGATTCTGTTTGCTGCCAGGTTTCAGCCTCTGCACTTCTTTTTGTTTCCTATTTGCTGAAAATTCATGGCATATGTTCAAGCTATACATTGCAAGGTTCCTAACTTCGAAGATAACATTTTTGGGACCTCTGCTAGCAGATCTGTTCTTGCTGGTTTGGTGGAGAAATTGCAGGGAACAGGACATTATTTTGTTGGGATATTTCTTGACCCGTCCCGACTCCTCTCCACCTGTCTCCTGGACTCTCACAGAAACTCCCCAAGGATGCCATCCAAGAGTTACAACACTCAATCCAACAAATATTGTCAAGCAAATACTGGGAATTTTACTGCCTTTTTTAGGTTCACATTTTCAGTACTGATACTTCCTGGAGGCATTGTAGTTCCGTCATTTACAGGCCTTCAATTTTCTAGGATTCTACTCTCCACGCTCATCATCTTGCTCTGTGGTCTGCTGCTCTGTTTTTGTCAATTATTGCTCCATTTTCCATTTTACGCGAACTCTTAACAGATAAGTAGGGGCAAATAAAAAATCAAAGCATTGGGGCAAATGAATTTAGGAAGTTTTGGAACAGTATTAAAATTACTATCTTTTGGAAATAATCTGTTTTCAATGGACTTCCAACTGGATCAACTTTTCTGTTGTTAAATTTTATATCAAAATACAAAAACTAATTTTAAAAAATTGAATATTTGCATTGTCGTGTTTTGTTTCTCTTTGAAAAATTGATGATCATAGATTTTCTTTGGCAATCCAAAGATTTCCTTCAACTATCATCCAAAACCTTGACTTGGCCCACCTCTTTGCATGAGAAATCTTCAACAAGCAATAACAACAGCAAAATGAATTTCAACTCCATTCTATGCAGCAAATTGCAAAGCATGTTCCCAAAACAGTAGACAATCATCTGGAATATGTCCACAATGGTTCCTCTCCCATTAATACTACTTGATTTTTAGTGGACTTGACAATTCTATGGCATATGCAATATCAACTAGAAGCTTGGCTCTGTCTACCCAACCAAGCATGTCTTCCTTTCTCACAGTTGTCAAGGAAATTGATGACACTTCTTTTTGCTACCATATCTACAAGATCCCACAATTCTAGCCACAAAGCATCATTCACTCCACTGATGGTTAGCCACTCGAATCATAGTGGAGGTATTGTTTTGGATGCTGCATTTCTTGTAAAAGTGGTTTCACTTGTGAGTGAGGCTTTATGTTATGCTGTTGGTTTCCATGAGCAATTTAATTAGACTATCTATTTTTGTGGGATTTTTATGCAGGTGATTTTAGTCATTACTGAAATGACATTTTTCCTCATGCATATTTGGTAACAATCCCAAGGCAAGAAGGCCCTTAGCACACAGGCACGTTAAGCACAAAGATTTTGGCAATTGTAGTGTCTAGTAAATCACCCTTGTTAACGGTGCTTGTGTGCTAAAGTGGGTCCCCTTGCCTTGTGATAATCACCGAAAATACATGAGGAAAATTGGCATTAGAGTCATGACTACTCATGGAGGTCATTTGGGCAATGACTAAAATCACAAAAGTAAAAATCCCAGAAAATAAGATAAACCTGTTCTTGTTGCCGCAACTTCAGGGTACTCTTCATCCTTGGGGCATTCGGTGATCAGGCATATCAATGATGAACTCTACACATCTATTATTGTTCATTTCCTTCCTCAATTGACAACAAATCTTGATGGACTTTTTACAACTATGGTGTTGGCATCTTCCTGCTTCATTGCCTCCTATAGGTTCCATTCTTAAGCTGGGACTATTCCATTCAGCTTTGTGGTTAGATGTTGGTCAAAAGACTTGCTCCAGCTCTGGGTAGGTTTGTACAAAGAAATATTGAAATATAAAAACTATATAGAAATAATAAAAATATTAAAAATTAATAAAATGTATATAAGATAAATAATGTATCATGATTTCTTATACGCTCACTGCTCATGTGGCACGTTTGTGATAAATCCATTTGTGCACTCGATTCCCTATATTCCTAATGCTGCTGATTTTGCTAACAAGTAGATGGACAAGTTCAGAGCTGAAATTCCCCCGGAAGAGAGATCGACAAAAATCAATGTATGCACACAACAATGTTTTCATAATCACTCACTCTGGGCGGTAGTTAAATAACACCCATTTCAGATTCATGCCATTGCCACTAAGCATCTGGATGGACATTAATGTTCTAAGAAGCTCATGAATTTAAGGAGACCTCATCATATGGAAGGGATGTGAACGGGTCGAACTATCTTTCCCTGTGGGTTTTGCACAGCTATTGGCCGGTTACGCCCCTAGCACGGTCGGGTGCACCTAGGTTCTTCCTTGGATTCCCAGGGCATTAATGTGCTAAGCAGCTCATGAATTGGGGGGATCCAATCAGACCGAAGGGATGTGAACGGGTCGAATCATTTTTTCTTATGGGTTTTGTGCAGGTATTGCCCAGCTACGTTCATGCTGGGTTGGGTGCACCCGGGTTTGTCCTTGAATTCCCGGGTGTATGCAACCCTGTTGGGATGTACCTGCATTCGAATCGAACTGGGACCAGTACTCGGTATGCCCTGTACTGGACTGGTCCCTTGTGGTGAAGGACTTGGCTACTTAGCATTCAGTGACTCCATACATGACACAGTTCTATGTCATGGATCCAACCCTCATCCCACTGCAATACTTTGTTCTAACTTCTCAGTATGGAACCTAATTTGATGCACATCATCAATTGTTGGAGCTCAACTCTTCATATGAGCATTCTTTTGGCATTGACAATGCATTTCTGGTCAATTTTTGGTCTTGGTTAAGTATGACAAAGTTATGAATATTGTCACTAGTCCCAAATAAGGTACTGGAACCTTATGTTTTTCTTTTCTTGGCACCTCCCAGTTTTATAAGGTGATTTCTCTTACTAGTACATCATGCACACATTCATGAACTTCTTTTTGAATATGTGTTGCTTGTATCAAAAAATTCTTTCCACTTCGGCAATATGGCTAACTTCTTTGTAGGGTTCTGTTAGAAGTTGTCAATAGATTAGCTGCATTGAGTGGATGAATTATGTGGACTGAACATTCTATGGTGTGTGTTTCCCTGATTGGTATTAGATTTCTATTTTCTATTATACTTATTTGTTGCTAATGAGGTCACATAGTTTACAAGTAGAACCTTTGATACTATTGTAAACAATGCACCATTGCTGCGCCCAAGTTTTGTGTTCTTGCATGGCTATTCTTTTTGGCATTTTTTCTAACAGATTTATATTGGTACAGGCATATGGCTGAATTATATTGGTAGAGGCATATGGCTCACTTTTCTGGGACTTTAATCAAGAATTGACAGTGCAGATTTTAAGGAGAGAGCTCTCGATACTAGATTTTAGTTCTCTATTCAAAGCAGAGCCTATCTCTGACTTAAGTTTTGAGTGACGTTATTAGATTCCTGTGAGCTATCTTTTCTTTCTAATGGTCCTGCATGGCCATTTTTAGTTCTTTGAGAGGGTTAGGAAAACTATATATGAGAGACTGCCTATTCTTCATCAGTAACATTATTACTGGAGGAGAGCAGCCACAGTTGATTGTTCGAGATTCAAACTTTGCATCTTAAGGATTAGTAAAGAGGGTTGTTGACTTCAGCTGCCAATCACAACCAGAATAAGAGGTGCCAAGCTTGTGACATCAACAAACATTAAGTCTCTATTTCAATCTGTACAAAAATATGTCTTTCAGTTCTGTATAATGTTTGGTGCAATTATTATGTGGTTTTTTGTCTGAAGAGTAATGAGCTATCATTTCTTGGACAATATGTCCTCTGGTTTATCAACTCTTTTTCTCAGATAGGAAAAGGGATATGGATTCATTGACAGGGACTTAATTCTTCATTGATGGGATTTTATATTTTGATTGTTATGGTTTTTACCTGAACTCTAATTGATGGCAGGTTTGGTTATGATGTAATTGGAGGATATGATAGGGGTGGAATGGGAGGAAGAGGCGGATATGCAGATGAAAGACCCCACAGTCGGCACTTAGGACGTGCATCTGGTTTCCATAGTGGACCTCCAGGTACTTTTAAGTGATAGCAATGGACAAACTCAGTGATTTTTGAATAAGAGATGATTGGCTATTTTGTTTATTTGTGAAACTAAGATATTAGATGGTTGTAATCTTTCAAGTGTGTTTGTTTAATATAGTTGTGTAAAATCTGTTGCATTCTTTTATTTGATATTATCTGATAATATCTTGTTGCTTGGAGTTATTCCAGACTGGCCAGGTGCTGGACGTACTGGCTTCAGTGATATGTCAGCTCCTCAACGGTTAGTCATGGCTCTTTATACCATTTTTTCTATTGGAGATGTGCTGGTTGTATGATTTTCTATTTGACTGTTTTTATCAGTGAAGTGCTTGTCTCACATTTTTCAATTGTAAAGTGTTCTCTAGTTTAAATTCCAGGACCTGCTAACCGATATTAAACTGTTGTCAAATTGATTTAATTTAATTTGAATTAAATCTAAATATTGCAGAGTAACTTATGTAAAATTTGATGTACAACTGTTAAGTACAATATGACGCAAGCAAATAAGCAAATGATTGCAAAACCCTGAGCAATGAAGGAGAGAGGACTTAGCTGATTTTCGCGTTGTCTGGGACTGATCTGGATTGGAAGAAATCCTGAACAAGAAGTGCAGAGTGTCGTTACTACACAATAAATTATGGAATGTAGGATTGAAGCCGGACACGGGCGCCTGGGGCAAGATAGGGGCACCTAGGTGCCGACAACCTTTTCTGGTCGTTGTTGATTGCACAAGAGCTCTGGATCTTATCTTTGAGGTGTCGCAGAGTCTTTGTTGTTGTTGTTCTTGTTTGATTGCCTGAGAGTTGCACAATGGATGCCGGAGGTACCTATAACCTGCAAAAGAAGAATTCACCTGCACAAGCCCACAAACCACATCAAATCTAAAAAAAGAAAGATGCAAAATGAGGAGTCGGATTGACCCCGGCAGTCACCCCAAGAGTGAACTTACAACCAAGCGCTACACTACATCTCAAACTCCATGTAGTTTTGGTGAGTGTGTAAGAATTGTGCCCTAGGATGTCCTTGTGCAAGTGCACTTGATAGCGGGCTATAGCTAGATGTAGCAATGTAGTAAAATGTGAGGATGGAATAATGAACTTCCCCTTCCTATGCTATGTATGCAGAATTGCAGTCCCTTGTCCCATAAGTGGATGCTAGATGGATGCTTTAGAGTGTTTTAGGTGCCTTCAGATGCAAGCTTAGGTGATGATAGTATATGCTTCATGATTGGTCCTTTATTTTGAACACAACTCTGCATTTATCATAGTTACCTGAGACAGGGTTTTTGGGACGGCAAAAAATTTCTAAATTTTGGGGACAGCGGGGGCACAACTAATTAAAAAATATATAAATATTTAAAATATAAAGATATAGTGACTAAATTATATAAATAAGCTGAAATAAAACCATTTGAGATTTAAATAAGGGGAAACTTGAACTCATAAACATCAAATACATTCCTTAATACTATAATATCAATATGTTAATGTCATAAACTGAAAATTCATAATTTGAATTTTGAATTTGAGACAAGCTAAAATTTCAAATATATTATTAAATATAAAAGTAAAACCATTCTAAATTAGGATTGATCAATGACAATAGCTGATATTCATATCATTAATCTCATAGCCAAATACACCAACAATTGTCTATTGTCAATATTACAAAAAAAAGAGGACAACTACAAGTATTAGCCTAAAAATTAGAATCAGCATCTGAAGCAATATCCATGAACTCCTCCTTGCTGGTACTAGCATCCTCGTCCTCAAAGCTAGAAGCCCAATCAATCCTCGTGGCACAGTATTGTCCTCTTTAATCTGCCTCGGCTCCTCGAGATCTACATCCCACCGTAATGTTGGGGTCTGTTTGTAATCAGGTGTCTTGCGATCTATAAGATGCAAAGCACTGTGTACAGCTACAAGCTTCTCCGCTCTCGCAGAGGTAAGCCTATTCTTCTTAACAGAGTGAATCCAACCATATGTAGACAAATTCCTCTCAGAGGCAGAGGAGCTAGAAGCCTGGAAAAGGAGGCGAATGACAAGTGGTCGCAACAGTCCTGGAAGCCCATACAGTCAACACCAACTCACTGGCTTCTCCTGTGTTATTGTTACCCTGTCTGCCCTTGCTGATGTTTTGTACCCATCAAGTTCAATGAAGTCGAGCCACTCAAATCTGATTTGTGAAGCCTCTTGTGGAGTGTACATTTTTTTAAAGACCTTTATAAGGCCCTTCAAGGCTTCTCCTGTGCTATTGTTACCCTGTCTGCCTTTGCTGATGTTTTGTATCCATCAAGTTCAATGAAGTCGAGCCACTCAAATCTGATTTGTGAAGCCTCTTGTGGAGTGTACATTTTTTTAAAGGCCTTCATAAGGCCCTTCTTCACCTCATCATCATCCAATGGAATAACTTTGCCTGGCCTCTCCACATACCATTTGGGATTCAGTGGATACGCAGCCATATGAAGAGGAGTGTTCAACTTCTTCCATCTCCACTGAACAATGGGCTGTATATATGTTCATTATAGAACTCCAAAGTGGGGTCCCTCACCCGAATAGTTGCCTTCATTTGCCCAAGCATGTTGTGAATGCACTCGTATATCTCACCAAGATTGGGGCTGTTGGAATCCCCATATTTGATGACACTAAAAACTGGAGCTATGATTGATATGATGTATTTTATATCAACCCAAAATGTTTCCCGCAACACCACTTCCTTCACTCTTTTCCCTTGATCTGTCTTGGACTCACGCCACCTAGTCCAATCCTGTGTCATAATCATAATTTTCTGGGGCTCCTGCAACTCAGACATCCTCTCCAACAAAATAAAATAGGATGCAAAATGGGTGTCAACTGGTTTCAAAAATTCCTTCTTCAAAAAAATTCGAAAAAGTGCCAATGATGTGTGGTGATTACATATGAATTTCTGCACATCCCTGGCTGCAGTCACTATTTGGTTAACCCACTAAATCTTCCCTATGTCTTTCAGTGCATTGTTCATGGCATGCACACAACATGGAGTCCAATAAATATACCTATATTCCTGCTCCACTAGCTTGCCTGCTGCTCTGCACACATAAGTTGCATCTGTGACAACCTGTACAACGTTTGAAGGTTCAACCTCCTCAATGGCATTCTTCAAAATCTGATACTAAAATTCAACATCTTTCTGCTTCCCAGAACAATCAATTGCTCTCAAGAAGTACGGTACATCTTTGCAAGAGACAATGATATTGATGAGAGGACGGTGTCTAATATCCGTCCACCCATCCATGATAATACTACATCCATGTGACATCCATGTCACCTTCATCTCCTCCATCAACAGATTAACCTTGGAATAGTTTCTATCCAATATTGTCCTCCTCAGTTTTGTGTCTCCAGGAGGCACATAACTTGTACCTTCTTTTGCAACCTTAGCCATAGCCTCCTTGTAATAAGGAGAGCGAGCGATATTAAATGGAAGCCCAACAGCATAGAAATTTTTTCCAATAGCATCATTTGCCTCTTCCCTTACCTTTGAATCAAACATGTCAACAACTGAATTTGGGGCTGCCCCCATGGCCTTTCTCTTCCCTCTGCTTTCCACTTCTGACACTCCAAAATGAGAACCAGCTAGAGTATTACTATGTTTGCTAGCCAGAGTAGAACCACAAACTTCTGGCACATTGTTTGTAGTATTTCCATTGAAGATTCTCACCATCTCAGCTCTCTACTCTAGTGAAAGGTCCTTACAAGTGCCAACCCCCCTTTTTGTAAAGTGCAACAAGTGTGCATTGGTCCTAGTGATATTGCCATGCGGAGTCCGTGCACATATGTTGCACTTCCATACTTTGCTCCCCCCTTGAGACTTGGAGATGGGGTTATCAACAATTTGGGCAAATTGTCCAATGGCTTCTTCTTATCAAATGGTCCAATGGCAAATTTGGACAATATTGGAGAGGGGCAATTGGTAGCACTACCAACTGAACAACCAGTTGCCGCTACCACTACATTGTGTCCCTTCTCCACTCTCCCCCATTGTGGCATCACCAACTCTTCCACGGCTACCTATCTCAACTTCCCGTTCAACCCTCTCCTACTCTGATTCATGCTTTGATTCATACTCATGCTCAGAAGAAGAACTCATTGTGATGATTGTTGCAATGAATTAAAAACAACCATAATTATATGATTGATTAATTTAAAAAAAAAAACGTAACCAATATGCATTTTTTTAAATCCTACAAACTATATGTGACATGCGTGATTATATTGTGAATGTAGATGCAAATGCTAAAAAACAATCACTAAAAAATGCAAATATAAATTTATAATATAAATTTTTAACTAGAAATAAAATGTAATTAAAAAAAATGTAACCATTTAAATTTTACAGCCAAACCTTATGCAAGATGCATTTTTTTAAATCCCACAAACTATGTGCCTAATGTAGATGCAAATGCTAAAAAACAACCCCTAAAAAATGGAAATATAATATAAAATTTAAAATAGAAATAAAAATAGAATTAAAAAAAAAACGTAACCATTTACTATACCTTTTTCAAAATCCTACAAACTATATGCATGATTACATTGTGAATGTAGATGCAAATGCTAAAAAGTATCCTCTAAAAAATGCAAATATATGATAAATTTTAAAATAGAAATAAAAATGTAATTTAAAAAAAAAAAGTAACCATTTACAACCAAACCCTATGCAATATACATTTTTTAAAATCCTACAAACTACATGCATGATTACATTGTGAATGTAGATGCAAATGCTAAAAACACCGCCTAAAAATGCAAATATAAATTATAATCTAAATTTAATAAAAAAAAACTTTTACGGGTATTGTAAGCAAATAAAATTATAAATATAAATACCTCGCACTCGCACTCGCCCTCGCCCTCGCCCTCGCCCTCGCCCTCACCTGGTGTGAATATGAAATGAGCCCATAATATATTTAATAACATAAATTTGCACTGTTAGGGTTAGGGTTAGGTTAGTAATGCTTTTTTTTTAATTATTAGTGATTTACAATTAAAAAAAAGGTTAAAGTGCTGTTTTTATGTTTGGAAACAGGGCATTTCCCAGCCAAAAAAAAAGGGAAACGTCGGGAAAACGTTTCCCCCACGTCCCCAAGACATTCGGGACGTCTAGAATGTGTCAGTTTTGGGGGGGACGCGTCCCTGCATAACTATGGTATTTATATGATTCCCTTGTTTGAATTTCATAATTGACAACTGGAAGGCCGACCCATAAATGAAAAAGGTGCCTAAAAGACAAAAGAGACCCAAAAGAAGTAAGGTGGAAAAAGGTTCAGGGGTGCTCAAAGGGACAGAGGCGTCTGGGGCTTTTGTCCTGGCTGGGCATTGGTGTTTGGAGCCATAAAAGGTAATAAGTAAAATACCCACTGGGATGTAGGGTGTAAAAAACCAAAGAGAAAACAAGACACATAAAGAGGCCAAGGACAATCGTCAATTATTAGTTTTCTTTCTTAGAAATCGTGTGAATGGTAGTATGTGTTTAGGACCTAGAAATGTACCCAAGTGTGTGATTTAGTGTCTACACAAATGTTTGAAACAATAATTAATGCATCGAAGTCCTCAGGCTAATTTCTGGGCCATTTGGGCATTTTTAGCCGGAACCTTCCCATTCCTGCAAGAGTTCTACCACATATTAATTTATAGTATAACATTATGTATTTGATTCCTCTGGTTATTACAGCCTTTCCATGATTCTTTGGGCTCTACAGGACTTCGATTCTTTCTTCGTTATGACTTATATGGCAGGTAGCTTATTAGTTCACTGCGAAGTGAGACATCAATTTGGTGTGTAAGACCTTCACTTGAGCAAGCATTTCCACGAGGGAAATCTTTTTTCCCATTTGTTTCATATATAGACCAATGAGGTGTACAACCCTACCCAGTGGATTGAACATGACTCAGGCTGTATATAAACCTTCCAACACTATTAGTATTAACTTATTTAACTTTGCTTGTTGGGTTTTTCGTTGTTCACCTTTCAAGTTGAGATTAAATATGTGAAATCAAATATCTTCGTCTGTTCCATGTTATAGGCCTACTTCAAGTGATCAATTTCTGTAGGTTCTTTTTTTGGTCAGTCATATTGGACATGGACTAATCATGTATGTCACCAGTCAAATTTATTGCTTTTCAATACCTTTTTGGCCCTGCACATATTTTGTGCATCATTGCCTTTCAGTTAGTACTAACAATTAAGAATATGAATTTTTTTATCTAAAAGTTGTTTGTTTAGCTGTATTGAAGCTGATAAGCTATTTCAGATGGTTGTCTGGCATGTCAAGGGTTGAATAGTTGGTTTTATTTAATAGTTATGTATATGCTTATCCTAACAGATCATCTGACTAGGTGAGCCAAAAAAAATATTTTTCTATTAAGAAATCTGCATGTAGGACTCTTTTTAAGTAATTGATGCTTCTTAGGCAATAGAAGTTTTACAGAGAAAAGTATTACAGAGGCAGTTGATTGCCTAAAATTGTTGAGGACCTTCAATATTTTTGTATTTTGATTCAAAATCGGATGGAAATATAACTGAAAATGATTTGGTTTGATTAGATTTAGTATGTAAGACAGATGCATTTCTTTTATAAGAAAAACATCTCTGGATGTAAATAATTCTTGTTGACTACTGTTTGTTCTCAAAATTTCACTATCTACTTTAAGTTTGTAAACAATTCAAAGCTTTCCAGCGATACTTCTTAGTTCATCGATACATTGAATTTGTTCATCAACAGTTTCAAGTTTATTCAGCTATTTAGTACTCTAATGAGATAAAAATGCTTTCAGGGAAGGGTTGATGACCTACAAACAATTCATCCAAGAGCTTGAGGATGATATATTACCAGCTGAAGCTGAGCGAAGGTAATCCTTTTAACAGTGAAACTCAGAGAACCTTAAATGTATGTGAAGACATATTTTTGGTGAACTGTATGTTCTTTATTTCATATATAATTTTTCTATTCATGTAATGGCATGCAGAATTTAAGAAAAGCTTGAATGTGGGACAGGTATCAGGAATATAGAACAGAGTATATCAACACTCAAAAACGTGCATTTTTTGAGGCTCACAAAGAAGAAGATTGGTAAGCTGTATTTCAAGCATTAGTATCTTTATGATTGACATTTAAATTATCTTTCCTTTTTAATTTTTATAGAAATTCTGTTGATGACTCTTTTTATTTGCACTGTAGGCTGAAGGATAAATATGACCCTTCACACTTGGAAGCAGTCATACAAAGGTTAATGATTTATCTTGTGTGCCCAAGTATTTTTGATACGAAATAGTTAAAATATATGTTTGCTTTGTAAAAGTAGATTTTTTAAGGATGCCAATGGAACTATTTTGTGATGTGGCAGGAGAAACGAAAATTCAAGAGCAACAGCAAAGGAGTTCATGCAAGAGCTACAAAATGGAACATTAGATATGTAAGCTACTTTAGTTTATTTTGATAAGCATTATAATTGATGTTAATTACTTGAATGTTTCGCTGATATTTGCTTGAATTTTAATCCAGAGGTCCAAGCTCTACAGGATCAATACCGTCATCTGCAAAGGGAGGTCAAGCAAGTGACCAGAATTCAGATGATGATGCTGAGAGTAGTGGCAAAAGGAGGAGACATGGTAGGGGCCCTGCGAAGGAAAATGACCTCATTTCGAGTGCTCCCAAGGCTCACCCAGTGAGTTCTGAGCCAAGACGAATTAAAAAGGATATAGATCTTGGACAAGCACTTATTCGAAAACTAGATGGAGAGAAAGGTATAGAGGACAATAATCTTGGTGGTTCAGATCAAGATAAATTTGATGGCGAGAAATCTTTAAGTGGTTCAATAGGTGTTGTAATTGTGAGAGGCACAAACACTGTGAAAGGCCTTGAGGGTCTGGAGCTCTTGGATGTTGTTGTTACTTACTTGTGGAGGATTCATGGATTAGATTATTATGGAATGATTGAATTGAAAGAACCTCCTAAGGGTCTACGCCATATAAGAGTAGAAAGCAAGAACAATAATGATGAGACGGGCGCGGGTGATTGGGAGAAGAAACTAGATACTACTTGGGATGCCAGGTTACAAGGTCAGGATCCATTGGAAATCATGTCAGCTAAGGAAAAGTTGGAAGCTGCAACAATTGAAGCGTTGGATCCCTTTGTGAGAAAAATACGAGATGAGAAATATGGATGGAAATATGGTTGTGGAGCCAAGGGTTGTACAAAGCTTTTTCATGCAGCTGAATTTGTACACAAGCACCTGAAATTGAGGCATCAAGATCTTGTTGCAGAACTAACAGCCAAAGCACGTTCAGAAATATATTTTAACAACTATATGAAGTAAGACATGGCTATAGTTAAGATTAGATAGCAGTGTTGTTTCTACACTGTCTTTTCTGTTTATTTTGATAATTGACTTAAGTTGGTGGATATGCCAGTGATCCAGATGCACCTGGTTCCGCAGTAACAACTCAACAGTCTGGGCAGGTATGGAAGGCCATTTAACTAAGGAATTACTAGCATTGTCATTGGTTATGTTCTGCCTTCCAAGCAATCTGATCATTATATTTTTTCTTCTTCCTCTATTGGCTGCAGAGAGACAAGGCCCGTAGAAGAAAGGTAGGACCAGGTGTTGCAGGTGATGTGCCATCGGGATCTGGGAGCCGAGCTAGAGATGTTGACCATCCTGACCGAGCAAGTAGAAGAGAAAGTGAAAGGATTGACAGAGGTCATGAAGAAGATCATTATGATAGGAATGAGAATTCACCATCTCAGGATTACCCTGGAGGACAAGATGTGGGTCACCCTGATCCTTCAATGTTTGATCCCTTTGCACAAGGAATGCATGGTCCGCCTCCATTTGGTTCAGATATGCCACCTCCTCCACCTGTCTTAATGCCTTTGCCAGGAGCTGGGTAGGTAGTTCTGTACCATTATTTCTTTATTGTTTGTTTCTTGGTTTTTTTAGATGCCCTGTATGAGTAATCGTTTCTTTTTTTGAAAAATAAAATGTGCAGACCACTGGGCCCCTTTGTGCCTGCACCCCCTGAAGTTACAATGCGAATGTTGAGGGAGCAAGGTGGACCTTCACCATTTCATCCAGCTGATAACAATGGTGGTCCACGTGGACGGAAGGGGCGTTCAAGTGGCGGCCCTTCAATGGGAGGAGGAATGATGGATCCCCAAGTTATGCTTCCAGTATCTCCAGCATTCCGCCAGGATCCTCGACGCATCCGCAAGTAAGCCTTGTCCCTTGTTTGTGATGATTCTTGGCTCCAGTGCTACGTAAAGTTTGTTATTTTCATGTGATAGGCTAGTCATAAACATGCAGCCATATCTTGTAAGCACATATGGTACTGCTGATTGCTAATCCAGTTTCTTTCAAATGCAGTTATCACGACCTAGATGTACCAGAAGATGAAGTAACCGTAATAGATTATAGGAGTTTGTAAGGCACCTTGTCCAAGCATTGGACTCAGCTTTGCTGAATGGAATAGCAAGCAAGTTCTTGGTTCCTGGATGCTGACACTGGGGAATAGTATGCACAGTATACAATCAAAGAGTCTTTGACGATAAAATTGATTTTGTGATTGATTTTGTTGATGTGATCTTATTTCACTTTTGACTAAACTCAGCTTCATAGCCTCAATAATTTTGTGTATTCAAATCTATGATGCTCTAAATAATGTAACAATATTTTTGGTAATTAACTCCAGTATGCAACTATTGGATTTTATGGTTAGTTGTAGATGCTATTTGGGAATTTACTTGTTTATGATGCTAACAATATAATATATATATATAAGGAGGGTTGACACAAAATTGGGTAGCCGGAGGATGTCAACCACTGGTCAAGTAATCATCCATGCATCAGAAACAAAGGAGGTAACCAGTCTAGAACAGAGACGAGGAGCAATATGAAAAACAAAAGGCTCCAATAAGAAACCATATTGACAGTAAGACACTGTCCAGCTCCATGCATCCGAAACGAAGGAGGTAACCAGTCTAAAACAGAGACAACAACAAAAGAACAGAGACAAGGAGCAATATGAAAAACAAAGGCTCCAATAAGAACCACCATATTGATTGTAAGACACTGTCCGTCTCACAAACAAAACCTTCATCAGAAGATCAGAAGTGGCATTGGAGGTGTACTTCCTCCTATTCTGGACAGCTTGGAAGATATTTCTTTCAAATCATAATTGATGAAAATCATTTTGCTATCCCCTGACATTTTATGAAAATTGCAAGTATCCCAAAGAGCATGCATGCTAAATCCATTCTCCCGCCTCCATGCCCCTGATCAAAAGGAAACATTAATCATTATTTTGAATGTCATTTTGGGTGAAGATGTATGAAATCCTCCATTTGCTAGGATTGGAAGAAACAAGAAATGCACAATTATTAAGCACACGAGACACCCAATTTGCCAAAAAACTTGGCATCCAGGTGTTTTTTTTTAATAACAGTGAGTGAAAGAAATGAACTCAAATTTTGAAGACATTAAAATTTCCTCATTAAAACTCTGGGTTTGTCAATTTTATAGCGCTTTTTCCATTGATGGCATTTCTGATGATTTCAGAATCACAATTAACTTCTAACCTTGATATTTAACAACCTAAATATTGTTTGTACCAAATGAATGTTAGCAGAGAAAAACCTATTAACATCCGCTAGATGGTTTCTTCTAACACCTCCATGTCTTGACTTGCCAGAATTGCCTTTCGAAGCTCCATAAAAGTCCAGCTTGAAGTTGTTATCCGGCAGTTTTCACTTGTTATTACTCCTAGGATCAATTTTGCTGTCAGCAAACATGTAATTGCTCAGAAGCCCCATTTCAAATGAATACGGCTTCCGTTCTTTTTGGCAAAGTGATCATTCATCTGGAAATAAAGAATTACAAAAATTAACATTATTGATATTCATCGAGTCAAATTTTCACGGTTAAAAATCACGGTCTGGATTAAATATTCAACTACTGAACTAAAAGACATTGGGAGAATATAAAGTGCATATAACATGTGCGTGGCTTTTACCATGACTATAGATATTAACTACGTCACCTGTTTCGCCTGGGTTATGGATACGATTAAGAACAGGTACAAATATGGGGTCGATTTGATTGTTGGTTCACCCAGGGTATTGCAGCAGGCCTGTTGCAGTACCCTGGGCAAATCCAGTGTTATTTAAAAAAAAAACTTATAAAAAGTCTATTGTGGCCTTCAAAAAAATAATCCAGAGGATCTGCTGCAATACCCTGGGTGAATCCAGGGCCAATGGTTTTTTTATTTTGCTGACTCAAAATATAATCCCAAGGATAAATCTGGGGATGAATATGTTAATCTGTCTTGATCTTTGTGTATATGTTGCAACATTTATAGTATGTACTTGTTCTTAAGATTAATCTAAATATGTTGCATTGAGTTATTAGTATGGTTTGTGGTTCTCAATTAAATTGTGTATTTCATTCATAATATGTGGCTAATTTTGATTATTTGGCTATATTTTTATTATTTGACATATAATTTTGTATCGAAAGTGTCAGCTGCAATATCTTTGGGTGAATCTTGCATCATTTTTTTTCCTTCAAAAAGGTCAATTGTGGAGTCCAAAAAACAATCCCATGGACAAATCTGGGGATGAATATGCTAATTTGTCTTACTTTTGTATATGCATTGTAATATTTGTCCTATGCACTTATTCTAAAATTAATTTTAATTTGATCATTAAATATCATGACATTCGACTTCGAATTATCAATGTATTTCGTGGTTTAATTTATTATCAAATACGTTATAAGCTTTATACATAATATTATTAATTTTACTTATTTAACAATATTTACAATATAATTTTGTACAATAATATACAAAAATATCCCCACAACAAAAAAAAATGCCATACCAGCATATACCTAATTCTTTATATCCATACGTATACTCGTACCCAAAACGAACTAACTACTCTATTAAAACTGAAAATTTCACATAAATTAGAAATTATTTTTTAATTACGTTGGGAATAACTTGAAAGTCGTATACTTGTGTTTGTTATGTAGCTGTTTGAGGATAAAATAAGTTGTGTATCGTGTGAAAACACGTGTATCGGATGTTTTGTTAACTTCAAAATTATTTTTGAAGTTAAAGCTTTCTAAAACTTGGAAAACATTTAATGAGGGCATTAAGGGTTTGCATAATGTTGGATGCTTAGTATGCCAAGAGGTGTCTTAGAATAACACCTGCAAGGTATGAGAGGCAGAGGTAGAAATGAGTGTTCATTTTTATTCTGACCTTAAATTTAACTTTTAGATAACCATCATTTAAAAGTTAGTTTTTGTTTGGAGAAAATAATTTCAAATATTTTAGATGGTTGGAGTTTTGGAACCTTTTTTGACATTGGAAAGATTTTGACTTCCACATTAATGTAATTAGATTGATGTTAAGGTATTGAAGTTATGAATAAGTGTGGCAAGCTAAAAATTAAGAAAGGTTTTGAGATTGATATCTTGTAGCCTTTTCCAAATAAATGTATTTAAACTGTCTGTGCTAGTGATAACAACAGTAAACATCGGCACTAATATTCAATTGATAAAAAGATGAATCATCTCCTTGACATTTGAAAATGACAAGGGTTGATGTGAGTAATCATTGGAAGGTATTCGTACAAGGAAGATGGCACCGTTTCCACCTTTAAGAATTCATATATAATATGAAGCATTATTCAAACATTGTCATAAAATTTAAACTGGCACTTCTACATAATTTTGCAGCTTAAAATAAATATATCATTTTTATATTGTATTTTTCCAGCATTATATCAAGCTTATAGAACAATGGAATCAACCAAACTGACTGGGATTGAAGTTAGAATGTCTGAAATTAAATATCTATAAAAAAGCAAGCTAAAGTTGTGTTGATCAATATTATTCAAAACAATGTTGGATTTATTGTTGGTGCACTCACATTCTTTAACATGAAACTAATTAATCCAATACCTAGTTCTGCGTGTTTGAGCAAATATGTAAGTTGTGAATAAGTCCTCAATTGGCATGCTTATACAAAGCACAAGTAGTCAACTCTCAATTGCCGAAGACATTTTTTTGTTGCAAAGGTTATATTTTCACTAAATTCAAAGCCCCACAACAAATAGCAATTTGCAATCTTTTTATTTCTAGTGATAACTTGTTTAACTTTGAAATAAGTGCAAGGACTATTCAAGTTGAATATTTATATGGTATTTGTGAGTTTAGATAATATCATTTTTCAATTAAATAATTATTTTGATGGAATTTTATGTATTTGGTAGTCATTATTTTAATAATATATTTTCTGTATTATTTGTTAATAATGAAGGTATTGTATTGTTTGAACAATATTTTATTGATTGGTAATCTAAATAATTACATTCATTCGTAAACATTTGCTGATAAAAGTGAGTGGTGGTAATCAAGATCTTTGTGTAAGTAAATCATCTTGATTGATTAAAACCATTAAAAAAATTTAAAACTATAATTTAACTTATTTTAATTTTAGTTTTTTAAGTTATAATAAAACTTTAAAAAATTAAATTTGAATATTAGAGAATTGATTTAGTTTAATGAAAAAAACATTGGTATCCACAAAAGAGCATTGGTATCCAAAAAAATTCAAAATATTTTCGTTTTAATTTAAGAGATGATATTATAGTTTTAGGCATTTACCCATTCACAAATACCATAGGAAGATAAATCCTACAAGTAAAGATGACATAAAGAATAAGTGGTAGAACATTATTTCTATTGAGGATATTTATAGAAAGTTTTGACTATACAAGACAATGTAAAGCTCTCATTCTAAAAAGTTGTGTAACTTCAATATTTTTGAAGAGATGCTCAAAGCCACTTTATTGTAAGTTGGAAATCACATAAGTGGTTAACACATCCAAATAGCAAGGAGGACCTCCCACACCTCACCCAAGATTGTGGGGAAAAGCTATAATTAAAAATGAGTTACTTTGTGAACATGATTGCTATAGTGTTTTCACAAGGTTTGTAAAGTTCTTAAGTAAATTTTCCTATAAAATGTGCATTAATTGTAAAATTTCTGAATAACACACATTAGTAGCAAATTTTATCTTTCTTCAAAATTCACCTCACATGTATTTATTTATTTTTTAATTCCTCTAGTAAAAACACCGTCCCTCCAACTTTTCCCTACCATCTAACATCTTTTTTATGGAACCTCAGGAACTTAAATCACGTTAAAAATTATCTACACAAGGAGAGATATATATCAATGTTAAGACACTTATTACAATTTTTTGATCAAATTCTTGCCGCAAGAAAATAACAATTTTAAGTGATGGTAAAATAAACTGCAAATTTAATATTAAAATTTCCTTTTGACGGTCAAACAGGGGTCAAATTTAATATTAAAAGATAATTGTTAACAACTCTCAGATATTAAATTCACCATCACCACCCATGGCTGCCATTGTAGGACGATTGCCAATCAAATTTGGGGACAGTTGTCAAGGGAAAACAATATAATTCCGTACCATATATCATTAATTTCATCACAGTCGGTATAATACATTATTTGAAGACACATATAGGGCAGCTAAGTGTGCAATTTTAGATACATTTCTCAGGCAAATTGCAAGTAACTAAACATTTGGGTGTAGCGTTTCACAAATTCTGGAGTTTGTTTCGAGTATATGTATCAACTCAATTTTGTTTTGACAGCCCAAACGTTGTGGCCTTTAAAAGCCCATATCAATGAAGGGTTGACTAGAGTCCAACAAGAAGACTGTAAAGAGAACAAGGCTAAGGGCAGTGAAGCTATAAACAAGTGACGTAAGCTATAATCAAATGAGAGCACCGATTAGGATTCATGGAACTTTCCAAATTCACCCACACGTGCAGTACTAGATGCTTTAACATTCTATATAATTTGTGTTTGATATTGAAAACAAACATGAAATCATATGATAATAGTGGATCGAAACAGGATCTATATATTCTTAACATCTCTAGATATTCTCGTTACTTATGAAGCAATTGAAAATACTAAAACCAAACATGAAATCATATGACAAAACTAAATCATGATACGAGATCTATATATATTCAACATATCTAGATATTCTCGTTGCTTGATGAAGCAATTGACAATCATATTGTCTATGCTTAATTTAGTAGATACATTGTTCAAACATGATAACACAATGAATCAAGCAAATGTAAAAACAAAAACTGTTGAAAATGAACTCAAAGATTGACAATATATTTTTCATTTTGAATTAGTGAGACTAGGAACTGAAAACCATATATGCATATATTAGGTGTGCATTTTCTAGTGTGGTTCATAGCATATTTGCAGTAACCCACAAAAGAGGATTACCTTTAACTGTGGTATTGACCGCCAGTAATTTTCCAGAAACAAAGATATATTCAACATTTGTTGATATTCTACTTGCACGATGAACATGCTTGATTCAATCAATTCAGTGTTCAAACATGATAACACAATGAATCAAGCAAATCTAAAAACATAAATTGTTGAAAATGAATTTAAAGATTTAAAATCTTATTTTTCATTTTGAATTAGTGAGACTAGGGGCTTAAAACCATATACGCATATATTAGGTGTGCATTGATCAGGGTGGTTCATAGCATATTAGCATTGACCCACAAAAGAGAGCATTTTAACCTATCAATATCAAATGCATATATAATCAATGTTACATTTAACTGTGGTATTGGCCACCAATAATTTTCCAGAAAGCTTTGACAACCCCAAATGGGGCCTGTGTGGTTCAGAAGATGCTAGCTATAACCAACAAATTACAGGATTTTGGGCTAACAATTAATGCCCAGAGCATATGTATAATCAAAAATAACTTGAGTTCCTGCGAGAAAACATATCCCAAAATGATATTGGCCACAAAAACTGCTTTTCAGAGAAGCTTTTGCAATCCAGAATGAAAATATTTGTTTCACAAATTAAAAAATACATCCTGTCAAAACTATCATGTAGATGGTAACCGACAAACATAGAAGATGTCCAAGCATATACCTGACTTGAAATCTATCTACTGCAATGTAGGTTTTTCCGAGGCAGCATGATTTGCATACTGGCCAAAAATACACTCCTTAGAGAGACACCAATGAGAATTGATTATTTTTACATACCATCCTTCCCAGCTTATTCCGGCTAGGTGCAATCAAATGTATAAGTGCAAAAATTTGGAAAAAGGCCATGTAATAACTGGGAGCTCCATAGATCAGTGGCACAAAACATTCCTTGCAGTAGAACAAACCCATGCGATGTTGGTTCCAGCTATTGATGAAAAATTAAAAGACCATCAAAATGGGTTTTTCCACCCTTAGAAGAAAATATATGGCTAATCAGAATCTTAATTCCAAAGACGATATCTCTTTCAAGCTCATCGGGTTTTCAAATATACCAAAACCTCAAACCAATATCCGATCCTCAAAAACAAAGGCAATATTATCATGAAGTCAGACTAGCCTATTGCAAGTAATACTCATCTTCCTTGTACAGCTATTGCGCCATCCAGATTAGGGACGAGAATGCATCCTGAGACTGGAGGTGTAAGTAAATGATTTACCATTACGCCAAAAACTCCCGGCCAACAATTTTGTAATACTAGCTAAGAGCAACAGCTTTGTCCATGATCACAGAGCTTACATGGACCAAGTTTCCATTATATAAAAAGACATTTGGTGCACTGTGAATGACATGGATTCAGCTTAAAAATCATTGCTGTAGTAATAAAGTCATCCACATGCACGTTACAGTACATTTAAAATCTCTGAACTCTAAAGGTATTTTGTAGCATGGAATCCACTGGTGCATTGGTTCATGGTCGTACAAGGAAGTGGCCATCAAGTAAAATTCCTGATCTTTGCACTTCCAACGTCTTGATGCTGACATCAGGTCCTAACCAGAATTTCCTCAGATAGGCAGGTTCACTGTCACCTGGAGTCCCTGTGTTGCTGGGAAGTATGCAAAGACTTTTCCCCTCATCTTCTACTTGCAGCTTTAAAGCAGTTCTCCGATCTTCCTCTGTTATTTTAAGAGGTGTACTGGCAAAACTCAAAATTTTAGGTATTGAATCTGGTTGTAATTGTAAAGCTCCTTTCTTCAAACTTAATTTTATCTCTGAGAAACTAATACGAAGCCTTCCTGATGATATTTGGTGTATCAGTTTCGCCAGCAAAGGGCTTGCAAGGCTGATGGTTGAGGATGAAAGCACCAGAAACAATCAATTCAGTCAACATACTAAGATTTTGGTAAGATGATCTAAATAAGCTATGAATGAGTCATTGATATTATTTTTGAAAGGTACACAATAATATACATGCCAAACTGTTCATGAATTTGTTAACACAATAATTGATAGTTGTCTTTATAGGACTGTTTGGGGATTACATTAGACAAACTGTTAATGAATTTGTTAAAATGCATTTACTTTACTAGAACAATAAATCTTGCTTACCTGGACAATAAATCTTGCTCGTTCATTTGAACAGAAGCCCTCACCTGAAATGACTCTTTTAAAAGCCTGAAAATCATAACAGAATATTGTCATTTTCTCGTATTACCATCACAAAAATGTTTGCTTCATAATGTATAGACAAAGCCATTATCAGCTCATATGTGTACCTATAACCTATTATTTCTAGTAAAAAATGATAACAAATATGATATGAGGAAAACTTAACGAAAAATCTTTTAGGTGTAAGCTATAAATTCAAAATCTGGTTAAATTATGGAAACATCATTTGGCGAAGTGGCACGAGTTACTGGACCTTGAGCTATTCAATTTCAGCTTGATGTCCGAAGCCGCTAATTGTACATTTGTAAGGTAGATTCCCTGTCAAATACAAAAGCATCAGTTGTTAATATCTGATTTCACACCTGATGGGAAAGTATCAAAATCCAACTCCATGACTGGTGTATCTATGTTAAGTGCAAAGTTATGAAGCAGCAGTTCTCGGTAGTTCTTGTACTCTCAAAGGAGTAATACATCATGTCACTTTTGACTCAATGGTGGGAAATTTGTCATTTTCCTAGTTATGGAAAAGGGGTAAGAAAGACATATATACAAATTTTAGACAATTTCATGAGGATCTTTGATGCATGTATTTTTAAATGCATCACTGGGCAGCATATGTTAAAGAAAAGGAATTTTCGAATGTTTATTGTCGCTGGTCTGAGCTTACAGTTCTCATGAGACATAAGGATATTACAAGTAACTAAGGTAAGGTTTGTACTTCGGGCATGCCATTCATTGCTTCTTGGGAGCTTTACAGCGCCTATATAGGTGTGGGTCTACTAATGGGCAAGAAGATTCTAACCACAAATAGCCATGTAATGACACTCATTCTTTATGGAAACTAGCAGCACATCAATTGTAAATAAATTATATGGTATGCCAAAATTGATGTTTGTGATAATGCAATGCATAAAACCAGTTAAGACACTCATTTTAGAAACCAATATCAGATTAAATGCATGACCTGTCGTGCCAAGGTGAACCTCTACAAGCAATCACGTATTAACAAGTCATCAACATTCTCTTGAGAAACTATACACTTAAAAGTATTGTACTTCCAGACTTGTAGAATCAGAGAATTGTACAGTCGATGAATCTTTTTATTTTTTATGTAACAAAATAAAATGTGATTCAAATCATACTCTGCTACTTTAGAAAAACATTAGATTTACCAAGGTTCAAAGGTAAAGTGTGTATGTGCGGCTTTTAAAATTAGGGTTCGTTAAGGTGCAAAGGCGCCCTATATATGTGCACGTGCACAAATGTATAAATTTTGAATCACTACACACTAAAGTATAAAGAAATTGATCATTAAAAATTATTACAATTGAGTTTTTCAAAGATAAAGTATAGTCTTAAATATTTAAAAAATAAGTCAAGTTGAACATTTATATTTCTTCAAACCTTCAGTTAAAATGTTCTCCAACTACCCATCACTTTTAAGCTTTGGGTCATCTGCAGGAGCTATTACTAGAGGCAACTCAAGAAAGCAATCTGGTTAAATTTATTCATCTACATATATGACACCATTACAAAATCGATCCGATTTTGTTTAAGCGCCTTTTCTTTGTATCCTAGATCTCTACAAAAACATAGACTGCACAGATGCGGGTACGGTTTCGGTACGCTTTTGGGTACGTTATATATATATATAAATATGTGTATATATATATATATATATATATATATATATATATATATATGTATATAAATTATAAATTTAAAGAAGCATTTGCATACTTACTGAAATTTAATACTCATAGAGTCATAAAACTTAAAAGTCATACAACTTAAAAGTTAAAAAGCATTCATAGAACATGAAAACAAATTTGAAATTTCCAATACTTTGAGAATTGAGACTCAAGTTTGTATTGATTCATAATGTTCAAAACATGATAACAAATTAAAATAACATTAATACATTCAAGTTTAAAATTAGAAATAGGATACTTTAAAATTAAAAAAAATTGCATAATTTTTAATTTTTAAGTTTTATCGAGTTGTCTTTTAAAAAAGACATGTTGAGGCTGTGGATATGGCTGGGTACGTACCCACAGTAACAGGGTACACTACGGGTATGACAAAACTGCACCCGTAGCATACCCTGTTACTGTGGGTACGTACCCAGCCGTACCCACAGCATACCAATACTCATACTAGTAACTAGTACGAGGACCTCCAGGGCGTTTCCATGCGGTCTAGACAAAAACTGTAAATGTAACTATTCTTTACTTTCTTAGATCCACAAAACCCCTCTTTTGAACAAAATACACACTCTTTTGAAATTAGTATACCACTTAAGGAATTAATTTCACCGTGTCACTTTATTTTCAGGTGTCCTATCTACTATGAGATCCAAGAGAAATACCACTATCTCTAAAGAGCCTTGGGCAGCTCTCTATCCACTTTCATCCAGTACCCCTTATTACAGGTGCTTGATCCTTTTTGTTCAGGAGGTTGTCATTCTAAGATGTAGATCCTTATTGGGGACCCGCAAAGGTGCCAAGCTAATTACTTCCTTCTTTCAGCGCACTTTTGGTAGTGAAGGTGGCAAGTGCCCATTGACTACAGCTGATCCATACATAGATGGGGACAAATTACTGAGACGGTGTTCCTCTTTGCATATTACTACCAGAGCATCTCAGTCCCCTCACTCTCAGTCTAGGCGGAGTGGACCGCTTCATTTCTGTGTAGGGGTCTTTCTCCTTGTTTGTAGGCTAGATCATTAGGGTACACACACATTGCTTGTTTCTTCTCTACCACCAAAGGTTAAGAGAGGTTGTAAGGGGAGTGCCCAAATTCCTCTTAGGATTGTCCAGCATAATTCCCTTACTTCTGGATACTCTATTAGCATTTTCAGATCCAACAATCACCCTTTTACGGTGATAGATGTTTGAGATTATTCCCTCAAGTATTCATTTACAAAACATAGATTTGGGTGGATTGAACACAGTAGTGTCCAGAAATATGTTTTGAAGATGATGTTGTTCCTCTGGCCTAAGTCTTGCAACAATGTGACATCACTGGATTCTTGTCATGGTCTATGGCTTTCATCTTCAACTCCATGCTTCATTGAGGATCCTTCCCTTGCAGTTTGTAATTGGGCCTAGTTCATATTGTTCATGGTTTAACCACTTTAGGTTTACCCTCTTTCTATGTTAACATTTCTTTAGCGCTTACTGTTTAGCTGCTTTTCATAACCAGGGTCCTTTTTACCCTAGTAATTCTCGATTGTAACTAGATCTAATTTTTAAGTCCTATTGACTTACAATTTTTTTTCTTTCTTTAATTCATTCATGCAAGTGCACACTATTTTTAATGGAAAACAAATTTAAAAGTCCTATCAAGACTTGAGGGAAATACAAGGCACAGATAGCTGATTTTTGAAAGTTAAACTTCGATAGCACCTCCAAGAGAAATACTAGGAATGCCGAAGTTGGGGGAATCATTCATATATTTGAATGGGAGGATGGAGAATTTTATGCCCTTGATTTGTTAGAGTATACTCATAACACAGCTGCAGCCCTAGCCTGTTTTGATGGTCTTAAAACAAATCTAACCAGAGGCATCCCAAAAAAGACTCAATAAATATGATTGGAGCTATGTCAAAAAAAGAGATGTATGGGTTATAAAATAAGTATATTATGGTTAAAGCATGTGATTCTATCTCCAAGATCATCTCTATTATTTTTCATCATAGCTACAAGTATGGGAAAAATGATGATCACCTCCAATCTGAGGCGCTTCCATTAAATCACGTACCATTATAATGTCATATTTCCAAAGATTTTCCACCCTCTCTTATCACAAAGTGGGCTGCCTACTTTCACTACTCCCTCTTGTCCATGCAACACTCTGATGAACAATTTCTCTTTAAGGAAATCCTGGAATATCATTAGTCTAGGTAGCATGATCATTGTTTGGTCTAACAATGGGACAGCTCAATTCTCTTTAGCTAATTATCATTTGCTATGGGTTGAATTTCACTAATGCTTTCCCCATGTCATTATTTCTACTTTTCATCCTCCAATTCCATGGCGGTTTGATCTTTGGTTACTAGTTTTCAGGAAGACCCAATGTCCCTATAGTTTTGGACAGGTTCTGAATGTCAATTTTGGATGGCGGAGTAAGGAAAATTAAAATTCCTGAGCTATATGCACAACAGAAAACTAGATGTACTCTCAAAGTAATTATCATAGATCCTTATTGCCCAAGAGATGACATATTAAAATTTATGACTTTTACACAGCTATATTTGAAAAAAATAAAATTATTCTACAACTAGACCTGACTATTTTGGCACTGGACTGGCATTCATGCATTGCATATCTCAATTTTTAACTTACTCCTACTTATCTCTTTAGCATGCATGCACATTGCATGTCTCACTATTCCTATTTTAAAACTAAGCACTCCTTTTCCTATCCAACAACTTATGCTATGTTTAGCTACTTCTAATAATATTTGGCTATTTTCTAACATTCCCACTTACCTAGATATTTTACAACTCTTAGGGAGCATCAAACATTGACAAGCTCAAACTCTGTCGACAAAACTAAACATTATTAAATGGTAGTGCCTTTATCAATGCATTTGTGACCACTTTCCTTGTCCCACAATATTGCGTATGGACATTCTTCTTTGCAACTTGCTCACAAATGTATAGGTATTGCACATTGGTGTCTCAGAAGCATGGAAACGCCCCAGGGGGTCCCGTTTCATGCTTGAAACATTTCCGAAACGGGAAATGGAAACGAAACGATGTCAAAACGTGCCAGACGTTTCCGGAAATGTATGGCACGTTTCCGCCGGTTTTTTGAAGTTTAAAGCATCAAAACTTTAAAAAATAAAAATAAAATTAGCCTTTAATAAACCTAACCCTAATCTACCTACCTAGACTTGCTAAAAACACTTCCTAAAACCTATATAATGACCTCTTGGGTCCATTCTAAATCACACTCATTTTTCTCTTGCTAAATTCAGTTTTCACTAAAATAACATTTAGCATTGTGAAGAGCAAAGAGACATCAAGGAGTAGCTTGAAGGAAGAGTTTAGGAGGTGGTGCTAAGAGCAAAGAGCATCAAGGAGGAATTCCAAAGCAAATTTGGAAGTTTCAAGGAGGGAAAACCAGGTATTTTTCAAGTTTTTTTATAAAGAAAATGTTGATGTGATCAATGATAACGAATGATGTGTGCATACATCATTCATGATCATTGATCACAATATCATTATGTAGTTTTAATTTAGTAATTTTTAAATTCTATGCTAAAAAAAATAAAAATTGTAACATTTCCTTTGCGGTTTTAAAATAAAACTCATACGTTGTTTTTTTTTAAATTATAAATATCATCCAAACTCTGTGCATGCTCTCACCTCGCACCTATACGGTGACCTTGGTGATCAAAAGCAGAATAGGATGCGTAGGTTTTTTTTTGCTATTTTAAGATTTTTTTTGTATTTATTAAATTAAAAAATCCGAACTCTATGTATGCTCTCACCTCACACCTATATGGTGAACTTGGTGATCAAAAGCAAAATAGGATATGTAGGGTGTAGTTCTAACTTCTATTTAATATTTTATTGTTATCTAAATTTATGTTTTTAAAAAATTCAATGTAGGGTTGAATCTTTGACTCTTGAGATATAAAAACATAAATGACATCCAGTTCAACTTCAGTGGGAGGGCATGGGGAAGGGGAAGCAAGCCAAAGTGGGGGTGTGGATCCTAGAGCTCCTCTTTGGAGACATGTGCAAACTGTAGAGAACCTTGCCGGCGGTGGCTCTCAAGTTTGGGCATGCAATCATTGCAATATATAATACAAATCCTCTGACACCCGCCTCAAAACTCATTTAATGGGGAAAACGGGAACGAGGATTGAAAATGTGTCAAGCTTGAAGGGAAACATATATTGGCATATATGAAAGAGCAAGAAGAGGCTGATTTGGAAGCTTCAAGAGCTAGATTTAAAACCGCTCCTTTGCAAAATAGGGGTTTTGTAAAACCAACCACCCCATCAAACCATCTTTTTATCCAAGTTGCAGTTGAAACTCCATCAGAGGGAGAGTGCTTGTCACGAAAGAGAAGTACCGAAGGCCCATTAGAGCAAGCATTTGCAAATGAGAAAATGGATGTTGCTGATAAGTTGATTGCTCGATGTGTTTATGCATGTGGGCTGCCCTTCAATGTGTTGCGGTCACCTTATTGGCAACAAATGGTGAGAGGAATTAATGATGCACAAGGGTATAAAAGCCCTGGTTATGAGAAGGTGAGAACATCATTGTTGGCAAAAGAAGTGGCCCGTGTACATACTTCTTTGCAACCAATTAGAGATTCATGGAAGGGCTCAGGGGTATCTATCATTTCAAATGGATGGAAAGATGCCCAAAATAGACCCCTAATCAACATTGTTGCAGTGTGCCCTAAGGGGCAATGTTCTTAAGGGTTGTTGATTGTGAGGGTGAAGTGAAAGATGCTCAATTTCTTGCTAATATTTTGATTGAAGCTATTGAGTCAGTGGGCCCTCAAAACATTGTCCAAGTCATCACGGACAATGCCAAAAATTGTAGAGCAGTAGGGATGATATTGAGGGGAGATATGAGCACATTTTTTGAACACCTTGTGTAGTACACTCCTCGAATTTGATGTTGTAAAAGATTGGCAAAATTCCATGGACAGAAGAAATTTATACAGAGGCAAATGAGATTCAAATGTTTGTCACAAATCATCATGTCTCAGGCTATCTTTAGGAGGTTCTCAACGTTGGAGTTGCTAAAGGTAACGAAACAATTTCCTAGTTTCTAATTTTTAATATTTATTTGCTAACTTTCTATGAATTATCAAATTATCAATTGAATTTCTTTTAAATTTAATTTTATATTTTATTAACTTGTTTTAATTTATTTTAATAGTTGCTGAAACAAGATTTACCTCTCGCACGCTCATCTTAAGACAACTTGTGAAGGTAAAACAAACAAACACAGAAAGAGCCATCAAAGTAAAATCAATGATACTTGATGATAGTTAGTGGGCAAAGGTTGCATACTTGCTTAATTTTATTGAGCCTATTTTATCTATGATTAGATATACAGACACCGATGATGCTTGCATAGGGGATATCTATGATGGCATTGACTCTATGCTTGAAAAAATTAGAGAAATCATACAACAAAAAAGCAAGATCTTGAAGAAACCTTCTACAGTGAAGTTAAGAGCGTGATCATGAGAAGGTAGAATAAAATGACCACCTCATTGCATCTTCTAACCTATGCCTTGAATCCCAAATTTTATAGCAGTGAAATAATTTCGCTACCTGGTAGGCAAAAACCATATGATGACCATGAAGTTGCAATTGGAGCTAAGGCAACATTCCGAAGGTTTTTTCTTGATCTAGATATAACTAGTACGGTCCGCTATGAAATGGTGCTCTTTGTCTCTTCATCTAATGGTAGCATGGGTGAAATAGATGCATCAGTTGACAAGTACAAGTTGGCCCCATTCATGTGGTGGTATATACATGGCGATGATGCCAAGTACATATGACCTGTTGCCATTAAAGTCCTTTCACAGGTATAAAATATTAAAATGAAATCAAAAATTTGTTTATTGATTAAAATTGTATGTTCAAAGTTCTTACTTCTTAGTAAATTAATTTTATTACTAATTGAAAATTTCGAACTTATTTTTTGTAACAAGTGGCTAGCAATTCTTCAGTAGAGCGGGATTGGAGTACATATAGCTTCATCCACTCAGCCAAACGAAACAAGTTAGGATCCAAGAAGGTTGAGGATTTAGTGTATGTACACTCCAATTTGAGCATCCTCACACACAAGACTGAAGGCTATCTTAGAGGTCCCAACAAACTTTGTGATATTGATTCCGAGAGTAGTGAATTTGATGCTTCTGCGGCTACTCTTAGCCAGTTTTCACTACTTAGTATTGATGAAGAAGAATCGGGATTCATTGCACAAGGGATGGAAAGTGGAGCTAGTGGGAGTGGAGCTGCCAGTGGTGTTCATGGAAAATCTAGATGATATATTCTAGAATCTAGATTGTTATCATGTATATGTGAATCATTGAAATTGTAACCATGTTGAATGATGAGTCACGACTCTTTAGAAGTTCAAATTTCAATGAATACAAAATATTTTGAGTGCTTTATCAATTATCTCTTATGGTCTACAATTATAAAATGAGTATTATGCATATATATATATATTGTACGGATGTTTCTGATAACATTTCGTATCCAAGGTTTTTTGAAAATTGTCGTTTCTGTTTCCTGGTAACATAGATTGGTGTAGAGAGTGTCATCAAGACTCTAGAGGGATTTTGAGAAACCCGAGAAATGTTAATAACCAATGGGATCATAGGAGCCCTGACCATGTTCTAGGTAGAAATGTGATGAATTTAAGAAATTTCTTTATGTTTTATCTTTTGTGTATATAACGATTCTCTGTATGGCTCCAAAGCCTCGCCCCTCCTCATGGGGAGGAGGGGGTGTATATTCAAGGAAAAGCCAAAGTCTAAGCTTAGAATAGAAAAATGAAACTGGATAGCCCTCTCTGAGGACATGCTCTCTTTTTCCCATGCCTCATCCTATTAGAGTCCTTAGAAACTGTGCTGAGATGTCACTTCAATTTTGCAGGCACTCACCTTGTTCTCATGCTAAGAATTATTTCACAAACCTCTATGTATGTCCCATCTCCTCTATCTTCCCCTGTTACATGTTTGGAACTTTGGAACAGATTGAATACTTAAGGAATTCAAAGGAAGAATTGTGGGCAATATTTATTTGGCTGGTGGTCAGAATTGAGCATTATTATTCATATTTTTGGTGTCTTGTATGCAATCATAAGAAAAAGGATGATGGATGACTGCTTCTAATTTATAGTTTCAAGGACTCCTTTTAGACTGGGAATTGACATAACTCATGACTAGCATAATTATATAACTCTTTGTGGCATTAGATTTTTCCTTTTTGTATGTAATGTTTTTTCCCTGCTGCCAGGAGTTCTAGGTCTAAATAAGATGGGGGCATCTACAAGCCTTGCCAAGAAATTTAGGTTTGATAATGACTTTTCTTTGGAGAATAAAACTACTGATTTTATTGGTGAAAGTTCTACTTCTTGCCTGCATGTAACGAAAGGTTTGAGAGCTTGAATAGAAAAGAGCAATTGTAGGGTGATGAAATTATCTTATTGATTGGGGAGTGGAAGCTGATCCAAACCAGTCCAGGGTTTGAATCATGTATAATGAGCCAACGCACGATTGTGTAGGGCAATGCCTTCCCGTCAGGCACACAACTGGAAGAGTTTCTCTTTCACTTGGCCCCTGTCCTTTGGGACTGGGGAGATTAGCCGCGAGGCCTCCTTAAGGCTGGGTGAAAGTAATACGGTGTTCACCAGGAGCATTCCCTGGAGACTCCCACCTGCATGGTGGGGTCGGTATCGCTAATTGCATACAACAGACAATGTATGTTACTCAGCAGGGAGGTAACAGAGATCAGGTTTTCACTGTTGTGTGCAAGATCAAAGTTGTAATCTGAAGTCGAGGGGTGATTCCCGAAGACTGCGCTTGCCCCTGACCGTCCTGAGCAAGGAGCTCTTCCAGTTCAGGAAAATCAAGAAAAAATAAAGAGGGCATTTTTTTCCACGACCTAGATAAGGCCATCTCTCCAAGGGACAAAGTACTTTGCATGATTAGCTACATGACAAGATAGCTTCTATGGTTGCTTACCAAAAAGCTCATCCTCAACTTCTTGCAATAAAAGGAGCGTTCTCCTGTTGTTGGTTGCTGTACCTCCATTAATTACTTTAATCCTCCATTTACCCTAGTTTCTAAACCTACGCTATCCCTTGTGTCTCACTCTGCTAGCGGATTTAGTTTTGGGGATAATGGGAATCCTAGTGGTCTCTTGGGTGGTGATGTTTTTATGTAGGACCTGGATATGTGCATTCATAACCTAAAATAATGATGAGAGGAATGAAAAGAACTTGGAGAAGAAACATGTCCAGCATGTTAAAATGTTGTTTGAAGCTTTGAAAAGTAAAAAAAATGAGAAGATAATTCAGGAAGACGGTGTGAAAACATAAGGGAGCTCTTAAACCTTTCTATTCAAATATTTCACTCTGTGGTATATTATATTGAATGGTACAAGTGAATGAAACACTGGAAATCTTATGTTATGTCAAATGCTGTACTGAAATCGTACTGGAATGAGGCTCTTGTTAATATATCCTACAGGGTGAGACAGCTGTGGAATCCTTTTGGGGAGTGTGATGAACATGCCAATGCTCTGGCCACTTAAGATGGGATACCTAATCCTGGGCAGGGTAAAAGGTGATTTTTCCATCTAAGATTTTAGATCTTGGCTCAGAAATCAGGCTCCTTTAAATTTTGTTGATAATGCTTCTTAGAAACTTGTTTTAAAACTTTGACTGGGTTAATTTTGTTTGGAACCATGGCACTATTGTGGCTTGATGGAATTTTACTCAGTAACAGTTTAGTTAATTTTGGTATCGGTAGGTATGGTGATCCGCGATACTGTAGACTGGATAGGTGGTTTTCCTGCTTAGCAAATGACCCGGTTTTTTTGTGGTTTTGAACCTCTTAATTTTTTTGTTTTCAATTATGGTGGATTAGATGGAGCTGTTATAGTTATGTAAAGCTTATCCTCAAAATGAATTGAGCACATTTTTATTTGTTTTCAAATATATATATATATATATATATATATATATATTATCAAAATATAATAAAAACTTTGCCAATTGGGAAAGAGGCTGGAGGGTGAAAAGCCCAACACACTGGATTTTTGAAAATCACCACTCCTCTTCCATATTAACAAATGCTTAGCAGTGCATGTGTGCATTGTGGGTCCCATTGCCTTGTAAATATTCACCAATGTAAGTGAGTTTAAAAGGTCATCAAAAATGGCTATTCATGGAAAACAGTCATCACATTGATGACTTGTGTACTAAAATACTCCCACAGTGAAAAATACCAGGAATAATAACATATCTAAACAATACCACTATGAATGCCTGTCCGCTTCCCCTCTCCCGCCTCCCAATTACTTATAATTAACAAAATGTTAGTGTGTAATAAATCCCATGCTGATAATGATTGTGAGACAATGAAGGCTTATAAGGCATACATTCATGAAAATCATTGTCAATTGGCAAAGAAGGTCGAGCTGAAAAGCCCAGAGTGGTGGATTTTCTGTAAATTACATTTTCTCTTTCAACAAAAAGAGGTCGTAGAGAAATGGCTACTCATGGAAAATAGTCATCATGGTGATGACTTGAGTATTGATTATACTCCTAGATAGTGAAAATTTTCATGCAAATAAAATATCTATAAAAATACACTGTTCGCAAAACTATTCTCAATAAATTTTCTCTTATGTGTAAAGTGCCACTAACAAGAAAAGGTGCAAGATGGCCGTAGCCATACGGCAGTATCATATCAAAATTTGATCTTTGCAATAACTGCAAAACAGATTGAAAATGAGATATATTAATACAGACTTAGTGCAAGTACGATGAGAATTATATAGTCATCATGATGATTGCCTCCAGCTTGACAAGTCCTTCAATTCCACGCGCATATTATATAAGCAACATTTTCCCAAAGATGTAAAACAGTAAAGGTAGTAAATAGATTCAGTTTAAGTACAAGTTCTCCAAGATCAAAACCTTATACACGGCTCCTTTAGCTGAGATCTTTAGATTTTTTACTCTCCCTCGGAATAGTTCGTAATTATTTCCAGATACTGACACCTCCAGCTCCCTACAATGTTCAAGCTGCAATTATAAGAAAAGGGCATGTTAGTATGATCCCATGGGCCACTGATGTCGCATTATGCATGTTAAAATAAGGCTTCATCTCATCATTCTCTCCCTCCCTCTCTTACCTCTTACATACACATGCATGGAGGGAGAGATGCATATATAAAGCTGAAACGGGGCAGGAAGTAGAAAAGCAGATAAAAGTATATACTATCACTAAACAAAATTTATAGATGTACTGGAGAACAAAAATGACCCAAACAAGGAACACAAACTTTTAAGGGAAAATGGGAAACGATGATGAATGAAATGCTTGATATACAGATACAAAAAGAGGGGCAATTCGGGAAGAGGATTGCTCACAACAAAACAATCTACATCATCTTCAAAATATCAGACAAGTTTTTAAAATATTAAAATTTAAAATCAAGATTGTTAGTTCAGCTTTTAGTCTTTTAGGCTTTAGATGTAATTGGCTTTTTCAGTTACAATAGAAGATTCCAGGCCAGAAACATAACAATAAATAGATCATCCAAAGGACAAGAACTAATAGGATAGTTCAGAAATCAGGTTTCCAACTTGATTGAGTGAATTCAAAACAGTCCACAAGGCATTTGTCAATATTGCCATCTTGTTTGAGCAAACAAAAATAGGAAACACGTCGTGGGTGGTAGCAAAAAAAAAGAGAAATTCTAAAATAAGTGTTTATTCCAAATGAGTTTTAAGTTTAGAATTTTACGGAAATATAATAGTGGAAGTCCCTACCACCATCTAACCTGAAACATAATTGTAATCGTAGGGATGCAATCTCACAAAAACCATCAGTTCACTTAGAAGCCATCATTAGATCAGCGGTTATCCATTGGCATATCATAAGTGGAACTAGAGGAGGTTTTTAGAGGAAGACTTTTTTTACTCCATGCACCCGTTTTTCACCCCACACTATTGTGCAACCCACCACAATGCACCAATGGGCATTTCAAAAGAAAAAATTGCTTTTATTTTGAAATTTAAACCAAATAAATGAGCGGAAAACACGTTGGGTTGATCAATAAGAACAAGCATCGAATTGAGACACGGCATGTAAACTAGTTGCACGTAGTGCATTGTATCATAAACCATAAACCCTAAACTGACATTACCAATTAAAGATTGGTAATGTGATTGCTATGCCTTTAATCCTAGGTCATATATCGGGATATGTATTGCTGACATGTGGCTAACATTATCTCCTAACATGTCATATCATATTTATTTATGCTTTCGTATGCTTAGTAGGTTGGCCTTGGTGCTTTGCATAATGTATTAGGGTATATATTGGAGTCAATATGAAATCCACCACAATACACCAATGGGCATTTCAAAAGAACAAATTGCTTTTATTTTGAAATTTTAACCCAAATAAATGAGCGAAAAACGCGTTGGGCTGATTGATAAGAACAACCATCGAATTGAGACATGGCATGTAGAGCATTGTATCGTAAACCCTAAACCCTAAACTGACATTAGCAATTAAAGATTCATAATGCGATTGTTATGCCTTTAATCCTAGGTCATATATCGGGATATGTATCGCTGAAATGTGGCTAACATTATCTCCTAACATGTCATATCATATTTATTTATGCTTTCATATGCTTAGTAGGTTGGCCTTGGTGCTTTGTATAGTATAGTAGGGTATATATAGGAGTTAGTATGTGGTAGATGATCATCATATTGAGCACTTGAGTTGTATTGTATGGTTTGGAAGTTGCCCCCTTGAAGTGGCTAAGTCATTCTACTTGCATATTGTGATCATTTATCTATATTTTGGTGTTCTTTGGTGTTATATTGCTGCTGATATTCAAATCTAAGTAATTTCATTACAAGTGGTATCAGAGCTTCGATCTGGCCAGATTTGGGTCAAAACCCTAATTTTGAAGATTCGGCTATATCTTCAAAATGGTGGCAATTTTTCAGCATTTTTTTAACTTGAAGTAAGTGGTGAAATAATTTTAGTTTTTTTAACCCATAGACATTTTTGGAATTTTTCTATAAGTTTCTTATATTTTCAAAATATTTCAAAAGGGTTCCTTGGGTTTTATTCCATTTGGAAATTCATCTATAATCTAAATACAACCTAAACCTGGAATCCAAAATAACCATGACATGGAAATGAGGGAAGGAGGGAAATCGCTATAAAAAATAACATACTCAACCCTAGCGTTTTCATCAACGGATCCTAAGTTCATTCAACTTGAGAGCGAGTTGTGCAATATGCAGTCACTTGCAGTTACAAAAGATGATCTTGACACCAGATTGCAAGAAATGGAATCAAAAATCATGGCATCCGTTTTTGGTCGACATCCACAGGCCACAAACTCCCAACTTGGTCAATCATATTCCACCATCAACCATACCTCCCATTCAGCACAACCTCATCACTTGTCCTGTCCTAATGTGGGGAGTAGAAACATGATGCCGAAAGTGGGGATGAGGAAATTCGATGGTATTGATCCACTCACTTGGGTCAACCAAATGGAGATTTTATTGATGTGCATCAAGCTCCAAGCAGACAAAAGATGTTTTGGCATCCTTGTATCTGGAACCAAAACAATTCATTTGGTATAGGTGGATGTGCAAATAGAAGAAAAAGAAGGGTCTCCCTGTTAACTGGTCAATGTTCACAGATGAGCTCCAGATACATTATAGTAATAGTGTTACAGAGAACTATTTCAGCCAGATAGTAAAGCTTCGACAAACGGGGTTAGTCAAAGATTATACCTAGCATTTCCAATATTTATCTTTACGTGCAAATGGCATCTCAATGGATCAAATTGGTGTTTTCCTTCTTAATCCGGGTTCAATATCAGAATCCATGATAGTTGTTCGTCACGTGGAGGAAAGAGATCTCGTAAAAAAAGGGTTCTTACTACTCACAAGGAACACATGATTCCAACACCATCATTTCCCCAACCAACATGATTAACTCAATAAATTGAAAATAAGAGAGCAAAAGGTTTATGTTACAATTGTGATAGCAAGTGGAGCAAGGGACATAAAGTGTCCTAAGAAGAAATTATTCTATATTCAGCGTCCTAATGAAGAAGAAGACAAGGAGGAAGCAATTGGTGAAGAAGAAGAGGTTCCTGAGATTGAGGCTGAAGAATCTCAACCATCTCTTGTCAAACAATTTCAAGAATTAGCACCCCACAAACCCTTAAGGTTCTTGGGTTCGTGAAGAAACAAAGGGTGACAGTACTAATTGACTTTGGAAGTACCCATAACTTCTTAAATCATGAGTTGGTTGTGAGCTTAAATCTCTTCATTCATCCAGCCCCAGAGTTTTAGGTCATGGTTTCAGATGGAGGTAAAGTTAGTTGTTCAAGAAAGTGCCATAAGAGTAAGATATCCATGAGAGATTACATGCTAGAGGGCCCAATGTATGCCATTTCAATGGAGGGAACTAACATTATGTTAGGGGTCCAATAACTTATGACCTTGGAAACTATTGAATTGAACTTCCAAGATTTGTTCATGACGTTCCATTCTGAAGGGCGAACTTTTGAGTTACAAGGGATGAAGGCAAAAGCTCCACAATTGGTAAGTTCTCATCAAATGGAGAAAATGCTTAAGAATGGTGCAGATGGGTTTGTGGCACAACTATTTTCACTAGAAGCTCAACCATCAAAGGGTCCTATACCATCAAATCTACAAGCAATTGTTAATAAGAAGTCATTCATTTTTGGGGATACGCCGAAAGGGTTGCTTTCTAAAAGAGATCATGATCATGCTATTCAACTAGTACCAAGAAGCCAACCACCCAATATTAGATCTTATTTCTACCCTTATAAACGAGTGAGATTGAAAAGATGGTACAAGAGATGCAGGAAGCAAGAATTATTCGCCATAGTCAGAGCGCTTACTCTTCTCCAATGGTGATGGTACGAAAGAAGGATGAGTCAGACTATGGGGACCTCAACAAATATACAGTGAAAGATAAGTATCCTCTGCTCGTCATTGAGGATTTATTAGATGAATTGCATGGTGTTGTTTATTTTACAAGATTAAATCTTTGAGTAGGATATCATCAAATCAGAATTTGTGATAAAGATATTTAAAAACCAACATTTAGGACACATGAGGGCCACTATGAATTTCTAGTAATGTCTTTTGGCCTTACAAATGCAACATCTACTTTCCAGAGTTTGATGAATTCAATCTTTCGGCCATTTCTGCACAAATTTGTCCTGGTATTCTTTGATAATATATTAATCTACAACAAGACCTGGCAGAAACATTCAAATCATGTCGATAAATTTTTGGAGATTCTTGAAAAACAACACCTTTATGTGAAGCCCTCCAAGTGTTCTTTTGGAGTAAGGGAGGTAGAATACTTGGGTCATATAGTGTCTCATTAAGGTGTAAAAGTGGATCCTCATAAGATACAGGCCATGGTGGACTGGAAAATTCCTAAAACCCTCAAAAACCTTAGAAGATTCTTAGGGATTACAGGTTATTATCACAGATTTGTGAAGAATTATGGTAGAATTGCAGCAACACTCACAACATTATTGAAGAAAGACTCTTTTCATTGGAATGAGGAAGCAACTCAGACATATGAGTCACTGAAGAAGGCTATGTGTACCACTCCAATTTGGGCTACCCCAGATTTCTCCATAACCTTCATTGTTGAATGTGATGCTTTAGGGTGTGGCATAGGTGCAGTACTTATGCAAGAGGGCCACACCGTTACATTTGAGAGTCATTGACTCAAAGGTAAGAACCTATCCAAACCAACTTATGAGAAAGAAATTAGGGCTATTCTTCATACATTCAAATAGTGGAGACTGTATCTCATGGCCCATCACTTCAAGGTAAAGACAGATCATGATAGCTTGAAATACTTCTTGGAGCAAAGGGTATCATTTGAAAAAAAACTAAAATGGGTCACAAAGTTGTTGGGATGTGACTTTGAGATAAATTACAAGAAAGGAAAAGAAAATGTGGTAGTTGATGCACTATCTAGGAGAGATGAGTCCACAAAAGCATTGTTATATGCCATGTCCATATTACAGGTAGATTGGGTAGATCAGGCAAGATCAAAATGGAAAAATGACACAGAGACCCACACTCTCATTCAAAATCTCCAAAAGGATCCAAGCATTTCAAAAAAAATTGTATGGAAGGGGGATGCATTGTGGTATAAAGATTGATTATATTTATGTAAGAACTCTACCCTCAGGTTCTCTCAGAGCTCCATTCTTCTCCAATGGGGGTCATTCAAGGTTCCTGAAAACATATCACATAATTAAGAAAGATTTCTTTTGGGAAGGATTGAAAAGGGATGTGCAAAAATTTGTGGCAAAATGTTTGGTGTGAAGGGAGAAACTATTAAGTCTCCAAGTCTTTTGCAACCTCTATCTATTCCTAGTGAGCAGTGGGTAGAGGTTTCCATGGATTTCATCACAGGGACAGCTGAAATCTGAAGGGAAAAGTGTAATTACGGTGGTTGTGGATAGACTCACCAAATATGCTCATTTTTGTGCCTTGTCTCATCCTTTTACAGAGTTGTACAATGGCTATATATTTTATGGATAAGGTCCAGAAGCTACATGGAACACCCAAGATTATAGTACGTCATCGTGATCCTATATTTACTAGTAATTTTTAGACTGATTTATTCTCATGTTTAGGTACTCAACTAGCTTGTAGTTCATCATATCCCAATTAGATGGACAAATTGAGGTAGTGAACAAATGTTTGGAGGGGTATCTATGTTGTTTTGCTTCAAATAAGCAAGAGAGATGGGTTCAGTGGCTACCACTTGTAGAATGGTGGTATAACACTTCATTTCATACCTCATCCAAAATGTCCCCTTTTTTGGTATTATATGGATATTATCCACCATCCCACGTGAGGGTCCAGCCTAAAGTAAGAGCAGTTGAAGAGTAGATTCGGCACCAACACGGGGTGCTCTCTAGTCTTATATAGAATTTGGTATTGGCTCAAAACCACACGAAGCAACAAGTTGATCATCACCATAGTGAGCAAAGCTTTGAAGTGGGAGACTTTGTTTTTGTACGATTACAGCCATATAAGCAACTATCCATGAAGCAACAGAAAAAAGATAAAAAACTTTCACCCAAATACTATAGTCCTTATCAAGTGTTGCAGAAAATTGGTAGAAACTTCCTCAGTCAACTAAAATATATCCAGTTTTCCATGTTTCTTGCTTGAAGAAGGTCATTGGGCAAAAGGTGTCTTCTTAGTCAGTGTTACATGAGCTTGATGTGGAGGGGCGTATCATCATAGAGCCCGAAGGAATCCTACAGACATGCACTAAGAAGTTGAGGACGGGTCATCACTGAGTATCTAATCAAGTGGAAGAATTTGAACATTGAAAATGCAACATGGGAAGATGAAGCATTCCGGCAGTAGTATCCAGATCTTACCAACATTGGAGACAATCTTGCTTTGAAGGGGAGGGGCATGCTACGCCCTTAATCCTAGGTCATATATCGGGATATGTATTGATGACATGTGGCTAACATTATCTCCTAACATGTCATATTTATGCTTTCATATGCTTCGTAGGTCGGCCTTGGTGCTTTGCATACTATAGTAGAGTATATCTAGGAGTTAGTATGTGCTAGATGATCATCATATTGAGCTCTTGAGTTGTAATGTATGGTTTGTAGGTTGCCCCTCGAAGTGGCTAAGTCATTCTACTTGCATATTGTGATCATTTATCTATATTTTGGTGTTCTTTGGTGTTATATTGTTGTTAAAATTCAGATTTATCTAAGTAATTTCATTAAAGTGATTTAATAATAACTTCTAACCGAAAGGGCGCACTATTTTATTAATGAGAAGTTATTTCATTTAAGGAATAAAACTTACCTTAACATTATAAAAGGCTTATAGTCTTTGGCTCTTTGGAGGTGGTGGTTGATTGCCCCATAGAACACTTGACAGTTTAGAATTAATGATTAGTTGGAAATTTTGATGGCATGATTGTTACCATTTTGACATTTGATAAGCTCTAGAGTCTAAACCATTTCAAATCCTTTAAGGGGTGGTTGACTGCTGTTTGAGATTTCTATTCATCATGCAACTTTAGTTGCATTCAAACCCTCAAATTTCTAACTAACTTTCGAGCTCACTATAATTCACTCAGAGAGAGAGAGCGAAACCCTAAATGGGTAATGGCAGTGATGAGGAACGGACATCTGGAGGAGAATGCTAAGAAATCTGGGAGTATACTTGTTTCACAATAACAAAATCAATAAGAAGATTGCTTGCATACAGAGCAGCGAAGAGAAAAGGTGGGAAGTTACATTTCTTGTCCATACTGGAACTGTGCATATCTATTTAGGCAGTTTTGGAATTTTCAGTGTGGACGGCTATTTTTTGATAGGATATCTGTGATTATATTGTGGGAAGTTGTAACAAATAAGGGCAACGAGCTGAGAAAAGAGGAGATTGGGATTTTGGAGCTAGGAGGAGAATTATGATCCTAGTGCATTACTTTGTCAACCATTTACTAGGCATGTATTACTATTTCTATTTCATTTTTGCCTTTGGTCCTGCAAGAAAATGGTTGTTTCCTTTCTTTGAGATCTCTGTTAAATGTATACTTGACTGAGATGAGCATGAAGTATAGAAAACGACAAATGCAAATCTGGGTTCGTTATTTCGTTTGTTTTATTTTAAAGCCATGTTGTTGGAAATGTCACATACTTGCATGGATGGGGATTTCTCACACTTCCTGTTATTGATATTTTCCTGAACTATAACTTTGCCGTCCAAATTTAATATGGGTAGAACCCACCTTCTTGTTGACTGTTTTGATATGAGTAACAAACATGATGGATTCTAGTGAAGGGTTCTAATACAAGTCTGATTTCCTAGAATGCTGTAAGTTTAAGCCTATTGTTGATTTGTTAGATAGGGACCTCGTGCCATAGCTGTAGAAAGCATTTTCTTCCATTCATAAATTGTACGCATGCTTTTTCGGCAAAATGCCAGTGGGCAATGCCCCAAATGATGGTAATTAAATCTTGTGGTTGTGGTGAAACCACTAACCCCAATGCAACCTTCTATGACTGCTAAACTTCTTGTTTGGCAGTTTTAGACATTATTGCAAGGCTAAGAAGAATGGATTAGGATGTGTATGGCTTGGATATACAGTCATGGTGTAACAGTCATTTTCTCTTTATGACTGTAACTCTATATGTTAGTAGTTTTTGCTAACTCACTCAGGATAGCCAGTATACTTATGGGGGAAAGGTTGGGGCACATGGCAACAAGGCCTGTCATTTGTTCTTCATGACTGTAATTAGTAAACAAATTGGGTTTGGTTCCGTGTCCTTGAAACGGGACTTGCACTATCTCCCACTTGATTGAATATGATTCTTATTTGAGAAGCTCGATCTGTGTCTTTTGCAAGCATTATTGATTGTGACTTATGGGAATCTTAAACCTCAGAAATGGTTTGCCTTAGGAAATGAATTCAGCCCATATCTACAGTAAGTTGGAAAGCTGTATAGAATGCTTGGTAGACTCGGCTACAGTTTTTAGGCCAAGCAAGTTTTGGCATTATCTTTATGCGACCAATTTGTGAAATGATTGAAACATGATTTATAACCATTGAGATCGCATTCTAAGCACCGTTGAGTGCGCCTGCTTTCGAATGAGAGAAATTATATGTTGGTTTGATGTTTGTTAAAAGATATGGTTGGAATTGTTTGCAAAACCTTAGGAGCTGACTATGTTCTTAAACTAGCAATAGAAATGCACTTGCATACTTTTGGGTCTTAAGCTTATGGTTAATGTCTAGTGGGTTGTGACTCTTTATAAAATTTGAAGGAATGCAACAGTAATGAAAAGGGTTGTAGTAACTGAAGAAGGTAGTATCCTCATAGTTCTGCCTACAAGAGATGGTTGTAAATAGATGAATAAATGGGCAGGATAAGCATTGTTATTAAACTATGTCTATTTCTCCTTGATTGTTGCACTATTGACTGTTTGGTGCTTGGCAATATAAACTTTTATAGACTTTATTCTTGGAGTATGCATTTCATTAGGAGTTACAGTTGTAATATGATTTGTGGTAGCACACACACACACACACACACATATATATTTGTGCTATAGATCTTAAGACTTGGTACCTGGAACTGTACAGTTGGCATTGAAAAAGATTGGTACAAGATTAGAAGTTCACTGATGTTGTTGAACTTGTAAGGAAATATGACTCTCTCTCTCTTTTTGTAATTATCATTGCTCTTGTAGAGCTGGTTTGTTATATTCAAAAGTCTGAATTTCTGGTGTATGCTTTACTGCTAATTTAGAGCACTGTAAGTTATAACTCAGCGGTGGCTGCATGTAAATTCCTGATTTTTATTGATGCAACCAATTCTATGGCTCTGTACATGGACTGTCCTTTCTGATTATGAGTATAATATGATACTGTTGTTTTGTAACCTCGTACAAAAAGGTAAAGGTATGCACTTGATGTATCATTTACATTCTTGTACCCTTGTGTACTTCGCTAATGTTATTATTGCTTGTATGAGACCTCGAGCACAAGATTGGGGTCACGAAGGGAGCTCCACCCTTCATGAAACCACTCTCTTGCGTAGGCCTTGATTATGTTGTGTAGCCGTGCATTGAAATAGTGTGTTGTGGACAGAAAACCAGTTGCTAGAGTTTATGCAATCTAGAGCTTTGAACTCCCTCAGGAGGCTAGAAAGCTCTGGCCAAAATAATGTTGTTGTTGTATGCATTGCTGGTCCATAGTGTGCCTGCAGCTACGTGTACCGGAAACCATTAGATTGTGGAGTTACCTAATTCTAGTGGTTAGTAGCATATAGTAGAAGTCTCATAGATGTAACACAGGTTCTCAGATTGAGTTGTGAAAGTTTGAATTCACAGATCTGCGTCCTTTGTTGAAGGTTTGGGCCAGCACCCATTTAGGGAGATGAAGGAGTCTCCCTTCAACGTCCGTGGTTGGAGGTAAACGGCTCCGATGATGTCCTCCCTCATAGCTGTATAAATGTTACTCAGACTCATGCACAGAGACTACAATTTTTTATCATCATTGTTTACGTTTGCATGTATACTTGTATTAGCCATTGGGCAGGCTTGTTACCCACTTCATTACTATGACTTCAGTTGTACTTGCTGATTATTTAGACAGTTATTTTTAGTATTGTGAGATATTAATTGATGTTATACACTCTTGACACTGATGAATAAAAGCTGCAAGGCAAAAAAGATTGATTTATTGACTTGGCATGATTTGAAAGTGAAATTATGAGATGTATGTGCATGGCATTCCTAATATTATTTTCAAAACTAGTGAGCTGGGTACATCACAATATATTATTCCACAATTAATAATCATCTTTAATTCTGTGTATTAATTGCCAATGATTGGGAAACTGTGGAAATTGTTAGCAAACAAATTATGAAACTGTTAACAGCTATAACAAACCAAATAACCACTAAATTATTTGTAGACTCGTTGCCAATCCGAGAGTACTTAAAATATATAACCATTTATAAAGAAAGAAAAGTTTTTAGTGTTTTCCAGTTAAGAGTAACGAGGATGTTACAGGTACCCTTTCCACTTCTAGTCTCAAACCATTGGAGACCAATCCGTGATAGGCCACTAAAGCCCACATAGTATATAAGATAATCTACCAAGTATAAAAGCGACCTTATACTATTCTAAAACAAAATTGCTTAGTACACGTTATGATAGAATTATGAGACTCAATCAAGAGAAAACAATTCCTGCCCAAGAAAACTCCTCCCTCGAGTATTGATCCCAAGATTTGGGCCTCTTGTGGTTCTAATCTTTAGAATATCCCTAATCAATCTTCTATGCATGCTTCAATTTCACTTTTCTCATTACTTTGATGCATGTAGTATCAAAACAACCATGTGCAAGTTGAGCACAAACACAGGAGTTAATGGCTAAAGGTCTTCAATCGAAATTCCTAAGGGTCCCCTTCTTGAAACTGTTGCAGCTGTGTTGCGGATCCTGTTAATGACGCATGTTTTGGTTGCTCCCCTCTCTTAGTCACAATACTTTTCCATCATGTCTACATGTCAATTTACAACTCAGAACAGAATAACTAGCTAATGATTATTCCAGGACATGTTTTCCTAAGGTGTATGTTATAACTATTAGATGTATATTTCTAATTTGCTAGAGGGAAAAACTAAGGGTGAAATGTCAGGGAAGCTTCTATAAAGATACTTGATAACGGACCACATATTTACCCTCTAAGCCATGACTGAGAAAGCCAACCAAAGGTCTTCAGAAATATGTTACTGCTTTGTAGATTTTGGGAAAGCTTTTGACTTGGTTACCAGGTATTCCATTGGGAGGTTTTGTGCTGTTGTGGTGCTTAAGCTTCTTATAATTGCTATTATAATACAATATAATGAATTTTTTGTAAGGCTATGTGCTCTTTGACTTTATAATGAGAATTATTGAGAAAAACCAAGGGTGATCTCGCTCCCTTAGACTATTTGGTATCAATATCAATGAACTGTAGCTACTTTTTGTGGATCGTGTAGCTCTTTTGACCTCTGACGATGATCTGCATAGACAAGTTGATACTTCGGGATGCTTTGTCCATACTCCTTTTCATGTTCAGAGGGCACTAAGTTGAGATTTTGGTACCCTATACTTATTTAGGTGTGTAGTTTTACAGAACCTCCCTTTAGCACAAGACCAATTTTGCAAGCACAATTGTGAGAGGGATATGCCTCTTTAGAGGTGGGTGGGTGCCAATGCTTTTAGCATCAATTTCAGGGCACTTTATACAAAATACAATTTCTTGACACCATTGGTTTGCAAACATATCATTGGGCATGTGTAGCATACTATTATGACTCAATATATAATCCATGAACCATCCCCTAGCATACAGTCCAAATAAAATTTGACCTCTTACTTGCCAAACTCAAGTCAATTTGTGATACGGTCTCTAGGCATGATACATAATCTTTTATGGCCCTGTTTTTTTTATTAGATAGTTTTTATCATTTTAAAGTCACAGTGACGTCCGTAGAGCCTCATCTAATAATATATCATATTTTTGAACTCATAAACCAAAATCTAAATAAAGAAAGAAAAGAAAAATTATATAGGGTAAAAGTCAAGTAAGGATTACAAAGGAAATAAACATGGCATTTCTAGTAAAGATAAAGAGAACATGCCTAATGAGACAAAATAGTAAGCGTCTTGTAGGAGGTTAAATGATCAAAGAAGCCATTCAATGATGAAAAGAGATATTAAATAACTTTTCCGCCAAGAACCCATGAGACAAGAGGGTCAAAGCACCATAAGAAATCCCACACACTACTCGTTTGAACATAACATACAAGAGTGTAATATTAAGGGTGATAGAGATACTTCTGGAGACAAGTGAAGAATTCCAAAGAGAGATTAAGGATGTTCTGCTTACATTGGGTTGCAAGAAGATGGTGCTTGGCTGCAAGTAATTATTCTTATAGCAGAGGAAGCATGTGCTTTGCTAAAATGTTCAGCTTGATTGAACCTGTACTGTATTCCTGTCCAGATTCACCCTCTCTTATTCTCTTAGATGTAAATAGCCTCTATAAGACTATAACAGATTGAATTTTGTACGAAATATGCAGCCCTATTTCTCCTCATTTATGTACTTAAATTCTCAAAAATCATAGAAATTCCAATCTAGTTTCCTATTTCTAGAATTTTTTATGTGGATGTAATTTATTATTTGAATGCTGTCTGATCATAAGCCATAGGAAGGTCCAGTCTAGGTGACCCTAGCATGCCATATGACTCGAACAGGGCAAAGGAGGTTTTTCAGAAGCATTATAATTTTTAGGAGGGTAACAACATCATAGACTTTTAGGACTCTAATACCTTGTGACAGTCACAGAAGGAAGTGCCTTCTAGCTGGCAGTTAATCTATCATGTCTATTGATACAACTTCGCAACTTTCACAACTGCATGACAGGCCTAGTTGCATAGCGCTTGCACAACATCAATCACTACTCAACTGGGCAAGCATATATGTTATGCCAAAAAATACTAGGGCCTGAACATACTTTGCATTGCATGTTATTTCTGTTTACGCAAGTATGTGCTGGGAGTCACAAATAAGATTGCATTAGTGGTAGCAATCTCTAGTCAGATGTGGAGAAACGAGCCCCATGTCTATTGATAGAGTATCCCTTTGTTATCCTAGTGCCACAATTATATTGCCAAGAGCTCAAAAGCACTAAGAGAAAAATCTCATGTTACCATAGAGTTGTGAAATAGAGGTGGAGTCATCTACAAGTCATTATCAAACCACGATGTGATGATGAAACTAAATAGAACCAACCTTAGGAGAGGGACTTTATTGAAAAGTGTGTAGTTTGTGTACTGGTCATTATTTTTTTTCCTTGTAACTGCAAACACTTCATTTCACTCTATTCAATCACAAAAATCAATTGTTAAGGCAATTGATTGTTAACAGAGTTCAAGAAGTATTCACACCTTGCTAGTCCTGAAAACAAACCGGTTCTGGTGCAGCTGCTAGAAAAGCTTATGGACTTCATCAAAAGTAAATTTTGATTATATATTTGGGTTCCCTTCATAGTTCCATGGAGTCTCGGGACAGGGGGACCAAGGACCTAGGTTTGTGGATGGCGGTGCAAATATATATAGTACTTTCAAAATTAGTTATAAAAAAATGTATAAGGAATAACAAATGAAACTTTGAAATACTACACATATTGCATTGAAAAATGAAAATGCTAAGTATCAAAATATTAATATTTATATTCAAAATGATGATTACATCCAAATTTCAAATACAATTGGCCCATGGCCTAATGCCTCTAATCATCCCCAAAGTCCGAGCCAAACTTAAAGTAATGCTTGATGAATGTGTTGAAATTTGAACCGTTGGTCAATGAAGACTTGGAACTTGCTCTTCAAACTTTTGCTGTTGCCCTCCCTCTTGCTAATGCTCCCAACTTCTCACTCTTGCAGCCTTGCTCTCACTCTTGTACTTGTTCTTGCTCTTGTTCTCACTCTTGCACTTGCAGCCTTGCTCAGTGTTTTGTGATTTGGAGTGAGGGTGTGAGGTTCGTTTATAGTTTTTTTGAGTGCATAAAGTGTTTAAGGGGCCCCTTAAACTATTAAGGTAAAAGTTGAGGGCACAAACTCTAAAAATATATGTTTTTAATCTAAAAAATCATCTTTTTGCCTTTTTGCAGTATGGGACGGCTGCAGGTCTCTGAGACGATAAAAGGACTTTGAAAAGTCTCTGAGATGGTCAAGGCACTTTGACAAGTCTCCATAACATCTCGGGGATGTCCCACATCTCCCAAACATCCCATGTGGGACGAAACCGTCTCCTTTTTAGAGGGTGTTCCCTGACTACTGGCAACAGTGGTGAGATGGCAGAGGGACATTTCCCAGACCTCCCCAAGTCACCAGGATGTCCCAGTCCTTGGAAATGGCAATTGTTTTTTAGGGGGGTGGGGGGGATGTGTCCCCATGATACACTACTTCCCTTTGGAAAAACACTTCAAAAACACGACACCCAATTTCAAGTTTGTATGTAAAGGTCATGGCCTCTAGAAGGTAGAGGAATTTTTAGGGTTGTGAAACCACTGATTAAGCTCGAGTGACGGTTGCCCATCTGCCAGTACCGTGTAAAGTGGCGGTTCCATCCAGTGGCAATAAAAAGGCAGAGTAACACTTGCAGATTATGTCTCTTCTTCTTCTAAATATTTTGGGCTTCCTCTTTGAGCTTCCTAGTGTATAGAACCTTCAGATGGATGTAATTGGCAATGAATTGATAGTTATTTGTATGAATTGAAGGGGTGAGTCAGTTATGGGGTGATGCATTCATTCAATCAGTCATGCAATAATTTGCTATCAGTTCTCCTTCATGATTGTATGTGTTGTGCAAAGTTAGAATGTGAGAGGGAAAGTGAGTTGTAGTAGTTGTGTGAGCAAGTTGCAGAGCAAGTATGGGTGTTTGGACATGTTGCAGATGTGTAGAGTGCCCATAACGGCCATGAGAAGGCAGTATACCTGTAATTGCATAATGAGATAGTGACAAGAGGTGATCCCTCACTCAGCTAGAGTCTTCCCACATTGGGTTTCTTCAAAGTAATCTCGAGTCTCTTTCAATTCTGTTCTTGAAGCAATTTCTTTCTCTGCTTTCATTGTTCAGATTCCTATCAGCATGCAGCACTTCCAATCCAGTATCATGCACATTTCTTAGCTGTTTTAAGAAAACAGCAATCCAATCAATCAAGAATCGTTGAAAGTATGTTAAGATTCGTATTGGTGAATTAGCTATGAAATATCTATGCTAATTATAGATCAGATTGGTATCCGAGCTGGTTAGTGTTCTTACGTGTGTGGTTTGTGGGGTGTGACCGCTTTGCAGATGTATGCGCTTTACAAAAATAGCAAGTGCTAACAGAAAAGGTGTCTTGATTCCTTAGAGGCAGGGTGTATCCAAAATGACTCTACTTTATCAAATCAACCAACATGAAGAAGAAAAAAATGATACACGGAGGTTCTGTCTTTTAAGTAACAGGACCACTGCCCTGTGCAGGGCGGTGGTTACAGAACTACCACCCAACCAGGGTGGCGGTCCTAGGACTTTTGGTCTACATTGGGTGGTGGTCCTGGCTCTTGTGGACAGAAAATAAAATATGAAAATGAACAGCCTCCGAATTTGAAAGGTTTTTCATTTCCTTTCTCCTCCATGACCTTTCCCATTCTCTAGTGCACGGGAGGACATGAGAAAGGCTATAAATGCATGTTATGGAAGAGAACAAAGATCATCGAAGCATGAAGCAAGTGAGTAAGAAGCTCTTAGTGTTGGAATTGTGATTTGTAGAAGCAAGGAGTAATTGAGTTAGAGCAAGCAAGTAACTGGGAGGAAGTGTGAGATATTATCTACTTCTCTTTCATACTTATTGTAATTTCTGTACTTATTATTGAATTGGCCAATAAAAGTGGGAAGAAAGAGCAATTTCCCTTCCCGACTGGTTTTTCCTCCTCTAGAGGTTTTCCAGGATAAAATTGTTGGTGTATGAGTCTATATTCTTTCCCTTTCTGCAAATTGTTGATTCTAAGCACAAGTATAATTCATTCACTAGCTATCTCTGTTATTTTCTAATAGAAAGTAGAACAACAGCGATTAATTGTGATTCTGTGGATAATTCCAAAGTTGAAGAGTTTACAGATCATTTTGGTATCAGAGCTAACAATTATCCAGGACTGTGGTATTTGTTCTTGGATTTGTATGATAGTGACGAGATCTAAAGGTGAAGAGGCTTTACCTTGCGATCCAGAAATTTCTACAAAGAAGTGGAAACAGAGAATTCAGGGACAAATGGAGGAAGAGAACTTGGTCCGTAGAATCAAGATGCTGGAGACCATGATGGATAGGATGTTTAGAAGGCAAGAAGAGCTTGCTGATTTACAGAAGACAACTTCTGTCAAACAAGACTCCATGGACTCAGTGGTTCAGGGCTTAGCTGAAAAGTTTGGCATAGGAAGGAGCCACCATGAGGAAAGTTATGGGGAAGAGCATGAAGAAGAGACTTCTAACACAAGAGAAAAGGTAAAATCTGATCATACTCCTTTTAAAGTTGAAACGAAAGTTGATATTAAAAGCTTTGAAGGACAAGTAGATGTAGAGTTGCTTGATAAATGGTTAAAATAGTTAGAAGTCTACTTTAGCATCCATAATGTCACTGAGGCACAGAGGATCACCTTTGCACGTCTCAAAATGGAAGGACATGCTCTGGTTTGGTGGGAAACCCATCTAGCCACTTGTGAAAAGAAGAAGCATCCTATTGTGAAATCTTGGCAAGAATTTAAAGAATTACTTAGAGCTAACTTCTATCCTATTGGCCATAAGACTGACCAAATGATTAAATGGTAGTATTTTAGACAAGGTAGTGGTCAAAGTGTGCAGGACTATACTACGGAGTTTCGGAGGCAAGCCATGTTGCTTAACATGGACTTGGAGGATGAGGATATTCTGACCAAGTACTTGGGAGGACTTCACACTCACCTTCGAAGAAAAGTCATCTCCACAAAGCCCAAAGATCTCAACGAAGCATGCGTACAGGCGTACTACATAGATGATGAAAAGAAGCAAGGAGAAGCAGAGCCAAGGGTAAAGCAGTCAACAAATCAGCAGAAGAAAGAGTTTGGGCAAACAAGTAACAAGGGTAAGTGGAAAGGGAAAGGTAAACAAGCTGCCACTACTTTGAATACTTGTAAAGATCCCAAGAATTTTTGCAAGAACTGTGATATCAATGGTCATACTGACACTACATGTTGGAAGTTGCATCCAAAGAACCAAACCAAGGACTCAAAGAAGTCCATGACAGCTATGAAAACAGAAGGGGAGGTGGAAATCGAAGATGACTCTGATGTAGACGAGAGGCTTGGATGCACGGCCACCAACATGGACAGCCAGGAAGAGGAGATGAGTAGACTATTCCAGATCAAAATCTAGATCAAGAGAACTAAGGTAAACACTTTGGTTGATACCGGTTCTCAGTCTAACTTGATTTCTGAAGCAGTTGTAAAGAAGCTTGGTCTTGAGACTTACGAGCATCCACACCCTTATCCTTTGGGTTGGGTGAAGAAGGGTGTTGAAATTCAGGTAACAAGAAGATGTAAGGTCAAGTTTGGGATAAATTCCCAATATATTGATGTTTTTGAAGCTGACGTTATTCCACTTGATGCTTTTGATGTTGTATTCGGGAGTCCTTACTTGTATGTTAGGGATGCTATATTTATGAGGAGGGAAAACCGGTATAGATGGGTCAAGGATGGGATCAACTACAACATCCGGGCACACCAGCGTAAGACACGGGTTACTATGGTAAGTGCTAACCAAGCAAAATGACTTATTCAGGAAAATCATAATCAGTTTTGTTTACTTTTATTAAAGGATAAACAAGATGGGGTAGAAGTTGCAGAGATTTCTAACCAGGGAAAGCATGATTTGGATAGTATTATTCAGTCTTTTCAGGAAGTATTTCAGGCTCCTAGTGGGTTACCACCAAAACGGGAAGTAGAGCATGAGATTCAGCTATTGCCAGAATCCCCTCTACCAAACATCGGGTTGTATAGGAAATCCTTGCTTGAGAGTACTGAAGTAAAGAAACAACTCCAGGAACTACTAGACCAAGGGGTGATACGTCTGAGCACCTCACCATGTGGTTCGCCTATTGTGATGGTGCCAAAGAAGGATGGTTCTTGGAGAATGTGCATCGACTACCGTGCTTTGAACAAGATCACCATAAAGAATAGATATCCACTTCCCCGCATAGATGATCTCTTGGACCAGCTTCAGCATGCCAAATTTTTCATGAAGTTGGATCTCAAGTCAGGTTATCACCAAGTCAGGATGAAGGAGGAGGATATATGGAAGACTGCCTTCAAGAACAAAACAGGGTTTGTATGAATGGTTAGTACTTCCTTTTGGGTTATGCAATGCACCTGCTACATTTATGAGATTGATGAATGATGTATTATGGGATTTCATAGATTCATGTGTCATTGTATATCTAGACAATATCTTGATTTTTAGTGCCACATGGGAAGAACATCTAACTCATTTGCAGCAAGTCTTGCAAGTTCTCAGGGAGAAACAACTACTTTGTAATATGAAGAAATGTGAATTTTCCAAACAGTCACTTGTCTATCTTGGGCACGTGGTTGGAGGAGGAGAGCTACGAGTGGATCCAAAGAAGGTGGAAGCCATCACTAATTGGCCAACACCAACAGGAGCCACAGAGACTAGGAGTTTTGTGGGAGTAGTACAGTACATGTGGAAGTTCATTCTGGGCTTCTCCATGATTGCAACACCTCTACACACAGTGGCCGCAAAGAGTAAGGGTTTTGACTGGGGTAAGGAACAAGACAAATCCTTTGAGTTATTGAAATACAAGATTAGTCATGCTCCAGTACTTGCTCTTCCTAATTTGCAGTAGCCTTTTGAAGTAGAGACAAATGCCAGTGATTACGCCATGGGCGCAGTGTTGCTTCAAGGAGGTAAACCCGTATGTTATCATTCTGAAAATTTCACTTCAGCAGTTAAAGGATATTTAGTATATGATAAGGAAATGTATGCACTAGTTCAGGCAATTAAAAAATGGAAGCATTATTTGTTGGGTAAAGAAACTATTGTGCACACTGACCACAAACCTCTCCAGTATTTGCAAGCATAGTCTAAATTACAGCAGGAAAGGCACTACAAATGGATGGGGTTCCTTCAGCAGTTCCATCTGGTGATTAAATACAAGAAGGGTAGTACAAACTTGGTGGCAGACATGTTGTCTAGGCCACCCACACAGGAGAAGTTTTCCTGTTTGGCCACTATCTCTCAGATCGAGCCCTTCACGAAGGAAGCTTACGGAGAGGCATATGCCCAGGACAAAGAATTTGGGGTGACATTTCAGCAGTTGCAGTCCCAAGGGGCTGAAAGGACAGGGATTGAAGATTGTTATCTCAAAGATAGGCTGCTCTACCGATGGGGGAAGCTTTGTGTGCCAAAAGAAGAGTGAATTCTATTGATGAGGGAAGCACATACCTCAAAAGTAGCGGGACATTTCGGTGTTGGTAAGACCCTAGCCCACTTGCAAAGGTACGTGTATTGGCCCAATATGCAAGAAGAAGTATCAAAATTTATACGGGGATGTAAACTTTGTTGTACTAGCAAGCCTAAGACTAGGAAGGAAGGTTTGTATATGCCTTTTTCCAGTACCTACTCATCCGTGGGAGGACATTTCTATGGATTTTGTAGGAGGATTACCTATGTCTAAACATGGCCATGACTATCTCTATGTTGTTGTTGATAGATTTAGTAAGATGTGTATTCTTATGGCATGTAAAAAGACAGTAAAAGCACATGAGGCGCAGATCTTTTCTTTGCTAATGTATGGGTGCATTTTGGTTTGCCAAAGTCTATTGTTTCTGACAGGGATTCCAGGTTCTTGGGGAAGTTTTGGACTACTTTGTGGGACAAGATGGATACCAGGTTACAGAGGAGCACAACTTTCCATCCACAGACAAATGGACAAACAGAAGGTGGTAAACAGGACTTTGGTACAGTTGATCAGAGGGTATAACAACAAATACCCAAGGACTTGGGATGAGTCCTTAGCCTACATTCAACATTCCTATAACTGGGCAGTACACACATCCACTATGAAGTCACCATTTGAAGCATGCTTGGGATATCTACCTACAAATCCACTGGACATAGCAGTTGGACAGTAGGATGAGAAGGATACACGAGACACAGAGGTGACTAGAGAAAACAAATTCATTGAGAGGATCCGGAAAATCCATCTCAAAGTCAAGGAACAACTAGAGAAATCTCAGGCCAAGTACAAAGCTAGGCACGATCAGCATAGAAGGGAACATAAGCTTCATGTTGGAGATAGAGTTTGGCTTTACTTGAGCAAGGAGAGACTACAAGGTCAAGCACGGAAGCTCAAGCCACTACGATATGGACCCTTCACCATATTGGAGCAGGTTGGAGAAAATGCCTTTCGACTTGATTTACCATCATTCATGAGGATGTACTCTGTAGTAAACTGCGAGAACTTGCACCTATATGAGCCATCCATGCTAGATGAAGATGAAGAACTACAGTTGCTACCTTCCATTGAGGATTGCGTCTTGGACTCACAAGGTGAATTGGAGGAGGATGTAGTACTGCAGCAGAAGGTTAGAGAGACTAGGAGAGGTCCGTAGGAGTCTTGGTAGATTGGACTGAAAGGAAAGACACCAAGGCAGGCCCGGTGGTACCCGAAGGAGCAAGTGAGGGAATTATTTCCTCATCTACTCCCCCACTAAGATTTTGTGGGACCAAAAGCCTCCTAAGTAGGGGAGGTGTGATCCATAGGGATCCAAAATGACTCTACTTTATCAAATCAGCCAACACGAAGAAGAAAAAAATGATACACGGAGGTTCTATCTTTTAGTAACAGGACCGCCACCCTGTGCAGGGTGGTGGTTACAGAACTGTCGCACTTCCCTAACCGCCCGTTTGCAGGGTGGTGGTCCTAGACCACCGGTCTGCATTGGGCGGCGGTCCTAGCTCTTACAGACAGAAAAATAAAATATGAAAACAAATAGCCTCAAAATTTGAAAGGTTGTTCATGTCCTTTCTCCTCCATGACCTTTCCCATTCTCCAGTGCACGGGAGGACATGAGAAAGGCTATAAATGCATGTTATGGAAGAGAACAAAGATCATCGAAGCATGAAGCAAGTGAGTAAGAAGCTCTTAGTGTTGGAATTGTGATTTGTAGAAGCAAGGAGTAATTGAGTCAGAGCAAGCAAGTAATTGGGAGGAAGTGTGAGATATTATCTACTTCTCTTTCATACTTATTGTAATTTTTGTACTTATTATTGAATTGGCCAATAAAAGTGGGAAGAAAGAGCAATTTCCCTTCCCGACTGGTTTTTCCTCCTCTGGAGGTTTTCCAGGATAAAATTGTTGGTGTATGAGTCTATATTCTTTCCCTTTCTGCAAATTGTTGATTCTAAGCACAAGTATAATTCATTCACTAGCTATCTCTGTTATTTTCTAATAGAAAGTAGAACAACAGCAATTAATTGTGATTCTGTGGATAATTCCAAAGTTGAAGAGTTTACAGTTCTTTGAGCCTTTCAAGCCAAACAAAGGTCTTTTTCTAGCTTCAATTGAGGGTCTTGCCCCTAATGGCCACGAGTAGTTGGACAAAGATGTTGTTTTACAGATTAAGAAAAGAGCGTCAAGAAGGGGAGAACATGCAAATTGGCAAATTGGGTTGAAAGTACAATTTCCAAGATAATCCAAATGGCATTTGAAGAAGAAAGTGGGGATGAGATTTCCTCACCTCATGAGTTCCTAAGCTTTTGGGGACCAAAAGCCTTCTAATTGGGGAGGTGTGATCAAAATTGCATCATGAAGTGTAAGCGAAATAAGCTAATTAAGATACAAATTTTATTGTAATTGGAAACACTTTATTTCATTCTATTGCATCACAAAAATCGGTTGGTTACATCAATTGATTGTTAACATGGTTCAAGATGTATTCGCAACATGCTAATCCCAAAAACAAATATGTACTTGTGCAAAGGTTAAAAGAGCATATGAACTTCATCAAAAGTACTTTTTGATTACATATTTAGGTTATCAGGGATTACGCCAAGATCTTTGGATCAAGCGAATACACCGGTTCAATGTAAGCACGAGTCAAGCAAGAGCACAATGCAGCTTCAAGTTAATTAAAATCACATAAACGAGAATATTGCAAAGCAAGTAATCACAAGATCCTCCAATACATTGTAATCTCTCCTTTCCATACTTAATTGATTCTAGATACATGAAGCCTATTCTTTTTATTTTTCATAGGTTAAGGGAAAATTAAATGAGGGAAATAAATTAATTTAAGTGGTCCAATGTTACTTTTATATTTAAATTAGAAAAAGGATACTTAAATTATATTTTTAATCCAAAAAGCAGAAATAGAATAAAATAATAATAGAATGATGAATTTTCATTATGGGGCACAAAAGATAGAATAATAATTAAATAAAGCATTCTATTATGGGGCACCAAAGATAGAATGGGCTGCATCAGTATCAAGATCCTATTTTTAGGATGGGGCGCCAACTTTGGATAGGCCAATAAAGCAAATTTTATATTGTTTATTTAGCATGCATGAAACTCTAGGAGGGACGTCACCAACTTTGGAGAAGGCCTTGGAAGATTATAAAGGCGGATTTTGGAGTTTATTATTACAGCATCTTGGAAATTTATCAACTACTTCATTGTTTGCAAGTAGCTTTTGCTTCTACATTAACAATAGAGGACGAAACCCCTCGTTTGCATACAGGTCTGAGGATAGAAACCCTCACATCTGAGCTTGCCAATTCCATTCAGGGGCAAATTGCAATGGTGACCATTAAAGGTATAGGCACATCCAATTCAACTAGGGCAGCACTATTCAGGGTTGTTTCTAGCATCCAAAATAGCAAGTACAACTAAGATGTCCCCCTTTAGTAACAAAATCCAGTGTTGGTGCCAGATTTAAGGACAAAATTTAGTCAAATCAATTTGCATGCTCTCATACTCTGTCCATCTTTTCATCTAGATCAATCAATTATGAGAGAATAATTGTATTCAGACACGCTGGTATTTCTTTTATTGTAGCTGATTTGAAATCAAGTAAATAAATGTCTCTTTTTGGCTACATATTGAGGTTTGCTGTTTTTATTTTTAAAAATCAGATTGTCGTTGTTATCATAAAAGGCAATTTTTTATATTGCTGCCCTAAGGTTTGTGCAAAATATCCAGAATTATGTTAGAAAGTATTTTTGACAGGGGTATTACATTCACTGCATTCAAAAGCTGACAAATGAAATGGGTGAATACAAAAAGTGAGATTGAATGATGTAACTCCTCCATGATTAGTGGCCACCTAGAGCCTTTAATATACAAGGTTAACTAATCACACTTTGCCTTGTTACTAACTATGTACCTTTCACTTAGCTACTAACTTTTATAAAGCACAAAGCTAGGTTTTTCCTATTGTACATTTTTTTTCCTATGTCAGTGTAACTCCTTATAATATAAGTACTTGAATCCACATTAAATAAATGAGGAAAATCATATCCTAAACATTCTAACATCCCCCTTGAGCATCTTTCCAGGTGAAATAATAAGAACTGGTATCCTCAGCCTCAACGCCATGTTGTATGCTATTCAACTATTCTTGAGACATTCAACTTTCAATGATAAGTGGATAAGCATAGAGATTTCTTTCTTATCCACTTCAAAAGCTTCAAACTAAGGATTTCTAGATTATATACCTGAGGCAAGAAAGTGGACTACTAAAGCCATTTCCACTCATAATCTAGAAAATCAATTTTCTTTACATTTTGTAGCCTTCTTGTATCCTACAACGGAGCCTCCCTGCAGATGGTTCCTCTCCCCGCCAAAAGTATATGTTAGTGCCGAGTGGCTCACCATGGAAAAGCTAAATGAATCTTCGCTCAAGTGTCTGAATGGATATCTAACTCATCTGTTTTTCCCATACAAGGAATTCTGCTCCATCCTTTGTCACATATATCAAGTACCGATGCAAAAGATTTCACTGAAGGGATTCTTAGAAACTAGATTATTCTTCCACTTCTAAGGAATATTGCTAAGGACTTCCTACAATCATCTGTAGGTTGGACTACTTGAGTCTTTGGATTCTCCTTAGTCTTGAATCATGGTGCTTTTTCCCTCGATCCATCTACGATAACAAAAAGAAGGATGGATTTATGAAATAACTCCTTATAACCTAGTACTTCCACCCAAATAGATAGAGGAAGTGGGGTCCCTAGACAGTTACTGTAGTCAAACTGTCCCATTGGAAAGAAGTTCTCAGGATCAGAAATGTACCTTAGGATCTCAAATGTCATCCCACAATGTAGTCTGCAAATTTTCACAATGAATCAACTTCAAAAATATTCGTTCACATTTTGAGAAGGACATACCAGCCATTTCTCACGATCGAGGCGTACAGCCACTGCAATGATACTGTGACGGTGCCAAAAGATCTCTGGACATACACTGAATCTGGAGATAAACTCACCCACTACCCAATGGCCCCATCATTTCCTTCAAGGTGAGTAATTTACTAGATTTTCCTTGGAGCCCATTAGCAACTTACGACTACCTGAGGAAATAAAATATCATACATGAATTAGAAAAGGGCTCCTCCACTAAGCTTCAGGTAGACAAGCCATCCTTTCAGCGCAAGTAACCTGTGTAGAAGAGTCGCCTCAAACACAGATCATAAGGGGACATAACCACGTCATAGCCCCAAAGGAAATACCATCTTCCATAGTGAAGCAGGCCATAATGATGGTGTAGGCATAGTCCCCTTTCGTATGCTCATGATCCAGGTGGTAGTTGGGGACATGATTGTCTTAGAGACAGTCACTTCCCCTATGAAGACACTCATCTGATAAGACTCAAGGTTGACACTTTTCTTGTAATAATAAATCTCAAGAAGACTGTAATATGCATTAGATCTGCTTCTTCAGACATTTTCTTTCATCACGTTATACCTCTTCAAATACCCACATCCAATCCTCTCTTGACAAAAATGTTCCAACGGGCCTGACAAACAGGAAATTCTAAAATACAATAAAAAATCCCAAAATTTTCAGAAACCAAAATATCTGTGTTTTGATGAGTCCTTGACATTTTGATCCTCTTCTCTTCTTGTGGGAAGCCTAATTGTTTCACATGGTTTTTCAAGTAGGGCATGTGGTATAGAGTCAATCCTCCTACAATGTACTCATCTAAGATTCCAGTTGAAGCTACACATACGGTTGCACACGAGTGAAGTAGCAATAGCAGAGTCATCAAATGGAGGGCATTTTCATAGTGCATTCCTCTTCAAGTCGAAATGAAAGAGTGCAAAGATCATAACAGTTGTCAGCTTCAGGATCTCTTCTTAAAGATTGGCTACCTTTTTGTACAGAAAGATATCATTTTCAGTTAAAACTTTTGTTGTCACATTGCAGTACCATTTGTGTTTAGTTGGGTCTCACAGATTTGAACTTTGCTTTAGAAGTCATTGAAATTTCTAACAAATTACGATCCTGCAATTTAGTGTGTTAAGTCCACCTGATTGCCAATTAAATGCCAGAACACTCATTTCATCAAAAATCCACACCCACATTATTTATACTAAGGTGTTCCATACTTCTTCAAGTGTTTTGGCATAGCATATGTACTCATGATCTATCGCAGATCACTTGATGGACACACGTAGGCACAAGAAACCATAGACATTATCCCATTTAGTAAATACCATTTATTTCTATGCAGCGGCTGCTAGTTCCACATCCATGCAAACTCATAGTTATCCTGTAGATGATTCCTCAGCTACTGCAAGGCTAGTGACATGGAAGCCTTCTAGGCGTGCCATTATGCCTCTCATACCAGGCATGTGAGCAAAACCATGCATTGATATATAGGATCCATTTGCAGTCCTTAATTACAGAGTATGCAGACAAAGAGCAGAATAGCATAACAGCAATAAAATACATGATAAAATGTGAATTACAGGTCCCCCTGAGATTATCACATTTTGACCCACCCTTTGAACCAAACAACATCCTTCTTGGGTGTATTTTAAGCCATAAACATCGTTGTCCTGATATCAAGATTCAGGAATAAAATAAATAGCAGAAACCTTCTGCCTCAGACACCACTTAATTCAGTCTCGTCAATACAGCAAGTTACGGGAACTGGATGCCTCCCAACCAAGTGGTTGGCCTCGAAATCGAAGTGGCTAATGTCTTAAATGCATTTCAGATTTTAATACACTGCATTGTTACCATAGCCTTAATAGCAGTATATATGGAGAGCAAATGATAGATGATGTGTTTTGAGCTAGAAATTATGACGATGTCCTAAATATGCAAAATTCTCATGCTGCTTAAATGTATTCCCGAATAACCAAACTGTGTTAAGGAGATATAGGCTGGATCTACACTAAAGCTGTATCGAACCCTTTCTCATAGAGGCCATGGGCTATCATGGATGTTACATGGCTTGCATACTTGTCGTCAAGTACACTCCTTGGAAAACTGCACTAGGGAGAGGACTAGCTACACAATTATGTGAAGCTAGAACATTGTTGTGCCAGAGTTCATATTGGATTGCCATTTTTTCAGTCATAGTTGGAACTCCCCAAGAGATTCCTCTACCAAGCACAATTGTCCCTCGCCCTCATTGGAGAAAAACACAATGGAGATCTGCAGGTCTTGACGCCAGTACCAAGCAAGGAAAATCCGTACTTATTGGAGAAAGAAGTCAATGCAGATCTGCAAGTCGTGCTTGCTAGTTATGATGCGCCATACTTGGGATCATGCAAAACTCCGTGGATCAACCAAATGGTAAAACACGGCTGTCTTCACAAACACAACTTCCAAAATACCAATGGAGTAAACTTCCAGCAGAGGCCATGACATCATGCTGTTACATGGCTTAATACTTGTCATCAAGCGCCTCACTTGGCTGCTTAATAAGCTACTGACACAATTATGTGGCTTTCATTTTTGCCAAGGTTCATATTAGATTGCACATTTGATTACAGTCATAGATCTCTGGACTCTAAGCGATTCCCCTCTAGTTCAATGCAGTCCCGAGTCAAGCAACGTGTGCTCTTCTGATTAGCTTTTTTTGTTAATTGAAGAAACCCATTCTAGAAGAATATTGCAATATGTCCAATTCACTTTCACTTTTGGACCCCATGTAGTTGTAGTGATCTACTTGCATTTATGGTTAGCCTTCCACATATTGTAATTCCCCAGAAAAGAGTCCCATTTTCACCTTGACAGTAACCCTTCTCCCTCTAATTGCTTAATGCCTAGAGGCTCGTTGGTACATGAGGAGGAGATTCCTCACTCCTTTAGAGTGATTGCACACAATTGGAATTCTCTAGGGTACCCTCTTGTAAGTCTTCTCACAATTGGTTTATGGCTTGCATCTTCTCTACCATATCGGTCATCGCGAATTTTCTACTCCCTATTGTTGACATCTTTCTTTTTCGATATGCTTCATTTACCATTATTCACTTTTATGGGGGGCGCATTTCTATGACACCTACCTTTTTCTTCAGCAAATGACAATCTAATCAGGTGAAGACTCTTTGAGTATAGTTAAGAATTTGTTATTGTGGCATCCTCAAACATCTACATGGAATACCTCTGTTGATTACAGATGACTTTTTCACCATAATATAAATTAGTCTCAGTTGACGAGTTGTTTTGTGCAATGAGTCTCATTTTGGTACTTGCAGGTCAAAAATATATAAAGAAAGAAAGAAAGAGATTATATTAATGTCCACAAATGACCAAAAGTAGGTCAATGGAACTATCTAATACATCAAATTACAGTAGAAATTGCTAAGGTAAAAGGACCCTAGAATCAAAGACAAACAAAACAAAATGAGCAAAAGCACTGAAAATAAATGAGGGGTAAACCCAAAGCACTAAAGCCCCAACCCATGTGGCTAAGGTGCTAATACAAATAGCCATACGGGGGGAGAAAGAACCCCCAAAGAGCATGCACAGATGAAATTTGAAAAGACTGGATGGTAGTCCCATCAAAATATTTGATCATGCTCGGGACAAAGGAATCTTCAGTGTCTTGTCTATTGTTGTGAAAGGACTAATGCATGATCTAATAATGCTCATCAGGGAGTGTTTAGAGTTGAGGGGGCCAAGATGGTTAGTCCTAGGAAGAAGTAAAGACTTCTCTCTAGAATCCCTCCTAGCATCCAAGGCCAAATAAACTCGTAATATGTACTTATCCCAAAGACCTAGGAAATGGCAAGAAGATCCACGATGCCGAGGATCATATCCATGACACCAAGACGGAGAAGATCCATACTACTGAGAGAGAGTGTGTTGGGAGTTGTTAGCAGTAGTGTTGTACAGAGATGAGTGCAGCATCACCGACCTACCCCACGTAGTGTGTAATGACACCAACGTCTATGATGTATTGAAAGAAGGTGGTGATCAGCCTTGGGCCTCTAGGGACTCCCAACAAGGACCTCATCAAAGGGTGACAACCTCCCTTTTCCATTGAGAACAAAATGGCATTGGGCCTTGAGAATGAGCATTCAATTTCCAATGAAATTGAGGGTAAAAAGTAGATTCTAATAAAGAGATAAATCTCTTGAGACGAGCATTGCTTGACATGCTGCAAGATATGATTATTAGATCCAAACATTGGTATAAAGAAATGGAATAAGCTAGGGCCTAGTTGAAAAAACAAAAACAATCCTAAGACGTTGAATTGTTTACAAATTTACCAAAATAAGAGAATGAATACTTCAAATAAGAAAAAAACTTCAAAGAAAAGAAAGTATCTAAGAAAGATTGAATTCCCCAAGAATGGTGGAATTGTGGGTTTGCTACTTTAATGTCTTGGATCAGATCAATAGAAACTTGTTTTCAACTACATGAGTAGAGGAAAAAGGTGAAAAGAATGCAAATGTAACTTTTTCATTGATAGCATTTGCCAAGGAATGGTTAAACAACCTTAAAAATTAATATTAATACTTGGAATTTGCCTTAGAGAATGAAGAACTAGAAACTGAAAGAAAATATTTCTAGATAAAAACCGCATGGAAATGTATAAGAAGATCAACATGTGAGATCATAATTCACAATCATTATCAAAATGAATGATGAATTAGGATTACAACTTATATCTCCTAATATAGATAGCAATTTACGAGCACATGAGGTTAGGATGCCCTAACCCAAAAAACTTTAATAAATCAATTATTTTCTTGACTATCCTAGAACTTCCCTATGCTTATGGATGATAGGCCTCTAACAATGGATTTAATCCAAACCGTCATCCCTATTCAAGTTGTTGGGATATTTTACAATTTCATCCACTTCCCTTAATTGCCTCTTCATGAAATGAACCTCCTCCATGATGACGCTTGCATTTTCCATACAAATATGATGTGTAGTGGGATGTGAATGTTTTGCAAGCATTGATTTTCCACACTGACTATGACAAAGATCAGTTCTATGCTCACTAATCAATCCTCTTCTAAATGGTTATATCCATTTCATCAAATTTTCTCGGCCCTCATGAGCCAGGAACGAGGTAGATGTAGTTGGAATGTCTTGGATCAATTGAATCCTTTAGTGACTTCAACATCTGCTTTAAAGAGTTCCAAGGTAAGAAACTTCACGTATTCCTCCTCTTTACAATTTTTGCAATTTTATTACAAATCCCCTCGATGTATGGTAAAAACACATGTAGATGATTGTTGAATTCTTTCATGCTTTAATGAGGTTCCCGTACTCTTCTCACATAACTAAAATCCCTTGTTATTTGTTTCCCCTTGTAGCCATTTTTATTGAAGATCTTTGTAAGGTTTTGTTTTTCCTATTTAGTAAGCTCTTTATTTGACATTTTGAAGGCTTCGGTGGCAAGGGTCTTTTAAACCCCAAATTTTTGTGTTGGGTGGTGATGGGCTAAGTTGCCTCATTTGGAAAACTATATAGAAAAAATTTGAAATTATGCTAATGTCAAAGCAGCCAAAAAAAACATTTAAAGTCACAAATGCATTCTCTTTATTTTTCTACTCTTTTAGTTTTGGCAATCGGCATTCACTACTTGTTTGTAATGTTTGGTGTTGTGCATTGGAATAGCCCAAACATTGTTGTTAATTCTTTGTTGGTGCCGCGGAGAAACTTATGAGGTGAGGAGAAGAGGTCGTGATGCCATGAGGAGAAGAGGTCGTGAGAATCTACAACGGACAACTGAGACAACGAGAAGTAACACCGTGAAAGGTAAAAGCTTTAAACGGATCTATGAACGGTAGCAGCTTCAAGGTAAGTCCAATTAGTTTTTCATTTATTTATTTTTAAGAGTTAGGTTATTTTACTATATCTTTCATTTAGTATTTTTTAGTTTTTTATTTACATCTAGGTTATTTTATTATATATTTTTAATTTAGTATTTTTTAGTCTATTTTATTTCGATTTAGTTTATTTATAATGTTTGATTTAGTTTTTTTGGAAAAGGGTAAAAGTGTGGTTTTTGAAAGGATCCGCATCTTTGTACAAAGGCCCTTAAGGCAAAATATAGCATTGAAGCAGTACAAAAAAGAAGCCTGCACGCAACAAAAGACAGAAGGCCACTAAGGCACAAAAGCGAGCGCAAGAGAAGAGGGAAAAGAGAGAAGCTGAAGGACCCACGGCTGCAACACAAACAGTTTACTTCAGAGGATCCCGATCATGAGATCGTAATCTCATTTTATGGAGAGGAATACCTTTCTTTTTTCGATTTACAACTGCCCATCCATCACACCTATTAGGATCCGATTTTTCATCTGGATGTAATGGAAGTCAACTATCCTAAACCTCCTTGGTTCCTACTATTGAATCCACCTTCAAGATTCTGTTTTCAGAATCCTTTTTTCCAACATTTGACTCCTCCGTGAAGAAATTGTTTATAGAACAATTAGAATCTGCCCCCGAAGCGAGCGTCGTCACTTGTTCCACCAAACCCGACCCAACCAAAGGGGGGAAACATGAGTCTCAACTAGTAGCTGAATCTTTTTATCGTGGTCATCGCAAACCCCCACCGACTCTTCCGAAGGAGAATCTGCTTCATCCCCAATAATCAACAAGTTGGGTTGGGAATCCTTCCACCAAGAAACTTTTTCCTTAAGCTTCAACTTCACTTTCTGGCATTCTGAAGCAAGATGCCCTAGGGCGAAACACTTCTTGCATCTGAAGGGCAAGCCTTCATAGTCAAGAGGTTGTGACCAAGTCTTATCCAAAACTTTGAGATCAATGGAAGTAGGTAAATCAAGAGAGGTATCCAAATCTAATAAGGATTCGAGCATAGGTAGTGCGTGTGTAAAGTTTTGTTTTGGAATCAATGGATAAAAAACTTGCCCAAAGCATTACCAATAGCTATCAAACATTCTTCCACCCAAAATTGTAACAGGAGATGAGGTAAACAAACCCAGACTAGCTTGACGTTGAATGCAGCGGTGAGAGGATTGAAGGTCGGAAACCACAGTTTCATCAAGAAGTGGTGATTCTGAAGCTCCCAAAGCTTGGAAAGGATAGAATCCCTATCTTCAACAAGACTAAAAACCACAATAAAAAATCCCCTCGCACAAGGGCAAATGTCAACCCTACCAGACAAGAGAGGATGCCAATTCGAAGAAATCCACGAGTGAAGAAGCGGCAACCCAGGCCAAAGACCATTGAAGCGGCAGATCAACCCCTGGTTGGAGAAAAAATCCTCTGACTCTAACACCAAATCCCCAAAGCAAACCGAGGGAGAAGATTTGACAATGGAGAGAGGTTTAGAAGACGAAGAAGCAAAAGCCGTAGCATAGGAATGCTTTGCAAAACCTGAAGGCGGAGCATCTGAACCCACCGTCCTGAAAACCCGTTCCAAAACTGAAACAGCCAAAGGGCACCCAAACCCATCACTGTCATGTGCGAGACCACTATTAACAACACCGTCAGGGACCCTAGGAGCCTGTGCAACATGAGAGTTGAAGTCTCCATCAACAGAAGAAGGAACACCATCGCCATTTGATGCAGGAATCGAGGAAGGGCTTCATGGAAAGGAGTCAGGTTTAGGGCACGCGAAGAGAGCCATCATTTGCTAATGTGACATACTGGAAATTAATAGAGTTAATGTTTGATTTAGTTCATTTTAGAATATTATTTAATTTATATAATCTTAATTTTTATTCAAAAAAATAACATTAAAGAATCCTAATTCTTTAACGTTTTTTAATATGGTTGTAGTCTTCTTCAAGCGAATTTGTGAACAGTATAAGCTTCAAGGTAAGTTCAATTAGTTTATCATTTAAGTTTATGTTTTTAGATTTAGGTTATTTTATTATATCTTTCGTTTAGTTTATTTTATTTACATCTAGGTTATTTTATTATATATTTTCGATTTAGTATTTTTTTGTCTATTTTATTTAGATTTAGTTTATTTATAATGTTTGATTCAGTTCAATTTTAGAATATTATTTTATATAATATTATTTTTTGTTTAAAAATATAACATTAAAGAATCCTAGTTCTTTAACGTTTTTTAATATGGTTAAAGTCTTATAGGTTATTGTTGATAGAATGTATGCTTTTTTAATAGAATATTTTTAAATTTTAATAGTTTCAATTTGTTATATATATTATTTTAAATATATACGTTTTTATTTAATTTTGGATAGCTACTTGTTGGAAAGTTGTTTTGACAATGTTCACTTGTATGAAATGTGAAATCATTCAAATTTCTTTTAGTTGAACTTAATCACAGATTTTATGGCTGATTTATTTAGAGACGATTTTTTTTTCAAATTTTATCCTTAACAAATTCAAACACGAATTTGAATGCGGCAACTTAGGTGATATTGGAAGAGACCTACAAGCAACTTCGGTGATGGGAAGAGACCTACAAGTATAAATATGTTTTAATAGCCTTCCTATGCACTTTTTGTGACAAGGAACCCTCATATTTTTGTTCAAAAAACACGTCTTGTTAAAGAAGACAGTCATTGACCTCTAACTTCTTTGTAAATATTATATTGCAGAAAATGTTGTTTAGGTGTATGTGGAAATCATCAAGATTTTTCTTTCCATGTAGACAAACTCAAGTTGCTGTCATCAGCATATCTCTTCCACAAATTAGGTCCCAAGGGGAATGAGGCGACTGTTCGTTCCTCAAATAATTCTATAAAGAGGTCCACAATGGTTGGAAATAACTTATAGGCGAGAACCCATATTCACTCCTTCGGTTTGTTCATAAAATTTGCCCTAAAGGATGAAAAACAGAAATCTCCCACAAAGCTCGACCAAATCTGTAGTTTCTTCATCAATGATTTTCTTTGATGATTTCAATTGCTTCACCTATTCAAACCTTTGTGAACAAGGAGGGAACATCAAAACCTACTAGAATATCACCCTGCTCCACCTTCGTATTGTTGAAAAAATAGACAAGGTGAGTGAATACATATGAATCAAATGGGAATAGTGAAAGAGTTCAGTCACAAGATGGAATTTTTGATTGCTTGCCTTCAAAAAAGTCTTCCAAAGTATCAAGTCATATGCTATAAAAATAGACTCAAGCCCCACACATGAGTTGCTATAGGTGCGGTTTGGCTATATTCAATAAAGAAAAATGTCATAGAAACACTCAAAATTGAAAATGTTGAGAAGCTACAAGCTAGAAAAATTCGATCCACAAGGATAAGAAGTTTAAGAAGTCGTGTTAACACCCCTATGGAACCAACTTGTACTGATCTGCACCACAGATTCTAGGATGGCAGCATGAAGGAAAACCCAATAGCTTAGGCTCTAGCTAGTAAATTACTGAGTTATAAAACATGTAATAGGAAACAGACAATAATTAACCATTACACATTCAAATACATGAGATTAGCCAAGTATTGCTACTGCTATTCAATGGAAAAGAATAGGATATGGTACATATATGTACAAGAATGATGAATCTTGTAATCAAAAGGAGGAAACACTTCCTAACTGATTTGCCTAGACTGGAATGTGAACAAATGACCTTTTGATGCTCATCCCTTTTGGGGTCAAATGACTTACAATATATCATTACAAGAAAGCAATTTCAAAAGAGGATAGTTACAAAACAATTCAACTTTTGCAATGGATGATGGTTCACCTTCTTGTAGGTATGATGGTTCATCTTCTAAATGTGAAATATAATGACAGAAGGCTGGCATGGCTCAAGCTTTGGAAAATCGTGCCTTAGCATGGCACAACATGGAGTGGAGTCTCCATGTGGCTGATGAGTGTACCAACAGTTCCTTGCAGGGAATGAGCTGTGTGGTATGTCTATGGGCATTGCACAGATGTCAGATGTGTGATTAGTTGTGCATAAGTCACCTATTCGCACAATACTGCACAAGCTAAGTGAAGTGTGCGAGCATGCGCAAGCCTGCACAACATTGTGTGATACTCATATCAAGTTGAGTGATGCCTAGGAAACCACCAATATATTAGGATGATGGTATGGAGCCTAACATATGTAGAATTCCTCGGTTTTGAACAGTGCCTCAGGGTGTGCCAATCAAGTAGAATGTTGAGTGAGGATAGCTAATTGTGATGGTGCAAGTTGGCATGATGTTGCACACTGTGCAAAATACACAGATGATGCATTAGGTGGAATGCTGAGCTGTGCTAAACAATGCTGAGATTGATGATCAATTATTGGGGCTCCACCCCATTAGGAGTGCATGGAGCATTGTTGTCTGCTGAGTTTTGCTGTGTGTAGTCAGTCGGTGCGTAGGATGTAGTCAGGTGCTGCACAGGATAGAGTTGGCCGCTGTGCAGGGTGGGCAGAACTGTCCAAATGATGGCGAGAATACAGTGATGAAAAGGTGGTCTTGAGTGACCCTCCTGCACATGGATCACATACTAAGGAATGTTCTCTTTCAAGGATTTCTCCACAAAGGGAGGATCATTTCATGAAGAACTGACCTACGTTGCCAGGATACAGGTACGAGTATCGGTACGGGTACGGGTACGATACGCGGATACGTCAATTTTAAAAAACCCTTGGGTACGATGTGTCTTGGATACGTCCATACATATATATTAAAAAATTTAAAAAAAAAAAAAAATATATATATATATATATATATATATATATATAATATTTATTTTATGTCCATCTACTCAGTTTACTCATTTTTTAGTCCATAAATAACTGAAATAGTTATGCGAAACTTGAATCAATGTTCAAAACATTCAATATACTTAAGACTTTGCATTTTTATTGATCATGTGGCTGCCATACGTATCCTTGGCGTATCAGTATCCGTATCCATACGTATCCGTATCGGATACGTATCAGACAGGAAACGTGGGGGGTCAGGGCGTATCCTGGCAACATAGGTCAACTGACTAAGGGAAGTGATTGAAATTGTAAATATCCCAGCAATTTGAATAAGGATGATGGTTTGGACTTAAGCCATTCTTGTAGACCCATTATCCATTGCTATTCTGTCATTCTCTAGTTTCTACTATACTGATATATTAAAATATCTAGTCATACCTTAAAAAAATTATTCCCATATTTTGTACTTTATCATTTATAGGTTATAGTTTGTACCATCCTAATAAAAAAGAATCAACTACAACACAAAAAACAAATGCCATCCATAAAATATTAAAAATAGAAAGTATGGTAGTACCTATAAGATATGGTAACTTTATTCTGTAGTTCATGTTATACTGATGGAGATATATGTAACACCTTGTAGTCCAATTAAACAGAAGCAATTTGGCCCTTGGATAAAATTAAACAAGTATAGATAAAATCCATTGCAAAAAAAAAAACTATTTACAACAAACAGGTTCAGAAACTGTCCTAAGGATGTGCCTTAAGTTCTTTGGTGGTGGCTAACTCAATGCAAGAAATAAGGAAATGCTAGAATAAGTCTCCTTTCATGACTCCATTATGATGGAAGAATGCATACCTGGGACCTTAGAAGTGTTGTCACTGAAGTTTGTAACAACCTTCCAACAAAGCCGTCAGACCTATGCACAGCTGTTGTTTTATCTTGCATTGATAATTCTTTGATATTCTGATGACAGAGCGCATGAGGATCAGTTGCATTGATTGAAAATCTGGATACAACCTTCATCTTATTACTTGCATAGCCGCCATTGTCAATTACAAGCTCTGACAATTCATAGACCAATTCATGAGAAGGCAAGAAAATTCATAACTGAAATCTCAGTGTGGAACAAATTTTATAGAGAAACACAAAACAAAGAAGCATGTTGTTCACCTACTTAAGGGTCGAGTTTAAAATGGTAAGAAGTAACCAAAAAAAAAGACATCTAAATATACAATGCCATTGTATGATAAAGAGAAGATATGTGATATATAGATAATGATAAAAATGAAAAATAACTCCCGTATATATACAATACAAGGTTCCACCAAGAATAGCCAAATCTGGCTTCCCTTGGTGGTGACTGATCATGATATATATTATTGAATCATGTTTAAGTTTATCAAACCTGATCTTATTTAACTTTAAACCTTCTATGCATGGTTTGAAACATGGTAGCAAGACTCGCCGAGTATTTGAAAAACACGCATGTCCGAGTCTTGGGTGTCCTCAAATGATCTAACTTGATAAGACTTGGAAAACGGCTGGCCAATGCCAAAACATTAAAAAGGAGGCTTATATCTCAGCCAAACCTCCTTTTTACCTCAGGTCAACACACCACTGGACCAGGGAAAATAAATCAACTTAGTGATATTTTACCTATTTGAAGTTTAAATTTTGTGGAATATAAAAAATAATATTATTTGAATTTTTTTCCTATACTTTATGATCTTTTATATTGCTGAGTCTTGGTTCCCAGCCTGTTCCGAATCCAAATGAACTTGGCAGACCAGTCTTATTGAACCCCAGCCAAGTTCAAGTTTGGCTGCTACAGTCCGGCCTTAGGATGATGTGCACAATCCACTTAGGCCCCCTTATTGGGCCCTAGAAATCCCAAAGACAAAGGAACACACTAAATCACACGCGAACATTTCTTTTCAATAACTGTCATCTCAGCATGGAGAGCATGCCAATGTGACCAATGTGAGAACAGCGGAAGATTACACTTACCCATATAGTGCTCAGGGCTTAAATGGATTGGCAAGGTTCTCTTTGCTCTCAAACTTGGCCATGAGGTTGAAACTAAGGGCATGGTCCCATGGAGTGGGGGTTCCATAAATATCTCAGCGGGTGCTAATGAGAGAATTTAGGAGCATTTTAGCTATTTTAGGGTCCTATGAATTTGATTATTTTCCTCAACAATTCCCACTGAGAAATAATGACAATTTGCAGGTATATAATGATTATTTTCCCCCCTCAAATTGACCTAAAAATAGTGGTGGGAATGTATGTTTGTTGCTAGATGGAAATAGAACAACCTAAACTGTAGGGGGAAATTATCAGCCCCCTCTTTAAGTTTAAGGGGCAAAAAATGTGAAGCTCCTATTTTTAATTTTCGGGCTTAAATTCTGTTTTTCCTGTAGCTGGTTGTAAAAATAATCACAGGACCTCCTGCAACAAGAAAATAGATGTTGTAGCCCCTCCATGGGACCATGCCCTAATAAGGGGCATAGAATTTGAACAAATATAAAATAAATAGAAAAGAACAATATCCCTGTAGACTTCCACAAGGAAGTACGCATAGGCCAAATTAGCATCTGGCTTCTACTTGTTGTGATTCTTAAACAAGGCACTAACAGGCTCTACAAAAAGAAGATAATAGATATGTTTGCGTATATTTGTTTTTAATTGAGGGCATATGAATGCTGTATTTGTATCCGGGTGTTTACGAGTGGCCTATTTAGGGCACCCCAAGGGCTGGACTTGCGGATCCAGCTTGTGTCTCACTTATACAAATGTACCCACAAACCAATTACACGAACAGGCAACATTGCAGAAAAAAAAACAATACCATTACAGCTTAAAGGTCACGCAGGGCAAAATTAGGGCGCACAAGCAGACCTGGGGCCGTTGTACTTCAGAATTTTGATACCCTCTTCCAGATACATTTATTGATTTCAAAATCAAACATATCAAACAATACAGCTGCAACTATGAATGCATCAAGTATACAATTTATTGAAGAAGTTTCCCTTCTGAAATCTGAGGAAAAAATGTGGTTTGTAAAAACACTATTGATTTTTATAATTAGCAGAATGTATGTTGGGTAACAGCGTAGACTCTTTATACCTTTCCAGGTGGGCAGCTGCATTCTTAAAACTGGTGGATTTGATTCCAGGCAGATCACATTCATTTGAGCTCCCTGTAAACTCAAAGATCCGAATGATGGTATTTGCTTGAAATCTCATAGCATATGGATCGTCGTCGTCCAACATTTTTTTAAAAGGGAACTCGCAGAGATCCTTTTTTTGGCGTTATTGGTCGTCTGTTTTAAATTTATGTTACGGTTTTTGATGTTGACTAAGTTATTTTCAAACTTGGTTGGCTGTTCTTGATAGTCTAACCTACACAACCAAAGAGTTTTCTTAAGAATGATATAATCTAATTGGTTTTATAGTTGAGGATGTTGGGCATTGTTTTTTCCTTGTGTTCTATTCTTTAAAGATTTGAACTTGTGATTTTTTTTAAGAACAGTTCTTCAATATTAAGTCAATTTAAGTGTACCATAAATATTTGTATACAAATTATTTAATGTGACATATATAAATATTAAATATATAAATTGTTTTGTTATAGTTTTTTTGTTTTCCTTGTTTTTTTTCGATATATTGTGTTTACCAAATGTTGTACCTACTAGTTTATCGTCTCTTGGATGGTGAGCCATCTTATAATATGTTTGACTCCTCGATGTTGCATCAATTGATACAGATGTTTTCATTAGAACTCAGACTATGTGTTTTATGAGGTAATGAATCCCTCTCAATGGACTATTTACCTAAGGGTTGTAGTGTAAGATGTGATGTTTTTGATAAAGTTTGTAGTTGGTTTGAAAAATTTACTTTGGTGGTTTATTTAGTTCCCCTTTAAAAGCATGAGTAAACAATGAATGCATATTAACTTGCAATCTCGTGGAGCCAAGCTTGAGGGAATGAAAAAACTTGCGAAAGGTTTTTTTTCTTTTCAAGTTTTCTAATGACGAACATTGAAAATCCATAGTCACACACAATCCTTGGTTTATTCAACATACCCTTGTTGTTTTCCCATTGGACCTGAATTTTTGTGGTCTCTAAGCAAGCCAAGTTACACATTCTAGTCTAGGTTGAGTTTCATGCGTTACATTTTCCGCTCCAAAGTTTTATAGGCCAACTTGTTAACCTATTAGGTCTATTCATTTGTCATGAGCATAGAAAAAATTATGCAACTCAGTGGCAAAAGCGTGTTAGTGTAGAAGTCAATCTTTCCAAGGATCTCAAAGATTCTATTAATATTCAAAAATGAGATTAATGTTTCTCACAACACGTGTTCTACAATAATTTTTTGAATAATTGCCTTCCATGGCAAGCAACACTCATATACCACAAAATTCATGAATGCCCTTTAACGGTAAACTCGCATCCAACCTTATCTATAATTTATCTTGAGGTGGATAAAGCTAGCAATTCATTTCTAGATGGGTGGACTACAATCATTAGCAAGAAATATAACCATCAAGTTCGCACGACAAACAAAGTTTTGGTCATTATATACAAACTCACATGTGATTCTTCCTTAATAGGAAAACACTAAGCTTTTAATATTACTAAAACGACATCAGTTGTCACTTACAACTTGTATGTGGCAGTTTTGTGGGCCTCAAGATCGAGAAACAACTTCTCGACCGTCATAACCTCCTAAATAGATGAAAAACTTAGTCTTGACTAAGATTTAGTGGTTTTGAATGCAAAGTGTCGCTCTCGCAACCCCTCGAGGATGACAAATACATGTAAGGAAAAATGTACCTTTCAACTCAGTGAATTTAATTGCGGAAACCATTAAGCATACATATCTAACAAATTTTCTGCTTTAAATGTTATGGATGGAAAGTCTAACATGAACCTTGATGTTTCATAATGATATTGTACTATTGGAATGTATGTGGCCTTACTAACATATTCCTAAAATTCATTGTAACAGACACATGCCGGTTCTTTGATGATATGAAAGTGTTATGTCCATGAGAAGTTAAAATATCGTGGTTTTTACTTCATTTCAGTGCCAAATCTATTTGGATGGGAATTACTTGTAAGATGTCCAATCATGAGTGTGGTCATGGAGGGTGGTTGCACTCATTGCACCATATTTATCTCTGTACATCATCAGTTGGGTGTATGACCCAACACATTGAGTTGTGTGGGCCTTTTCAATTTTGACAGTCGTTCCCTTGGAATTTCCAACATTTACTAAAATGGTGCCCTTTCGACCACATTATTGGAAGTGTAAATGTTATGCACATTATTCAATGTGAGTTATGCACAACATTGAAAGCTCAATAAGACAAAGAGGGGTTGCTCCCAATGTTGTGATGTATCAATGAAAAAGAGGCATGTATTATATGTACAACAAGCTCATGTTGTTCGATCACAACCATTACCAATGGCTCCTCAACACCACCTCATGGTTCACTTGGTCCAAATTCAAACAAACTTGTGATGCGGGTGGTGAAACTGTTGGATAGGACTCTATTTTTAGAGAAAAAAATGTCTTTGTGTGTGCCAATTTCTTTGATCAATCTATGAGTGTTGTTCCAAGAACTCTACTTTCTAATTTGTTGTGTCATAATGCATTCCCATTTCTATTTAAACAAAATTTGAGACCCACTTGTTTGTTAGAAATCAAAATTCATTTATAGTGTTGTTATTAGTTATTGTTTTCACATCAAATCCTAGTCTCGGGTTGCGATTTTGCAAATATTTTGAGTGTGTATGGCAATTTACAATTTTGGTCATTAAGCATTTTCCAAGTCTATATTCAAACACTCAAACAAAGCCTAATTGGCGTGGAAATTTAGTGATAGTAGCCTGATGTGAAGAGAATGCAATAGAAAAACAAAACTCAAGAAACATTATTCAATGTGAGTTATGCACAACATTGAAAGCTAGATTTTATAAAGTTTCTCTAAGTCATTCCCAGTTTTCAAAATCAGTTTGTAGGCACTTTATAAGGGATGATTCACATAATCAAATAGATTCAAAATTGCTTGAAGTATTACATGGTTGTGGCCAAATGTGAAGATAGTAAGTTGTGAAAAAATCACAAAAAATAACCCTCCACATAAGTTTTTTATAATGTTGAAAATTGGTATTTGCACGTATTTTTGATTATTTTTTGCACCTTTACAGTTTCTAATTTTAGCTAGCAAGAACTTTTCAAGTATGTATTTGCACACTCAAACAAACTCCAAGTAGCTTTTGATTTTACATTATGGTTGTCAAATGTGAGGATAAGTATTGGTAAAACAAATATGAAGAAATACCATTCTATGCAGGAATTATGTAACATTCAAAACAAGCTTCTGCAAAGAGTTTTATTTTTTGCACCTTTCTAGTTTCCAATTTAAGTCAAGTGAGCACATTTAGTATGATGTTTTTTATGGTCAAATTAAGTCCAATAAGGATGAAAATTTGATTTATATGTCTCGATGATATGTAATGTCCCATCTTTAACACAAGTTCACCATGAGACCCTTTCTACCCTAGATGATTTCTTGGGGGCTTAAAGGGAAATACAAGGGAAGTAGTTTATTGTTATATTTTAAAGTTGTTTTATTAAGCCTTGTAATATTTATAAAAAAAGAAACTTTAAGTTATAACGATTAATTAGAAAGGGAAATTTCTATTATTAAAGTGACTTTATGATAAAGTATATTCATAAAGATAAAATAGAAATAAGGAAGTCACTTTATAAATTAAAAATTACTTCTAGTCCCACGTGGAGCACCCAACTTGGAAAAAGGCAAGGAAATGTTATAAAAGGAGGTTTGATCATTTGTTTGAGATCACATTTTGCCAATCTATTTTCTATCATTGCATGTTAAGCTATTTGTTTGCATCAAAACTTATAAGGACGAAAACTCTCAAGGAGAAGGAGCTTTGGGGACGAAAACCTCCAAGGTTTGAAGGTTAGGGAATGAAAACCTCTCAACTTTGTGAGGTGGATCCACCCGGGATTCACTATTGTTCTACAGTTCAAAATTTCAATTTTTGAAGGGTTATTTTTCATATCTAGGGCATGTTTTGGGGTTGTTTTCATATTTATTACAACTGTGGAATCATTTGCAGGCCTGATTTTTAGGGTTTTTTGAGTTGGGTCAACCAACAAGTAGTTGAGATTCACTTGTGATAGTTTTGGGCAATATTTGGCAACCATTTTCATGGATTTCACATTCATTTCCAGTTTGATTTACACATTTGGTGATTTTGGGATCATTTTTGGGGGTCTTCCCGTGGGTGGAAAAATCTAAGGTTTGCTTTAATTGATAGTTGTTACTTTGTGATCATTTTGAGCTATCCTTTGTATTATCTCTCCAAGTATTTTGAGAGATGTGAAATTTTGAAGTTTCAGTTATTTCCAGGTCTGAAATAAATTAAAATAAATTCATATCCTTATTAGAAAAAATATTTTCTTCCATGTTGATGTTACTAGGGGTCTCCTAGATGTTTTAAGCCTTTTGGTATTGTGGGTTGTGGGTATTTTGATAAATAAAGTGACATTTCATATTGTTGTATTTTTTTTTGTAAGGGTTTTAAATAAAAATCAAACCATTATCATTTTTTACAAGGGTTCTTTAGGAAATCCATATTTCTTTATTTTATGCACTAGGGGGACATTATAGTGGTATTAGATTTATGTTCTCCCAACCCGTGAAGGAGAGGATTAGTTTTACATGGACATATGTGAAGAGGTTTTAGATATCACTACTTAAGAACTCCAGGAAAGGAAGGTATGGGTGATAGAGAAAGACCTCTACCAACAGATAAAATGAGTTATTTGAATGAAGTGTTCACTAAAGGCAGCAAAGAATTGCAAACCCATTTTTTGGATGCCCAGAGGGATCTAAGAGACTCCTTTATAGGAGCTATTATTGATTTGAATCGATCTATACAAGGGCTAAGCACTACCATAGCAAATCTTCGAGGAAATCAAGGTAATCATGGTGAAGGAAGCTCTTCTACCAATCATGGAGAAAGGGTCTCAAGTAAGACCCCCTCTCGATTCTTTCGTGTCAAATTCCTACAAAAAGAAAAGCCACAAGTGGAGTTAGAACAACCACAAACAGTTGGAGTTGATGATGGACGGGTTCTCTATAGGGACGAATATGCATCCTTGAGCAATAACACAAGATATTTGCTTTCTTTTAGATATTATTTCCAACTAAGGATAAGTAAAGGTCCAAAGAAAAATAAGATGATTCATCAAGAGATCGCTGAATTTGGAATCTTCATCCATTAAGAGTAAAAATCTACCCTTCAGACAACCAAGAGGGACTTCATTGGGGAAGCCTAGACCCCAATTTCAAGGGAAGCCAAGAACAACTTCTATTAGCCAAGCAAGGAATCCATTTTAGTAAGGGATGACACCACAAAGAGAGCTTCTAAGGAATAACAAAGAAGTTGATACAAGGAATGAATTAAGAAGAAAAAATCTTTGTTTTTCATGTAAAGATCCCTAGACTCCCATCCATCATTACTTGGGAAAAGGATAAGTGCACTACATAAAGTTAATTTTAGATGGGGAGGAAGAAGTAAAAGAAAAAGAGAAAGAGTCTTGAATGAAGATGGACACCAAGAGAAAGAAGAAGAAATTGACCACCTGGATAGCACTCTTGCCATACTATCTGGAGCTCTAAGGTACCACCCCTTACGTGCAAGAGGAAAATTAAAAAGTAAGAGATTCATTATTTTGATAAACAGTGGTACAACTCATAATTTCATAGATGTTGATTTGGTCAAGAAATTGGGGATGTCATTAGAAGATTTCAAACATTTTAATGTTATGGTAGTGGATGACTTTACCATCCCTTGTGTTGGACCACGATTATCGTTAGACCAAAACCCATAGGCATTATTCTCTGCTACAATTGCCAGAGTTAGGATCTACGAGAGGCAGTTAGTCCATGTCACGAAACTCACGGGGAGTGTTGGACACACATGCCAATAATATACCCCTTAGCGTTACCCAAGTGAGTTTCAAACTCAAGACTTGTCGCTCTGATACCAATTGTTGGACCACAATTGTCATTAGAACAAAAGCCATAGGTGTCAATCTCTGCTATAATCACCAGAGTTAGGATCTACAAGAGGCGGTTATTCCATGTCATGAAACTCACGGGGAGCATTGGACACACATGCCAACACCCTATACCAAGAAGATAACATAGCTGAAAATCACTCTTGGTAAGCATAAGGTGGTAGATATTTTTATGTGGTTGGTATTAGAGAAACTAATTTAGTTTTGGGTGTGCAATAGTTACACTCTCTTGGAGAATTTACACAAAATTATCAAATAATGGAGCTGGAATTCAAATCAGCAGACCAAGAGATAGTGTTACATGTTGTGGAAAATGGAGCACCCATGGTGGTAACTACAAAAGTTAGATTTTGTAACATCATGTTAGATATTGGTTGTGACGAGATTATTTTTGAAATGTTTAACATATTTTGGATCGTTGTTTATGAGGCTCATATAGAAAATTTCATAACTTCCATGCAAACTAGTGTGTCTCTAATTATGGATGAGAATGATGATATCTCTAAGCTCTTGTTAGCTAACTTGTTGGTTGTTTGGAGAAGGAACATGTTGATTCACCAGTTGCACATGAGTTGCCAAAGAGATCAGCAAAACAAAATATTGAAATATTAAAAAAATAATTGACAAAAGATGAATTGCTTTCTAATAGGGATATTGTCATCATGTTTGCAGGGGAGACATTGGATGCATACAAACAGAAAGAGGATGAGATTGATGAGCTCAACCTTGAGCTTATTTGAGCTCACTACTCACTCTATCAAGTTGAAAATCAGATAGATATTGCAGCCATATCTAATAAGCTAAAATTTGAAGTCAAGTAAATAATTGAGGGAGTTTTTGAGTTTCTAGAAGATGAATAAGGCATTAGGAGTGACGAAATACCACACACTGATTTCAACAGTCCTAATACCATGGAGATCCAACATGTTGATAGCACTTGGGATGAACATCAAGAGTGTAATCTCTTGAGGTTAGAGGAACAATTTACTCATGATGATACTTTTCCCACTTTGGATGTTGAATTATCTATTGATAATCTGAGATTGGTGATGAATGTTGAGACGTCTTTTGATTCTAGTAACACATTTTGTGACAATCACGAGGTATGGGATCCAGGTGAAGTGCTTAGACATGAAACGATTATTTTATCAAACAATAAACTTGATTTCTATCTTGTTGAAAATTTCAATTTAGCATCTCATCTTGAAGAAGTTACATGAATGTATATGATATCTCTTGATGAAAATCATAGGAATAATAGGGAAGCACTGCACCATCATGATAAATATTATTTTTAGGTAAGTTGGTGAGTGTTTTTAGGTAGGGAAAGGATAAATTTTTACTGGGTGATTGAAATGGAAGAAATTTATGAATCTACAGATGTCATTTTAGCATTTTCCTTATCTATTTTGGGGAGAATATTTTAGGATTACAATTGCTATCCAATTTACAGATTGTTGATTTCAGGAGAATCAGAGTGTGAGTTATGGTTTTTAGTTTTATACAACTGTAATTTTAAAAAAATTAGGATCCAGGATTTAATTTGATGGATGGACTACTTCTTAGAATAAAAAGAATGACAGGTTTGCAGATTTTAGTTGTATTAGAGTGATGCAACGAAAACATGATGGAGTATTCTTTAGGTTTATTTGGGATCTTGGTATTGGCATACAGGGTCATCATTACTTAATGATAAGCAATTTTTGCGAATGAAGGATTTTAATGTCCCCTCTTTAACACGAGCTCACCATGAGACCCTTTCTGCCCTAGATGACTTCTAGGGGGCTTAAAGGGAAATACAAGGGAAGTAGTTTGTTGATATATTTTTAAGTTGCTTTATTAAGCCTTGTAATATTTATAGAAAAAATAACTTTAAGTTATAACAATTAATTAGAAGGGGGACTTTTTATTATTAAAGTGACTTTATGATAAAGTGTATTCATAAAGATAAAATAGAAATAAGGAAGTCACTTTATAAATAAAAAATCACTTTTAGTCCCACATGGAGCACCCAACTTGGAAAAAGGAAAGGAAAAGTAAAAGGAGGTTTGAGTATTCATTTCAAATCATATTTTGCCAATATATTTTCTTTCATTGCATGTTAAGTTATTTACTTACATCAAATCTTCTAAGGACGAAAACCCTTAAGGAGAAGGAGTTTTGGGGACGATGACCTCCAAGGTTTGAAGCTTGGGGAACGAAAACTTCTCAACTTTGTGAGGTGGATCCACCAATGATTCGCTATTGCACTGCACTTCATAATTTTAGATATACGAGGGTCATTTTTCATATCTAGGGCACGTTTTGAGGCTATTTTTAGATTTATTACAACTATGGCATCATCTACAAGTTTGATTTTTAGGTTTTTTGTGTTGGGTTAGCCAACAATCAATTGAGATTCACTTGTGACAATTTTGGACAATATTTGGCAACCATTTTCATGGATTTCATATCCATTTCCAGTTTGATATACACGTTTGGAGATTTTGGGATCATTTTTGGGGGTCTTCCCGTGGGTGAAAAAATCTAAGGTTTTCTTTAATTGATAGCTATTATTTTTTTTATCATTTTGAGCTATCCTTTGTATTGTCACTCTAAGTATTCCAGGAGATATGAAATTTTGAAGTTTCAGTTATTTATGGGTCTGAAATAAATTAAAATAGATACATATCCTTGTTAGAAAAATTATTTTCTTCCATGTTGATATTACTAGAGGTTTCATAGATGTTATAAGCCTTCTAGGTATTGTGGGTTGTGGGTATTTAGATAAATAAAGTGAAATTTCAGTTGTTATATTTTTTTTGTAAGGGATTTAAATAAAAATCAAATTGTTGTCATTTTTATAAGGGTTCTTTAGGAAATCCAAATTTCTTTATTTCACGGCCTAAGAGGACATTACATGATATGAAAATATAATGCAATCATTTTTGTAGTAATTGGTTTTATCAATCAAAAGATATGACTATGCAAAATAGCCATGTTAGAAAAATATGTTTGTTATTTTTTTATAAAAAAAGACTCAAAGCCCATTATGCAATGCATAATAGATTTATTTTAAAAATATTAAAATACCATTTGAAGTGTATTTCCAATATATTTCCAATGATGTATTATATTTAGGGTGTTGATAAATATGTGATTTGTGCAACATTATTTTTGTGTCAATTACATTGTGCACGCTACAAAGTGACAAACACTCAAAGTCTCGTGCACAAGAGCAAAATTACTTTCTAAACATATAAAACACCCTCATAAGTTTATTTTTGAGATTTTTCCAACCATATAAGATTCACAATGTTTTGAGAAAATTTAAGATTACACAACATTGATTTTTGTGTTAGTTGTGTTGTAAGGAACTACAAAGTGATTGTCATTATCAAGCCATCATGCAAGAATTAATAAAAAAAAAGTCAAAAGTAAAAAAAATATTTTGTGAATCATTTTTTGAAACCTTTCCAACCATATAAAATTTACAATAGTTTGATGAAGTTTATAGTTGTACAACATTAACTTTTGTGCTAGTTATGCTACACAGACTACAAAGTGACCTCCATTCAAAGGCTCTCACACAATAATTAAATGACTTTTTCAAAATTTAAAAATGCCCTTTTGAGTGTATTTTTGAGAGGTTTGTAGAAATATAATATATTTTGGCTATTATACATGTTTTGGCTTATAAATCACCTCTGAGCATGTTTTTGAGATGACAATATGTCCATGTGTAATTGTGCAATGGTAATTGGATCATATCTTTTGATCCATCTCTTTACTTTAAGTGTCATTCATTGTGTCGGAAAGGTGGTTCACAAATGTTTTCAATATAATAGGCTATAAATAGATTTTATGAAAGAATAAAATCAACCCATAATTGGAATACGTGATTTTATTGCTTTAAATAATGTATTTATATTTAATATATTTAACATCAATGACTTATATCAAGAAAATTGATGCTATATTTAGTGCTTTTCCATGATTATGTGGGATCGGTGATCCAATTTGAGTTAGACTCAGTTATCAATATTTGATGGAGTCATGACTTATACGTTGGAAGTATGAAAATGGGGTAGATGAGGATTAAATATTACACTGAGGAATGTATCAATTTGTTGGGCAAGCACATTTGGACCATGTTTCTATGTTCCAACACCTCCTTGTTGCATAAATTCAATTTAAGAACTCTCTATGATGAATTTGGGGAATGCATGTAATGTTTGGCAGATACATTGGCTTAGGGATTCTACTTAGGATTAATTTGGCACCGTCTACTATAGAAATTGTTGGTCGTTGGCATGTGCCCCATCAAACTCTATTTATATGTTGTTTTGAGACTTTTTTTAAAGGAGAGAGGACTTGTAAGAGACATCTCTTGTAAAAGAGAAGGATTTTTCTATACTTTGTGATCATTGATATCAACATGGAAGTTGAAATTATGACACAAGTGTTGTTCTTTCCTTAATCCATAATTGATTTTGAGTTCTCTTAAATAAAAGTGATCATTGAATAAGATTCATTGTGTTGCGAGTTGAATAGATTGTGCACTAACTAGTCTGGTCAATTTTATTGGTATTTCTAACATTGGATAGTTGTACACTGATGTAAAAAATTATATTTTCTACAGTGATTCATCATGATTTCATAAAATTTGGTGTGGTTGAATATGCAATAACTATTTACCACATTTTAATTTATCTTACAAGGAAATGCTATTGAAATGTACTCATAACATTAATCCCTTAGGCTCTTACATCACATTTTAATCCAATTCGAGTGAGTATTGGATTCAGTTGATGTTGGTTTTTTTATTATGGGTCCCATAAATGTTTGTTTGAGTTCAATATGACAATGTTAAGATTTGAAACCCTCTTCATTTTCCACTATTTACACCCTAAAAATATAAATATGACAGGATTAGAATGTAAGATATGTTACAGGTAGAATATTCTGAATAAATTAATCCAAATTAACTATATAATCTATAATATAGTTATTAATACAATAAACGATGCTAGAACTATGAAAAAATAGTGTAAAACACAATAAGGGATGAATATTTAAATGCACAAAGAGATACATAAGTCTTTTGGATCTACGTATTGGATTAAAAGATTGATATGATCTTGGAAGTACCTCGTTCTAAATATTATTCCTAGATTGTGCTCTTGTATAGAACCATAAAAATCTTTTTGGGCCATAGTACAATATGGTCCTACTTTATTATGGTTCTAAAGTTGCAAATGGTGGAGCTCTGCAACTTCACTTTCTTGTCATTGTTCTAGAAATGGTTGTTGTTTGTTGTTAGGGTTCAGACACAACACAACCTATGACAACTTGCAACAAATAAAAACCCTTGATACATGTAGTATACTTCATGAAATGATTAGATAATACAAGGAAAAGTTTGTGTGTGGGTGAGGATGGATTGACCTTGGCAATCAACCCTTGTTGAAACAATATAGGACATGTACTACATCCCCTAAAGTACGAGAAAACCTCATGTAGTTCTCCTGGTGTTGATGTAAGTAGTGTATACAATCTAAGCGAACTCCTATGTTTTCCTTCATGTCTTGCGACAAAAATATAGCGGGCATAACTATAGATGGAATATAAATGTATCTGGAACATGGAAGTAGTGTGAGTGGTGTGGTTTAGATGATAATATTGATCCCTTTTTCCTCTTAGGATCTTTGACAATGCTTGGAATGAGATGATCTTTCTAAGACATGGTTATAGGACCTTTGCATGCTTGGCAATGGAGGAACCAAGACTCTTGAACCTAGTTTGAGTGTTTCATACCTATGTGGTGGATGCTCTAAAGGATGTGCAGTTACTTTAACAAAATTTAGGATATCCTTGAGTGCTTTAGTGTTAATATCTACAATAGTACTTAATAATGATAAGTGAGTTATAAAGTGCATTTGACTTGCTTATATAGACTTCTAAAGGTTAGATATATGCATTATGAATGAGCTATGGAAGATGGAACGATGCATGCAATATTTTTCAATTAAGAAGAGAGTCATTAGGAGAGAGGGTATGGGACCGTATAGGTTGAACAAAATATAGTACTGGCTGGCCTTGTTTTGTAAAGTCCCATATAGGGATTTAGTGATGAAAGATCCATAGTTTGGGAATGGTGCCTAGGGATGAATTACTACCTTGGATAATTAATACTCCATGAACAAATGACAAAGAGTATGTGTAGATTAACGAGTCATAAGAGAGGGAGAGTGATATGTCAATGTAGTTTAGAATGTGAACATTTTTCTTAGCATGAAAACAAATCCAAACTTGTCATTCCCAAAGGACAAGCTACCAAATTTGAGTATCTATAGTTGCCCCTCTTAAGCGTGGAATTAAAAATCACACACTTAAAGAGAAAATGTTACACTTAAGTGTGTGCACACACTTTTTCTTTACTCGATAGTTATTTTTATTTTCATTAATGGTTGAACGTTCCATGGTGAAAACTATAACACAAAGTGCACTCAATTTCCATGGGAGAAACTGAACTATAACTCATATGTAGAAAGCATATGAAATTTTGAAATATTGAATTTGTGCATGGTAAATTAAATAGATGCAAAACATGGAAGGAATATACACTTTGTATATGGAGGAGTTTTAGTTTTTTTTGTGCTTATGAATTATGATTTACATTGAGTTACCGAAATATTGGGGGTGATCAATGCCCATTTTTTACTGAAGGAGAATCCGAAGTAGGAGATGATTCGAGTGTGCATGAACCAACATCGAGAAGAGGTATCATAAGGCATTTGTCCCAAATAACCCCTCAAAGAGGGAAGAGAAGTGCATAGAGTATCTATCCACCCTGACATATTCCCACATAAAGAGGGAGGAAGGAAGAACAACTTATGAAGTACTTAGCCACCTCGAATATATCTTCTAACCCCATAAACCACACTATTGTAGACAGATCTTCCCCTGATTTTGTAGATAACACAAATTCAAAAGGGAATGGATGGTGTATTAGGAAATTAATGTTCACATAATTGTGGGTGATTTATCATATAGTAAATAGTAAGTTTGGAATTTACCGAAAGGTTAGTAATCAGTTATTTGATTAACTGTAAGGTTAATACGGTAAGATTGTTAATATTATATTGTTAGAAATAACAATATAAAATTGCATATAGATTTTAGTATACAGTATGTGAGTAGAGTTGTTGAACTAACTCACGAATATAGAATATTATGATATATTTGAGTAGTTTTGAGATATTCTTTAATAATAGAAATTCCTCTCCTATATATATGTATGTATATGTAATTGAAAAAATGAGAGAGAACTATTATTATTGTGTTAAGCTCCTCCATTTCTGAGATTTGGTATCAAAGCAGATGTCTGTATCAGAGTATGTGTTTGTGAGAGGGGCAACGCCACTCTTTCTAGTTGCATGTCTCATCAAGGGAGTGTAATTAAATATGTTTATGCTTTTACACAACTTAATATCAATCGACATTTTAGTTTATGAGTGTATTTAGTGTTTGGTAAGCTTTCTATTTTGTAGACCAACATTGGCAGATTGGGATTGAACTAGGATCTTGTACCTGTGAACTGTACACTAAGAATCAAGTAGGTGACCTAACTGCATCACATGATCTTACAGATCTCATATTGGCATATTATTTACCTTGGGTCAATGTTGATGCATTTTTTTAGAGTTGTTTATCAATCTATGATCTAGTTTTCTTAACGACATCAACTTGTTGAGCTGTCAACTCAATCAGCACCACCTATATGGGGAATTTGCAGCAAAGAACGTTATAGTATATTCGGGCAATACGGATTCAATTAGATCGATCTGCATCTCAGTTTCCCAAGCCAAACAACGTCCACACCTGTTAAACAAGCAGCCCGAACTTCATTTCCATTTTTTATTATTAGCACGAAGACACAAACAAAGAGATTAAAAGAAAACAAAATCAAAACGCTAACGTGAAAGGAAAAGAGTATGTTGCATGCGCTCTTTTCACCAAAATGATTTTCTTCGCATCACTTGGTGCTCTTTCTTTGTAAGTGGCATTGTGAAATCCTGAAGAGCCAATTGGTCGGTGAAGTCCGAGCCAATAATAGTGAACGGTTCCGATATTGAAAGGTTCGAATATCTGGCTGTGTTAATCATCGTTGGCAGAGATACCTTAACAGTTCAAATCATAGCCGCATATGTAGTAATATTTATCTTGTCAACATAAGTATCGGTGAGAGAGTCTTATAAGTTTTCCACCTGGGTAGGTAAGTCATTTTGTCAAGTTTTAAATAGTATGTTTATTCTTCCATTATTTAGTACTTGTCTTTATTATTACGCCGAAAGGCGTGTTCTTTGGGAGAAAATCCGACCCCCTCTATAGAGCTATTAATGGATGAGATGCATCGATGGACCCATATCAACCCTTCACGTGGCGGGCAATGGCTGGATGTTCTTCTCGAGATCATGTGTTCCCCTCGTTAACATCAACATGCCTGCGGGAGAGATGAACATGGAGGAGTTCAAAGCATTCAGGAAGACACAGAGAGCCAACGACCCTGCCGTCGTCCTGGCCATCGGCACCGCCACTCCCCCCAACGCCATTGAATAGAGTTACTACCCTAATTATTATTTCAGAATCACTAACAATGAACACAAGCTGAGCTTAAGGAGAAGTTGAAGCGCATGTGTAAGTCAGAAAACCTATTTCTTCTACTCGTAACTCTTCGAGTACATATGTATGTGTGTTTTAATGGCAGTTAGCTTATATATGTTGCAGACGAGAAGTCGATGAGGAAGAGGTACATATATCTGAGGGAGAACCCCAACGTGTGCGCCTAAATGGCACGGGTGGTAAGTCTGTCGACGCGCAAGAATGCCTCGCTGAAGGTAAATTAAACACATAATTTCATCTTACTTTTTCTCTCCCTTCTCTATCACAGTGTTTATGAATAATAGCTTGGGCGCAACCGAGGAGGGCATACTCGGAAGGAGCAGATAGGGAACAAAAAGGGTGTCAATAAACGGGTCGCAAGGGAGGCATGTCCACTACTAACAAACCAGGCGTTAAAAAAAATTCCAGAGAAGGTGCTGCCGAAGAGGGCATTAACATTGACGAGTCCACTATTAATATTTACATCGTAGCCGTTTTCATAGCGGGGGGTACTCGCGCCGTTTTCACCGTCCACCTTCTGCAACGACATTCCAATGCCAGCACAATTCGGCCCTTTGTTTCATTATCTTTACATGAATTTGTTTTGGTTCTGTGGGCGGTGCTGTCTGTGTCAAACAGGTTCTTGTTTTGCATTGGCTGCTTACCTATCACGCCACCATTCTCCTTAGTTTCCTGTTGTTGATGTTAGCACCGTCGATTTACTCTCCTTGCTTTAGTGACCTGCGCGCTGCTATTCCTAACCTATCTTTACAGAAATGGTGTTTGTTTGCACCCCATTTTCCTTTGCTGCCTTTTCTGCACTTAGGAGGGAATCTCGCTATTTTTTTTTGTTTTATCCAGCCCCTGTAGCGGAAGGTATATTTTATCTGTTGCCTTGCAAGTTTTTGACTGAGATACATATGCTTTTTGTGTATATGATTTACATCATGTAAAGTTCAGGTGAGAAAGATATTCCCTAATTTTGTAATTTAAATATGATGTTCAAGCTACAGATTTCTTGCCAAATTCAAACTGTTGAATCCGTGAGGAAATAATCAACAGTTATATATAAAACCATAGGTTTTGAACTTCGGGCATGTTGGCTCTAAACACAGTTAAGAAAGGTTACACGGAAGAAAACGACGGAACAAACCACGTTAAACAGGGAAACGTTTGAGTGTCCGATATAAACCCCTTAATGCCAAATGGGTGTGTCATAAAACAGCAGCCACCGATACTTCTTAACACCTTACCTATCTTGTGAGTTGTCACCATTATGCAAGAAGAAGACCATATGAAATGTATCCAAATTTCAATAATTTAGATCAAATGGAGAAAATTTGAATATTTTCCTGAAAGCCACGTGGGATGCTAATGACGTCAAAGATTTAAACATAAAAGGATTTAAATTGGTTCACATAAATTAATATTAAAACAAAGTTTAAAATATTAAATTAGCATAAAAACATATCAACTATAGAGGGGTTTAAAACACCTAACATAAATTTGAATTAGAAAGTGTTCAAAATGTAAATTTTGTTTTTAATAAGTTGTTTTTCCTTTTGAAATGGTATAATTTTAAAAAAAATTGTTTCTCCTACCATTTCTCCCACTTAAATTGCATAAGTTGAATACTTGTTTATTTCACTAGCATAAATTATTAGGTGTTATTGGCACATATTAACTCAAACTTTTAAATAGATTACAAAAATACGCCCCCAAATCAATTCATTTAATATTGAACTTGGTTTCTAACTTGTGGTATCACTTCAATATTTGTTTCTCTAAAAAAAACAATTTGGGATTACACTGACTAATTTAGTAGCCACATGCAATGAAACATCTTTTGTTTGATATTTCTTTTAAATAACTTTTGTATGTGAATATCATTGGTTAGAAACCGAGGTCAATATTTTGGGGGTCTATTTTCGTAGTCTATATGGAGATTTGAGTTAATAAAAAGGCTATTGTATTACAACCCATTCATTTGTAAACACACACTCATAACCTCAGTTTCAATGTATTACACTGTAAAAACAAAATGTAATAAAGTGTATATATACATTTACCGTTTTATCTTTGATCCATTTACTCATTATTGTTTACTTATATTGTCAACACTACATATAATATTTTACTAAAGTGTACTGTTAACCCAATTTACTACTTTTAAAGTAACTGAATATATGCCTTCACAAAATGCCTTGTTTCCTAACATTATTATTCCAACCAACAAAAAAACGGCTATCTACGTAAACACTTTTTCATTGCATCCTAATTGTTTACTATTGCAACCAACATGTGACTCTTCGACATGCTCAATTCCATATCATGTTCTCGTTGTGTGTGTTTCATTACATGTAGCTACAATGTCTTTGCATGTTTTGTTTCCCAATAGATAGCGTTCACACCTATTGTATTGGTTGCATTTGTTATACATTGATTTCACGTGGTTACTTAGCTACTAGTGCGATGATTGCTCATGTTATAGTTTGTTTTTACAATTGTATTGTTTTATTGCTCACTAGTCTTGTGATGATTGTTATTGCTCTAATAATGACTCAAATGTTAATGCAGACCACCATCGCCATCGAAGATACCTATCACATTGTACGCAACAAGGCCTATGAGCAGTACTACCGTTGAAAGGCAAATGTAAAGTGTAACTCACAACTGTAGAAAACAAAACAATATCCCACTTGTGAAGTAAAATAAATACCAATACTCAGCTTTATGTGCGACAAAATATATGTGAATGCATAAAAAAAGATAGTTACTAATAATCATGTATTAACCTAATTTTGGATGACAACTTTCTTGAATTGCACTTTCAGTTGATTGTGTGTCATCATCCTAAATTTCAAAGCATATTGTAATGCAAAATTATCCTGTGAATGATGTAATTTGATTGTCATTTCACTGAATTACGAGCTTGCTTGCTAATATTTATGATTTCCCATAATTTTCCTTATCATATTTTGAGATCAACTATAAACATGCTACAATTTTTTTATGATTTCAATTTTCTAAGCATAAGACAAAAACAAATATTCTTTTACATTTTACCAGCAACACCAACACCGATAAATAATCCACCCCACCCACATCACTATACCCTTTTGCCAATGGATTTATCTTACACCCATTGTTCAGTGGTCCAATAACTGTTGTAGGTTCTTCTGTTAGATTACAAGTAGTTATAATGCCTATGTGGGGAAAAATCATTTCATCAAGGATACAACAAAGACCAGAGGCTATAGGCTAAACCTAAAATGAGATACCCCCTACAATTGTTAGAACATCCTCGTTGTTACCTATATCTCCATCTCCTTCATCATCTCCTACACTTTCATCTTCCATTTGTTTGTGAAAAGATATGGATCCATGCTTTCTTAAATAGACATCTTTGACGTATTCTGACAGGACTTGCTACTTGCTATCATTGAATTCGACTGTAAACATACAGGGGTTTATAGCCTTGTGTTGAAAAAAAAAGTGTAGTGTTAAAAACACTTTACATGGTGAATTTGTTGAATTCCTCAACCAAACGCTATAGTGTTGCTTTTGTTAAAAGATGAATTATGAACCAATTAATACATATAATTCTTAGCAAGGAAACAGAGACACTATGAATTCCAAGCCTGCACTAATCAACAACAAATTAACATCACTTAACAATAGTCAAATTGGTGAAATTATTTATTGACACTGCAAGAAACATGTAGGAAAATCTATGGCAGAGAAAAGTAAATATGTATATTTCAATTTGAAGATTAATCACTTTCATCAGCTCCACCTATGGATTTAGAGATTTTGGATGAAAGTAAACTCCCAGTGCATTCGCATTGACCAGTGTTGAAGGACTAGGGTTGTTTCAAATAATTCCATGTTAGCTGAGTTTGGAGCTGAATATCCATCCAAATTATGGATCGTTTGATTTTGGCATTGGTTGTTCAACCTTCTATACAATACATATATTGTTGTTTTCCCTTTTTTGTTTAGAATCCTTTGCATTTTCTTTGGCTATTGCAGTACCTATTCAAACATTATATGTCTCGATTAATCAAACAAATTCAATTGATGTCACCATTTTACATGACACTAACAATAGAATGCTCTAATTTTCAATAGGAAGAGTTGAAGAATATGTTGCAAAATAAAAAATGGAAGGTGTCCAGACCATCTTCGTTTGTCAAATGGAAATGGAACATGTATTGTTAAACCGCGCTTCTACATGTTGCATTGTGGCACCCAATATGGTTAGGGTTTCTACGTAGCTGACAAACATACATTGGTGGTATTCTTGTTGTAGTGTGCAAGACTATATAACCAGTTAATTTTGTTGCTAAATGTAAGTGTCATCGATTCAACAAAAAGGAGGAGTTGTGATCTTAAAGAAATCCCGCTACTTGATTACGCTGAAGGCTTTCATAGTTGGGTTGAGGATTCCCCCTTGAATGGCCTATATTTACATATGTGCATCGACACCATAATATTAATTTAATTTAATCTGACGAAAGGGATTTTCCTTAAGGCACTATGCAGAAATATTATTCACCTTCATCATTTCCATCGTCTCTAGACTACAAACTAAAGAAACAACAATTGGCGATGCATCACCGTCAACTGACAAAGATTTTTTTGTGTAATTCAACCCCAGGCGACAAACAATAGCTAGTTTGTGGACAAACATACATTATTTGTGTTTTTGATTATTTTCTAAAAATATTTGAAGAAACGTTGTAGCAGAATCTAATGAGATGCATTTATCATGCATTTAAATTTTAGTCGTCCATTCTATTAATTGTATTAGCAAGGGATTCGTCACCAGAGATAACATGGCTTTGTGATTTCAAAGGATTTTCCAAGAAGAAAAAGAAAAGAATTTTGTGATCGGATAGTGAAGACGCATATGATTGATTATAATTTCCATTTAGAAAGGTGATATCATAAGTGCATGGCTTTACATATTTGTTTAAAACAACATGTGTATGTACACATGTAGTGAACAGACCTGGGTGTGGAGTACTCTGAGCCATGTAATATTTCGTAAATTACACATATGGTCAAACCTAAAATATTATTACATCGAATGTGTTTACTTAGGTAGAAATTCGGAGGGTGTCTGACATCTGTAACAATGCGGGAAAATCTTTGTCATCCCTTTGAGTAGACCATATTGATGACTTCAATTAAATCCCTCCATCCACATTTACTTACGGCACCTTTCTACATTCAATATTATAACAACACATTAATAGTTGCGCAAAAAATGTACACAATGTAATATAAACTCACAAATACATGGTATTGAGTATACTTAGTTGATTACATGTGATTTTGGGTCAAATTGGGTAATTTGAATGTTAAATAAAGGGTATCTATACCTGAAAGTGCTTCAAAAATGAGACTGTGTGTTGAAGATCTCCCAGGGCAGGACCATATAGTAGGGACAGGATCGGTTGTACAATCTTGATCTCTTTGTATCGTTTTACACATGCTTATAACTATGGTCTGTGACGTTCTAGGTTTGTTGCTTTTCCAATTCACTTTGTCATTGTTTTTCGGTCATTCTTGATCACACTGCGAGGGTCTCTGATTACTCTACTCAATCCTTCAAACCCTAAACATGGATGAAGTTCTGAAAACAAACATTAGTTGAGTTATGGGCACCCCTGTGAACCACCAACATTAGCACTACTCCAAAGAATCCTCAAACCACACATCCTTCTCTACCTAGTATGTGATATCTAGTTGTAGTCCAATTAGATTTGACATCCTTTGTTTGACAATGCTTGACATGAGTTTCTCTCTCGTGCAATCTACTTGAGTGGGAGACTTCAAGTGATTGTAAATGTGGGAATCAGTTCCCTAGACCTAGTGGAAAGCTTCAGAACTGTAGATAGTGTTGCCTTAATGAATTTCCATAGGTTTTTTTAGATTCTAGGAATCTTTTAGGTGCTTTTTGTGCTAGCTTTTTTAATAAGAGTCTATAAGAGTTCTTGAGAGTGTTAAGTCACAAATGAGGCGAGTTTAAGTTTCTTATATATGCTTTCGAATGTGATTTAAGCTAGAAATGCTAACTGAGAGGAAGTAAGTGACCTAACTAATAATGTGTAATGGTAAGGTTATAACCAAAGTGAACTAGGTCAAGACCGTACATTAGGGTCAAGACTGTATAGACATTCATGCTCCTATCATACATTTTTTACCTAAGAGTGAAAATATGCAATATGAAGTTTGGAAATTGGAAAGTGGAATTTCTTATTGTGTTTCATGTAATCTATTCTCAGAAATTATCGACAAGTGAGGGTGTAAGACGAAACATGATAAACAAGATACCTAGGGATATATTAGAGGAGAATGGGTAAAGTGCACTTGTTTGAGCAAGAAATCAATGTCAAAAACAACAATGGCAAAGAGTAGAATTCCCAATTTTTAGTGTTTATATAATTCTCCCCCTTTAATCTCAAAGAGTAGAATTATAAAATTTGAGTGTGTATATATTTTGACCCCATTTAAGTACGAAATAAAATTGCATTCTTAAAGGAAAAGATATTTGAGTGTGTAGACACTTTCTCTCCACTTGATGTTTGTTTTGCAAGATCTAGTTGTATTGGTGTTGACATGCTCCATGACGAAACCTGCATAGTTATATTGGTGTTGAAATGCTCCAGGATGAAACCCAAGACATATGCTTAAGAAGCATGTCAACACCAATAAAACTATGTCGTACCCGTTACTAAGGTGTCTGACAAGCTTCGTATATGCACATACTTTCAAGATCTAAATATTATTTTCCCTAAAGACGACTTCCCTCTTCCAAACATTAATCATCTTGTGGACCTTACCTCAAGTAATTAAATGATTTCTCTTATGCATGGTTTCTATGGTTATAATCAGATTCTCATTACGTCAGAAGACCAACATAAGACATCCTTCATCACTCCTTGGGGGACCTTTTGCTATCGCGTCATGCCCTTTGGTCTGAAAAATGCCAGAGCCACCTATCAGCAGGTCATGACTTACATCTTTCATGACCTCATCCATAAGACAATAGAGGACTATGTCGATGATCTTTTAGGTAAATCTAAACATTGAAGTGATTATATCACTATCGTCGAAGTCCTTTTTGAGCGCCTTATTCGCTTCTTCCTTTGTCTCAATCTAGCCAAGTGTGTATTTAGAGTCCTAACTGACAAACTCCTTAGCTTTATTGTGTCCATCAGGGGTATTGAAGTTGACCCCGCCAAAATCAAGGCTATCTTTGAGATGCCTCCTCCTTCCAATCTTAAGCAACTTCGTAATCTCTAAGACCAACTTCAATCAGTTCACCACTTCATCTCACAACTTTCAAATCGTTGGCAACCCTTCCATCATCTTCTTCACAAAGATAAAAAATTCAACTAGGATGATAAATTCCATAAATATTTTGATGATCTTAAGCAGTATCTCTCGTCCCCAATAGTGCTTACACCTCCACGCGAGGGGAGCCCTTTTATCTATATGTTTCTGTCATTGACCATGCTCTAGGGGCTATGTTAGAGCATCGTGATGACCAAGGTCATGAGCAGGCCATTTATTACATTAGTCACATCCTTTACAACTTTGAAACTCGCTACAATGAAGCTAAAAAGATGTGTTGTGCCCTCTTATTTGCCATTTCTAAGTTTCGACACTATCTTCTCAATCACAAAACTTATGTTGTCACTAGCTTTCATCTTCTCAAAATGATGCATTCTAATCCATATCACAATGATTGCATCACTCGATGGCTCATGCTCATGACTAAGTTTGACCTCAATTTCATCTCTCAAAATTCTATCAAGGGCCAAGATATCATAGACCAATTAACTTAAGGCCCTCTTCCTAGTGCGCATCTTTCTCATGAACAATTTCCAGATAAATCCATCAACCACTTTCACCAGGAGTATTCTACCATTAGGATAACCCTCTTTTTTAACAACTCTAAGTGTCAGCAAAGGGGAGATGCTCTCGTCATTATCATTTCTCCTCGGGATACATCCATTCCCCTCACCAAAAAGCTTGATTTTGAGTGCAAAAATAATATGACAAAGTATTAAGCCCTTATCTTAGGTATTCAAACTGTTTCCTTTTAAGGTGTTCAAATTCTTGACGTCTATGGGGATTCTAAGCTTATCATCAAATAGGTTACCGATGAACATCAATGTAAAAATGACACCCTTCAAAAATATAGAGACATTGTCATCCTTCTCCTTGAGGCCTTTGATTCTTACACTATCCAAGTTTTTCCTCAATCGTCTAATCGTTTCACTAATATAATAGCTTCTCCTTCATCTCTCATCCCATGGACAACAGATGAATCTAAAATTTTTATTGTTGTTCATCGTCGTGATCGGCCGTCCCATGAGTTACCTCGTGTTAATCTTGTTGAATCCAGTACGTCAGATCTTTGGTATTCTCATATCTTTGATTATCTATCTAAATATATCATTCCCTCTGATCTATCTAATAATGGAAGGAGGTATTTTCTTCAATGTGCTAGTCATTATGCCATCCTTGATGACATCCTTTATAAGCATGGATTTGACGGTATTCTCCTTTGATGCTTCAAAACCCATGAGTCTTCTTGTGCTATCCAAGAAGTCCATGATGACATTTTTAGTGGACACTTTAGTGGCTTAGTTGTCATTAAGCGCGTTCTTTGTCTTGGTTATTATTGGCCTTCTCTCAATCATGAATGTTGTATGTCTATAAATGTGTCAAATGTTAGCAATATTCCAATCTTGTTTGTATTCCTAGCTAAGCCTTACAGCTGGCTCATGACCTTTGGCCCTTCCTGTAATGGGGCCTTGATCTCATCGGTACTATCAATCTGTTTTTGATAGCAACATCATTCTATCATCATTGGCACCGAGTATTTCACCAAGTAGGTGGAAGCAATTCCAATCACCCCAACCAAAGCTAATCTAATTATTAACTTCATCTATCAACATATCATTTGCCGCTTCGGCGCTCCTCACAAAATCATCATGGATAATGGAAAGTCCTTCAAAAACAAATATCTCAAGAAGCTTTGTGACTCATTCAATATCAAGTTTAGTTGCTCTTCTCCTTACTATCCTCAAGTCAATGACCAAGCCAAAGTGACTAACAAAACTCTTCGTAACATTCTTTCCAAGACTAATGATCGATCCAGTCGTAATTTTCATCTTCATATCCCTTTTGTTCTTTGGGCTTATCAGACTAGCATTTGTAATTCCACCAGCGCTACTCCGTTCTCTCACATCTATGGTTCTGAAGCTATTCTTCCCCTTGAAGTTCAAATTTCGTCCTTGTGCGTATCCCTTCATAACTTCATTTCTGATGAAGATTATCGCTAGGAGCATTGAGCACAACTCAAATTGTTAGACGAATGTTTCCTTCTTACTCTTGAGCATCATCATGTTTATCAACAATGTATCAAACATGTTTATAATAAACACCTCAAAGAATGTGACTTTGATGTCGGTGACCTTGTCCTTAAAGAAAATCAGAACATTACTACTCTAGAAAGGAGCCAACTTAGAAAGTTTTCCCCCAACTAGATTGGACCTTATTTTATCACGCATAAGTATGGGTCGGGAGCCTATCATTTGGCCTCCCTTTAAGGTAAACCATAAGTGGAACCACTTAACACACTACACTTGTGACCATTATATTGTTAGCATACCTACTAGTGAGCACTTATTCATATCCTTAGATTATTCCTTCATCATTAACCTCTTCTAGATATCATTGTAATGATTTGGATCTATGTGGTATACCATCACTTTCCTATACATGAACTTAAATATGAGCACCACGGCTCTGTCCATAACATTTTCCTTATGGATAGGTTCTCCCTTCTTGGTGAGAACTCCGCGATCATTACATCCATTTCCCTCTTGTTTACCAATTGAAACCATGCTAAGGGTCTAAAGGTGACACTTGTACATTCATTTTCCCCTTCTAGGTGGTCTACCTAGCTATTCCCAACTCTTCCCCATTAAAAATTCAAAGTTCATGGATGCTCTTATCAAAAAGTCAAAGTTATCAAAAACAGATTGCTCCCGTGAAGGACAGCTAAAAAAAGATAGAGAAAATAAAAAAATAGACCAATCCCTCGAAGGACGACTATCATGTATATCACTCTTACCATAAAAATCATAACTGTATAAAGTAGACCATACCCTCAAAGGATGACTACTCTATTATATCATGGCAACGAAGGCTTCTCACTTTGATCAACTTTCTCGTAGCAATCTTCCCACATTGATCAGTTTATTATTTCCCGTACCCAAAGATGGGGTATAGAATTAGGGAAAACCACTTATGGAGAACCCTCTTCCTACGTACAAGTTACAACACAAACCCCTATGTTGTGTTGACATTGGGTTTATGAGTTCATTTCATTCATACTTCTCTCATGATCTTTGGTATAACTAACTATCGTTGGTTATGTGTTAACACATGTTTTGGTTGCATGTGCATTACATTACTTGGATCCCCCTTCTCGTTTACCTCAAATGCGGTTAGATGCATCATTTCCTCGTGCACCCTTTGATATGACATAACATCATTCATACCCATAGGTCGCCAATCATCAAGTTGTGTTCTATTCTAGTTTTTTGCATCTATATTTATTTCCTCTTTGCTTTATTATAATAACGTTTATTTCGTCTAAAGCATATGTGTGTTATCTATCAACAATCTCACATCTAGTCATTCACGTGCGAGAGATAGGTTGTGTGATTTTTTGTGAAGGCTAGTTTTGCGATGGCAATGAATGAAAAGCTTGCACAGAATATTGAAACGATGATTCAGTACAGTAAAGGGGAGTGAAGAAATAGTGAGGGATCTATGTTGAATGGAGGTAGAGCTTCAGGTGGGATTCGGGCCCCTGGGGAAGGCATTTTGGAGTCCAGGGAAGGGAAACAATCATGCCCTAACCCACAACCTTGCAGAGGAAAAGATAAGATGATGACTAGGTATGCTAGGGGATTCAATGGTGTGGCTAATGGAGCTACAAGGGGAGGTGACCTGGGCTGTGGGAGTTTTAAACCTAGGGTTTCATTCAAAGTTTCCCTAGGTAAAAATGAAGGTAATATGCCATGTAATTAGCCATATTTGGTGGATTTAACTGATGATGTTCCTTCGTTGGTCGTTGAATTTCTAGAGGTGGAGGAGTATTACCATAATCTATCCCGTGACACCATAATAGGCTGCTTCAACAGTCTATGGCCTTCCTCTAAAACGTTATATTAATGGATTTTTCAAAATTGGACAAATAAATGTGAGATTTTCCTTTGTTCTAGAGTTTTTTTTGTTGTTCATTTTAAAGAGGCAAAGGATTACAAGTGGTGTCTAGCTAATGGGCCGTGGTTCTGGGGTAACACGGGTCTATTTTTAATGCCTTGGTTCCCATAATTTGATCCCAATACTCTTTCCATTTCCAAAATTCCAGTTTGGGTGAGACTTCCCAATCTTCCTTTGCATCTATGGTATGCACAAGAAGATATTGGTAATGTCTTAGGAAGGTTTTTAAAAGAAGACGTAGACAAAACTCATGCGGGCATGTGCTCTTTCGCTCACATTTGTGTGGAAGTTGATTTGAGTAAAGGGTTGTTGGATCGAATAAATCTAAAATTTGAAATTTTTCAACATTCACAACCCTTAGATTATGAAAACACAACATTTCGGTGTAGAAATTGCAGAAATCCTCACCATATGCAACCATCTTGTCTAGTGAAAAAGAAATCATTAAAGAATCATGTCGCGGCCTCACCTCGTAGTTAGGATGCTTTGGATCCAAAATTGGTGGATGTAGCGACATTTAAGGAGGAGGCCTATAATTCTAGTACCGAGGAGAAGGCTATAGAAAGTGTGAGGATGGATACAACTCAGGATTGTCAAGGGGTTATTGTGGTTAACAAAACGAAAAGGGGTCATTCTCCTACAAAATCATATTCAGACAAGGAATCCCTATCGGAAAATCATTTGGCTTTTGCGAATCCTAGTGATCTTTCATTAGCAATTATAACAGGGAATGGTAAGTGGCAAGAAGTAAGAACAAGAAAAATAAAAAAGGTCGAATGGGTAATATTGAAGACTTCTTTCCATCCCTGGTTGGGAAATAACGGATTTATGGTTATTTACTTAAGTGTCGTAGGTTTTTAATCTGGGATATAGGCCCAACAGTATTAGATAATCATCTCAGGTATTTAGGCCCAATATTTTAAAAAGGGAACGATTCCCTTCAACCCACCTTATCAATCAAAAAAATAATAATCTCATATCTAGTCATGTATTCTTATATATCATCATTCATGCTTATCATCCATTGGGTTTATGATAAGAACCTTGCATATAATAAATCAACAAATTGCAGAAGATAACACAACACAAGATATATGGGGGGAAAAGATGCCCTAATAAGCAATATATTCAGAATAATACCCTTAAGGTAGGGCAACACCATACAATGCTCCTTAAGGAAGGAGTAACTCCACAATCTCCCAACATGGGAATCCACTTCGAGGGGGACACCTCCAATATACGTCTACCAAGTAGAAGAATTAACTCATACATACATTTCCTCCTCATACTGATACTCACATCCTTTGAATAGGATGGGTAACACCTAATCCCAATGTAGGACAACCCATTACCCAATATAATTAATTCCTATGTGAGCCCATATAACTAACTAAGGGGATGTGTGCCACATGTCGGCATCTCCATCAACCCATATACATTATATTATCATATCCCATGTGAACCCATACATTTAACTAAGGGGATGTGTGCCACATGTCGGCATCTCCATCAACCCATATATAGTATATTATCATATCCCAAGGTACATAACATTGCCTCCCTCTTTGACATGTTTCTTCCCCGAAACATAAGAAGAAGCCATATAATGAGTGTGCTTTTAAATTATTGCACACTTGTTGACATGCTCGATCATCTAACCACCCTTATGAAATCCTAGTGGGTGATGTTACTCCAAACACGATTCCATATTCCATTTTGTGCATCTGATTCCATCCTAGTCCATATGTGTTCCTCCTTGGCATCCATGCATATCCATAATTATTATTCATGTGATTCCATGACATATAATTATTGTTCCATTGATTCCATGTATAGCCAAAATTATTACTCCTCCAATTCCCTATATATCCATAAAGATTGCTGCCCTTGTGTGTCCTAGCATGTCTCCATGATTTTTTCCTCTCATGATGATGTGGGTGTCTATATGGTGCAACCTTAGTATGCTCAACCTTATCAATCTTTTCCTTCACTTTCTTTTCCTCTTCCAACTTGTTTGTTATTTCTTTTTTCTCTTGAGTAGAGAAACTATTTTTTACTTTTTCATCATGTTCTTCATCCTCTCCTTTTGATTCATCCTTATTCCCTTCTTCACCATCTTCAAATTCATCTTTAAGATCCAATTTTACATTACTTTTTTCCTTGCTAAGTGTTATATCTTGCAATGTAATTTTCTTTCTCTTGTACCATAATTTCATGAATTTATTTTACACATTAATATTAACTGTTCCCAATGTCTCTAACCAAGGATATCCAAGAACAATATCCATACCATCCATATCTAAAGCATAAAAATCTGAATGTAAAACATATTTATCCACAGAAAGCTTTAAATATTCAAAAACTTGAATATGCTTACCATCCATTTGAGATTCCTTGATATGTTTTGTTTGCACATGTAGATTTTGAGCTACATCCATATTGATGAAGTTATATTTGCTGCTAGGGTTTATGGAAACAATTACCTTTTTTCTTTGAATGCACCCTTCAAACTAAAATATTGAAGCTTCCTTCCTTGGAGATGCACAAATGCTTAGATTCTTATCAGGTTCTTATCAAGTGCTACACCCTTAACCTATTGCTTGTATGTTGCATGGAGTTGGGAATCTTTTACTTTCTCGTATTGCATTGCATTTTTTATGTTGCATTGTAACGAACCGTTACACCAAAACCTCAAGGCGTTAGTGAAATTCGCACATGAGGATCATAACATCCCACCACGCTTTAGTATCCCATACCCTGGGCTAGATTTGCGCCCGTATAGCAGGACCACACCCTGCCCTATACGAGCCCCGGGTGAACACTACAATGTCAGCATAGCTACCCGTGTCGAGACTCGAACCTGGGTGGTCGCTCTGATACCAAATGTAATGAACCGTTACACCAAAACCTCGAGGCATTAGTGAAATCCACACATGAGGATCATAACATCCCACCACGCTTCTGTAGAGCCTAACTTGGGCTGGGTTTGGGCCCGCACTCCCATACGTACGAGCCCCACTTCACCGACGTTTAGGCACCCCACGAGCCCCGGCTACATGGTGTAACCAACCGAGTGGGATTCAAACATGGGTGGTTACTCTGATACCAAATGTAATGAACTGTTACACCAAAACCTCGAGGCCTTAGTGAAATTTGCACATGAGGATCATAACATGCATGGAGTTAGGAATCTTTTACTTTCTAGTATTGCATTGCATTTTGTATGTTGCATGGGGTTGGTGTTTTTTTAGCAATTGACATTTGTTCGTATTTGGCTTTTCATGTCATAATACACTTTTACTCATTCTTTTTAATAAGGACTGATGATGAAGATCACTAGTAATATGATGACAAATAAAGTTGTTTAAAAGGCACTGGATGGATTTTGGCTCAATCCCCCTTCCTAATACTCATTTTCTTCTTTATTCGCTTTCTTCCCTTGATATTCTATCTATTTCCTTCATATTTTTGATCGTCAATCATGTTCTTTCATCACCCCATTGACAAATGAGGGGCCATTCTTCATTCTACTCATTTCCCTTCTACCTCTTCAAAATTTCTACTTGTTTAAATTGTTTAAGGGTTTAAAGGACTGATTCACCCCCACATTCCATTGTGCTTCAAACATCAATAAACACAAAAAATGAGAATTTATTATTGGACACTTTACACAAGTTGTAGATAAGAACAACGAGCTATGAAGGGGACAGTGACAAAGGAAACGCATAAAGTATGCTTGTGATCCTATATCTGTTGGGGTTAGCACACCAGTTGTACAGGTAATATATCAGATCTAAGTATACATGCAAATAAAAGTGGATATTCTACCAGAAGAAATATACAAAATAAGAGACATAAATCAACACCAGATTTAATTTGGTTCACCCATTGTGGGCTACATCCACCAAGAAACAAGCTAATCTATTATCCAAAGCTTTAACAAGATATACAATGAAGATTTACAATCTTCCACACATCTCAGATGTACAGTACTTTCTTTCTCTCAAGCTTTTACTTCATCACCAAGAATTCTCTCTCACTCACCAATTTTAATCAAGTTCTTTCTAATTCTTGTTAATCATCTTACTTCTAAACCCTAGATTTTATGCTTATATAGGCATTTATAGACTTAGGGCACTTAGCCATGCAATTACAATCAATAGATATGCTTTAATGCTAAAAATAGATCTAATTCCCGAGAGTTAATTAAAACATCATCGCACAGGTAACTAATATCAGTTCACCCTAACTGATTTTGGTTCCTCCTTTCCTGACCAATGTCGGTTATGGGTGACCAATGTCAGTCCCTCATAACCGATGATGGTTACTATGTTTTCTAGCAAGTTTTACATTGCATGCTAATCTGAAGTAATTGAGCTCCACAACTCAACAATCTCCCACTTGGAGATTAATTACTACACCATACCTATACAACATCATTCTTGGATACTTCCTTAGCTTTGTTTCTTCCTCTTCATGTCTCAAACTCGAAGACCAATAGAAGTGAAGTGTAGCTCTAACTTATCCTTTGCTAATGGTTTCATTAGCATATCCATAGGGTTCTCACTCATGTGAATCTTTTCCAGATTCAACTACCCATCCTCCAATACTTGTCGTATGAAGTGATACCTTAACTTAATGTGTTTCGTTCTTGAATGAAACATTGAATTCTTTTCCAAATGAATTACGCGCTGACTGTCACTGAACATTTTACAATCATCTCACTCCTTTCCCAACTCTTTCATGAACCTACTCATCCATATCATCTCCTTGCTAGCCTTTGTAGCTGCAACATACTCTGTCTGTATAGTAGACAAAGCCACAACCTTCTGCAATCTTGAAATTCAGCTAACTGTCGTCCCACCTACTATGAAAATATATCCAGTAGTGATCCTTCTACCATCCAAATCTCCAGCTATATCTGAATCAACATAGCCACATAATGAAATATCCAAACCTCCATAGCATAATTACATGTTATATGTCCCTTTCAAATACCTGAGTATCCATTGGACTACTTTCCAATGCTCTTTACTTGAATTGACCATATATCTACTCACAACTCCCACTACTTGTGTAATGTCTGGTCTGGTAAAAACCATATCATACATGAGACTTCCAACCGTTGAAGCATATGGCACTCATGTCATGTATTTGACCTCCTCATTTGATGATGGACATTGATCTTTGCTCAATTTGAAGTGTCCAGCCATAGGTGTACTAACAAGTTTTACATTCTGCATCTTGAACCTTTCTGACACCCTGTAGATATAATCCTCCTGAGACAAATACAATTTCTTGATTTTCATGTCTCTCATGTATTTGCATGCCAAGGATTCTTTTTGCAGCTCTTAAATCCTTCATAGTAAATGTGTGAGCTAGCTTTCCCTTAAGCTCACCAATGTCCTGCATACTAGATCCTACAATAAGAATATCATCCACATACAGTAACAAAATAACATAGTTCCCATTTTCAAGATTCTTGAAATAAACACAATGGTCAGATTCACATCTCAAGTAACCATGCTCTTGCATAAACTATCAAACCTCATGTACCATTTCCTTAGAGCTTGTTTGAGTCCATATAGGCTTTTTTTCAACCTGTACACTAATTTCTCCTTACCCTTGACTTCATACTTAAGCGGGTGATGCATATAAATCTCCTCATCCAAATCACCATGAAGGAAAGTTGTCTTCACATCTAGTTGCTCTAAATGCAAATCTTATATTGCAACTAAACTCAATATAGTACGAATAGAAGTCATCTTAACAATAGGAGAAAATATTTCACCAAAGTCAATACCTACTTTCTGTGTAAATCCCTTTACTACAAGCCTTGCCTTGTATCTTTTTTGTCCACCCTCTTCTTCCTTGATCCTGTAAACCCACTTGTTCTGCAATGTCCTCTTACCTATTGACAACTTAACCAAATCCCAAGTCTGGTTCTATTCCAAGGAGTACATCTCCTCATCCATGCCATGCTCCCACTAGACGTGGGTCTTATCCTGCATTGCTTCTTCAAAGATTTCTGGTTTCACCATTATCAGTCAATAATAAATAAAATAGAGAAGATGTAAATATTTCTAGAGGTTTAGTTACCCTTTGTGACCTTCTCACAGGAGTTTGGGGTATCGGAGGCTCAATTTGGACCTCCTGGACATTTGTATCCAAATCTGACAGTGACCGACACCGGTCATCTGTAACCAACGTTAGTTCTGCTAACCAATGTTGGTTTGGCTCTTTTGCAATTGATACTGGTTCAGTTGACCGATGTCAGTCAGGGGTAAACTGACACCGGTTACTGTGTAACCCTGTAGCTAATACTTTTAAATCCGAGAGTTCATTTTTATGCACAAAATTCTCAACCAGTTCATCCTTGGGTACCAAAATTTGATCCCTGTACATTCTCTTTTCATTCCATTCAAAATCATGACTCATAATAATTTTAGAATTCTCTAAATCTCAAAAACGGAATCCAAAATCACCAGATCCATAACCAATGAAAGTGCATCTCTTGGATTTTGCATCCAAATTTTTCCTATTTTCCTTGTCAACATGCACAAAAGCTTATGAACCAAAAACTTTAAGAAAAGAAAGATCTACCTCTTTTCCGGTCCAAGCTTCTTATGGTATTCCTCCATAGAGTGAACTTGAAGGCCCATGGTTAATTAAATAAACTGATGTATCAACTGCTTCCGCCCAAAACTGTAAGGGCAATCCAAAATGTATCCTCATACTTCTAACACGTTCCATGATTGTCTTGTTCATTCTTTCTACAACACCATTCTCCTATGGTGTTCTTGGAACCATTCTTTCTCTACGTATCTCATTCACTGAACAATAATCATTGAAAGCTTTGCTACATTATTCACCACCATTGTCAGATCTAAGAAACTTTAAATTTGAATTTGATTCGTTCTCAATAAGGGCTTTTCATCTTTTAAAAGTCTCAAAAACATCAGATTTACATTTAATACAATGAACCCATACCATTCTTGTAGCATCATCAATGAAAGTAACATTATACTGGGATCCTCCATGAGAAGCTACCTAAGCTAGATCCCCACACATCTAAGTGTACAAGCTCCAATTTTTGCTCCTTATTAGTTGCCCCAACTTTGAGAAATCTCTCTCTTTTACTTTCCAAAGACACAATGCTCACAAAAATCAAGATCTAAATCTTTCAAATCTGATATCTTACCCTTAACATTTAAGATTTGTATTCCTTTTTGACTCATATGGCACAACCGGTTATGCCACATGCATGCATCTAAATCTGAAGTAGATAATACAGAAAAAGAATCAGTAACATAGGTATATAATATAATGTTCCTACCTTCTTACTTCTTGCCACAACAAGAGCACCCTTGGTGATTTTCCAAGAGTCTCTTGTAAAAGTAACCATGCAACTAGCTTCACCTAGTTGCCCTATAGAAATAAGATTCCTCCTGAGGCTTGGCACATGCATCACATCTTTCAATACCTATGTATTTCCACTCTACAATTTTAGATGAACTTCCCCTTTACCAACAATACTACAAGGTTCACCATCACCTAAATAAAAATGCCCAAAATTTCCCTGAACATTATTTTTGAAATAACCCTTGTTAGGGGTTACATGGAAAGAAGCTCCTAAATCTAAAACTCATGATTCAATTCTATTATCTAAAGAAAGAATAAGAGCATCTTGTATTACCTATGATGCAGCAAGATTTGCTTCTTTACCTTTGTCTGGTTGTTAGTTCTCTTTATCCTTTAACCAACAATCTTTCTTTACATGTCCTTTCTTTTCACATTTCCAACAAGTAATTCCCTTACTTCTGGATTTAGATTTGTTACCCCTTGACGTTGATTTCCTATTACTCTTATTCTTGGATCTCTCCTTCTGCCTGCCCCTGCTTTATATATTCAAAGCATTTCCTAGATGATGATTCCTCTATACTCTTCCTACAAATTTCTTCATTCAAGATTATACTAACCACATCATCAAACTTCAAAATATTATTAGCGAATGTTGTATTACTAACAACCATTACCAAGTCATCCCAACTATCAGGTAAAGAACATAAGAATAAAAGTGCTTTTACTTCATCATCAAATGGTATATCAACCTATATTAACTAATTTACAATAGATTTGAAATCATTCAAATGACTAGATGTAGATCCACTTTTAGACATCTTAGAACTAAATAGTTTCTTCATCAAATAAACTTTATTTGAAGCACTAGGTTTTTCATATAAATTAGAAAGAGATTTCATTAACTCTGCCATAGAAGTCACTTTTGTAATATTGGAAGCCACAGATGCTGTCAGGCTCAATCTTATAGATCCCAAAGCCTTTATATCAAGAATCTTCCATTCTTCATCAGTCATCTTCATAGCTTTAAACTTATCATCCAATAGTAAATACAAATCTCTTTGATACAGATAATCCTCAATATGTATCTTCCATAATTGATAATTTCAGCCCTTAAACTTCTCTACCTTGTATTTTTTTTCTTTTGCTATTGCTGTAGTTTCCACTCAATCAGAAAACCCTTTGTGAGTAAATATGTCAACACACAAAACCCTCAAACAAAGCTCTGATACTAGTTGTTGGGGTTAACACACTGGTTGGAAAAATAATATATTAGACCTAAGAATACATGCAAATAAAAGTGGATATTCTACCAGAAGAAATATACAAAACAAGAGATTTAAATCAACACCAGATTTAACGTGGTTCACCCAGTGCGGGCTACGTCCATTAAGAAACAAGCCAATCTATTATCCAAAGCTTTTACAAGATATACAATTGAAGATTTATAATCTTCCACACCTCTCAAATGTACAATACTTTGTTTCTCTCAAGCTTTTGCTTCTCCTCCAAGAATTCTCTCTCACTCACAATTATTCTCACAATAATCAAGTTCTTCTTAATTCTTGTTAATTCTCTCTTCTAAACCCTAGCTTTTATGCTTATATAGGTGTTTATAAACTTAGGGCACTTAGTCATGCAATTACAATCAATAGATCTTCTTTAATGCTAAAAATAGATCTAATTCTTGAGAGTTAATTAAAACACTCATGCACAGGTAACCAATGTCAGTCATGGGCGACCAATGCCATTCCCTCCTAACCGATGATGATTCTTGTGTTTTCCTGTAATTTTTACATTACATTCTAATTTGAAATAATTGAGCTCCACAACTCGACACCGAATTTATAGACCACTGCAGATGGTGTGATCTTGCTTTTTTCTGTGTTCGATCCAGTTTGATTCGAGTAGAAAAAGAAGATAGAATGCATTCTGATTGCTGGAGGACTATTTATGTACTATGAAAATTACTCTATAAATTGTTGAAAATTGTGTTAATCTGAGAAATAATGTGTAACTACCCCCTGGTCATAGGCACCCAGGAAAGGTCAGGAGAGCCTAGGACCTCATGTTTGTATCTGGGCACTAGTTTTTATACTCAACTAAGGACGTAAGTCAAAATCTGGGCCATTCTGATACTATAAATCTGTTACATTCCTGTGATGTGCAGGTCTGAACTGTGATTGTGTAAGATTGTTGAATGGGGTGACTGGTTCACCCAATGTATGCCTCCCCTTGTTTTGGGTGCATATGACGTCACTAGAAGAATGTAGCCCAAAGAGAGGACTGAATGCTGATCTAAAACTGATACCCTATAGGGGGATGGGATGTGTTTGGTAGAAACCAAGGCACATGCAAGAAAATTGGCCAGAAATAAGTGTTAGTGCAAACAAAGCAAGCATGCATAAATAAGACATTTTAATAGACAAATGGGCAAACAAGATAGACTACAGAAAGTGGGTTGCAAACATGGGACATTACTCACAATGTTACAAGACAATTAGAGCCAAAGGGGCCAAAAACATACAATGTGAAAACAAGAAAAAAGGGCATAACCCACAAACAATGACATACAATAGAAGAATGTGGACACCTAAATTCCACTTTTGCAATCTTATTGCCAAAACGCACACAAATCACTCTCTTTCTTGCCTAATCCATTATAATTAGTGGTTTTCACTAATTAACTAATATTTCTTACCACTTTATCCAATTAACACCACGTTGTTGATTACGTAACCCCTTTCGCATTCAGGATGCCACTTTACGACGAATTATAAGCCAAAATCCTCTTCAAAACAGACAATTAGTGTTTATAAGCTAATTAAGCCTATTTTGCCCTTGATTTGGTCAATATGCCCTAATATTGACTCAAACCCCTCTTCCAACCACTCAAAATCACCCCATTCACCTCCACAACATCTCAACAAGCTTCAAAAGCTTATCCTAGCCTCCTAGTTGACCCTAAGTGGTTGATTAAGGCTCCATACCTCTTAATCACTTGGTAATTCACTAATTGTGATTAGCAAAGCCTAATCATGATTAGCAATTCTAATCTAATTTGGGGATTTTAGTCCCACATGCACCAAAATACAAGTTTCTCCCAAAAGGAAAACTATAAAAAGAGTGCACCTCCTTTATACTTTACACCCTGCTTTGATTTGCATCTCATATAATACATATGATTTATAGTCAAGTTCAAACCCTTGCTTAAAACCTTCAACAAGGTTAGTAGATGAATAATCTAAAGTGACTTAACAAGTCATTTGGAGAGGTCATTTCACCATTGTTTGGAGTAGCAACCATAACCATTTGATTTCCCTCTTAGGTCTATTTAGGCCCATGTTAGGTAATTAAAGCATATTAGTAGGCATGTTTAGTTAGATTTTGCATTGTTTTCATACTAGTTAAGCATTCTTTTAAGCTTTTATCTTAATGTTACATTCCTAGACTTAGAGCCTTAGCTATTAGGTGGAAATGGTGTTAGCCTTCCTTGATTAGCTTTGTTATTTGCTTTGTAAAGTTTAGGGTGCTTTCATTTGGCACGCCCGATGGGACAATACCCCATTGCATTCAATTTTTAAAGCTTTTTAACTTAGTTTCAAAGTTTTTCATTTCAAGTTTTAGATTAGTTTCAAGTTTCCTAGATTAATTTCAAGTTTTCTAGTTTACTTTCAAGCTTTCTAGAGTACTTTCAAGCTTTTTAGATTAGTTTCAAAGTTTTAGAGTAATTTTCAAAGTTTTATAGATCAATTTCCATTTTTTAAAGTTGTTTCAACTAGATTAGTGGTAGAAGTTGTGTTTTCATGTTCTTTGTAGGATATAAGGAGGTGAAGCCCTGTCAAAATTCCCTCAAAATACCAAATATTGAACCTTTTTCAAGAAATCTTCTCAAAACAACATTCATTAAAGCATTTAGATATGTTAGAAAAGGACTAGTTTTCTAAAAATGAATACCCTAAATTCTTGGTAACTTTTTGCTCCAATTTCATGTTGGCATTACATATTTCACTTCAATACCTTTCCAATACAAAAAAATGGAGTCATTTTGAGGTCGGGAGAAAAAGTTATGGCATCTGGAAGATAGTTTGAGCACCTATAGGAAAAAAAGAGTGCCTGTGCATCATTGTGAGCGCCCTTGCAGCACTGATTTTTTTGGTCCTAGGTGAAAAAAGTCCATGTGCATGACTGAGAGTGCCCGTGTCTCACTGAAAGTGCCCATGTCTGAGTGTGAAAAATGACACCTGGATGACTGTGAGCACCTATGCACTAAGAGGGGCACCTATGCATCAAGGTAAAAAAATTCAAATTCCAGAATTTCAATTTTATGATTCCTGTCAGTTTTTAAGGGTTTTTAGATGTTGTTTTTGTCAATTTATTGATTTTAGAGCAATATTCCTAACAAAATTGGCTTAGGGTTTGATAGATGATATGTTTTCATACTTTGTTTTGAGTTTGGAATAGGGTTGTGTATGCTCTTCTCTTGCACCTAGTGTGATCTTGAGAATCAAAAACACCCCTAAACCACTTTTTGCTTCTTGGGAGTAAGTAGGAACAATCATCCTTCATTTTTTGCTTAAGGGAACAAACTTGCATGTTTTGACATATACTTGATCTTTTAGTTTAAGATATTTTTCATTTGATAAAGAACCAAGGCTAAAATTTGTGTATGCTCTTCCCTTGCACCTAGTGTGATCTTGGGAATCAAAAGCAATTTTAGTCTTTCATTAAGAAGCACTTGGATTAATTGGGAATAAACCTTATTTTTTTACAAATTTTGATAGTAGTTAGCTGGTTTACAAGCATTTTCATTGCTCTATTTCTATGATATTGTAAATCTTTTTGAACTACTAACCATTTGTGTGAAGGACCTAAAATGCTTGTCAAAGAAAGAAGGGCTCTCTTCAAACCAAAATTCTAACATTCACGTGTGTTGTAGGTTGTCATTGGTGGTCTAAACCAAATTACTTAATCCAAAAGATAAAAAATACACCAACACACCATTCAAAACATTGTATTGCAGGTTTTGGTTAAGAGCTACGGCTCATCCACTTAACTAGGACATAACCCCTTTGGCATAAGCCTTAAGCTACAATAATGGGGGTGGTCCTAGGAACCCTAAAGTAGTTCACGCAAGAGGGAACCTTGTGAATGAAATAGGAAAGTGCTCCACACTACCGACTTGATTAGTACACCTTGGTGAGATTAGAGTCAAAGATATCTGTATTGCGACCCCAGTGAAAGTATAACTGAACACACTTCGGTGCTCATTATACTGAAGGGGGTAAAGTAAAGCCGAGATACTCCCAAATTAGTCAATGCAAATTTTTGGGTAAATCAAGCTCGCCATAGATATCTTGTGACACCTAGAGAGAGAACCACCTAGGAAGCTTGTCAGCTTGGAGCCATTGTTTTTGTCTTAGTTGTTATACTTGAGAGCTCTCACAAAGTGACAAATTTGTTAGATTCAAACTCTTGTTTTTCGAAACAAGGGAAATAATCTCTTAAAGTTGAAACCACGTGACATTTCATCACGAAATCTACTTAGTGTCATTTTTTCCTAGTTTTTCACTTGTCCTAAGACAAGGCGAAACTTTGCCAAAATAACACCAAGTTTATTTCAACACCACTTGGTCTACACCCTTGTTTTCTTGTTGCCCATTTTTGGAAAAAGGAAACAACATATATCAATACCGCTAGATATCACGTGTCCACCACTTTTTTATTCTACTTGCACGACTAGGTTGCAATGCCGAAGCGCAAGTGTTGAAAGTGTGCATGGTACGTACTCACGATCTAGTAGGCCCCCTTGTCTCAAAGACCCATATTTGAGACTTATTATCATTGTAGTTAGGTGATTTCATCCTTGTCTTCTTTTGAGTTGTTATGTTGCCCACATTGTAGCCATACAATTGAGATATTTACGTCTTGTTTCCATTGTGAAATTAGACCTAAATCTCTATATTGTAGAGTTACGCTACTCTAATTCACGCTAGACAATTTCTTGTTATACTTAGAGATTGTTTTTACATCCTTAACTTTTCTTGAGTTTTGTGAGTGTTGAGGATACATTTCTAGCATCTACTATAACATCATCTTGATACTAAAATCTTGCTTTCTTGAAAATTTTAATTAACGTGTCCAAATAGTGTCGTTACGATGCTCACATTTTTATCATCCATTTTACAAGACCTAGACTTTGCTAGTGTTTAGAAACTTGTTTTTAGTATACCTTGTTAGAAGATCACGTCAACATTTCCTTATCATTTAAGCCTTGTTTGTTGTAAACTTAACCTAACAAGTGATATTGTGTTGTCACTATTTAGTTGAAAACCTATCTAGACAAATCTTAGGGAGTAAACTATTTGGTGTGACTAAAGTTTTGAGCGTTATTACATCATTGTATTATTCAAAATAACTTGTGTCATATATTACCTTGCTAGGAATTAGCTTATTTATTCTTTGGTTCTTAGGTCATTTGACCTAGTGGGTTTGTGGTTATTCTATAGTCACCATTCTTTGAGACAACATTAACATCGTTACGCTTGCAAAATTTGACTAAGGTCCTTTTTTAGTAAACCTTAGTGGAATTCATTTGTCACATTGTACCTCCTATTTCGAGTATGCCTACTACAAGAATGGGATCCCAAAGATTAGAAGCCGATATATTTGGAGGTGACAACCCTCTTTTAGAGGATAATCTCATGGTTGACCATAGTGGTGGAGAAGAGGACTCTCCTCGTATGAATCTAGAACATCATCCTGCCAATTTTGACGATTACATTTTTCAAAACAAACATGAGGTTCTTATGCGTGTTATGGAACTAGGAGCTAAGTTACCTTCCACAGTAGACCCTTCTCTCATTTCCGGAATGGTTCGAGGAGAAGAGGAAGTAGATTCCTCATCACCATAATGAAATATTAAATCCAGGTCATGCCTCTACTTCTGCACCAAAAAATAATGAGGAAGTACCATTTGAAAATGATGGAGACTATCATTTACCTCCTATTAGAATTCATTGTGAAGACCATAAAGAACATGTTCATCATGCACAACCTCCCCCTAACAAAAATCGTAACAAAATACCTATTCAAGAGGTGACATTAGAACAACAGGTCCAAGCCCTTACTCACCAATTGGCAAGTTTGGCTTCGCATATACAAAGGGAACAACCCAAAGTTTTGAAACAAGCCATACCAAAGGCAAAACCTAAGGCTTTGTTTCACGAGTTCCCAATACACACTCCTCGACGGGAGGCACAAAAAGATCCTTATGAAGAGATTCTTTTAGCAAATAGGGGTGGGAATACACCTAGATCTAATCCTATGCATAGACCTACACCACCCACGCAAGACCAGCTCTTCCATCAAGAATGGTCTACTATGAAGAACATCCTTCAAGCATTACAAGAGGGCCAAACCAGTAACAATAACAAGAAGTACCAGTTCGATGAGTTATGTCCCTACCCATTTGACAAAGCCATGCTACAGGTACCTTTCCCAAGACACTTTGATTTTCCAAAATTTGACAAGTATAAGGGAAAAGGTGACCCTCGTGACCATATTAAATATTTTTATATGGCATGTCAAGAGGTGGAATTCAGGTACAATTATCTTATGCGCCTCTTTCCACGAAGTTTAGGAGCAATGGCACTAGAATGGTTTGTACACATCCCTAAGGGATCCATATCAACATGGCCAAAACTAGCATAATTTTTTGTATGATACTTATCTTTTAATATATAAAATAATGTCACCATGTTGGATCTTTGCAATGCAAAACAATGAAATAACGAAAACTTTGCTACATTTTTACAACGATGGAGAGGATTAGCTAGCTGCTTCCCTTGCTCCATACCCGAAAAATAGTTAATAGGCATATTTTTTCCCAACCTCCATCCAGACATTACGTTCCACTTGCAAATGCATTGTGGCAACACATTTGAAGAGGTAATCAAAAAAGGGAGTCAAATTGAAAAAAGCATTGTTAGCTAGGGGGACTCTAAAACCTTTCTCCTATGATCATAATGATTCTAAATCTAATGAAAAAACAATTTTTCATCCCTAATAGGAACAAAAACATTGTTAGTGATGGGATAGTAGACTCTAAACAAGTACAAGTCATTCAAAACAACACTCCTTTGAAGCTTGCAAAGGGAGCTCTGCCTATGGAGTATAAGCATCGTACTTTCACTCCTCTATTTGACTCAATGTCATCAATACTAAAATAACTAGAGGTGGTTAATATGGTTAGATATCCTGAAACTACACCTTATGAGGATGACGCACCTAAACCATCATGGTTTAGAGATAATGAATATTGCCAATTCCACCGTGTTAAAGGTCACAAAACAGATAAGTGTTTGAAGTTGAAGCACTACATTAAGGACTTAATCGAAAGTGGCGATGTGGAGATGGATTCATCCACTCCTAACAAATCCCCCAATACGAAGACTTTTCCTAAACATAATTAGGACAAGAATGCTAATTATGTGTCTAATGAGGAGAATCATTTTGATGCTCTCATTGGTTGTGTAGATACACTTGTTGAACATGTCAACACAATAACCCATGTGATATCCCCTGGACTATCTATGTCTAGGAATGTGCCGACAAAGACTGATTATCATGTAGTTCTGCATACTTATGATAGTAGGGAACCTAGGTTTCAACATTCCCATCAAAGGATGCCTATCACAACTAGACCTCATTTGATTCTTCGAGCTAAATAACCCGTTCACTTACCTCTTCCCCCATCTTTAACTCATAGTAAGTGGTATGATTCTGATTCATCTGATTCTTCAAAAATTCCAATCCCAAGATTCCAATCTGAATTATTCCTCTAATACGACTCCTTAGTCATGATCCTCCCTGTCTTTGTAAGACCCCATTTTTCAATCACCTCAAAAACCCCTTCTTCCATTGAAGAGTTCTCTGACTGAAAGTCTTTCTAATCAATCATCCAAGTCAACTCCCATGTCACATTTATCCAATTAACCTCTTGTGGTAGAACAAATTCCCACACCGATCGATTCATATCAAGATGAGGAGATGATCATGTAATTCTTTGGGTCACATGATGACATTCCCTTACAGGATTACGATTAAAGATTTAATCTTGAATTCAATACACTTGCATATTGGGAAGAAGAAATTGATTCCTTTTGTCAGAAAATTGAGGAAGATCCTAAGACCATTGAGGAAACCCCTAAGATCATCAAACATGATCCTCCTCTTATTCTTCCATCTTCACATTCTTTGCGATGAAATGCCTGGGTCTAGCATGATCCATCTTCTCATTACCTAATCATTCTTTATCATTATTCTCCATCCTTACCTTGGGTCACGACCTGGTAGCCCATTGTCTTCTTCTGTATGTGGCTCATCTCCAAGTAGCCCTTCATCATCTATGTGTGGCTCACCTCCTGGTAGTCTAACTTATTCTATATGTGGCTCACCTCCTAGCATCCCATCTTTGATTCTTGGGCTACATCCTAGTACTATTCTTCTATATATGCACCTCCAGGTAGTCCTTCATCTTCTATCTATGGGACGCCACCAGGCAGTCTTCATCTTCAATCTTAGGGCCACATCCTTGTATTCCTTTATCTTTAGTCTATGGGACACCTCCTGGTAGCCCATCCTCTTCAATTCTTGGACCGTATCCTTCGCGTCCATCATATTGTTCTTCTATCAATGATTGTGGAAAACCCACCATCATTTCTCACATCAATTGTATCCTTCCACTTTCTTCTTCCACTTCTCAGGGTTAGACAAGTCACGTTATAGCTTATGAGAAAATAACATGATTCCTTCATCAGACTCAAATTAATAATTCCCAGATCTCCAAAGCTCACAACAATGTTACAAATATTAAAGTTCAGAATCAAACATGCTTCAAAAATGCACATCCACGCACCCATCAAGTATGGTGTAAAGTGCAGAAACCTTTGGATAGGGACCTCAAGCTCCCGCACACAAAATCCACATTTCAATATAAAACACAGTCATTTATTGAGTATGATCTCACCACGATCATTGAGATCGGGGATAATATGACTCTTGATAAGCAAACATGCCTAGTCTTCCTTATCAAGGAAATCACTAACATTGTTGTTGGATCTTATCACGTCAAGTGACCTTGTCAGTCCCACTTTTAAAAAAAAATAAAAAATACAAAAAATAAGAAAAAAATTCAAAAAATATATCAAAGGTACAAAGATCAAACATTGCAATCAAGTATTGCATACACATGGATGTTCTTTCTTCCCTTCCTTTTTATTCTTCTGCAAGTCTTCTTACCATTTTCATCCCTTCGATGATATTTTGGTTAGCCAATTCACACATATTTTGTGACATTTATCTCTATGGTATCCATTTGACCTTGGTATTTTATCACCTTGGTAAATTAAAGAACGACTGACCTCTTAGAGATCCTATCACAATCAACATCTAAAAAACTTGTTGTGAAGAAATTTTGGACATATTTGTTGACACTAGCCAATGTCATCATCACAATCACTTCCACCTCCTTCCATCAAGCCATCAATGGTTCTTAACCCCTTGTCAAACAAGAGAGCTGAAATAAGTTTTCAGAAAGCAAAAAAAAATCAATCAAATCAAAAAGCCAAAGCTAAAAGCAAAAGAAAATTGATATATAACTCTCTCTTGGGGTATTTCCAATAATCTCTACTGGGGCTATGGATGCCTGACTGGCAGTAGAGAAATGTTGCGATTAGAATCAAATGCATCTCCATCAGGGCTATGGACACCTGGCTGGAAGCGGAGTAATGTACGACTCTCCTTCCACAATCCATTCATAAAAATCAACTTTGAAAAATAAATCATTCCTACACATTGGCTAGGGTGTCTTCACTTGTTGTCTATCAAATCTTCCCTCCAAGAGGTAATAAATTTCCACATGCACACACTGGATCTCTATGAGCAAACATGATTAGTATGTTACCAAGTGTCTTTTTTTGGACCTTGTTCAGACTCTTACTCTAGTCTGTATCTTGTCTCATGATTTGTGCCTTTGGCTAATCACTTCTTCATCGCGAGGCTTCTAAGCTACATTCACAACATTCACATTGTTCTTCTACTTCGTTCAAAACATCCATGTGTATAATATTTCCTTTTTTCCATGTTGTTAGGAACCTTTGTCCCTTTTCACAAAAATAATCTTCCACTTCTTTCTATCATGTGCTTCTTGGCTAGCTTACGCTGGGGGCATCCTTGCTCCTTCCTAGCACGTCATTGGGTTACGTTTGTCATCATGATTGAGCCTATCCATATTGGCCCTGATCCAACTTCTGCGTGAATATTTTTCCTTTGAATATTCCCATCTAACATTGGGGGAAATTTCACATCTTCACTTTCTTGCGCATACGTGTGGCATTCTGCCCTTGTACATCCCATCTGTTGTTAAGGGCATCCATGTTTCTTTGTTTCCTATACATAGCTTCAGAAAACTTCTCAAAAGTAAAAAACATTTAAATATGTTTCAAAAACTCCCAAAACATTCAAATATGTTAGTCGGAAAAGTCAAAACATCCAAATAAACATAAAAAACCCAAACAAATTGGTAAGAAAAATTCAAAAACCCAAAAAAAAAAAAAAAAAAACTCAAAAACCTAAATTTATCTTACCATTGCGTAGTTTGCTTCGATACCTTTCCAACGCAAAAAAAAAGGAGTCATTTTGAGGTCAGGAGCAAAATTTATGGCCTCTGGAAGATAGGTAGTGCACTCCTTGTTGCATAGGTGCCCTTACAGTTGCACACAGATGCCTAGGAACCCTTGCATCATGCACAGGTGCCCAGGTGCCCTTGTATTTCTTCTACCAGTTGTGCATGAGCTCCTTTTCTCCTGCATAAGCACCTTTTCTCCCACATGAGCTCCTTATCACACAAATTGATATTGATTGGTCCCAATTTCAAAAAATCTAAAAATAAATCAAATTTATCTTACCATTGCGTAGTTCACTTCAATACCTTTCTAACAAAAAAATGGAGTCATTTCGAGGTCGAGAAAAAGTTATGGCCTCCAGAAGATAGGTAGTGCACTCAGTGTTGCACAGGCGCCCAAATGCCCTTACATGCCAACACAAAATGCCCAAGCGCCCATGTTGCAGTTTTAAAAAATGTAAAATGCACCAACATAGGTGCCTAGTGCCCATGTTGCAGTCAACAATTAAAAACCCCCAAGTTGCATGCCCTAACATAGCCTAAAGCACCCCATGTTTTTAGTAAAAAATTCAAAAAAATGTAAAATGCATGCCATACACAACCCAGGCAGTCATGTTGCAAGCAAAATTGTATGGTCCTACCAACAGTAGTCGCCCATCTGCACTAGCCCTAGGCATGCCCCGCAGCTTCAGCTGAAAACATGTCCATTTTCTCCCGTGTGAACTCCTTTTCCTTCCGCGGTGTGTTTCTCACCCCTGAAGTGCCCTGAAACCGCCATATTTCTTCTAAAAGTCTTCTAACACTTGCCGCGATGATTATTTTTAATAAATAATTATTTTTGCACCCGTTTTGGTACGTTGGGGCATGTTTTTGCTTCTCAACGGCCTTTTCTACTACATGGGGCATATTTTTGCCTTACGGTCACTTTTAACGTTGTCTCCGACTTCGTTATTTCCTCTATAATATTTTCTTCCGTAAAAATAAAAAATAAAAAATAAAAAAAATTAAAATCATTAAAAATCTAAAAAAAATGCAAAAATTAAAAAAATGGTAAACAACATATACGCAGCTAAAGCCTGTGTCAATTACATTATCTTGAACATCGAAATATGTCTTACAAAAGCATATTTCTATGGTTCTTGCTTGTTATGGTCTCAAACAACTTGCAGATCATTGTGATCTACCTCCATTAACAAAATCTCAGGTTACATGCTATGTCGGTACTCCCATGCAACAGTGAGTTGTTAGAGACTGTGTCATAGTGCACGAAAGCTTTTCCATGGGACTACTTGTGTCCTCCGTTATTCCCCTCATATGTATCCTTGCTTGGGGCACCATTTTTAACCCTTGTCATTACAACACGAACATTTGGGAACTATAACTTGATAACAAAAACATTGGTGCAACTGTCTTAAACGTTGTTTGTTTGAGTACGTGTGATTGTATTGGTTTCTCTGTTAGGTTAGCTGGTTTACTTTCTCATATTGCATTGCATTGTGTATGTTGCATTGAGTTAGGTATCATTTTACTTTCTCGTATTGCATTGCATTATGTATGTTGCATGGAGTTACGTAGCAATGGAAAAATGTTAAGTAATTTAACTTTTCATGTTATCTTACATTTTTGTTCATTTCAATAAAGGTCGATGATGTAGACCTAGGGGCAAAATGATATAAACCATAGGTTGCTTATTGAAAGGTTGGATGCAAAGATTGGGCTTGTCCTATATTTCTCCATTAATCATTTCTTCTCCATTATCATTTATTACCATTACTAATTTTTCTTCTAAAAATCACTTGGGGCAATAAACAACCATGTTTATCCCTATCCTTATTCCTTCTCAATACCTAAGGGTTTCACGCCCATTCTAACCTATTTTCTTTCTATCCATTTCAATCATATTTTCAATCGTCGATTGACTTCTTCTATCACCCCATCGACACTCGAGGGGGCATCCTTCATTCTACTAATTTTTCTTCAAAAATTTACTTGCTTATGCTTGTCTACTATATTTGAAGTGAAGTCACTTACTTCACCTCAAACAGGGGCAAATGTAGACACCTAAATTCTGCTTTTGCAATCTTATTGCCAAAACGCACACAAATCACTCTCATTCTTGCCAAATCCGTTATAATTAGTGATTTTTGCTAATTAACTAATGTTTCTTACCACTTTTGTCAATTAACAAGCACTTTGTTGATTGTGTAACCCCTTTCACATTCAAGATGCCACTTTACGGTGAATCGTAAGCCAAAATCCTCTTCAAAACAGACAATTAGCGATTTATAAGCTAATTAAGCCTATTTTTCCCTTGATTTGGTCAATATGCCCTAATATTGACTCAAACCCCTCTTCCAACCACTCAAAATCACCCCATTCACCTCCACAACGTCTCAACAAGCTTCAAAAGCTTATCCTAGCCTCCTAGTTGACCCTAAGCAGTCGATTAAGGCTCCATACCTCTTAATCACTTGGTAATTCACTAATTGTGATTAGCAAGGCCTAATCATGATTAGAAATTCTAATCTAATTTGGGGCTTTTTAGTCCCACATGCACCAAAATACAAGTTTCTCCCAAAAGGAAAACTATAAAAAGAGTGCACCTCATTCCTTTATACTTTACACCATGCTTTGATTTGCATCTCATATAATACATATGATTCATAGCGAAGTTCAAACCCTTGCCTAAAACCTTCAACAAGGTTAGTAGATGAATAATCTAAAGTGACTTAACAAGTCATTTGGAGAGGTCATTTCACCATTGTTTTGGAGTAGCAACCATAACCATTTGATTGCCCTCTTAGGTATATTTAGGCTCATGTTAGGTAATTAATCATATTAGTAGGCATGTTTAGTTAGTTTTGCATTGTTTTCATACTAGTTAAGCATTCTATCTTAATGTTACATTCCTAGACTTAGAGCCCTATCTAATTTGGTGGTAATGACATTAGCCTTCCTTGTTTAGCTTTGTTATTTGCTTTATAAAAGTTTTAGGTGCTTTCAGAAGCACTACAGATTATGAAGTGCCTTACTTTAGGAGATAGTGCAAAGGCTGAGGAACTTTTGTTAAAACTATTTGGAGAACTAGATCTAGAGGTGTGTCTTGACCTTGAAGAGACAGAAGAAGAAGAAATGGTTCACGTATGGGAAGAAAAATAAAAGGGTAAACTGGTGTGTCTGATAGTTAATGATGACGATGAGGGAAATAAACTAGATGTTAACCACAATGATGGTACACATGAGGTGATGGATAGAACATATGAGAAAGCGCGCATGTATCATATGCATATGAAAACAAATAAGGTTAACATAGGAATAAAGACAGAGCCTAAGGAGGCCATTATTAGTGACTACTGGTCAGAGCAAGAAGTGACTAATATTATTGAACTCTTATGTGACTTTCAGGACCTATTCTTGTGGGGCTACCATGAATTAAAGGGAGTACACCCTTATTTAGGTGAGATGAAAATAAATCTTAAAGATGGTGCACACCCAGTTAGGAAGATACCATATAAGATGAATCTTAATTTGTGCATGAAGGTAAAGAAAAGAATTGATAACATTCTCAAGTCTGGTATAATTGGCCCCACTGGGGAATCTGAATGGGTTAGCCCCGTGGTCATCAATATTAATAAGGATGGGGATAAGGATCTATGTGAACTATAGAGAACTTAATGATTCATGTGTTATTGATCCTTTTCCCACCCCATTCACAGAGGAGATCCTTGAAGGAGTTGCTGGGCGAGAGATATACTATTTTACATATGGGTTTTCATGGTATCATCAAGTACGTATCATGGAGAAAGATCAGTAAAAGATAACATTCACCACCAAGTGGGGAAAGTTTGCATATACAGTGATGCCCTTTGGACCGAAGAATGCGCCAACAGTGTTCTCGTGCATTGTTGTGTAGTCCTTTTAGGACTTCATTCAGAATTTTTTGCAGGTGAATCTAAATGATTGGATTATATATGGCTTATTCAAATACCATTATGAGAATTTGAGGCTCATGTTTGAGAGGAGTAGGCAATTGAGCATCTATCTTAACATTAAGAAGTGCATCTTTACAACACCTTTTGGCACCTTACTCGGGAATATTATTTGTAAGGAAGGCTTGTTGGTAGATCTAATCAAGATAGTTGTGATCTTGGGTTCGGAAGAACCTAATAATGAAAGTGAATCATGCAGATTTCTGGGACATACAGGGTATTACAGGAAATTCATCAAAGGCTATGTAAATATTGTCGTGCCCTTGGAGGAATCATTGAAGGAGAGTCTTACTACTGCACCTATTTTGCACTTCCCATTGTGGGACAACCCCTTTCATGTTCATGTAGATGCCTCTAGCATTACAATTGGCACAATTTTGGTGTAACCTAGAGAAGGAATTGTAGACACCCCATTTGTTTTACAAGTAGGAAGTTAGCACCCATGGAGTAGAATTATACAACTACTAAGCATTAGGCTTTGTCCATGATCTATGCGCTGTAAAAATTTAGACAATACTTGTTGATAACACCATTTATCATCTTTACAGATCATATGATGCTTAAGTATTTGGTTAACAATCCTCTTCTGCAAGGGTGCATTTACATGTGGATACTACTATTTCAAGAGTTTGAGTTTACAGTAGTTGTTAAACTAGGAAAAATCAATTCAATGCCTGACCATTTGTCGAGAATCAATTCTGGTGAGGATATGTAGAGCATTGAGGATACAATGCCAGATGTACAAATTTTTAGGTTAAACCATGCACCCATATATTTAGAGGATATTGCAATATTCTTGCAAACTGGACAGGTGCCTGAGGGAATGAAGACATTAGAAAAGAAGCAACTTGCAATACACGTGATGCCTTACCAATTGATTGGTGAAGATTTGTATAAGTTAGATCATGATGAAATTTTGTGTTGATGTGTCTTGGAGCATGAGCGTGAGGCTATTATGGAAGAAGCTCATGGTGGAATTGCAGGAGGTCATTATGTTGGGGATGCTACCGTGTGCAAAATTCTGATGGCTAGTCTTTGGTGGGAAACTTTTTATAAGGATATTAAAGAATATATCAAGGAGTATGATCATTTTAAGTGCCTTAGGAAGCCTGGAACCCAAGATGATATGCCTTTGAGGCCTATTGCAAGTGCTAAACCTTTTGAGAAATGGGCTATTGACTTTGTAGGTCCTATTTCCCCACCCATGCGTAGGATTGGGGTGTACTATATTATAACTTATACAGATTATTTGACAAGGTGGGTAGAAGCAACACCTACAAAGGATTGCACAGTAGCTACAACAATAAGATTTTTATGGGAAAACATTATCAGCAGGTATGGATGTCCATTGAGCTTAACAAGTGATATAGGCACTCATTTCTTGAATGAGATAATCAAAATACTTTTGGCAAAGTTTATGGTGGCACACCATAAGACTACACCCAATCACCCACAGGCTAATGGTACCGTTGAATCTTTTGACAATATTTTAGGCCACACATTGATAAAAATCTGTGATATTGGAAGGAAAGATTGGGATGATATTTTTTGTACTTTGGGCATATAGGACCACCTACAAGAGGTTGAATAAGGCCACACCCTTTCAGTTGGTTTTTCGCACGGAGCTTGTATTACGTGTGGAATTCATGTTACCATCCCTACATATTGTGCATGCAAGAGGACTAGCTGATGAGCAAGCTATTGAGGAGTGCACTAAAAAATTGATGTAGTTAAATGAGCAGTGTGTCATTGCGTAATGGAGTCAGAAGACCAAGAAGGTGAGACAAAAGGCCTAACTTGATAAGTATCTAAGAAAATAAAACATTTGAGGTGGGAAACATGGTTCTTCTGTATGATTCCAAGTTTTCATGCCACCTAGGGAAATTGAAAGTACATTGGTTAGGACCTTTTTTGGTAACAAAGATACTTGAATCGGGAACTTTCCAGTTGCAAGCGCTGGAAGGCACTTTATTGCCCATTTACTTCAATGGGAGTACGCTGAAGTCCTACTATAAATAAGGCTTTTTGGTGTTTGTAATTAGGTAGTATTGTCATTTAGTTTATATTTTATTTTAATATGTTTCCTTTCATTGTTTCTATGTTTTTTCAATTTAGTTCATTATTTTTTTGTAATAAGCGCACTTGCATACAGGAAGCTGATTACTATCTATCGAGTTCATACGTAGAGGATCGTGCATACTCTTAGTGTGGGGTGAACTAAGTGTAAATGCGCAACATAAAGAATCTTGTGATATTTAGAGCCAAGAAAAATAGGACGGAGACATGTGCACAATGCGAGAAGACATGTATATAGGATGGAGGGTGAGTGGTTTAAAAGAAGAGAAAGGTGTCATAAGAAGGACGATGATAATATGAACAACGCTTAGAAGAAAAACCACATATGAAGGATGGAAGAGTAGTGTAACGTGAGGTAGGCAATGTTATGGAGAACTATTAGGTGAGAGGTGCAGTGGGTTATGTACTTCAACGCAAGGAAGCACACGTAAGGAGGTATGTGGCTTGAGAAGTAGCAAGCATGCCAGAAGGTTACAACTGGAGTGCGTAGTGGAAAATAATGAGAAGTGCATGAGAAAAAGCTAGAAAAGCATGATTAAAGTTGTTATATGGTGGTAGGTAGTGAACATTTAATGCAATGAAATTTTGAAAAACTATAAAAATGCGTCAAGGTAATTTCATCTTTACCTTACCTTGTGAAAAACTTGTGTGTTTTCAAAAGAAATTTTTGTGTGAAATCTTGCGAAATTGAGTGCAAAACTAGAAAATTCATAAACTAGATTGAATTATAGACATGATTGAGTGAAAAATATATTTTGGAAGAATAATTGGAGCTTGAGGTGGCACAAAAGTGTGGTTTCAAGGGTTTTTCGAGTTCTGGTTAGGGTTTGCAGAGTTAGAGCATAGTTTGGAGAAAAAGTGGAACATGTGTGAAGAGCGTGGTGCGCGAACAATCTGTAGAAGGAATTTTGGGACGTTTGAACCACAATAAGAAGGTAAGGTATAATTTTGAACTCGTGTGCTAGAATGGCACCCAAGAAAGTGATAACCAATTTACCAAAAGTAAAAGGAAAGGGAAAGGGCAAGGAAAAGCCCGTAGTGGAAGACCTTCAGGAGGTACTTAGAAATGCAATATCCCAATGGATTACTGATGGGAAAGGAATGGGTATCTCACATTCATAAATTCTTCTAAATTGTTGTGAATATGTTTAAATAAGCACACAAGATCACAATTGTTGTGGATAAGATAGATTACGAGAATCACACATTGTGAAAGTCAATAGTTTACCCGAAGAAGAGTGCATATGAGGAGAAGATGATATCAACATGACTAGGTTTGTGACTTTGGTGATAGCACAGGTAATGGATGCAAAGATCTATATCTATCTAAAGCCAAGTATAGTTGATGGAAGGTATGTGGAGGATGACTTGACCATCCCAAAGCAGTCGATAAGAAAGAAGATAGTCAGGTAGAAGAGAGCGCGCCAAGATACCCCTATCAACGAGGAGGAAGAAGGGAATGGGGATGAACCCCCAACCAAGAGTGTGACTGTGAAGAATACCCCTATACCTAAGGAATCTGACCCAAGAAAAAGTTCAAAGAGGTAGTCTACAAGAAAGAACCCCCTAGTCCAGAAGAAGTAGAAGATAGTGTCTAGTGAAGACACATAAAATACTGAGGAGGAAGAAAAGTATGAAGAAGAAATTGGGCAGTGTATCCCTTTGGTACATGATGTTGAGGAGTCTGATGTAGAGGAGCATGGCGCACAACATGGGGAAATTCCAGTTATGGATCTAGAGATGGAAGGGGTGGATCCTCATGTCTCACATATTTTGGAGGAAAGGAAGGATCCAACTGAGGAGCATAGAGTTGAGTGCACCATTGGAACCGAAGTTGAGCGCCAGATTGAACACTAAGTAGAGCACATAGTGGAGGAAGAAGTAGTGTGTGGAGAGGCCAAGAAGAGTGAAGACAAAACAATAGGGTTGAAGAATACCCTTGCTTTAAGTTTTCCGAATGGTGCCCGAAAGAAGAGAGGACCAAAACATACACTTCAGGGACCCCTGATGTAGTATGACGATGATCTGAACAAGGTGTTGTGCGCAAGGTTCCAAAGCGTGGTGGCCACAGAGGACTTGTTCTGTTGGTTATTTTTTAGAAAAGATGAAGCCTTGTTGCGCATCAGGAAGATGCTCTCCTGGGTGTTTTAGTCACATATGGAGAAGTCAGAGTTCGAAGTTAGCACACAGTCACTAATAGAGATTGAACTAAAATCCACCCAAGGTGAAGCATACTTGATAGTGGATTCTCAACTATTGACAGATGAAAAAGTGTGTAATGCACTCAACAAGCTATCGGTGGACGTCGAAGTTAGAATTTTTTATAAGGAATGTAGGATAAGCAACCTGTGCAAAGAGATTGAAGAGAAGGACAAGGATATTAGAGAATGAGATAAGGAGATAAAAGAAAAAGCTAATATCATTGTGCAGTTGAAGTAGGAATTGTAGGAAGAGAAAGGGTAGATGCACACCGCGTATAAAAAGGTAGAATACATTGTAAATGCAATAACACTTACGCACCTGGACTTAGCTGGCCAAGTTCAGCCCAAGTATGAGACAACCTTGCATTATTTATAGGATCTATTGTGCATCATCACTCACAATACGGAAGTTCTTGCTTTGGAGTGTGTTGAAGATGTATTGGCATGACAAAAACAAAATGACGAGGATCAGATCGAAGCCCACCTTACATAGTATGATGCATTGTGTGTTGAGATTAAAGTGGCTGCACAAGTTACAGGGGTTGTGTATGATAATTGTGAGGACTTCGTTCATGTCATGGGATTATTAGTGATCAGGGATGAAGCAGATTTAAAGAGGTTTCAAAACAAGCATAATAATAATAGGGCAGAACGAGAGAATATCTTGGTAGAGGTGGATCAGAAGAGGGAAATGATCAGTTTGTTGAAGGCATCGCTTAAGGAACGATTGAAAGTATAGAAAAAATAATGGTGTTAGTGTGAAAACTAGGAAATAAACTGACTTAAATCCTAAACTAACACTACTATTTGCTACCTAAGATCAAACAATGATGGAAAGAGGGAGAATTATACCCACACTTACCATCTAGCATGTAATTATCCTTCCTTGATGATGGATTTTCTTGTGGATTGGAATATTTCTTCAGATTTGGACGAGGGAAGACTTGGACAACACCTCCCCTTGATAGCTTGATTCTTGGATGCTTAGATGAAGACTATTGATGGCTTGATTGAGGCTTGAAGGATGAAGATGGATGATTGATGATGAAAAGATGAAGTAGCAAGATGATGAACTCCCAAAAACTCTTCTTTCTCCCATGGAGGATGAGAGTGCAAATTTATAGTTTGTGAGTGGAAAATTGGAGGGTGAGGATTAATCCATGTTTGATTGAATCCAAGGGTTACATATTGATGAGAGGGCTGGATTTGTGTAGAGATTTGTAGAGAATTCTATAACGGAGAATTCTAGATTCAAGTAGAATTTTAAAAATTGAAATGGGAGAGGGAAATAATAGTTGGAAGATTAGAGAGGGTTCTAGAAATAGAACCCTCTAGATTGAGAGGTGTTTTTGGATGTGCACATGATTAGTTTATATTAAATGATGTGATTAGGGTAATTAATGATGAGTGATTATATGAAATAACTAGTTGGTGTAGGTGTAGACTAGGGCAGGTGAGGCATAGGATTATTAAATTCCTATAAATGTTAAGTGGGATTTAGATAGAATATGTGGTGTTATTAGATGAATAATGGGATTATTAATAATGTAGGGGATTTAATGGGATTTGTAATGCGATGAATTATATAATGAATAATAATAATAATAGTGACAAATGGGTAAATGGATTAAAATTGATTGGTAGCGGATAAATGGTGATGAGGCTAAAATGTGGGACATGATTAATATTAATTATTCATGTAGACACTTTAGGTGTCTACATTTTGCCCCTCTTTGAAGTGTTATTGCGTAACAATGACAATTCAAATAAGAAGAAGAGGAGATGTGTGGATGGTGATATGATGCCCCCTCAAGCGAGTAGGCGGGGAGGAATAAGGAACGTAGCCACTCAAAAAGAGAGGAGATGCCCCAGTGAGCAACTGAAGGGGTTGTGGGTGAGAGGATGAGAAGATGAGAGGATGTTAACTATAATAGGCCCCAGTCATTGATGTACAACAAGGGGTAGGATGTTTTGGTTTTAGATGCTCTAGTAAAAGGGTTGATGTTTTGGATGTTTGGATATTGGATGTTGTTGGATTACGGGATTTTGAATTGATGATGTTGTTGATGTTGGATTTTGATAATTTGGTTTTGGAATGTTGGATGTTGTTAGATCACAAAATTTTAGATTGTTGGATGGCCAGGGGTAGAATTAGATAGGATCTTGGATTGATGATGTTGGATATTGAATTTTTATGATTTAGATTTTGGATGCCCCAGTCAAGGGGTAAGGATTTTTATTTTGGATGTTGGATGTTGGATGTTGGATGTGAAGATGTTTGGATGATAGGACTTGATAGGATTGATTGGATGAATAAGATTTGATGATTGGATATTAGATGATTGATGAAATGTTGGTTGGATAAAGTAATGATGATGAACCTAAGTGATGATTGAAATGGGTGGTGTTATTGTAAAGTTCCCACAATTATCATCATTAGCAAGTTTATTAAGATGTGGCATAGAGCAAGATGCACCAATGGTATAATAACCATGATGTTTTAATTTCTAAATGCTTGTGTCCTCATATTATTAGACAAATTAATAGTATGAGGGTCCTCATATCATCACCCAGTAAGAGTGGCCTCGTATCATCAGCCATGTAAAAAGAAATGAAAAGTAGCCTTATATCATTGACCGGAATAAAAATTCAAACAAACAAAACATACATAGGGTATTTTATTTTGGGAATTTTTTAGATTTTTTTGAATTTTTAAGATATTTTAAGGTAGGGTAGGGTTTTGAAAGAAGGTGACTTTATCTTATAAGTCCCAAGAGAGATGTGGATAGGGATTAGGAATAAAGGCATGGTATAGGATAAGGGATGTAGGATAAAGGGATGGTTGTGGATAGGATAAAGGATGTGGGAGAAAGGGATGATTTTGGATAGGATAAAGGATGTAGGATAAAATGGATTGGTTGGGTAAGATAAAGGATGTTTGATAGGATGAGGGATGTGATATGGTAAGGGTAAAGGATGTTTGATAGGATGAGGGATGTGGGATAGAGGGATGATGTTGGATAGGATAAAGGATGTTTTATTGGATAAGGTAGGATGCAAGATGATTGGATAAGATAGGCCCCCAAGTAAAGGGTGAGCGGATGGATGATAGTGTAGTTTTTTGCACCTCCAAGTTTAAGGAAGAATAAAAAGTAAGGGATGGTGCCCACAACAGATTATAAAGTTTCCCCCAGTTGTAATGATGATGGTTTAAAGGAAGCAAAAAAGGGGGGAAGCAAAAAAAGGGGGGCAAGTAGAAGGGTGGATAGGATAAAGCAATAGAATCATCGATTTCCCATGGATGATGGATGCAAAAGGATGTGGATGCAAGGGATGGATGGTTTACAATGGATGCTAAACAAAATATGAGATTAAAAGCACCTGTGTAAGATAATAGTAGGACTAAAACAAAAGTGTGACCCAGGTTTAAACAATACCTAATAATATGCAAGCCCTATGTCTCTTTAAGATCAAAGTGTGTGCAATTATGATGGTTAATTACCGCTTGAAGTGAAGACTCAATGGATAGGATGTAAAAAAAACAAACTAGCCAATGCATAGGGAGTGATTAAGTCAAGTAGGATGATGGAAGGTGAACGAAAGGTTAAGTCGTGCATTGCTTTGCTATTAGCCAGATGTCCATAGCCCCGACAGAGATACATATGGTTCTTATCATGGAATTTCTCTACTGCTAGCTAGACGTCCATAGCCCCAGTAGAGTTGCTGGAAACACCCCTAGATAAAATCTTCAGGTGGATTTTATTTGATGATTTTTTACTTTTTTTGTTTTGTAATTTTTGGAATTTTTTTGCATAAAGAGATTCCACTCTCTTGAGAAATCTCAAGGGGTTAAGAATCGTTGGTGGCTTGATGGGGGGAAGGAAAATGAGTGTAGTGATAATATTATCTAGAGTGTCAGAATATTCACCCAAGGGTATTCACCACAAGTTGATTAAGATGTGTGATTTAAGTGATTGGATCTATAGTATATGCTCATTCTTAGATGTTGAAAGTAATGATAAACCAAGGTCACACAAGTGTAATGGGTACTAATGACTTACATTGTGTGCATTGAATTCAATTGAGTATTTTTGAAGATGGATTAGAATGGAATGAGGATGGAGGGATGAGGAAAGAACATTTGTGTGCAAAGGACAACCTAAATGCTAAATCCAATTTTAGGTGGTTGGGAAGTTTATAGGATTGGTAATTGGTAGATGGATTAATGAGATGATCAAGAGAATTGGTAGGATAAGGTTACGATTGTGTATTATTAGTGAGAGGTTTATAGCATAAGCCTGATTGTTCAGAGTTGGGAGGACGGGTGATGGAAGTAAGGATTCCTAAGCCTTTACCACAATATTCGATGTTAGAAAACATCAATTAAGCTATATGGAAGGAAGTGGATATGGAAGAAGATGAAGCATTGTTGTCACCATTAGATTGGGGGATTTTTGTTTTCTTATCCGTTAAGAGGCCATCAAAATATGGAGGTTTAGATTTGGATTTATTTGGATGTTTAGGCCGGGGGGGAGTTTTGAATTTGTTGGATTTTTTTGGATTTATGGATGATTGGGATGGATTGAATTTAGATTTTTATGATGATGTGGTTTAAGAGAGGATGGAGATTTAGATAGGGTATGGTTAGGTATAGGATGAGGATAAAAGGATGATGGATAAAGAGGTATAAGGACAAGAAGCATTTGGTTAAAAAGTTTTTGGACATAATATTGGAATTGTAGACATCGATTAAGCGAATGTCCATGAGTGCGGTTGAAGTCACAATAATAATGGTCCCTATACCAAGATGGTTTGGGAAGGTTAGAATCATGATGTTTGATGGGTGGATGAATGATGTTTGATGGGTGGAATAATGTTAAGGGTTTTAAGGCGATGGAAGATGGTATTCAAGGATTCACCTAAGGAGGAGAAGGCGATTGGGGTTGGTAAGAGAGATGGTGTGGATAATAAAGGTGGGTTAGGTAGGATATATGTAGGAGTGGTTAGGATAGGATAAGATTGATTGGATTGATGTGATTTGGATGTAGGTTTAGGATGTGGATTAGATGGTTGGGATTTGGATGGAGGATTAGCCTTGGGGGATTTAAGAGGTTGGTTTAGTTTTGGATTGGTAGTGGATTTCGTCTTGGGATTGGATTTGGTTGATTTGGGAGAGGTGGGTGGTGTAGGGTTGATTTGTGTAGGATTAGATGGTTTGATTTTAAATGGAGTGGATAAGTTAGATGTGGATGAAGAGGATGTGTTAGATTTGGATGAAGAGGATATGTTAGATTTGGGGGAAGTAGATTGTGTAGATTTAAAGGATGGAGTAGATGTTGATGAGGGAGATGGGTTGAATTTAGGTGATGTTGGTTGAGTTGAGGTATTGGATTTGGGATATTGAGGTGACTTAGGAGTCACATTGGATGTTTTGGGATTAGAGAGGTTATTGGTATATTTATGAGATGTCGATGAAGAGGATAAAGGTGTCGTGGGGGCCACATTGGATGAAGTAGGATTAGGGGATGAAGAGGATGTGGGTGACTTAGGAGTCACACTAGGTTAGATGGGGTTGGATGTAAGTGATGGAGGCGTAAGAGCCAAAGTATATGTTAGAGGAGGGGAATTGGGACTATCTAAAAGAAAGACCATGGGATGAGGTTGGGATGATGAGGATGATAAGGATTTAGGACTAAGGTATGATGCAAGGGATAAATATTGTGGTTTGGTTTGATCTTGATTGGATGTGGATGGGTATGTATAAGGTACGTTATGATATTTTTTTATGGGAGGGAGTTGGGGATTAGATTGGTTTATGGGGGATAATGGTGATGAAGGATTAAGCTCGGAAAATATGTTAGCAAATTGGAAGAGATGATCATTAGGTGGTGGTGGTAATTTGGGATATTTGGGTTTGGATTTTGGTTTAGATTTTGATTTTGATTTGGATTTATTGGAAATGGATGTGGTGAACGAATCGTAGTTGGTTAAAGTTTGTAAAATCTCAAAAAGGAGATCTTTATTGGTGGAAGAGGATGACTGGAGTTGATAAAAATTGATGTAATTAGTTGTGTGTAAGGAAGGAAGATGGTTATGGATGTTGGATGATGTGGATTCAAGATTGGGTGTGATTGGTTGTGTAGATGGGGGATCATCTTGGTCATTGTCAATAAGGTCCTCACTATCATAAGTGGATGTGAGGAAGGATGGTTGGGAAGGTGTTTGGCTAAGGTGTGATATAAAGTCAAGAATTTGTTGGTTGAGATTTTGGATGGTTTTAAGGATGATGGGATCAACTTGGGATGGGTAATGAGATTATTGGATAGAGGATGTGAGTGGCATGATTTGGTTTTGTAGAGATTGGTCTTAGGAAGCTTTCCGAATTGGAGCCATTGTTTTTTTCTTAGTTGGTATACTTGAGAGCTCTCACAAAGTGACAACTTTTTTAGATTCAAACTCTTGTTTTTTGAACAAGGGAAAGAATCTCTTAAAGTTGAAACCACATGATATTTCATCATGAAATCTACTTAATTTCATTTTGTCCTAGTTTTTCACTTGTCCTAAGACAAGGTGAAACTATGCCAAAATTACACCAAGTTTATTTCAATACTATTTGGTCTACACCCTTGTTTTCTCATTGCCCATTTTTGGACAAAAGGAAGCAACATATACAGATACCACTAGATATCACATGTCCACCACTTTTGTATTCTACTTGCATGACTAGGTTGTAATGCCAGAGGCAAGT